>CM042672.1:12127141-13377141 GCA_023638005.1 Forsythia suspensa
CGTAAAATGCAGCTATAAAGATCATTAATTCGATAAGATTTGATATCAATATTCCGTTAATCATCAAAGTTTAAATCACCAAAAGGTCTTAATTGAGTTCAAGTTATTGTTGGTATTATTACCACATAAAACTCATCTCTAATTGTAATTGTACTTATATGAATGCAATTGTATTTTAATATTTATTTGTTACTCTTTTATTGTTCATTATTATTGTACATTAAATTTTTAACAATTTATTAAATGTACATTTAAAATTTGTAAATATTTAATATATTAAATTAAATAGGAAGGTGAAAAGATGATCTCAAATTTTTTTTGCCTTACGTAGATGAAAGAGATAAGAAATGGATTTAAAAAAAAAAAGAATGGAAAAAATTGTAACTTTTTTTATTACCGGATTAAAATTCAAACCATAGATATGAAAAGATTGTTTTGAATACATTGGATTACAGTGATTATAGTTGACAACTAATATATGAAACCTTTTTAATTTTTAATTTAAGTAATAATTATACATACATATATATGAGAGAGATAGTGAATGTTGACAATTCTTTAGTTTTTGTTTCTTACTTACATTTATGTTGTTTTCATTTACATAGTCAAATCAAACACGCTTAATAAAAAGAGAACAAATACAAAAAATATTATTTACAAGGAGTCACTAATCCAATAAACGTACAATATTATATAGTCAATCATTACATTCTCTCCAATAAAATTAATAATTATTAATTTTTTGGTAAAATACAATCCTGAAAATCCCTATTAATATATCATTAATTCCAAACACATATATTACCGAAGTAAAAATGTTGTTGTCAAATGAAAAATTAAAAAATTGATTTTAAATTAAAACTATGTATTTTTATCATATATATGTTACCCATGTAAAAATGTTGTTGTCAAATAAAAAATTGAAATATTAATTTTAATTAAGACGAAGAAATAAAATATAGTTACACATATGTTACTCATGTAAAAATATTATTTTCTAATGGAAAAATTAAAATATTGATTTCAAACGAAATTGTGTGTATTTTTAAAAAAAATTTATAAAAAAGGATAAATTGTAAAATATATTTTAATGAAAATGATGATGTAACATATGGTAACTCATACAATAACATATATGTTACTCGTATAAAATATTGTTTTCAAATTAAATAATGAAATATTGATTTTAAAGGAATACACGGTATTTTCTTAAAATCTATATAAAAAAAGGAGATAATTTGTAAAAATAGATTTTAACGAAGACGAGGAAATAACATATGTTAACACATTTGTTACTGTGTAAAAATATTGTTTTCAAATACAAATTTGAAATATTGATTTAAATGAAAATAATTTAATTTTTAAAAAAATTATAAAAGGCGATAAATTGTAAGATATCAATTTTAATTAAAATTTTTATTTGAAAACAACATTTTTATACGGTAACATATGTTATTTCCTCATTTTCATTTAAATCAATGATGCCGTGTAAAAATGTTATTTTCAAATGAAGATTTGAAATATTGATTTAAATGAAAATAATTTATTTTTAAAAAAATTTATAAAAGGCGATAAATTGTATAATATTAATTTTAATTAAAATGATGAAATAACATATGGTCATATGTTTACTATAGTAAAAATATTGTTTTCAAATGAAAAAATTGAAATTGTGATTTTAAATTAAATAATGTATTTTCTTAAAAATTAAATGAGATAAATTGTAAAATATTAATTTTAATGAAGACGAGAAAATAACATATACACATATAACCCGGGTAAAAATGTTGTTTTCAAATGAAAAAATTGAAATATTGATTTTAAATGAAAATAATATGTTTTTTAAAAATTTATAAGAGGATATAGATTGTAAAATATTGATTTTAATAAAAATGATTATGTAACATATGGTAGTTGTGTAAAAATATTGTTTTCAAATGTAAAATTGAAATATTGATTTTAAATGACAATAATATATTTTAAAAAAAATTATAAAATAAAAAATTGTCAAATATTGATTTAATGAAAATGGAGAAGTAAATATCCCATGTAAAAATGTTATTTTTAAATGAAAAATTGAAATGTTGATTTTAAATGAAAATAATATATTTTTTAAAAAAAAATTATAAAATAAGATAAATTGAAAATTAAAATATTAATGTAAAATGAAATTAATGTATTTTAAAAAATTTACAAAATGAAACATATTTTAAAATAATGATTTTAATGAAAATGAGGAAGTAACATATGTTACCCATAAGTGTAAAAATATTGTTTATAAATGAAAACAATTGAAAGATTGATTTTAAATTAAAAAAATTATTTTTTAAAAATTTATAAAAGAAGATAAATTGTAAAATATTGATTTTAATGAAAATGATAAAGTTAATATGGTAACACATATGAAAATATTATTTTTCAAATGAAAAATTGAAATATTGATTATAAATGAAAATGTATTTAAAAAAAACTATCAAAGGAAATAACTTATAAAATATAAATTTTAATGAAGGCAAGAAAAGAGCATATAGTAACACAACACATATGCCGTGTAAAAAATGTTGTTTTTAAGTAAAAATAATTTATTTTTAAGAATTGTATAAAATGAGATAAATTATAAAATATTGATTATGAAAATGATGAAGTAATATGTATGGTAACACATATGTTACTAGTGTAAAACTATTATTTTCAAACAAAAAAATTAAAATATTGATTTTAAATTAAATAATGTATTTTCTTAAATACTATAAAAATGAGATATATTGATTTTAATGAAGATGCGAAAATAACATATACTAACATATAACGTATGTTGCCCGTGTAAAAAATATTGTTTTCAAATAAAAAAATTGAAATTTTGATTTTAAATAAAAATGATGTCTTTTTTAAAAATTTATAAGAGAAGATAGATTGTAAAATATTTTTAATGAAAATGATATATTTTAAAATATATATAAAATAAAATAAATTGTCAAATATTGATTTAATAAAATTGAGGAAGTATATATGTTATCCTGTAAAAATGTTGTTTTCAAATGAAAAATTGAAATATTAATTTTAAATAAAAAAAAAATGTATTTAAAAAAAATTATAAAATGAGATATATTGTAAACTATTGATTTTGATGAAAATGATTTAATAATGTATGGTAACACATAAGTTACCTGTGTAAAAAAATTGTTTTCATTGAAAAATTGAAATAGTAATTTTAAATGAAATTAATGTATTTTTAAAAGAATTATAAAAAGAGATAAAATTTTAAAATATTGATTTTAATGAAAATGATGATGTAACATGGTAAGTTGGTAACATATATGTTATTCATATGTTATTGTGTAAAAATGTTGTTTTGAAATGAAAAATAGAAAAATTAATTTTAAATGAAAATAATGCATTTTAAAAAAAAATTAAAAGAAGATAAATTGTAAAATATTGTTTTTAATGAAAATGTCGCGTGCAAAAATGAAAAATGAAATATTGATTATAAATGAATATAATGTATTTTTAAGAAAAAAAATTATAAAATATTATTATAATTACTATTATAATTGATAGTATACAAATATAAGATTTTTAGATAATAATATTATATATTTTTTTGGATAAAAATAATAAAATTTTAGATAATGAAAAACTGAAATATAGATTAAAAAATGAAAATAATGTAATTTTTATTAAATTATAAAAAGAGATAAATTATAAAATATTGATTTTAATAAAAATAAAATATTTTTTAAATACAAACATGAAAATAAGGTATTTTTTGAAAAATTAAAAAAGGGAGTACTTTTACAAAAAAATTATAAAATGTAAAGCTCTAGTCAAGTTTCTCCTTTTTTATATAGTTTGGGTTAGTTTTTTGAATGTTAAGAGTTCATGCTTGTAATTTAAGAACATTATTATTAATAAATTTCAATATGAAGTTAAATTTGAGATCATGACTACAAATGATTACCAGTGAATAATTCATTTGTATTTTGAAAAGAAAATGATGATGGATTTGTGTTATGTGGAAAGAATTTGACCATCTTATCTTATATATTTGAGATTACTCTTGTAGGAAGCTCATCAAAGTTTGAACTTGTGAAGATATTTCATTTGATATCATGTTGATGTTGTGACCACGGTAAGAAATAAATGACGATTGATTTGAAAAGTTTGTATTTTAGTTCTCATGATTAGTGCTTTTAGGAATATGAACTACATATTTTGTTAGTCCAGTGTACTACCGTAGGAAGGAAATATGAAATACTTCTAAATATATAATTTTGTTTATTAAAGTTTGAGATAGTTCTATTTTTTTAGTACGTTTTAGTTCTTGATTTAATTTGATGAATTTTTTATATTGTTTGGGTTAGCTTTTCGAATGTTAAGATTTCATCGTTGTAATTTAAGAACATTATTGTTAATAAATTTCAAATATAAAGTTAAATTTAAGATGATGATTACATATGATTAGTAGAGAATAATTTATTTGAACTTTGAAAAAGAATGGTGATAGATTTGTGTTATGTTGAAAGAATTTTTCTGACTTATCTTATATGTTTTAGATTACGCTTGTAGGAATCTCATCAAATTTTGAACTTATGAGAATATTTCATTTGATATCATGTTGATTTGTGATTGTGACCCCGATAAGAAGAAAATGATGATTAATTTGAAAAGTTTATATTTTGGTTCTTATGATTAGAGATTTTAGAAATATTAGTCAAATCTAATAAGCATATTTGAAATGAAATGAGAATTATGAAACAAATAAACTCTTACGTGACAAGAAAAGTTGCTTCGAGCTCCACATATTTGTTTGATGTTGTTGCTGCCTACATAAGAATTTTTGCCAGTGAACTATATACATATTTTATAAGTCCAATGTACCACCGTAAGAAGGAAATAGGAAATACTCAAAAATATATAATTTTGATTATTAAAGTTTGAGCTTAAGTGCTATTTTTTAATTTTTGTAGTTCGTTTTAGATTATCTTGGTTCATTTTAACGGATTTTTGATAGGGAAAATTAGCTCCAATGCCTTTTTTCTTAAAAATGTTGAAATATACCATTATTTTTAAAATATTAATATTTACCTCATTTTCATAAAACTATAATGAATAATCCTAGAGAAAATTAGCTCTAATGCCCTTTTTTTTTTTTTTTTTTTTTTTTTTGAAAAATGTTGAAATATACCTTTATTTTTAAAATTGAGAAGATTAGAGGAAAACATTGCCACGTGTATTTGGGCTTGATCCTTTAATTGTCAATTTCTACATTATTTGGACCTTTAGGCATAGTGATTTTTATCCATTGCAAAACTATTATTTTCAAATAAAAATTGAAATATTAATTTTAAATTAAAATAATATGTTTTTTAAAAATTATAAAATGAGATAAAATTATAAAATATTGATTTTAAAAAAGTTGTTGTCAAATGATAAATTGAAATATTAATTTTATATTAAAATAATTGTATTTTTGTCACACATAACAACTCATGTAAAAATGTTGTTGTCAAATGAAAAATTGAAATTTTAATTTTAATTAAGTCAAATAAATATTTTTCTCAAATGAAAAAATTAAAATATTTCAAATGCTAAAAAATTAAAATATTGATTTCAAATAAAAATAATATATTTAAAAAAATTATAAAAAGGGAAAAATTGTAAAATATATTTTAATAAAAATGATGATGTAACATATGGTTACACAGTATAAAATATTGTTTTCAAATTAAATATTGAAATATTGATTTTAAATGAACACATGGTATTTTCTTAAAAACTATAAAAATGAGATAATTTGTAAATTATAGAATTTAATGAAGACGAGAAAATAAAATATGGTGAAAATTTTTTGTTTTCAAATGAAAATTTGAAATGTTGATTTAAATGAAAATAATTTATTTTTTAAAAAAAAACATATGGTCATATGTTACAAGAGTAAAAATGTTGTTTTCAAATGAAAAAAAATTGAAATAATGATTTTAAATTAAATAGTGTATTTTTTAAAAAATTAAATGAGATAAATTGTAAAATATTAATTTTAATAAGACGAGAAAATAACATATGAGTAAAAATGTTGTTTTCAAATGAAAAAATTGAAATATTAATTTTAAATAAAAATAATGTGTTTTTTAAAAATTTATAAGATAAGATAGATTGTAAAATATTGATTTTAATAAAAATGATGATATTATCATATGGTAACACATATGTGTTAGTCGTGTAAAAATGTTGTTTTTAAATGTAAAAATGAAATATTCATTTTAATTGGCAATAATGTATTTTTTAAAAAATTAAAAAATAAAATAAATTGTCAAATATTGATTTAATGAAAAATGGAGAAGTAAATATCCCGTGTAAAAATGTTATTTTCAAATTAAAAATTTAAATATTGATTTTAAATGAAAATATTTTATTTTTAAAAAAATTTATAAAATAAGATAAATTGAAATATTAAAATATTAATTTAAAATGAAATTAACGTATTTTTAAAAAATTTATAAAATGAGACATTTTAATTGATGAAATAACATATATGGTAAGTTAACGTATGTTACTCGTGTAAAACTATTATTTTCAAATAAAAAAATTGATTTTAAATTAAATAATGTATTTTCGTAAAAATGAAATATTGTAAAATATTGATTTTAAAAACTATAAAAATAATATATTGTAAAATATTGATTTTAATGAATTTCAAATGAAAAAAAATTGAAAATTTGATTTTAAATGAAAATGATATATTTTTTAATAATTTATAAGAGTATAAACATTTATTGATTTTAATTAAAATAATATATTTTAAAAAATATACAAAATGAGATAAATTGTCAAATATTGATTTAATGAAAATGAGGAAGTATATAGGTTACCCGTGTAAAATGTTGTTTTCAAATGAAAAATTGAAATATTAATTTTAAATGAAAATAATGTATTTCAAAAAATTTGTAAAATATTGATTTTAATGAAAATGATGCAATAACATTTGTTGTACACCGGTAACTTATGTGTAAATATTGATTTGTAAATATTGATTTTAATGAAAATGATGCAACATATGGTAAACACATAAGTTACCGGTGTATAACATATGTTATTGCATCATTTTCATTAAAATCAATAATTTACAAATTAATGTAATTTTTACAAATATTTTCATTAGTAATATTTAAATAAAATTAATGTATTTTTAAAAGAATTATAAAAGAGATAAATTTTAAATATTGATTTTAATGAAAATGAAGATATAATAAAGGGGTTAACAATATATGTCGTTGGTATGTTACCGTGTAAAAAATTTGTTTTAAAATGAAAAAATTGAATTTAAATAAAAATAATACATTTTTTTGAAAACGTTATCAAAAGAAATAAATTATAAAATATTATTATAAATACTATAATTTATATATATATATATATATATATAAATAATATAATTTTAGATAATGAAAAATTAAAATATTGATTTTAAAAGCAGATAATGAAATTTTAGATAATGAAAAACTGAAATATAGATTTTAAATGAAAATAATGTAATGAAGTATTTTTTAAATACAAAACATGAAAATAAGGTATTTTTTGAAAAATTAAAAAAGAGAGTATTTTTACATTTTTTTAAATAAAATATAAGGCTCTTGTCAAGTTTCCCTTTTTTTATATTGTTTGGGTTAATTTTTCGAATGTTAAGAGTTCATACTTGTAATTTAAAACATGATTGTTAATAAATTTCAAATATGAGGTTAAATTTGAGACCATGGATTTGAAAGAATTTTACCATCTTATCATATATATTGACATTACGCTTGTATGCTCATCAAAGTTTATACTTGTCTTCGTATATCATTTAATGTCATGTTGATTTGTAGTTGTCATCACGGTAAGAAAGAAATGATGATTGATTTGAAAAGTTTATGTTTTAATTATCATGATTAGGGATTTTAGGAATATGAACTACATATTTTGTTAGTCCAGAGTGTACAACCGTAGACAGGAAATCGGAGATATTCGTAAATATATAATTTTATTTATTATAGTTTGAGAAAGTTCTATTTTTTTAGCACGTTTTAGATCATGATGAATTTTTTATATTGTTTGGGTTAGCTTTTCAAATGTTAAGACTTCATCGTTGCAATTTAAGAGCATTATTTTTTATTAATTTCAATTATAAGGTTAAATTTGAAACCATAATTACAAATGATTACTGGGAATAATTCATTTGTACTTTGAAAAAGAAATGAATATAGATTTGTTATGTTGAAAGAATTTTACCAACTTATCTTATATATTTGAGATTACGCTTGTAGGAAGCTCATCAAAGCTTGAACATTATGAGAATATTTCATTTGATATCATGTTGATTTGTGGTTGTGACCATGATTGTATATGAAATGAACTGAGAATTACGAAATAAATAAACTCTCACGTGACAAGAAAAGTTGGATTGAGTGCCATATCTTTTTTTGCTGATGTTGCTGCCAATGTGTACATAAGAATTTTTGCCAGTGAACTAAATATTTTGTTGGTCCAGTATACAACTGTATGAAAGAAATATATAATTTTGATTATTATAGTTTGAGCTTAGTGCTATTTTTTTAATTCGTTTTAGATTATCTTGATTTATTTTAACGGATTTTTGATATAATTCATTTGAACTTTGAAAGGAATGGTGAAAGGATTTGTGTTGTGCTGAAAGAATTTATATTTGAGATTACGCTTGTAGGAAACTCATTGATATCATGTTGATTTGTGGTTATGACTACGGTAAGAAGGAAATGATTATTGGTTTGAAAAGTATAGATTTTGGTTCTTATGATTAGGGATTTTAGAAATATTAGTCAAATCTAATAAGCATATTTGAAATGATATAAGAATTACAAACAAATAAACTCTTACCTGACAAGAAAAGTTGCTTCGAGCTTTACGTCTTTATTTGATGTTGTTGCTAATTGGCGTACATAAGAATTTTTGCTAGTTGTTCATACATATTTTGTTAGTCCAGTGTACCACCGTAAGAAAGAAATAGGATATACTCGTAAATATATAATTTTGATTATTAAAGTTTGAGCTTAAGTGCTATTTTTGTAGTTCGTTTTAGATTATCTCGATTCATTTTGACGGATTTTTGATAGGGAAAATTAGCTCCAATGCCTTTTTTTTTTTTTTTAAAGGGTGATGAAAATATACCTTTATTTTTAAAATATTAATATTTACCACATTTTTCATAAAACTATGATGAATGATTCTATCCATTTTAAAAATATTAATATTTTAACCCCATTTTGACATTAGTGCAAAACCATCATTTGGGCTTCCTCGTTTAATTTTTATATTATTTGGGTCTTTTTCTCTAAGCGTAGTGATTTTTATCCCGTGAAAAAACTATTGTTTTCAAATAATATATTTTTAAAAAATTATAAAAAGAGATAAATTATAAAATATTGATTTTAATGAAAATCAGGAAGTAATATAACACATATATTACCTGAATAAAAATATTATTGTGAAATAAAAAATTGAAATATTGATTTTGTCAAATACAATGTATTTTTGTCACACATATGTTACCCCATGTAAAAATATTGTCAAATGAAAAATTGAAATATTGATTTTAAATTAAAACAATGTATTTTTGTCACACATATGTTACTCATGTAAAAATGTTGTTGTCAAATGAAAAATTGAAATATTGATTTTAATTAAGAGAAAAAAAATAACACATTATACACACACTATGAAAAAATGAAAATATTGTTTTCAAATGAAAAAATGAAAATATTGATTTCAAATAAAAATAATATATTATGTAGAAAAAATTATAAAAAGGGATAAATTGTAAAGTATATTTTAATGAAAATGATGATGTAAATTAATATTGAAATATTGCTTTCAAATATTGTTTTCAATAACATATACATAAAATAATGTTTTCAAATTAAATATTGAAATATTGATTTTAAATGAATACACGATATTTTTTAAAAACTATTAAAATGAGATAATTTGTAAAATATAGATTTTAATGAAGACGAGAAAATAACATAGTAACATATGGTGAAAATTTTAAATAAAAATAATTTATTTCTAAACAAAATTATAAAAGGTGATAAATTGTAAAATATTAATTTTAATTAAAATGATGAAATAACATAGATGTCATATGTTACTAGAGTAAAAATATTGTTTTCAAAATTTTAAATTAAATAATATATTTTTTTAAAAATTAAATGAGATAAATTGTAAAATATTAATTTTAATGAAAACGAGAAAATAATATATACAAAACATATAACCCGTGTAAAATATTTTGTTTTGAAATGAAAAAATTGAAATATTGATTTTAAATAAAAAATGTGTTTTCTAAAAATTTATAAGAGTAGATTATAAAATATTGATTTTAAAAAATTCGTGTAAAAATGTTGTTTTCAAATATAAAATTGAAATATTGATTTTAAATGACAAAAATGTATTTTTTTAAAATTATAAAATAAAATAAATTGTCAAATATTGATTTAATGAAAATGGAGAAAAGTAAATATCCCATGTAAAAAATTTTCAAATGAAAAATTAAAATATTAACTTAATATGAAATTAATATATTTTTAAAAAATTATAAAATAAGAGAAATTTTAAAATATTGATTTTAATGAAAATTTAAAAATGTTGTTGTCAAATGAAAAAATGAAAATATTGATTTTAAATAAAAATAATATATTGTGTAAAGTATATTTTAATGAAAATGATAATATTGTAAAGTATATTGAAATATTGTTTTCAATAACATATATGTATAAAATATTGTTTTCAAATTAAATATTGAAATATTAATTTTAAATGAATACACGATATTTTCTTAAAAACTATTAAAATGAGATAATTTGTAATGAAAATATTGATTTCAAATAAAAATAATATATTATGTAGGAAAAATTATAAAAAGGGATAAATTGTAAAGTATATTTTAATGAAAATGATGATGTAAATTAATATTGAAATATTGCTTTCAAATATTGTTTTCAATAACATATACATAAAATAATGTTTTCAAATTAAATATTGAAATATTGATTTTAAATGAATACACAGTATTTTTTTTAAAAACTATTAAAATGAGATAATTTGTAAAATATAGATTTTAATGAAGAGGAGAAAATAACATAGTAACATATGGTGAAAATTTTAAATAAAAATAATTTATTTCTAAACAAAATTATAAAAGGTGATAAATTGTAAAATATTAATTTTAATTAAAATGATGAAATAACATAGATGTCATATGTTACTAGAGTAAAAATATTGTTTTCAAAATTTTAAATTAAATAATATATTTTTTAAAAATTAAATGAGATAAATTGTAAAATATTAATTTTAATGAAAACGAGAAAATAATATATACAAAACATATAACCCGTGTAAATATTTTGTTTTGAAATTAAAAAATTGAAATATTGATTTTAAATAAAAAATGTGTTTTCTAAAAATTTATAAGAGTAGATTATAAAATATTGATTTTAATAAATATGATGATGGTTACATATGGTAACACATATGTTAGTCGTGTAAAAATGTTGTTTTCAAATATAAAATTGAAATATTGATTTTAAATGACAAAAATGTATTTTTTTAAAATTATAAAATAAAATAAATTGTCAAATATTGATTTAATGAAAATGGAGAAAAGTAAATATCCCGTGTAAAAAATTTTCAAATGAAAAATTAAAATATTAACTTAATATGAAATTAATATATTTTTAAAAAATTATAAAATAAGAGAAATTTTAAAATATTGATTTTAATGAAAATTTAAAAATGTTGTTGTCAAATGAAAAAATGAAAATATTGATTTTAAATAAAAATAATATATTGTGTAAAGTATATTTTAATGAAAATGATAATATTGTAAAGTATATTGAAATATTGTTTTCAATAACATATATGTATAAAATATTGTTTTCAAATTAAATATTGAAATATTAATTTTAAATGAATACACGATATTTTCTTAAAAACTATTAAAATGAGATAATTTGTAAAATATAGATTTTAATGAAGACGAGAAAATAACATATGATGAAAATTTGTTGTTTTCAAATGAAAAATTAAAATATTAACTTAATATAAAATTAATGTATTTTAAAAAATTTATAAAATAAGAGATTTTAAAATATTGATTTTAATGAAAATGTAAAAATTTTGTTGTCAAATGAAAAAAATGAAATATTGATTTTAAATTAAGACAAAGAAATAACATGTTATACACACTATGTTACTCATGTAAAAATATTATTTTCAAATGAAAAAATGAAAATATTGATTTCAAATAAAAAAATATATTATGTAAAAAAAATTATAAAAAGGGATAAATTGTAAAGTATATTTTAATGAAAATGATAATATTGTAAAGTATATTGAAATATTGTTTTCAATAACATATATGTATAAAAAATATTGTTTTCAAATTAAATATTGAAATATTGATTTTAAATTAATACACGGTATTTTCTTAAAAACTATTAAAATGAGATAATTGTAAAATATAGATTTTAATGAAAATGAGAAAACATATGGTGAAAATTTGTTGTTTTCAAATGAAAATTTTAAACGAAAATAATTTAATTTTAATGAAAACGAGAAAATAAAATATACAAAACATATAACCCATGTAAAAAATTTGTTTTGAAATGAAAAAAATGAAATATTGATTTTAAATTAAAAATGTGTTTTCCAAAAATTTATAAGAGAAAATAGATTGTAAAATATTGATTTTAATAAAAATGATGATGGTTACATATGGTAATATATATGTTAGTCCGCGTAAAAATATTTTTTCAAATGTAAAATTGAAATATTGATTTTAAATGACAAAAATGTATTTTTTTAAATTATAAAATAAAATAAATTGTCAGATATTGATTTAATGAAAATGGAGAAGTAAATATCCCATGTAAAAATGTTGTTTTCAATTGAAATATTAAAATATTAACTTAAAATGAAATTAATGTATTTTAAAAAAATTTATAAAATAAGAGAAATTTTAAAATATTGATTTTAATGAAAATGAAGAAGGGTAAAAATGTTGTTTTTATATGAAAAAAATTGAAAGATTGATTTGAAATTTAAAAAAATTAATTTTTAAAAATTTGTAAAAAAAAATAAATTGTAAAATATTGATTTTAATGAAAATGATGAAGTAAACATATGGTAAAACATGATTAGATTATAAATGAAAATGTATTTTAAAAAAAATTATCAAAATAAATAAATTATAAAATGTAGATTTTAATGATGACGAGAAAATAGCATATAGTAACACATGTGAAAATATTGATTATGAAAATGATGAAGAAATATATATGTTACTTGTAAAAACTAATTTTCGAATGAAAAAAAATTAAATATTGATTTTAAATTAAATAAAGTATTTTCTTAAAAAATATAAAAATGAGATATGTTGTAAAATATTGATTTTAAAGAAGATGCGGAAATATATAGTTACTCATGTTACCCGTGTGAAAAATGTTGTTTTCAAATAAAAAAAATTAAAAATTTGATTTTAAATGAAAATTGATGTCTTTTTTAAAAATTTATAAGAGAAGATAAAATATTGATTTTTAATGAAAATAATTTATTTTAAACAAATATATAAAATGAGATAAATTTTTAAATATTGATTTAATAAAATGATGAAGAAGTATGTTACCCGTGTAAAAATATTGTTTTTAAATGAAAAATGAAAATATTGTATTTTAAATTTTTTTATAAAATTAGATAAATTGTAAAATATCGATTTTAATGAAAATGATGCAATAACATAAGGTAACACATAAGATACCAGTGTAAAAGTATTGTTTTCAATTGAAAAATTGAAACAGTAATTTTAAATGAAATTAATATATTTTTAAAATAATTATAAAAAGAAATAAAATTATAATATTGATTTCAATGAAAATGAGGATATATGTATATGTTATTCGTATGTTACCCCACGTAAAAATATTGTTTTGAAATGAAAAAAAGAAAAACTGATTTTAAATGAAAATAAATTTTTAAAAAAATTATAAAAGAAGATAAATTGTTAAATATTGTTTTTAAATAAAATACCAGGGAATAATTCATTTGTACTTTGAAAAGGAAATGATGATGGATTTGTGAAATTTTACCATCTTATCTTATATATATTATTTGAGCTCATCAAATTGAACTTGTGAAGATATTTCATTTGATACAATGTTGATTTGTGGTTGTGACCACGGTAAGAATGAAATGATGATTGATTTGAAAAGTTTATGTTTTAGTTCTCATGATTAGGGATTTTAGGAATATGAACTACATATTTTGTTAGTCCAAAGTGTACTACCGTAGGAAGGAAATAAGAGATTCTTAAATATATAATTTTGTTTATTATAGTTTGAGAAAGTTCTATTTTTTTAGCACATTTAGATTATGATGAATTTTTATATTGTTTGAGTTAACTTTTCGAATGTTAAGACTGAATCGTTGTAATTTAAGAACATTATTTTTAATAAATTTCAATTATAAGGTTAAATTTGATATTATGATTACAAAGATTACCAGGGAATAATTCATTTGTACTTTGAAAAGGAAATGATGATGGATTTGTGTTTTGTTGAAATAATTTTACCAACTTATCTTATAAATTTGAGATTACGTTTGTAGAAAGCTCATCAAAGTTTGAGCTAATGTTAATATTTCATTTGATATCATGTTGATTTGTGATTGTGACTACGGTAAGAAGGAAAAATGAAGAATTAGTTATATCTAAAAAAAGTTGCTTTGAGTTCCATGTCTTTTTTAAGTGAATATTTTGTTAGTCCAGTAAAGCGACATAAATAGAATTATATTCTAACTATTTTTAAAACTATATTTCGTACTTGTAGCTTCAGAAAATACAAATATGAACCCACAATATGGCACAAAGGCTTGGAAATGAAAAATATTAATTGCCATACCGTGAAAAACAGCATAGCAGCAAACTCCCAGCTTTTGATTCACATTTATCTTTTTGCCCAAGTCGAATGAGGTTCATGAGATTCAAAGACCCTTTCCTCCTGCTTGCATACCCAAAAGGGCAGCTGAAGCACAGCAGAGAGCCCAACAAATCGAGGATCCTGGGACTCAATACTATAATGAGGGACAATGCTAGTACGATTCACAGCAATAAAACAAGATAATCCCACCTTAAGCAGCTAATCAGATAAAGAGAATCACGCAGAGTAAGAATCAGTAGCAATATGCTCTTCATTGGATTGTGCAGTCAGAATTTCATTACTTGAAATGTAGACCATTGTATTTTCATTATCCTGCCCGTAAAGCTGCAGACACAGATCTTTTCTTTTCCCTTTCCTTTATGGATTTAAGCAAGCGCCACAATATCTGAATTGGTAAAAGCAAGCCGCAAAACAATATACATAGTTCAAATTCATTTTGATTATTCTCGAAAAACTTGAGTACGAAGTTTGATAGCAAACAAATACGAGAAAAAATATCATCACTCCAAAGAACAAAACTCAAGATCTTCCATCAAGAATTATCCAATGCACCACCAAGTAATGAAATTATTGAAACAAAGAGAACACACTCTCAACACAATTGCTAAAATAACCATACATAAAATGAAAAGGAACACAAATTATCATTATTCAAACCGAACACTATAGATTCGAATAGAGTGAAATTCAATCCACAGAGAATTCACAGAAACAAATCTACTGAAACCCCAAGATCACACCAAAGAGCAAACCCAGAAAAGATCGAAGTTCAAGATTTATCCAAATGAAAAGAAGCCACAAATTTATCATTATTCAAACCACAAAAGCACATATTCCATTTAAAATCCAATCCACAGAGAACTCAGGGATAACGAAGCTTCCCACCCATAGTTTTTGCTTCTTGTTGTTCACCAACACCTATGCCGGCATTAATGAATTCCCAAATTAGGTATAAAAAAAAAATCAGCGAAACCCAAGATCAATCCAAAAAACAAAACCCGGAAAAGATCCTTAAAAATTCATGCAAGTGCACCAATAAAGTAAATAAATTATTAAAACAAACAGATCTAAGAAAACAACTGCTGAAATAACCATACAATAGAATGAAAAGGAAACCCACAACTCATGGTTATTCAAACCAAACAAAAAATGCACAAATTCCATTAAAAATTCAACTCATTGTGAATTCAGAGAAACAAATAAAGGGAGAAACTGAGATTGATAATCACTCCAAAGAACAAAATAAATGAAAGATCATTCAAGAGTCATCCAAATGCACCAACAAAGTAAAGAAATAGTTGAAACAAAAAGATCATTATCACTCTGAGGAAACAATTGTTAAAATAACCACCCATAAATTGAACCTATTGTTATATTAGCACAAAAATCATAGACGACTCTTGAGATTAGAGATTCAGCGAAAATTCATCGGGAAACCACATACACAAATACAGAGAAACCCAAGATTGATCATCACTCAATACAAAGAACAAAATCCAAAAACCCACAGGGAAAAACGACATACACAAAATACAGAGAAATCCAAGATTGATAATCACAAACTAAATAACATAACCCAGAAAACATCCTTCAATGGGGAAAAATTGAATTTCTAATGAACGGGGGCTATATATAGGGAAAATATACGCTCCTCTCTAACGGCTATAATCACCAATTTCAGATGAATACCGTTGATAAGGATAATTAAACGATTCAGATTGTATGGGAGCTTGCCAGCTATAAATTTTTTTATTTTTTTTTCTAGAAGCAGTTGCCAGTTGTAGCATGAAATTTTACCGTTTTAACATTTTGACTTAAATTTAGGATTTATTTATTTATTCCTAATTTTTGAGAAAATACAAAGTCTAGGTAATTTTTTGTCATTTTTTGTGTGATTTTATGTACGGCTCCAAATATATCAATTTTAGACAAAAAGGATCAATATTATTGAAAATTGGTAATCTATTTTTGTTTGTTCTTTTAGGTTTTAATGATTCTTTAATTACATTTACTTAAATTCGATGATAAAATAAAATGTATAAAATACATACAAGTTTTTAACAATTGAATCGCAAACACATTTTTGGTTAGATATTGAAGGTTAACACCAATGTGAATATTTTTAATCATAAAAAAATTGTTAAATCTAATCTTACTATATGAGCAATTTTAGATGCAATTTAAATAAATTAAAATTATCAAATGTCTTCCGTTCTAATTTTCTTCTTATCTCTCTTGATTATTTTTTATTTTCAAAAAATATTATTAGAATATATTAACTTGTCACGACTTCTAATCTAACTAAAATCAAAATCGAAAAGAAAAGAAAACGTAAAAACTAAAGAAAAGTTGGAATAGAAGAGCTGCAATATATATATATATATTATAATAAGATAATCGTCGAAAAATTCACGCACACATTTTTTCGCCATTTTTTCTTTCCAAATTTTTTCTTACCATAAATCTTTTAGGAGTTTGTTTTCTTTAATTGGTTTCACATGTTGATTTGTAAGTCCGCCATAAATCTTTGCATAGAAGTTTGTTTTCTTTAATTGGTTTCACACATTGATTGTTTATTTTATTTTTTTCTTTTTCTTGCAAAAAACGAAATGTAACATTTAATATTATAACATTTTGCGTTTTTTTTTTCTATTTTTTCTTTTGTTAAGAACAACAATAATATAAACATACATTTTGTGTTATTTTTTTTGGAGATCAACTAATTTCAAATAATAATACCATATTAATTTATTAAACAAATAAATACAAATATTTAAATCTAACTTTGTTCACTGATTTTTTGTTGGTTGTAGAGTGTATGAATTCGACAACCAATGTTGTCTACTTTTTTTTTTTTTTTTTTTCTTTTGCCCTTTTTTACTAAAGATAAAATAAAAAAATAAGCCAAAAATAATTAAATTTTTGTCGACTGAACTTTTAATAATAAAAAAATTTATTGTTTTCTTTTTGTTAAATTTTATATATTATAATAGAAAAAATATTATATATTATTTATGTCAGAGTTTCAAATCACAATTCAAAAAATAAGAGACAAAAAATATATATATATATATATATATATTTGTACAGTAATAAACAAATAAATTAAAAAATTTACAAAAATATAAAAACTATTATCTAATACACATTTACTTTTTTCAAGAACAATTTTTATTTATTTCTTTCTTTCTGTTAAATTTTATTTATGACTCTAATAATGTGGACACAAAAAATAAATAATATTTATTTTTTGTTGATTTAAAAAAATTATTAGAGGATGAAAATGTTTTTACGTGTATATATTTGTACAGTAATCAACAAATTAATTAACCAAGTTAACAATTGTCTAAAGATATATATATACATTTGCTTTCCTAAAACAAATATTTATTTATTTATTTACTTTCTGTTAAATTTTATTTATCACTATAATTTTTGTGGATACCAAATATAAATACATTTTTTATATTTATTTTTTAATATGAAAATTTTCTGAACAAAAGGTTGCCGAGTCACCCGTGGTTGCCTATTTTTTTTTTCGTGTTTTTTTTTTTCCGTTTTTCTCTTGTTAAGAACAATAATAATATAAACATATATATTTTGTGTTATTTTTTTTGGAGGTCAACTAATTTCAATTAATAATACACTATTAATTTAATAAACAAATAAATACAAATATTAAAATCTAACTTTGTTCACTTCGAATTGGAAAAAAAAAAGAAATCATTGTGAAAAAAATCTAACACAAGTTTACGCCTATAAATATTCATTTTATCCTTTACAACACCATCTAAAGGCAAGCCAGATAGAAAACACTCCACATATTTAATCACGAATAGTCCACTGTCACTGCAAGGAACAAATGTGAGTAAATAAAATATTATTACAAATTAAATAAGTATAATTAAAATATATGTATTTATACTAATTTCAATTCATTACCTATATCGTTGAAGCTGCTCTATTTGAGTTTTTCTCCTATATTCAAACGACTTCTTCTTTTTAGCAAGCTCTGGCGCATACTTTTGAATCATTTCTGGAATAATCTTAAGGCCTGGGAGAGCATGGGTATACCTCTGATTTTCAGTATAAAACATCTGGTAATTGTCGATTAGTATCAACTTCCAAGCATTTAAATCAACATAGAAGAATACCCAATATTTATCATACATCAGATGTGGATACAACAAATGCTCACATTCCTCTCATTTTGGACCATAATATATAGGAAGAGCGTATATATATGATTGCATCGACATCTGGTAATCAACTTCAGCAGGTGCTTTGACGAAATAAGAACGAATAAGTACCCCAAAAGAAGAGTCCAATACTCCATACCTTGTTGAAAATATTTTTGGATATTTATGAGTCCTTGCTTTTATCAAATCTATTGCATAGTCTACATCCTATACACAAATATAACATTATAATATACACACAACTAATTCACATACAATAAAATTCATCCAATATAAAATATAAATATTCTTTACCCATTGCTCCAATGCAAATTGAGGTTTGCTAATATCTTGTAACCTTCTTTTCGTCAATTTAGAGACGACTTCCCATGGTATTTCTACAACATCTCTATAACATTATAACATTACAAATTATTATACATTAACTAAATAACACAAATAGATAGGATAAATAACCATATCAAACATTATAACTTATTCATCATTAGCACGGCACGCCCAATTGTGAAAATCACTATCTCTAACTTTATTGATATCACATAATATAGGAATATCTCTACTCTCAGAAGAAGAACCTATATTATGCTTCCCAAGGTTAATTAAAGTGCGTTCCATTTCAGGCAGCTCCACACAATCACCACCACCAATTTTCTCCACCATCTTCCCCTTAAAGATTTGTGCACACCTTTGCGTTTGTTTATACAAATCATTACGCAAACTATCAAATTGAGCATTCCGTTAAGCTTTTAATGACTTAAATTTGGTATCAATATGCCCCTACATTTCATTATATTTATTACCCATACTATTAGATTGTAAATTATCAAACCGCTCCAACAATTCCTCTCTTGTTTTAGCAAGCATATAATCATTCCTACCAAATTGATCATCAAGATAACATTGTTGCTCAACAAAAAGCGAATTCAAATGCTCATTAGTAATATATTCAGAGCCTTGAGGAATGCTTTTTTCATCAAAATAATCTAAATTAGTAACACCTTGTGTATACCAATTATTTGTTGGTAATTCATTTGATATATATGGGGACCAACTTTGATAATCACCAACATTTTCAACATTTTCAACTTTTCCTTGGTCAGATTGTATAGGTTCTTGAGTGATATCTTCTTGGTTTGCTTGCTCTATTTCATCCCCAATTTTCATAAATCTTTGATTTCCAATATCCATATCTGCACACAAAAAAAAATCCAACAATCTATTATATATGCCAAAAACCAAAAAAAAACACAACACACACACACAAAAAAAAAAAATAACATATCAATTAGATAAAAAAATTTACAACCAATTCATATTAAAATTCATCCAGATTAATTAACTTAATAAAATAAACATATATTTAGAAAAATGAATAGTATTATTATAAACCTCTAAATTTTTTTTTCTTCTTCTTCTCTTCTTCTCTTCTTCTCTAATTCTAACTTCAATTAAATAGAATGAGATGGAGTTTGGTGAAGTAATGTTTCATGGAGAGTCACATACATTCAATCACGGGTGAAAGTGTAACATGACAAAGGAATTTTTGAATTTTTGTAAAATATTCATTAGAATCAAACCAAGATTGTATTCATCACAGGTCCCACACTTAATCGATTAAAATCATTTCAAATAAATATAAATTTACTTTTATTTCTATACATTTTCTATAAAAGCTTTAGTGTATTATTTTTCTTATTTTAAAATTCTATGTAAAAAATATAATTTCGTTATTTCAAAGTGAATGTTATATATCAATATAAATTACTTTTTTTTTCACTATATATGTTTATTATCTAATTTTATAGAATATTTATATAAATTGGGTGAGCTCTAATTTTTTATATCAGGAAAAAAAATTGTTTCAGAATAAAAAATACCCAATTTTTTCATTTCAATTAAATATCCCACTACCAATAAAAAAATTACTCACTACATCCCTACATTTTTCACAGACGTGAAACGCACGTAACAAAAACTAGTATATATATATATATACCAAGCAACCCACTTTGAACTTCAAAATTATTTGTAATTGAAATAACTTTCCTTCAATTAATTACTTATATTAAGTTAGTAACACAATGATCAAGATTACAAGAAATACATAGTTCTAAGTCATTTTTTCTGGTGATTACTAAATCAAATTACAATTAAGTTCAAGAAGATTTACTCCAAACTCAAAATCTTGCACTATGCAAGAAAAAAAAAGAGTACTACAATCACAAGGTAGAAAGTTACATTATTAGAGAAGGAAAATATATCCACGAGTGCAACCATGTCCAATATACCAAGAAAATAAAATCATTAATTAACAACTTATGCTAATCTATAATAAGTATTTTTACTACTTATTACCGCAATTTCACAAGAAATCTTATGGATATCTCACGACACTCGTGTGATTTAAACTTTTTTGAATGTTTGATACATTAGAATGAACAAAATTAAAGTGAAAAATTGAAATAATTTACAAAGTCAAGTTATAATGAGGAGAACTATCATAATTGAAGTATTCAATTCTAGGATTTGTATTAATTAATTCTACGTCAATTTTTGGGAGAGAAATCATTTGATTACGTATTTAATATAGATCCATGTCTTTCATCACATCATCTAAAAATGAAGAACGTCTTTGTTAAAGATCAATTGAAGCTATATTGTCTATTTTTAAATAATAAGTACTTTTTTCAATAAGTTCTAATACATATTTTACTTAGGGTGTGTTTGATTCATTTCATTTTCCATGGAAATGAAAATTTTTCACCTATTTTCCAGCTTTGGTCTGTTTGATTGGCAAAATTTTCCATGGAAAATGTATTTTCTCACCTATTTTCCATCTTTCGTTTGATTGGAACTTTTGTTTTTCCATGGAAAATATTTTCCATGTTTTCCACTTTTGGCCATATTTTCCTTGTTTTCAAGGAAAATATTTTTTTTGTGGGATAGAAGAATTTATTTTCCATGGAAAATTTGTTAACCTTTTCCAACCCATTTATTTTCCATGGAAAATTTGTTAACATTTTCCAATCCAAATTTTCTTGGTAATTCATTTCCATGGAAAATATTTTCTCTCCACCCAAATTTTCCACTTGCAATCAAACACAACCTTAGTTCTTCATAATAAGTGAGAAAATAATTAAGAAACTCATTAACAATAATAACATTATTAAATACTTAATTAAAATACAACATGTTGCACGTGCATTGCACTAGTTATTAAAAAAGAAGCATCTGGACCTCAAAATAACCATTAATAAATACTCCTTTTAAATACTTAGCATTTACTCATATCAATACCATTCTCCCAACAATTTAAACTCTTAAAGAAGTTAATATTTGACGAAAGGTTCATGTTATAAAATAAAATTTACTATTAATAAATTTATAGTACCGAGTACATAAATCTTTTTCGTCATTGACTTCATTTCATCATCAAATTTATTAGGATAAATTATGGTATCTAATCTTTGACCCTCGTAGTAATTTTGTCATCAACCTTTATTTTGTAACATTTCTATCCCCAACCATTGAATAACTTGTGGGCTTCGTCCTAAAGGACGATTTTACCATTATCTTTAGTTAACAAACTAAAATGTTATTAAACCGACAATTCTGCCATTGCTTTAAAATGTTAACCAACAGTCTTTTATTTTATTTTATGATAAACATTTACATACCATACCTTACCAGACTCATTATGACACAAGACAAATCTAACGGTGCAATATATTTCTTTATTTGACAAATGGAAGTGGCCAAAATATTTTTGCGACGAGTTTTTTCTTTTATGAAAACATGACTATTATGGGTTTTCCTAATTTCCCCACCTAAGTGATTCAATAGGCTTAACCCACTTGATTTTTCATGCAAAATATGAATATGAACTCAAAACGTTTTGAGATTTTATCAAAAATTATTGTAAAAATTAGTACATTATTTATATTTTGACAATTTAACATGCATGGAAAACGAATAACATGACAACTTATTGAAATATGAGAAATGAAGACTTAGATTCGATCGAAGCACGAATTTGACTCTTTCTCCTTAAGACGAAATTGCTCTCCACAAGTGCTTACAATTTCTCGGTACACGTTTCTCAAGATACAACGACCACTTCTCGTGATAGTATCATTCCAAATTACTAGAACGACGAACATAACAGTATTTTGTTATCTCTTTAAATGAAAAACTAGATTTGAACTTTATGAAGAAATTATTTCTATACTAAAATGATTTATGCAAAAAGTGTAGAGACAACGATTTAATTTGGAATTATAAGGGGCTTATTTATAATATTTGGAAAGTTGTGTATTAAAAGACATAACTTCATAAAAAGGTACGTCTAAAAGACATGTCTTGTTGGAAAGCACATGTTTAAAAGACGTGTCTCTAAGATAAAAAGATGTGACAAAACAGATTCTAGAATATTTCGCAATATTCTAATCTATTTTTTCAACTATATTCGTGTATTTAAGCGATTCAATTTGAACCTTAATTTCTCATTCATCCAAAATTATTTCAAGCAACTAAATATACTATGTTAATCTACTCGCGTAGTAGACACGTATGGCCTTATAATTCCCGCACTCAACTAACAGACCCCCCTTAAATAATTAATCAAAATTAGTCAAAACCAACATATTTATAACTAATTTCCAACTATCCCCCACATAAATAAAAATTAAAGCAAACGACTATGCATATACTAAAAGAGTACAATTGGAAAGCTACTATATCAGGATATGTGGCTTGTGGCTTTGAACATTCCTTAGTAGAATACTACCAGATTTACTTGGCTAATCAGTGAACATGGTATGATGTTTTGAATTATTCAGCCGTTGGTATAAACCAATATAATAGTACCCACACAATAACCTCTACAATACATTCGATTATCACGGTTGTGTTCATTTTGACCTTGAACAACTCTTAAATTTCATAAGTACTTTAGAGAATTCAAATCTTGAAACATTCTCATAAAAGTGGCCCAACTTCACACTTACATAAGTGATCTCCTGTTAAGAGCATTCTGCCACATTCCATATGGTTTATCCAAACTATAAGAATCATTAAAAGTTATAACTTAACCTTATACACCCCATAGAGAGTACTTTTTCTTATAATAGAAATGGGTAGGAGATATCTCTTAAGTGCTTAACTGAATCTTCATAACTTAATTGTCTCATTGGACCAAGATTTTGGGATCTCCAATCAACAAGGCTGGGTTTCCATTATAAAGACTCACGCATAGTAGGCTTTAATATCATTTCACGCGATACACAGTATGCTTGATCTCTTGGTAAACCTTTAGTAAGCGGATCCACGATACTCTCCTTTAATTTCACGTAAACAATGGAAATAATATCATTTGAGATCAACTGTTTTAATGGTATTGTGTCTACGATATACTTACCATTATATATACATAGTTCGTGTCTTTTTAAATGTAGCTAGTTATCACAATCAATTCATTAAATAGGAAGACTATTACCAATTAAGAAATCCTCCCTCAAAATTTTGAAGTCACGTGTTTTTTTAGCTTATCTAAAGCTCTAATTTGATCTTCTAGTTCACATGTTAATTGGAGGATTTCTAATGATGTGGAGGATTTTGGCACAAACACATTTCTCACTTTTAGTGATCTTAATCACTAAAACTATGACATCACTAACATCAAATTTCCAATGTCATTTTTAATGCTAGTTTCAAAATCTGTTACATGCTTCGACCACAACAAAAATACAATACTATTATTGAAAACATACAATAAACAATTTTTGTTCTCATTTTAACCACTTTTGTTTACGGTTTGTTACCTATGTATAACATCCTCGTACTTCTAAAAAATGGTACAAGGTCTTTCTACCTTTCTATTTTCATAGAAAGTTTTTCTGTAACTTCCTTTAAGGTATTCTATAAGGATGTAGCTTATAGATAATGCTACCCCTACAAGTCTAGGGTACATTTGAAATTGACGGTGTAATTTACAAGCAACAATGCTACCATCATAATTCTAGGTAGAATTTAACAACATAAATTTGTCAACTATTTTAAAATTTGATTATATCGTAGATTATGTCTATGCACCGAATAATACAATCCATTCGCTAAGTATCCCTTATCCACGTACATCTCAATTTTGGTTCGTACAAATTTTTCAGACTCAAATATAACCAAAACCCATTATTGCTCAATAATAAATCAGAAACCAAATTTGTACGAATCTCCAGAACATGTAGAACATCAATTAGGGTTACTTCTTTTTCCGATGTTATTTTCAGCACTACTTTACCTAGTCCAATGATCTATAAAGTAGAATAGTTTTTCATAAAGAGTTGTTTTCTACTGATCGAAGTGTAAGATGAAAATATATCTTTGTCGACACAAACATGACAAGTAGCCCTTGTTGATCTACCATTTATCTAACATATTGGTTTCAAACACCATTACTGAGAGTATTAGATCTGACATCCCGTTATATAATTTGTGTTCCTCGGTTGGGACATCTTTACACTAGAATCTTGTTAGATTTAGTGTTATGAGATACAACATCAATTTGTGTTGTCATCTCTTCAAGTCTACTCTGGTGAACTTTTAGGAGTTATCCTCACAAGCATTGACCGGGGTTATGACATATGAAGTAGAATAGACTATACTTAATCACAAAGTAAATATTTTATAACAAATTTACAAAAATATAACATTTACTTATTAGAATTTGAACTGGATACTACATATCAAGATTTTCCTTGATATTTCAGTAACATAATATTATATGCAATAAAATTTTGTCTTAAAGATTGTTGTAAAAATTGTGCATTATTTATATTGTGATAATTTAATCACATGCATGAAAAATAGTGAAAATGACAACTTATAAAAATATCGAGAAATGAAGAATTAGATTCGGTAAATGCAATAGTTTGACTTTTTCTTCTTAAGACAAAATTGTCCTGCATAAGTGC
This sequence comes from Forsythia suspensa, assembly GCA_023638005.1. Lineage (NCBI taxonomy): Eukaryota > Viridiplantae > Streptophyta > Magnoliopsida > Lamiales > Oleaceae > Forsythia > Forsythia suspensa. The sequence goes on from CM042672.1 coordinate 12,153,311, forward strand.
TTACGATTTCTCGGCACACGTCTCTCAAGATACAACGATCACTTCTTGTAATAGTAGCACTCCAAATTACGAGAACAACGAACCAAACATTATTTTGTTATCTCTTTAAATGAAAACTAGACTTGAACTTTATGCAGAAATTATTTCTATACTAAAATGATTTATGCAAAAGTGTAGAGACATTTGGTTGAAAGTAAAGTGATTTAATTTGTAATCATAAGGGGCTTTATAATATCTGAAAAGTTGTGTATCAAAAGACACAACTTCATAAAAAGGCATGTCCAAAAGACGTGTTTTGTTGGAAAGCACATGTCCAAAAGACATGTCTCTAATATGAAAAGATACGTTAAGAAATTGCGTACAAGAAATATCATTGGATGCAAGTTTTTGTCGTAGAAAGTCATTTTTAAGTTGTTTCGTCGAAAAATGGTCGTCGAGAGACTTTACAAGACCAAATTTTTCGTTGTTAAAGAGAAATTTCTTGTAGTGTGTCCAAAAGATATGACTTTTAATTTAAACGGATTCTAGAATATTTCGCAATATTCCAATCCCATTTTTCAACAATATTCGTATATTTAAGCGATTCATTTTATGCCTTAATTTCTCATTTTATCGAAAATTGATTCGAGTAATTAAATATATCATATTAATCTACCCATGTAGTAGAATATTTATGATCTTATAATTCTCGTACTCAACTAACGAATCCCTCTTAAATAATTGAAAAAAATTAGCCAAAACCAAACACCTTTCTAACCAATTTCAAATAAAAGTTACGCATATCCATTACTAGTTTGCTTGGTTTACGACTTTTGTCGCTCTTTTGTGAAACATTCTCTCATGGCTTGAAGAAGTCATTGTGATCATCAATTTGCGGAAGACTAATTGAAAATATTCAAAGTTCTGATCAAGTTTGGGCAAGTTGTTTTTTTTTTTTTTTTTTTAAGTTTTGGACTACCAACTTTGAATCTTTTCAATTAAGTTTTAATACTCAAATTGATGATCCTAATAGCTTCTACAATCTATATAGAACATTTTCATTGAAACTTTGATCAGAAGAGGCAGTATAAGGATAGAGTAAGAAATGTTGAAAACCAACCGAATTTATGATTAATGAGCAGAACTTTCAGTGAAATCTTAGAAAATTCCGAGTTCACGTTCTACATGAAAATCAAGTAGAATATGCGTTTTAATCACTCAAAAAAGGTGGAGAAATGAGGGAGAATTAGGATAGTCAAGTTTTGATTAAAAAATAATCGAAAAGACATTTCGACGACTTTCGATTGTCAAATGAAAAAATAGATTGCACCGTTAGATTTGTCACATTGAAGTAATTATGTATGGCATGTTGAAAAATTCTGTCGTTGAAAAATGATTCGGCTGCAATTGTAGCAGTTGTTTTGGTGGATAGGTGAAATATGGATTTTTTTTCCTCATTCTCGTATTTTTCATTTATTTTTAAATAATGACATAATTGTCCATTTCATAATATTTTAGCTTGTTAATTAAAGAGAGTAGTAGATATCGCTAATTACTCAAAGTTTGAAGATAGAAATGCAATAAAATAAAGGTTGAGGATAAGATTGCTATGAGGGTCAAAGGTTGGGGACAATTGTTGTAATTTACCCCCAATTTATTAAAAGATTTTGATGCAATTAGATAGGTAACAACTATTAATCATGCAGGTTACGGCTTTTAAAAAATATAAATAACACTGACTTTCCAGAAAAATCAGTTATCAATGTGTTGTTTCTTCAATGGCTTTACACGAGTAGATTGCCCTCTATTCTCTACTTTACTTTGTTCTTACATCTATTTTCTGCAAAATATTAATTACTGAAGTTGAAGATGGAAAATGTCCTGCCCCTACTGCCAAGAGAGGAGCATAGCGAAAAGGAAGTAGCATCAAAATGGGAACTGTTTGTGGAAGAGTTGAAGAAAGTGAGTTACATAGCCCTTCCCATGGTGGTGGTCACAGTTTCTCAGCACCTTTTACGGGTGGTATCAATGATGATGGTGGGACATCTTGGTGAACTCTCACTTTCCGGCACGGCGGTCGCCACCTCTCTCACCAATGTTACGGGCTTCAGTCTTCTTGTAAAGTGTTCATTCTTAACTTGTTTTTTTTTTTTTTTTTTTTGAAGGACTTTATTTTTCATGATTCGGCAGTTTACAAGATGAAATTAATGGTCCTAGATAAATTGTGGGCTTGAACTAGTATTCTTGATCAATGGTCCTAAATAAATTGTTTCTTGATTATGATAAGGGTATCCTGTACAGTACAGATTATTCCTGGTTCGACTGAGCATTTTATCAAATAGTTTATGTGGCATCTTAATCAAGGCAAAGACTATGTTTATTGTTGTTGTTCGGGGTGGTGGTGTGTGATGTAAGGCTTAAGTCTCAGAGGAATTGCTCTTTGATCTTGTATTTAATTCCTGTAAAAAGAGCTTCCTAGCTAATTTATTATTGGATTTTCGAGCAGTTTGGAATGGCTAGTGCTTTGGAAACTCTATGTGGGCAAGCTTATGGAGCAGAGCAATACCAAAAGCTAGGAATCTACACTTACAGTGCAATTCTCTCTCTCCTTTTTGTCTGTCTTCCAATATCTCTGCTGTGGATATTCATGGATAAATTGCTCGTATTCATTGGCCAGGATCCTTTGATTTCTGTCGAAGCTGGAAGATATGCAATTTGGCTCATACCAACACTAGTTCCTTATGCGATTCTTCAATCTCTAATTCGATACTTGCAGACTCAGAGTCTGATCCTCCCAATGCTTTACAGTTCAGTTGCAGCATTAGTTTTCCACGGACCTGTTTGTTGGGCTTTAGTTTTCAAGACGAAATTAGGAAATGCTGGGGCAGCACTTGCAATTGGTTTATCATATTGGTTGAATGTGATCTTGCTTGTTATATATGTGAAGTACACTTCATCGTGCAAGAAAACCTGCGTCTCATTCTCAAGAGATGTTTTTCTGAGTATGAGGGAATTTTTCAGCTTCGCTATCCCATCTGCTATTATGGTTTGGTAACCTTATTCATCTTCCTTATCTTGAGCCCATATATTCACTGTTTTATGCATATTTTTATTACTGTATGGTTTCTAACATCTAAAGAACATGGTGGTTTTTCTAGTCTTGAATGGTGGTCGTGTGAGATAATAGTATTACTCTCTGGACTTCTTCCAAATCCCCAACTCGAGACTTCAGTTCTTTCAATATGGTATGACTTAGTTTGGTACTTAATATTTTTTCCACGTTTTTCGTAGTTAATGAATTTGATCATGTGAAGTTCGGAAATTTTTTATATTAATGTATAATTATCTTTGCAACAGTCTTTTGGTTGCTTCGTTGCACTACTTCATACCATATTCTGTTGGTGCTGCTGCAAGGTTGGCTAATGGCTCTTGAACTCTTTTTAACATTATTCTTAGATCATATCCATTGTACCATATTTTCTGATTTTGGCCCAAAAGATACAGTACATGTACAATATATCCTATGCTTTTATCTTGTAGCACAAGAGTTTCAAATGAACTTGGAGCAGGACGTTCAGAGGCTGCTCGAGCGGCTGTTTGGGCAGCAATTGTTCTATCAATCACTGAGGTGATTGTTGCAAGCACCATTCTTCTCTGCTTCCGTCATGTCGTGGGATATGCATTCAGTGATGTAAAGGAAGTCGTGGATTATCTTGATGAAATGACTCCTCTTGTTTGTCTCCTGCTATCAATGGACTGCATACAAGCAGTACTTTCAGGTTTGTTTCACTTCCGCTTTTTTTTCCCTTCTATTCTTTTGAAGCAGTGGTCAGTTATCACTTTGTTTGTGGCTTCAGTAGTATCCAACAACATGCTAATTGTTGGACAGTGTGGAGTCTGTATAAAGGGTTTTGTGGAGTCTATATAAAGGGTTTTAGGGGACCGGCGTTCAGTGTGTGATAGATGTGAGGAAAACCTTGCACTCGTCTTCTCCATTATAGTGTACACAAATCGGATTTTTTGAGGACTATGGCGTGATAGTGACAAGTGTGATTTTTATGTTATGTGTTGTGTGCCTTTTTATCAGTCAGAATGGTTTTGAATGTGTAGAAGAAGGAAAAATGGTTTAATGATCACTAAAATTCGTTAAACTTGATTTTGACATTATACTTAACATTCTTCCTTTCGGGTCCAGGAGTTGCAAGAGGAAGCGGGTGGCAGCATCTCGGGGCATATGTCAACCTCGGCGCATTTTACCTCGTTGGAATTCCAATGGCCACTTTACTCGGTTTTGTGCTCCATTTAAGGGGGAAGGGCCTTTGGCTTGGACTAAATATGGGATCCATTGTACAATCTGCCCTGCTTGCTCTTGTAACAAGTTTAACTAACTGGAAAAAACAGGTTTCTGCTGCTAAATCTCCATTCTATCTATCTTTACACATTGTGTTGGATTTTCACTTTCAGTAAACCAATGGTTTTAACTTCCTGTGTCAATAAATGCAGGCATCAATGGCTCAGCAAAGAATATTTGAGAAGAGAATTACTGTTGATGAAACATGTTGAACTCAAAATTCATTTGAAAAGTTTCAGAAATGAAGTTTAAACTTTTTTTTTACAGCTTCTTGTTAATATGCATGTTGATGCAATGAAGATGCAGTTTTATCATTTATTATTATTATTACTTAATTAATTAGGGAGTCTTTTGTTATCTTGTGTTAAGTAAGGTCTTGCAAGCAATTTCTTTGAAGTTTTTATACATCCTCGTGGCATGCGCTAGTTACCATGATAGAGGATGTGTTACTACTTGAGAGTCCACATGTTTGCACATGGGCATTGACTTGACATTAATACAAGGTGTGTGGTAAAATTGATGTTGATGGCGATGAACTTTCGGATGTCAAGTAAGAGAGTTACACCATAATTTTTCAGCAAATTTATTCGACATGAGTCGATGAAATTCTTAGAATTCGTTTTTTCTAAGTGATTATACTTATATGGTGAAGTATGTTAATTCTTTGTTTTGAGAATTGGGATTGTCAAAGTTTACCTGTTTTTTTTATGTGTCGAGATGAAGACTTGCAGAAGAGACGATTAAGTTTTGACTCGTTTTTCGTCAGTGTAGAGATTGTTGGAATATTTTCTCAAAACTTGGTAGTCAAAATTTGGAAGATATCTAGGTCGATTAAAATTGAAGAAGTTTCCAAATCTTAGACATCTTGGTAGTCGAAACTTGGAAGACATCTAGGCGACTAAAATTAAACAAGTTTTCAAATCTAGGACTTCTTGGCAGTCGAAACTTGAAAGAAAATTAGGTCATACGTTAGCTGTAAATTGATGTGGTTTATTCTTTTTTGTAGATGTGACTTGAAGATTTTTTGAGAGAAATATTGTAAGCCTAGCATCCTAGTTGTTTTTTTTGTTTTTTACTTTGTGGGTTATACAAAGAGTAGAAATTGGTGGGTGCGATAAATCTTATGATATTATTTTTCTTGAGATACTTGGGGGATTTGGATGTGTGAAATCTATATGATTGTAACAATTTTTCATATAGTGAAAATTTCGACAGTCCATAAATCTTTCTCTATTTTTTATATTTTTGTTATATCGTTATCTTTCTCTGAATAGGATGTTGTGGACAATAAATGAATTGGTCTCAATTCTCAACATATAATACTCCATCTGTTCAATTCTTTCTTTATTTTTGTACTTTATCCGTCCCACAAAGGTAGTCTCATTTTTCTTATTTATATGTCTTAAATTATATGTCACTTACTTTATAGTGAGTGTATTAAATTTTTCTTTTTTTTAATATATTCTTATTTAATTTACATTGTTATCAATCCAAATAAATTTAACATATTTCAATTATAATAAAAAATTACATAAATATATTCACACATTTATTCAAGTAGGTAGTCAATAAATTCCACATTGCCTAGAAACACTCATCCCCCAACAATTGATTTCATTATTGTTTCAATGTAATGCAATTCAATTTCAATTGCATTCTAATTGTAGCTTAATGAGCATTTAAATTTATTAGAATTATGAATGACTAATATTAAATGGGGGCATAATAGTAAAAATGTGTGAAAAAATTATAATTTCAATTACATTAAATAAGATTTTTTAATTTGTGTGAAAAAAGAAACGAGCATATCTTTGTGGGACGGAGGTAGTATATCTTAAATTATAATCCACTTTCCATATTGATAATATAATTAATTTTTAATTTTCTAATATGTCACTATTTAATGTGTCTTGTTATCAACAAATATAAACTATCATTATATTAATTTAGGGGTACATTAAAGAAAGACATAAATAAAATTAATTGTTTCAACTATAATAATTAAATTTTTTTAATCTGTGTAAAAATAAAAGTAAGTCTATCTTTATGGGACAGATAGATTAATAAATAATTAAAAAGAAAAATTATGGATTTTCAAAGTACGAAGTCTTACCAAAATTATCATTATTATTATTAATGAAAGTTTTTAAATATTAAGTGCCATTGTATTTATAATTATAATAATTAAAAAGAAAAATTATTCATTTTCCACATTTTTAAGTTTAAGAGAAATTATATGATAACATAATAATCTAGACTTTTAAAAACTTTGATTGACATATTTCAAATGATTGACTTTGATGGATTTCATTAATTTTTATTGACTTTTATAGATTTTAACAGACTCCTACAAATTTTTATGGATTTTTATAAATTTCATTTTGAAAGATTTTCCTAGATTTTCACAAACTTTTATACACTTTTACGGACTTTGTTTTTTCAATTAAAAATTTAATATCTCATAATTAAAAAAAATTGTCGCAAGAGAAAATTTTAACAATAATTTATTTAATTATATTAATATTAATATATTCATAAAAATTAATTTTCTATTTAATTGCTGTAAGTAAACTACGTTGAAAATTATTGATATAACTCACACTATTTTTTCTTTTGGGTAAAAAACTTTCAAATAGATTGTGGATAAATTCAAAAAATTATGGCATGCGACTCATTTTAAAATATTTTCCAACAAAAAAATTTATCAACTTCATTATCTCCCTTACTATATTTAATAATCTATAGGTAACACTTCATTAGTCACCACAATTACATAAAGTAATAACCATAGTACCAATTTAAACGAAGAAAAAAATACAACAATGCTCATCATGATAAAAAGAAAAAACAAGAATTAAAAAAATGCAGTAATAAAAAATAGTTTTTAGCTTGATGAAATTCATTAATAAACTGCAATCAACAATTATATAAGAATTTAATTATAAAGTTATTTTATTTTTAATGAAAAATGGTAAAATAATAAATAAATAAAAAAAGAGGAAAAAAATGGTTATGAGAATATTGAAGAAAAAAATCACATTGAAGAAAAAGAAAAATAATCTGGACTTTACAGTTTGTTGAAAGAAAAAAAAAAAAGAGAGAAATGTTACATATAAAAAAAATAAAGGAACGAAAGATGTATTTTTTTTTCTAAAGTCTTTCCAAGTCTTAGAATGAATAGAAGAGAAATTGTAGCATCTTTTATTTATACCTTGTGCTTTAAAGTTAGTACATATGAAATTTTCTATAAAGTCATTAAAAGTCATAGTCATTTTGAATACTTTTGAATTTTGTAGGATTTTAAAAAGTATGAATTAAATATCGCATGATTTTATAAGACTTTTTAAAAGTCTTTAAAAATCTATATTGAATATTCCAAGATTTTTATGGAGTTTAAAAAGTCTGAATTGAATACACCTAGAATTTTAAACTCCATAAAAGTCCTACTAAGTCTTAATTAAATACATCCTCCTAAGTTAGAGTTTCGAGATTTGAATTGTTACACTTCTTTATGTCACTCCATTCGGTCTTATACTCCTACTTGAATAGTTCGTTCTTTATCTCAAATTCATCGTGCACTATAAATTAGGTCATTGATTTTTCTATTCGTCGAAATTGTCATACTTGTTGTTTTGTCAAATTTGCTGCGTGTTATTGTTTGGTAATTACAAATTTCTGATTATATATCTTTTATGAGCTCCGCCAACGGTAAACTTTTGTGTCAAAATTTAGCATTAGAGTTGGGTTTAATTTCTCCTCTGGGAAAGCTAAGATTAAATATGGTTAAGGCTTTTCAATACTTTTCCCAGAACTTTTGCATACAAATCTTCAATGAAATATACAGTCTTCATTCATTTTATCCGCTACTTGCAAGTTGTAGCAATATAATTCAATAAATTTGTCCTTGTTTGTGAATTTTTTTTTACAATTAACTGTAAATGGAGAAAATATATAGTCTAATATTTATAAATATTACGTATAAAATCTCTTATAACAAATTAATAATATTTAGTCTACGTTATTAAATACATAATCACTGTCCGTGACAGAGGTTTTCATCACCACTGACACAAAATCAACGTACATGACTTCCAAAAAAAAAAAAATCATCTTCTCAAATCTCTCCTTGTTAAAAATGCACCAGTGCGTGTAGTTCACTAGTCATACCAACATTAATGTCTCTTATCATGGAGTGATGAAGAACTCAAAATATCAATCTTCAGCTCCAAAAATTTGAGCCCTTTACCAGAATCAAAGCCAAAAGGGTTTGGGTACAGCTGAGGGAGTGATTAGGGTTTGTTTTGGGGGGAAAAATCAAAAGAAACATCATGTCTCCCGCCTGTAATCCTAGTCCCGGTTGTAGCCAACTGATCAGTGCCCTGTTCATAATAGTAGAATCAGGAGTCCGTGACCTTTGCTTCTAGATGAACAAAATTGTGGAAACCGAACAATTATATAGGTACCGTGACATGAATGGTAAATGACCATAGCCGGAATCCGTTGAAGTATAACCAAACTATGGTTTCCACCCCTCTTCATAATAAACACACTAGAGATTAGAAATTGCTGAAGAAAGTACAACACTCATAATGATTGCTTATATACACAAGTTTTATAGAAATTTGCTTCAATGCAAGACTATATGATCTCTTCGCCGCTGGAGTAACTCACTATAATGAAAGAGTAGTTTACAAGAGAAATCGACACCCTCAAAACTCTATATATATATATATATATCTCTAAACTATTCATAATGAAATTTTGGACGGGGGCAGATTGGGTACGACTCTACGGAAGTCAATAATTAAACTTCACAACTTCACAATATTTTCATCTCAGTTTTGATGTTTAAAGTTTGAGGCAATCAGGAGTACCTATTCACTGCCCTGGTTTTTGGGAGATGCCCATAAACCCTTTCTCTTCAAGTAATCAACATGGATTGATTGTGCTACATTACATAGTTAAATTAACATTCGCAGTATTAATGTCTGCATAAAACATGTACAAAACAATGATAACGCATTCAAGATTCAATAATTTTCTCGAACCATCAAATTGAACTAGTACAAGAAAACAATATAACAGAAAATTAAGTTGAAAATTTATCCACAATGAGACTAATAACTTTAACTTATAAACAAGATTTATGCTTCCATAGCTCAAAAATTTGTCCATTCACACAAAATACCGATAATTTAGACCCCTTAATTCATATAGAATATCGAGAATTGAACAAGACTCGATTTTTCATTCCATATAGGTCTACTTTTAATAGGATTTTTATGGTCTTATTTATAAAATGAAATTTAAATTCTAGTGCTAAAAGGAAATCCCAAAAGTACTATATCAAATTCCTAAATTAAGAAAAAAAAAATTACCATAAATTACTAGAACACAAAAAATTCCAAAAAACAATCCCTAATTTCCATTTGCCACGGAGAGGGAGAGAGGCTTTGCAGATCATCCTTTTTCTCAGCTAATTAAGAATATTGTAGTTAGTATTTAATCTTTAAATTCTACTGATGTATGTATGAATTCTACAAAATCAACATAAAATACGCTATTAGAGACGAGGGGCCTGAGGGTGATGACAGAAGTATAGAGAGCACAAACGAGTGAGATGCAGGCTTCATGCATTTCATCATCAGTGCTCTCTATCTTCTGTCAACAACATCACACTGCCTCCTCCTTATCACAAATTACACTTACACTTGTTAATCTAGACAGAATTCGTCGTGTGCAATCCGCCCAGTAGTGCATATCAAGCACGTCATTCCCGAGGCTACAACTGGTTTTATACTGGTTAAGCTAATGGATCGATGCAGATGGATATAGTTTTAATACAAGAAAATACGAATAGAGTGAGGAGCAGAAGGCGATGACAGAAGAATAGAGAGCACAAAGAGTGAGATATAGACTCAAACTATATACTCATCATATGTGCTCTCTATCTTCTGTCAGCTGCATCACCAATGCCACTCACCTCACTCAATCATCGTGAAAATTAAAATAAAGGAAGAGAGACATGTGATGAAGATCAAAAGGGAGGTAAGTTTTGATGATTTGAGGGTTTCCCAATACCTCTATTTATAGGACAGAAACGTTGCGAATTTTCTTTGTTTATAGTTGGATTCTTTTTTTGTGTCTAGATGTGGTTGAATCAATGAAGGCCAGACAAAAAGATAAAATCTTTTCATTATAATTTATTGAAATTTGTAAAGCTATTGATTTATTTTCCTTCTTTTTTTTTTTTTTTTTTTTTTTTTTATCATTATACATGCATGAACTAATTACTTTGGTGCTTATCTTATGGAACTGAATAGAATTTAAAAAAAAAAAATTTAAAACTGTGGGGGTTTGGAGGCTAAAATTAATTAGAAGACATGATTTGTAGAATTTTCATAATTAGACGAGAATGAGACTTGAAAATTAATAAAGAAAAACTATGGTAAACTGAGTAGTTGAATATATTTAATTATTTACACTAAGGACATGTTTGGTGGCCATTCTTTTTATCAAAAAAATTCATTTTTTTGCTTACAATTTTTGATTTTTCAACCATTTTACATTACAAAAAAGTTTGAAAAGTCAATAAAGTACTCAAAAAATCTATTTTTTCCAAAAAAAATCTACACCGAACATACCCTAAGCAGGTATGGTTTTGGATGTTAGTTGCACTTGTTGGATTGTAAATTGGATGATAAATTTCTAAAATCTTAAGTTTTTAGAGATAGATAGATTTACATATTTAATTTTGTCATTGACACGCTACTTGAAGTGTAGGTCACGCAGATTTATTTTCTCATCAAATGTCTAACATGTGCACAATATTTATAAATGAGTAGTAACAATACGTGAATTCAAAACTTTTTCATGCTCAAACTATGTTGTAACTACATCAAACCACAATAAAAAAAGAAAAATAGAGTACAAATGAAGAAAATTACAACAAAGTTCAATTAAGCCGAAATCTAAAGAGGAAAGACAACAATCAATTTACTATACAAGAAATTGAAAGAACTTCTATTAGTACCCGCATGAAAGAAGCTCATACGACCTTAGGACAATCAGAATTGTGTGTGCTGATTAAAAGAAACATTAAAGAAAATATTCGTGCATGATGAGGTAACGATTTTATTTTCCACAAGTATAACATTGTACGTATGTTCTTTCAAATTTCGAGATATAAATTTATTTATTTTTGGCACATTTTAATGTTAAAATGCAAAATCATATCATAGTTTGATTTTTAGAAGGAGTTGTACATTGTGGAGATAATAGAAACAAGATCGATTATTAAGAAGAATTGGTGAGAAGACATGATCACGGGGAAAGATAGCTGAGAATTTGAATCTCTTTAAAGATTTTTAGGTATGTGTTTGTGTGTTTTCATTGCACATTTTATTCATTACTATACTTTTTCGAACATTTTCAATAATTTATACATTAATAATTTTTGGGTAAAACCCTAGAACTCTTCCCCATGACTGATGACGCTTCCTGACCCACTCAATTTACTGTTAGCAGAGTACCATATGTACTGAGCCTGGGAGTACACAATGATATAAAACTGTCATATCTATGTCTGTTTCTGATCCCAGCTTTACAATGTCAGTAAATTGTGTGCCACTTCAAAGTTTATTATTAATTAGGTCAAGAACTGTAAGTACTGTTGATCAAGCACTAACTCATTCGATCATGCGTACAAACCAACGTACAAGTTAACTTTATTAACAAGAGTAGTTCATTTTCTTTACAAACTCGAGATCGTATCTATTTTCTAAGGACTTGTTTGATATAATTTTTTTTATTTCAAAAAATAGTTTTTTTTGGTTACTTTATTGATTTTTTTTTTTTTTATAGTGTAAAAAATTTGAAAAGTCAAAAATAGTAGAAAAAAAAATGGATTGTTTTAAAAAAAATTGGTCACCGAACAAGCCCTGAAAAATTGACAAAAAACTTTGAAACCACTTTCGTTGAAATGTTTGAACTTTCTGTGTGGAATTGATGCAAAAGACAGGGAGAATGGCGTCAGAGATTACGCACTAAGAGGCATGGAAAGAAAGTAGAAAACTGAAGAATTCCTTATCACAAATTCCTTATCACTGATATTCCATATCTCCATAACATCATTCATGGGGCGGTTCACATTCATGTATCCTTACATTTGTCATCACCCCATAGCTTTACAATTATTCCATTGTTTCTTGAGGTCGACTTGTACAGTGTTTAAAAGAAACTATACGAACAATATAGATTAGACAACACTTCAATTTTATTGGTTTTGTGTTTAAAGATAATTTAAACTTTTAGAGGAACCGCTCGATGCAAATAAATGATTTTGATTTATATGTGAAGTGTGGCGTGTTGAAGACAATTAAAAATTGCTGAGGGAAAGTATATATGCTTGAACTTTGCAGATTCTATTTTGCATATGACTCCTGATCTGCATTATATTACTGGAGTTGTGGGAAATTTTTAGTGTTTTCAAAGATTAAGTTTGGAATTATTCAAATGAGAAATCAATTCTACCAACTTACCAAGGTGTTCATGAGGTCGAATCCATTAGCAATAGCACCTAGGTTTTATCCCAAAAGTTAATGCGGGATTTTGTTAAAACTTTCCCGACAAGACTTCAAATAATAATTTATCCGTCAATTTTTTTGAATGAAGAAGGATGAATTAAGTGTTCATCAAAACTCTTCCTCGGCGGTAACTGGACTTTGACAACCAACAACACTTTTTTTAGCTATCGAAATCTAATTCGGAGCCTACTCCTTTTGCTTGGTTCTAAATAGGACTCATATATACTATTCTAAATATATGTTTCATTAATCGTTCTTCAATAAATTATTTATATATTATCAAATAAATTAACTTAAAAACAAGTATAAATACATTAAATATTGTCCAACTTATGTGCCTAAAGTCACATCACATGCTTAAGTTTGGAGCTTAATCAAGTACCACTAGTTTGGACTTTAAGTGCTACTTTAAAAGATTGAGATATACAACATCTCCCTCATAATTAATTAAAGTGAGATTTTTCTCGAACGAAACAAATAGTATAAATGGAGAAATATATTTTTTAATATAAAGGAGAAGAGATCTTTACATTCCAATAGTGGCAAATTCCTGACCTTTAAAAATGTCAGTCATATCCATAAATGGAAAGAGAAAAAGACAGTGAAACAAATAATATAAAAATTGAATTATTGGGAGCCGACAAGTCAAAGGTGGAATAATAGCAAATGGTGCAGCCTCACTAAATTCCTTTTCACTTTCACACTATTCCAACTTTTCCTTATTATTTTATTATTATTATTTACATTCCTACTTTTTCTTTTTTTAAACACAAATGCTTATATTGGGAAGATAAATATTAATTCATTATTTAAATACTTTTTGAAACTATTAAAGAAAATTTATATTTGTTTCTCTTTACGTTTCCATAATAAAATTAACTTCTATTTTAAAGAAAAAATAAAAATAATAAGAAAAAATTTGACTGAAAAAAGGGAAATAAAAGAATTGAAACTTTAATTTATTCAATGTCAACTTGTAATTGTATTTTTTTTATTTAGTGTAAGAGTACTTCAATTTTCTGAAATCAAAGGTAATATAAATATTAAGAGTAGAAGAATGTTACAAAAAAAAAAAAAAATTAGAAATATCAAAAAACAATTTTTGTGTCCTTGAAGTTTGGCAATTTGAAAGGGGGAAAAAAGAGGAAAGAATGATTAATTTGTAGTATTTTATAATAGATATGGGGGATGATTATCTGGTAGTTTGGTTTGGGTATTTTAAGAATCGAATCAAACCAATTTTTAGTAAGAATTGTGAAAATAGAATAAGTGGCGTTAATTCTTTAGCTAAACATTATGAACTCTGTTAATTCATCCGTCTGTCTCTGTCGTACCAACTGATAAAAATGATGAGTTGACAGACATATTGCTTACATGATTGTTAATTTCGTCCAACGCAGCATTTAAAAAACATGATTGATCCTTGAACTATACATTTTGCGCGCAAAAAGATCCCTTAGCTTTGACAATGTACATGTTTAGTCCTTCAACTTAACAATATGAACCATGTTAGTCAATTCGTTTGTTTATGCCATTCCAACTAACAAAAATGATGAGTTGACAAACGGAATTACTTACATGGTGTTTCGTCCAACTCATCATCTATCTTTACAAATAAATTTAAAAAGTTAGAATTTTATCCAACTAAGCTGAATACTTACGATGTCAGTAAAATTGCTTCGTAAGGTATATAGAACGTAAGAGATGGTACCCACTAGTTAGGTGCACCATACTTTTTTTTAATTTTTCTTTTCTTTCTTGTCTAATTTTAATTTTTTAGTCAAGGTGGATACTGAGTTGAACAGAATTAACCTTTATATAAGTAATTTCGTCTGTTCACTCTTCATTTTCAGTGGTTTGGAAAAAAAATGAGATTGACTCTTATCGGACCTAAATAATCTTGTTTTTTAACATGATGAGAAAGAAGTCGTTGCAATTGATAGAAATAATAGGCCTACTAAAGCACAAAAATAGATGAAAAATTGAAGTTGTCATTAAATGTGTATCTCGATTTACTATTTGTATATATTATTAATTTTCGTAAAAAAGTATTGTATGATAATTATAATTAAAAATAATTGTTAATCCATTAAATATAAAATCCTTAGTATAGAAAAAAGTATCTATATCTTTAAGTGAACAGATGAATGCACCAACAACTTAACAAGGTTTACATTGTTAAAGTTTATGATGTTTTTCGCTCAAAATGTATAGTTTAGACTTTAGAGACTAACCATGTTTTTTAATGCTAAATTGGATAAAATTAATGACCACGTAAACAATTCCTTATGCCAACTCATCATTTGTTTTACTTGGAATGGCGAAGACGGAGGAAGTAATAGGATTCACGATGTTTAATTGAAGGACTTGTTACGCGCCAATCCTACCTAGCGATCCTTTGGCGCCACATAGGCATTAGCGGGACGTTTTTGGGTCGACCCTAACCTTTCTCCTAGGCGGTCTTAGCCGAGCCTAGCCCTACCGAGGCGGTCGAGGCGGGGGTAAATTCAGAGTCTTGGGATGTCGAGTAGATTGAGTGACCAACCCAGGTTGCGTCTTGAGAAAGCCTCTCCGCCAAACTTGCAACTCAATCTTGAAAAGGCGATGGGGCGCACGCCGATCGCGGCTTGTCACAATCAGCCCTCTCGAGTTTGCGGCCGAAAGTGACTTTCTCATTAATGCTATTGACGTGACACCAAAGATGTGATTCGAGAACCCTTCAGATGGAACCACGTGTCGCGCATCGAAGGGGATCATTCTTGTAGAATTTGCCTATAAATACTAAGCTTGCTTCCACAAGAAAAAGATGTTGAAAATATTACTCTCACCACACACATATCAAGTCCTCTATCTTAACTATTCTTAAGGATCTTAACCGCCTGGGAATTTATTAGCTAGAGGCCCTCAAGCTATCACCTCTACCATTAGAGTGTCCTTGGCCTTTTGTTATATTTCCACTTGGTTCGAGGCTTAAGTATGTGGTTGAATAAACCACGTGGCAGCCTTAGTAAGAGGAAAAGTACACGTGGGCAAATGTAGCGTGGGGGATCTGTTGGCGACCATTTTGGAGGTCAACAGTTGGCGCCGTCTGTAGGAATTTGTGACAAAAAGCCTTAGCTTCCTTGAACAAAGGAATCTCCCTGAGCAAGGGATTAACCGACCCATAAAATGAGCGGAAGCAACGAAAATGAAAATCCGAGGAGAACCGAGGCCCATAGCGGACGGAGAAACCATGGCGGGAGCAAGGGTGAAGAGGCTCATGAAGAAGGCATGGGAGAAGACATCCCACCACCCTGGAGCGAGAGATGAGAAGCGATGGCCGCCGGCGTGAGGCGGTGGCCCAACACGAGCCCAAATGCAAGGATATATCCAAATGATGCAAGGGCGAGGTGGGAACCGCCATCAAGAATCGGGTTCGCCCGATCCGGATGAGGAGCAAGAAGTCGATAGCGGTCACCCCCGTGGCCCCCAAATCTGGAGAGAAGCCTCGCGCGTTGGAACGCACGAAGAAGCGGCCAACATTCCGATCACCGGCAGGAGGCCCCAGCAAACGATGTCCGCCAGCGTATTCGAAAGGCTGGGCGAACCCAAAAACAGGGAGTGGCCTCGGGAAAATGAACCGAGGAGTGAACAACCCCAGAGTCTCCCTAGAAATAGGCGGGAAAGGAGGGCTAGAGAAGCGGAAGCCAGGGGAGAGTCGGGACTCCAAAAGGCGACGCACCCACAGCCCCAACAATACGAAGAAGAGCAAGCCGTCCCCACGCCTCCCACAATATCCTCCAGTAAGCGTCGGAGGGGGAGACTCGGGGCCGGCAAGATCATATGAGATAGACGATGGCGACGGCGAGAACCTCCTATTTTCGGCCGGGATCCAGAACGCATCCGTCCCCCACGAGTTTCGCGTGCCCAAGATTGCTCCCTACACTGGCAGGGGTGATCCCTTGGACTACGTAAACACGTACAAGACGGAAATGAGCTTCTGAGGAGCCACTCCGGCCTTAAAATGCAGGGCCTTTCATCCGACCTTGTCGGGGAGGCGAAGTGATGGTATAATAAACTAGTCGCGAGAAGCATTTCCGGTGGCGAGAGCTGAAAAAAGGCGTTCATAAATTACTTTTCGTCTCAAAAACCTGCATCAGCCCCGGTCCAACGCCTCCACGACGTAAGGCAGGCCCCAAGCGAGCCGCTGCAAAGTTATCTGGGCCGCTTCAATGAAGAAATGTTGTTCTGTGAAAGAATAATGAGGCGTCGAGGCTTTGTCCACCCTAAAGGCGGGACTAGACATGAACCATCCATTCTGGAGGGATGTCCGCAACAAGAACCTAGCCACATTTGACCAGCTGGTGGAGATGATCACCGAGGAGATAACCAGCGAAAACATGATCCTCCATAGGAATCGAGGCGGTACGGGAGCCAACCCAAACATCTAGAGCGGGTATGTCCAAAATCCCATTAGACCTACTCCCCAACACAATCAAGGCGGAGAAACTACCCTCCGACCCTAATGTTGGGATGAGCTATGTGGCCTCTGCACAAGAGGGCCTGCTCCCCCCTCACACTGCTCCAATGCCTTCGGTCCCGGTGGTCGAATTATACAACTACGGCATGTCCCCGTCCACCTACTATGAAGCCGGGACCAGCGCGCCCCCAATAATTCCTCCCCCTCAGGGGGCTCAATCGAAGTACTGCTGCGTTCACCGAAGCTATGGACATATCACAGACGAATGTCGAGAGGTGGAAGATCTTGCCAATAGAAGGACAACCAACCCAGGGCCCAGACGCGGAATGAACACCAGACGAGGGAACCAGGCCCCGACGAGAGGGCGTGGAACACATTTCCAAGACAGGCGCTCCCAGCAGTGGGACAGAGGCCTCGGGCCATGAGCAGCAGGCGGCGTAATTCAAGAAGTCGGCGAGACGGCCTCGATTGGAGCGTAGCCTAGAATTCCGTCTAATCAAAGGGCCTGAAAAGGCTCCGATTCGAGAGATAGACACTATCCGGAAGACCTTATATTGGAGGGCAAACCGGAATGCCCGGAAGAGCTATGCCAAAGAGGTGAAGGAACCCAAATGACTAAGCGGCTCATCAATAGCGAGGCCATCGGTTTCAAGGCGGGCCGATCTGTCACCTTCACGGAAGAGGACATGAAGGCGTGCATTACCACTCACTGCGGCGCCTTGTAGTAAAGGCGATGGTGGCTCGGGCGGACTAGGAAGAATGCTCGTGGACAACGGCGGCTCCGTCGATGTCATTTTCTTGAGCACTTATGAACAAATGAACGTGGATGTGCCACTGGAACCATCGACTGAGCCCCTCTACGGGTTCACTGGTGATTGCGTAACCCCGAAAGGGATAGTGCACCTCTCCGTTAGCATGGGAGAAGAGCATCTCGCATCCCATACTTTCATGGAGTTCCTGGTAGTTGACAGAAGGTCGGCTTATCACGGAGTTTTGGGCCGACCAGCCTTGAAGGAACTTTGGGCAGTAACTTCCATCCACCACCTCTGCATGAAATTCCCCACCGAAGGGAGAATAGCAACAGTGCGAGGCAATCAACCCGAGGCTCGAAAATGCTATCGGAATGCCTTAAGAAAGGCGGAGAAGAAAGAGGTTAACATGACTCTGCTGGACATGGAAATGGCGGAAACAATATTAGAAGAGCCGGGGGATATCACGATGGAAGAAGCTGCGACCTCCGATGATATTGATCCAAGAATAACGGGGGCTGATTCCCAAGCCTCCTCCGGTGGGAATTAGAACATTTTCGGTAGAGCGGCAACGACAAGACGAAGAAGCTCGAGATAGGGAAAGATCTCCTTGAAAAGTCCAATGTAATACGAAAAGGTTCCTTAAAGCAAAACGGATGTCTTTGCGTGGAAACACGAGGACATAGTTGGGATCGTCGCAAAACTAAGTTGCCACCGCCTCAATATCGACCCCAAGTTCCGTCGCATAGGCGAGAAAAGGAGACCACTGAATCTTTGAAAAGTATGAAGCCTTGAAGGAAGAAGTGAACATACTCTCCGCAAAGCAACTTTATCGAGAAGCCGGTATCCAAAGTGGGTATCCAACCCAGTATTGGTCAAGAAGCCAAATGGAAAAATGAGAACTTGCATAGATTTCTCTAACCTCAACCAAGCCTGTCCCAAAGACAGTTTTCCACTGCCTCGGATTGATCAGCTGGTTGACGCCACCGCAGGACACGAACTCCTAAGTTTCATGGATGCCTACTCAGGATACAATCAAATTCTGATGTATCCACCAGATGAGGAGCACACGTCGTTTGTAACAGACAAAGGACTCTATTGCTACAAGGTCATGCCATTTGGTTTAAAAAACGGCGGGGCAACCTACCAGAGGCTCGTCAATAAGATGTTTGCCGACCAGCTCGGTTCAACCATGGAAGTCTACGTGGATGATATGCTTGTAAAAAGCTTAAAAGTGAAGATCACATACGACACTTGGAAAAGACTTTCGAAATACTCGGAGCTTACAAGATGAGGCTCAATCCTCGAAGTGCGCCTTCGGAGTTGCCTCGGGAAAATTCCTAGGCTACATGGTAAACCGAGAGAGGTATCGAGGCCAACCACGAGAAAATCAGGCGCTAATGGAAATGAAATCACCAAAGAGGCCCAAGGATGTACGGTGCCTCACGGGAAGAATGGCGACCACCGGCCGATTTGTCTCAAAAGGCTGAGATAAGTGCCTCACTTTCTTTAAAATCTTGAAAGGAGGTAATCGGTTGAGTGGATGAGAGAGGAATGCGAGGCCGCATTCCAGCCTTAAAGCGAACACTTGTCCAGGCTCCCCTGCTATCAAAACCCAAGCTAGGAGAATCACTGCTACTTTATCTAGCCGTCTCCGCCGAATCGGTAAGCTCGGTCTTGGTCAGAGAAGAAGGACATCAACTGCCAGTCTACTATGTAAGCAAGGCTCTGATAGGGGCGGAGACACGTTATCCGGACATGGAGAAGCTGGCACTATCTCTCATCACCGCTTCTCGAAAGCTGAGGCCATACTTCTTGGCCCATAGCATTCATGTCCTGACCAACTTTCCTCTGAGGCAGGTGATGCAGAAACCCGACACCTCAGGGAGGCTACTAAAATAGACAGTCGAATTAAGCCAGTTCGACATTACATTTAAACCACAGCATCCATCAAAGGACAAGCCTTAGCAGATTTCATGGCAGAATTTGCTAACACACCCGTAATAGATTCTCCAATGGATCCCATAGAGCCACCGACTTGGTATCTCTTCGTGGACGGTTCATCGGGAGATGCGGGGTCAGGTGTCGGGGTGGTCCTTGCGAGCCCCGAAGGTCATAGGCTGAACTGCACTATCCGATTCGACTTCAAAGCCTCAAACAATGTTGCGGAATACGAGGCACTACTATCAGGCATGCGCCTGGCCAAAGAAATAAAAATTCAGAGGCTTTCTGCAGCAAGTGACTCCCTGTTAGTAGTGAGCCAAGTGAAGGGGAATTTCGCCGCTAGGGAGAAAAATATGGCTTCCTACCTAAAACTGGTAAGAAACCTCATCCCCAGTTTTGAAAAATTCGAACTAATTCAAGTACCGAGGGCTGATAACGCCAACGCGGACGCTCTCTCTAAACTAGCAAGTAGCAAGGACTCAGAACTTCTTAAGATGGTTCCCATTGAACACCTCGGTCGACCCTCCATAGAAGCAGTCTCGGAGGTAATGTGGGTCGAGAAAACCACCACCTGGATGGATCCCATCCTCGCTTTCTTAAAAGACCAAACACTCCTCACGGATAGAGAAGAGGCAAGAAAGCTAAGAAGAATGGCTGCCCAGCCGTCTTATCGACGACGTCTTTTGCCTAAGCGAGGCTACTCCATACCGCTCCTCAAGTGTGTTGGAATGAACGAAGCCGATTACATCATTCAGGAAGTCCACGAGGGAGTCTGCGACAATCACACCGGAGGCTTAGCCTTGGCACAAAAAAATCCTCAAACAGGGATACTTCTGGCCTTCGCTAAAGAAAGATTCTTTGAGTCACGTGAGGAAATGCGATAAGTGTCGGTAACCGCCACCATACCGCGTCAGCCCCATCAAGAGCTTACTGCGGTAACCAGCCCATGGCCCTTTGCCAAATGGGGGATAGATTTCATAGGCCCTATGCCAAGAGGTAGGGTAAATGCTTTTGGCGCCTTAGTCGCTATCGACTACTTCACGAAATGGGTAGAAGTAGAGCCAATGGCGAAAATCACCGAGGCTAACACCTCCAAATTCATATGGAAAAATATCATATGTAGGTTTGGAATTCGCATTCTACGGTATCGGATAATGGAAAACAATTCGACAACAAAAGGGTCAGGAACCTATGCGAGGAGCTAGGAATCGCCAAACACTTTTCTAGCCCTCATCATCCTCAGGCCAACGGTCAAGTTGAGGCGGTCAACAAAACCATCAAATACACGCTTAAGCGGAAACTTGAAGGATCAAAAAGGGCGTGGGTCGATGGACTTTCTCAATTTCTATGGGCTATCCGAACCACCATGAAAACTCCAACCGGAGAAACCTCGTTCTCCTTGGCTTATGGTGCCGAGGCTGTGAGCCCAGTTGAAATTGGTATTCCCTCGCCCCGCCGATTATTATTCAGTGATCGGGTTAACGACGACCTGATGAGGGCGGGTTTAGACCTGCTGAGTGAAAGGAGAGACGACTCCCAGATGAGATTAGCGTCTTATCAAAGAAAGATGTCCCGATACTTCAACAAGAAAGTAAAGAAGAGGATTTTTCACGTTGGAGACCTTGTCCCGAGGAGAGTGTTCCTATCCTCCAAGGAACATGGCGTTGGAACCCTCGGGCCCAATGGGAAGGACCATACAAGGTCGTTAGCGAAACACGACCGGGACATATCGCATCGAGGACATGAACGCCAAATTGCAACTTCATCCACGGAATGCCGAGCACTTGCGCGGTATTATCGATGAGTTAAAGGGCCGTTATAAGGCCGAGTTGTTAATTTAAGTTGTTAATTTAATTCTCTGTTTTGGCGATTATAATGCGACGAGCCATATTTAATCTTATTTGTTTGATGACCAAAATTCGCGACGTCAAAAAGCAAACTCAAAACGAGGCCAATAAGAAAAATATAACTACTTCATTTCATAACGAAGGAAATTACAAAGGAAGCCTATACAAGAACCTAACTATCCTCATCGCCCTCTACATCGGGTGGAGGGAACCTAGCTTCTAGCGCCGCAAGGTCGAGGCTAGGATGGTCATTTCGGAGCGCTGCCAAGACCTCCTGTTGCCCAACCCTAGCAAAATAATATGAGAAGTTGGTATAGGCCTCAGTATTATGAAAATTGGCCACAAAATCCGCCTCCGCGCTCCCCAGCCTCGCTTCCAACTCCTTCTTCTCGGCCTGCAGCCGTGCCACCTCTGACTCAGATGAGTCCAAACTCCCCTTCAGGCTTCTCAGCTCCTCTTCACGAGACTGGGCCTCATCCAAGAGCCACCTTTTCTCTTTATTGGCAGCCTCTAGGGCCTCGGTAGTCACCTTCTGGGCCGCATTGGCGTTGTCCAGCTGCCTCGTCATATTCAAAACGTTGGAGTCAGACTCCCTCAGGTCAGCCTCCAACTGCTCGTAGGCCACGCGAGCGCTGTCCAAAGCGGCCTGCAGACCCTCCAGAGCCTGCTTGTGCTCCTTGTCGTTTTTGGAGGCCTCGGCACTGAGTTTCCTCTGCTCCATCATGCATGTCTGAAACTCGTCGAGCACCTTCATCTGCATAGCCGAGGCCCTGATAGGTGAAGCGAGTTGGCCTCGAAGCGTCCTCCGAGGTCCCCATGCGAAGAGAACTCTTCCCACTTGGGAGTGAAGTATTTCTTCACGGCACGGGCGCCAGGGGAAGGGTAAAAGGCAAATTTGAGCGAATCTTACTGGAATTCTCGCTCTGGAACTCCCAATCAACTCCCTCGGCCTTTTCTTGGAGTCATAAGACCCCATCCGTTGCCTCCGCGTCACGGGACTTGGGGTCCCTCTAGAACCACCTCTCCCGAGGTGTTCACCACGTCTGTTGGTCGGTCAGGCAGGGCGGTCATGTGTATCATCAACTACCTCCGGCCTTCCTCTTGGCTGTGTGGGGCTTCGGACGAGGTAGCCTTGAGTTTCCTCTTCCTCCTCAAAGGTTCTTCTCCCTCCGGAGCACTAACATCATCGACCTCTATCACCTTCGAGGCCTCAGTTTCTCCTTTGTTTCCCTCTCGGCTCAGGTCTTCTATGACCTTCTTCTGCCGGGCCTCCTCTTTGGATCCGGTGGCGGGAACCCTAGGTTTTGCTTTGACAAGCGGGCGAGGTTGGCCTCGGTCGCTTGCCTTGTTCTATTTCAGCTGCAAAAACAAAGAAGCTCGAGTGTCATTTGCAATTCTAAATGAGGCTCGAATCAAGCAGGGATATCGGAACATTACCTTTGGAGGCCATTAATCCCAACTCACTCAAACAACGCTGCCGGTTTTAAAAGAAACCCGTATCGCCTATTCGACGGAGGCGTGGTAAATGGATCGAAGCACGTCAACCGGGTTTTGAGATAACTCGCAATGGGCAAGCACTCTCGAAAAGAAAACCAAAAATAAGTTAGAATACGGTCACCCACATCGAATACAATCACGTCCACGTACCTCACTCATTGGCTATTCCGGTAAAAGCGGATACATCCAAGTTTGGCTCGGGTCGTCTGTTACCTCGCCATTACCCGTCATCCGAACCGGGACTCTTTCCACTGTTTAATGGAGGAGGGGCAGTCCGTCACAAGGGGCTTGTGTGCTCCCAATGGGCAAAAGTAGTACCAATCGAACTCCTCCTCTTTGTCCTTCTTCCTCGGTAGTTTCCTTGGCTGGTATAAGGTTTGGAACACGTGAAGGGGCATCTCCAACCCTAACGAATGCCTGAACCACAAGTACATGCTCCCTGCCATCTGACTCTACTCGTTTGGAGCCACCTGAGTGGGAGCCAGCCCATAAGCCCGTAAAATCCGTCGGAAAAAAGGATGCAGGGGCAATCGCAAGCCACCCACGAAAGCATTGAGGTGCAAGGCAGTACAACCCCTCCTCGGAACACAGGCTCGCTCATTTGCCTCCGGAAGTATGAGTTCAATGTCCCCAGGTACCCTTTACTGCTCCCTCGACGACACCAAGTCCCATTCCACCATAATCGAAGGGACATCCATCGCAGTCCACCTAACTGGGTCGGCCTCAAATGGGTTTGTTCTCTCCACTACCCTAGACAGTGAGGATACGTCCATCACCTCACCTATCGATCCACACACGCCTCTAAGGGGCAGAACTTCGGCCAGGGCAGGTGAGACAGATCGGGACCCCTCATCCTCAACACGACCAGAGGCCTCGATTTCACAGAACTCCGCGGACATTGTCAAAATTAAAAGAAATTCAGTTAGTAAAGGGGCTTTAGATAAAGGGTTTACCTAAACCTAAATCTTCGCCGGAAATGGAGATGGAAACAAACGCCGGGAAATATTCGCCTGAAGTCTAGAAACACAAACTCTCTGCAAATCTCTCAAAATAGCGTAAGGAAAAGTTATAACCCCTCTCACTTATTTATAGGCAAATAGGGATGATCTCACACTTGTTGGATCAATCAAAATCCATCCGCATGACCGTCAGGTGGCATCGGGCCATCTCTACCCTTGAATTGAAAGGACGCCAACACCCATTTGAATGAACGCCCGATGATGCGGGCGTGCTTACCTGCTGCGTGACTTCTCGATACCACCAAAGCCCCCGAAATTAAACGCTATCATTACCCGCAGCTGTCTTTTCACCATACCCAACGAGACGTGCGGCAGGTTACCCAATCAATCTATGACCCGTAAGTTAAACCATTAATTGCCCTGCAGTAGGCCTCTTCGCCTCTCCCAACTTGGGACTCGGCCTCCCACTTGGGACTCGGCCAATCCGCCTCTCCCAACTTGGGACTCGGCCAATCCGCCTCTCCCAACTTGGGACTCGGCCTCCCACTTGGGACTCGGCCAATCCGCCTCTCCCAACTTGGGACTCGGCCAATCCGCCTCTCCCAACTTGAGACTCGGCCAATCCGCCTCTCCCAACTTGGGACTCGGCCAATCTGCCTCTCCCAACTTGGGACTCGGCTAATTCGCCTCTCCCAACTTGAGATTCGGCCTATCCGCCTCTCCCAACTTGGGACTCGGCCAATCCTCCTTCCCCAACTTGGGACTCGGTCGATCCGCCTCTCCCACTTGGGACTCGGCCGATCCGCCTCTCCCAACTTGAGGCTCGGCTTGCCAGCCTCTCCCAACTAGGAGCTCGACTTGTCTTCTCAAGGCCCGCCACCCACATAAATGAGCGTCCGGGCGCGTGGGACTTAAATCCCTACCTCAAACTTTAAAACAAACATCCAAGTCTAGCATCCCACATGAATGATGATTACGAACTTGGGGACTATTGTTACGCGTCAATCCTACCTAGCGATCCCGGCGCCACATAGGCATTAGCCGGGGCGTTTTTGGGTCGACCCTAACCTTTCTCCGAGGCGGTCTTAGCCGAGCCTAGCCCTACTTCGAGGCGGTCAGGGGCGAGGGGGTAAATTCCCGAGTCTTGGGATGCCGAGTAGATTGAGTGACCAACCCCAGTTGCGTGCTGAGAAAGCCTCTCTGCCAAACTTGCAACTCAATCTTGAAAAAGGCGATGAGGCCCGCCGCCAATGCGAACTTGTCACAATCATAGCCTCTGAGTTTGCGGCCGAAAGTGACTTTCTCATTAATGCTATTGACGTGACACCAAAGATGTGATTCGAGAACCCTTCAGATGGAACCACGTGTCGCGCATCGAAGGGGATCATTCTTGTAGAATTTGCCTATAAATACTAAGCTTGCTTCCACAAGAAAAAGATGTTGAAAATATTACTCTCACCACACACATATCAAGTCCTCTATCTTAACCATTCTTAAGGATCTTAACCGCCTGAGAATTTATTAGCTAGAGGCCCTCAAGCTATCACCTATACCATTAGAGTGTCCTTGACTTTTTGTTATATTTCCACTTGGTTCGAGGCTTAAGTACGTGGTTGAATAAACCACGTGACAGCCTTAGTAAGAGGAAAAGTACACGTGGGCAGAGGTAGCGTGGGGATCCTGTTGGCAGCCATTTTTGAAGGTCAACAGGACTAATGAAGTACGATGTAAAATTTAAGAATTTTATTTACACAATATGTAAAAAAACAGAATCATTCAAATTTTTTATCCAATATTTTCTGAGCGTTATTAAAATATCGAAACTTTCATATGAAAATTGGTTCTTGAAGTTTATCGGTTTGAACTTAACGTTAGAACTGTATGTATAACATAAATGGTCCAAATTCTTGTGCACTTGAACCTTTTGAGTGAATAAGAAATAAAAAGTTAGAAATTAAAACATAAATCTCATTTTTATATTTACGTTGATGTTTTAATTTCAAATATGAACATCGTTATGATTTTTTTTCCTTTTTTGAATAATAGTCATTTTAAAACTTTCTTATTGCCCGATTTGTAATTTTATTTCAGTTATTCTATAATTTGAATAGTTTCTGAACGAAAAGTTTGTAGAAAAAAATCTGTGGTCACTCCTAAACGAAAAGATTTGAGATATTTTAATCTCAAATCTGAACATCGTAATGATTTTTTTCTTTTTTTGAATATTAGTCATTTTAAAACTTTCTTATTGCCCGATTTGTAATTTTATTTCAGATATTACGTAACTTCTAATTGCATGGTGTAGATTACAAAATAAAAGAATAGTTCAAACGAAACAATAAAAGTTTGTATGAGAAAATCTGTGGTCACTCCTAAACGAAAAGATTTGAGATGTTTTAATCTCAAATATGAACATCGTTATGATTTTTGTTCTTTTTTTTAATTCTAGTCATTTTAAAACTTTCTTATTGCCCGATTTGTAACTTTATTTGAGATATTCTATAATTTCTAACTGTGTACAAAATAGCTCTTGAACGAAAAGCATGTAGGAGAAAATCTACTTATTGTTATTTAGATTATAGTTTGATTTATTTGTATTTTTGTTTTATTTCATCGCAAGTTAAGTAAAAAAATATTTTATAATCAATGAACTAGTGAAGTTAGAACAAACGTGAAAAATGAATATACAACAAAACCACATTTTACAATCAAACCAAACCATTTTGTTTGTTTCTCAAACCTATTTAAACATTATTTTAGAAATATCAAAAACCACTGAGAGTGTAGTTTTTACACCTCGCTTTATATTATTTTTCTTTATATGAAAGAAAATTCGATATGTTCTGCATTTAATTGCCAAATATGTCCATGATATTTGATTAAATTGCATCTTTGATTGATGTAGCAATTGACGAAGAAAAGATTTATGTATTTAACTACAAATTTATTAAGGACAAACAAAGTTTATTCTTGTTTTGTGTTTGATAGATTGACGAAGAATAAGGAGAAACTATTTGAAAGAAAATTTGACATGTAACTAAGCTATGCTCGTATAAATAGAACCAAGGGAGTATCAAAGAACAAGCTTCCACCCTTTTCCTAGTAGTCGAACAATTATGCACACAAAGATGTGTAGTAGGATCGATCCCCCTAACAAATAGGAGACATGGACCACATGCTGCGCACAAGCAACCGGGTCGCCTTGTATTACCTCCTGTCACAGCTCCTTCAAACCCACATACCCACGGCGCACACGTGCACTCGCAATTATGGGTCTATCCCGATCAATGTTTTCTGTAGTGCTATCTATGCTCCAAAAATAAAACCCCTCTAGACAATATATGAGCCTCAGAGAGAAAAAATGAGGGTAAACTGTGATCCAGACAGTGAGCTAAGAGGTCCAACTTTGATAAAGCCATGTATGATAAATGAACCATGATTGGAAAAGGAAGCAATCATGCATGCATATTTCAATATATTGAGAATAATGCCAAAGTTTGTTTCAGATCAGAAATAAAATAAGTGCATAGTTGGCACACAGTAGTGAATATGACTGAATAGTATAACAATGTTTGATATTATTCGATCATGCCTGCCAAACATGTCATAAATGTTCACAAACAAACCAAATTACTTAATTCGTCCCATGAGAAGGAAAAACATTGTTGTACTGATTATGGAAAAGTTCAAAGCTTAAATCTTTTCTCCATTCAATGCCAGTCCTGCATCACTATTCCATAAGTACTCTTTTCACTGCAAAAAAACAAAACCAGAAGATTAACATCTTAAACCTTTTTAGCTTACATGTAAATTAAGCAAAAAAGGAAAGTAATCTATTTTGTTCTCTTTTGAGGGGAGGGTTGGGTGGACTCAAGAAGCCTGTGCAGCCAAAAATGTTGATGACACAGAATTAAGCAATTTCATGTTATTAATTCACGCGAAGCATGAAATCAAAACCAATCATCCAATAGACACTGAAAGTATTTGGAAATTTCATGGAGATTGACATCACAAATATTTACACTACTCATCAAACTATTGCTGTGTGACAATTTATCTTACATTGAAACCCTTGTGATAATTGGTTTCAGCTGATGAGAATGATGGTGGAAACACAAGATGCTGAGGCGCTTCTTGGCTTCTCATGAGAAAGTCCTGATGAAGAAAAACTACTGATTAAAAGTAATCTTATAGAACAATGTTATGACATTAAGGTCTATTAACTGGTGCAATTTAAAACTGATAAATTATCTTGGATGATTTTCTAATTGGTATTCAGGTTGAATCACTCACTGAATTCATGTTGCACAAATTCATTGGATAGGCTGTATACTGATGAGTGTCTCCAGGACAGTCTGCCACTGTTTCCTCCTAAAATCAAGGAGCAGTAAAGGGTGCAAGTGCACAATCAGTGTAAGGAATGATTTGTAAAATTCATTTATTTCTCTATATGCTAATAGCAGTTCAGACCAACAAAACTGCCATCATTATTTAAAATTAGGTTGGAACTTCATCTTGTCCAACCATAAACTCTCAGCCTGATATGATGCAACTTATTATCTTCTAAAACCTCTTTTCTTGATTCCAAAACTTCATTATTTCCCGGAATACGCATGCAATTTGGACAACAAAGTTTGAAACTTTTATCCATGTATGTTCTCCCCGTGCAAGTGGGAAGGCAACATGCAATTTTGTAAATCTTATGTTTTCCCCAGTTCCGACAAATGTTAATACAAAATGAATATCAACCCCAGTATGGGGACTTAGCCACTAGGTTACAGGTTCATCCATTGTCACTGATCAACGGCTTATACATCAGAAAAGTTATAGTAATTGAAAATTTAATGGAAATTCAAGAAAAAACAATTTATACATTGCACTCCAAATTATAATGATTTATCTAAGCAGAAAATCAAATTCCAGAGTTAAATCTAAGTACAAACATGAATAACTGGTCACAATAGAACTTTAAAACGCACATTTCAAATGGTAGCAAACTCATGCCGAATCATTTTCTAATGCAATTTGCTAACATGCATTTTATAATCAATCTCTAATGCTTTGCTTGATAAGGGTATTTAACGTGACTTGGAGTCTTTCTACGTGGAACACTGTTATGCTTTGAATGGACATGCATACTACAACATGATCATCCAAACTGAATCAAAAACTCATTAAAAGTTAAGAATAAATTTATCAGACAAGGGATCGTATATGATACTCATAGCTAAATGCAAATAAGAAATAAAACACTAAACCATTTATTTATATATTCATTGCACATGTAAATTATCAGCATATGGTTGAGAATCTATACAAAAATATAAACTACTATTATATCATTGGCTTGGTCTACTGGCCAAGTTCATGTAAAAGCAAGTCTTGAGTTTGAGCAAACCTAACCTTGCCAATTTAGACAACAGGTAGGATCAACTGGTTAAATATAATACTGACCCATTCAACTAGCTCGGGTCGGCTTTTTCCTGGTCCAGCTATATTAAGTGAACCAGACCAATCCAGTGGCCAATTACTCCGCCCATGCCATCTTTAATAACTATGGATTTTATAGTCTATTTTGGATGGAAGTTTATTAAGTGTGACATTTATGTCAATTATAATACATATGCAGGGTAAAATATAAAAAAATAAAAATAAAAAATCATAAGTTTAGATTACCAAATGCAACTTTAATGAAAACACATAAGTGGTATTTGTGTGTTCGTACTTCATACATGGGGCCTAAAAGTGGGGAAGGAACATTGAATATGTATAGTCTTGGCTATTGGCAGTTGCAAATTGGATATAATCTGAGAAAAGGACAAACCTGGTCGCCATCAAAAGGGACAATGTAAGTTAGGAAATCCAGAAGCTCTTCATCCCTTATTGCCTTGGCAACATCACAACGCTGCATAGTTCGGCGCTTGTTATCTTCAGTGTTCATCCATGCACGAAGTGTGAGCTCCAGAATGAAAATCTCACAAGCTTTTGCAAATAAAATTGGAGTATCTGCACTGATCATCTGATAATATGTTCGCAATAAGTATATGGAAAAACATGAGATGTTATGAAGCTCAAAATAAATGTACTTAGTGATCTTTTTCCCTTTCTGAAGGGAAAATGAAATTCCGAAACAACTAGCACTCAGGGCCACATGTGCAATCATGTCCAGATATCAATTTAATTTAAAACATTTAAGAATATGTGAACAACTATAGGATTCATAAACTACACGGAAGGTCACAGCAAAGAAGTTGAAAATATTTTCCATTTCATTGAAATTATCACCAACAGGACTTGAACACTAAACAAGTACATAAAAAATAAACATACTGATCAACGAAGTTATAGAAAATAAAAAAGTCCATTTGATGAGTCATGAGTGACACAGAATCTAGGATCACAGAAAGTTGCTTTTAGTAGTTTTCCCATTTCCAAGAGAAGGAAGGCAAAAGTATAGACAGGCTCGTACTGAATCTGTAGAAAGTTGGCATCATCATCATTGCATGAGTCCGTGTTCTATTTATTGTACCAATGAACTTCGTGCATATTAACTCAAGGTTGCCGAGAAGCCAACAGCTTAGTTTTTATAATGAGATTTTGCGTGCAATTCATAAGAAATTTCCAATTATTAATGCCCTACTCCCTAGAAAGTACTTTTCTTCTTTTGCGTCTTAATAAGTAAAAACATTAATAATGTCCATCTTCAGTTTAGATATAAGTCAAATGTGAAACTTCTATTTGCTGCATGCTATTTGTATGAAAGTTAGTGTGGAGACATCAAATGACAATTGCAATGGAATTGGAAAGTTGTTAAGAGTCCACAAACAAGAGAAAAGAGTTGATCAAAGACAAACTTCTTCCAATCCATGTCTAATGGAATGGAAATTTTCAATTAATAGTATAGATGATTTGTGCCAATAATTATTGTAGTTATACTCCTCAAAGCCCACTCCTACAATCCAATTGAAAATTTAAATCCATTGATCATTCCAAACAACCCTATATAATTACGTTAGTTCTGTAATATTAATTGTTCGATAATTTATTCTAGTTAGTGCTACACTCTAACTCAGTAATTCGTTGGATTATCAATTTGGTATGTTTCTAGAGATGTAGTATCACGTCATCAAAAAGATTATTATTTTCCAACCTACAAAAATTTACTTCTACTTTCCAAAACTTTTTGACCTATACAAATATAATAACTTCTCCACTGGAGCTTCAATCTATCAAAATTTATTATCTCAACTAACATATTTATTTTACATTTTACTACAAAACAAATTTATTACTAAATATGACTACTTATCTTTATGAAAGAGTTAAAATTCCTATTGAACGAAGCACCTACAAAAAGTCAGCCTTATACTAACTTATAGCGTTCTTAACATCTTCTTCAGATAATTTAAATATTTAGCTCATTTAGTATGGTCCGCTACTCAACTATGGCAGTTTTCTTTCATTAAATGTTATGCACAAGTAATTTGGATATTTGGTGAGAACAAAGCACGTCCAGATATGCCTACCTTTACTTCTTCATCAGATTTCATTATCTTTTTTATCCGAGCAAGTGGAAGTAGGTGCTGACTCCTAACATCTGCAAAATGAGGGACAGAAAGATAATAAAACCGTTAACAAATGGAGTCAATGCAGAATAAATTCCTTTTTTGTTTGTCTCCAACGACAAGATAAAATATGGATATCAATTTTATCAATTCAATAATTATGGAAATCAATGCTCACTTTATTTAAGGCATTACCACAAAGTCAACCGCACAACTACAATAAATACATATGATTTTCCTAAATAAGTTTCCAATAAACTATATATAGGAAATAAATTGTATAGCAGGAAAAATTAGTATGCATTTTTTTCTTTTGGATTATTTACGGAAAAAAGAGTTAGCTTATATTGATTCGTAGTATTTCTTTCATGCTTACATGTTTGGCTCCTCCATTAACAAAAAGTACTTGCATGTTTATTCCGTTTATTCACAATAATTGCAAAGAGGGATAAAACAAGGAAATCATTACATTTGTTTCTGGTATCAATTCTTTTCTGAGCGCACAGAGTTTACAGCTAGTGGCATGTATCGTAAAGAGATTGAGACAAATCTAAATGTACTGCAAATAATTGCAATTTACTAACATGGGAAGCAAGGTGGACAGCAACAAAAATTAAGTAAAGAAAGATGGATCAGCAACAAAAATTAAGTAGAGCAAAATGTCCAAATAAGAGAATTTTGCACCACCTGGAGGGTTACGGATTTCAACCAGTCGATCATTCCAAAAAGTTAGCATGTTTTGCCTAAGCAGATTCCTAAAACGAAAACCCCTGGCCTCTCCATCCTTTATATAACACATGTAGATGATTGCTAAGAGTTAAAAGAAGAAATTGATAACAAGTAAAGGTATAACCATGAAAAGTAGGCAGATATAGGTTCAACCATTACCTGATTGCTGTGACCTAAAAAGTAAGGTGGCATGTGCATAAAGTTATGCATCTTTGATGGTGGATTTGAAGATGGAAATTGGATCGACTGGTTGAAGTCCATAAGGTTTGTGTCCTTGTGCCTATCTATGTAAATATGGTGCTTATAAATACACGCATTCAGATACACACATACCAAGAGAGAGAGGACAGCGATGAGCATTAAGTTTGGCATTATCGTTTGGCGTTATCTTTATATGGAATTTATTTTACACTGTCAGCATATTAATAGGAAAAAGAAAAAGGTGCATCTGAGACAGGTTTATAGCATTAATGAGCCTAACCTGTTCTTCAACGATTAATGGTGGTTTGCCCGTCCTTAAACTAACAATCACCCCCACCTCCAACTCTCTCAAATATCTGACAAGGCAAACAGATGTTACGAATGGTGCTATAATAATCATGAATACACACAAAGGAGAAAAATATAATAAGTAACTCCTATGTTCAGTGTTTGATGGGCAGTACCATGAGCTACGGTAGACAATACCAGGATTATTTGTTCCAATTTGACAAAGCATGGCAATGGAAATTTTTATCTCTTACTATATTTGTGTTTACACATACCAAAGAAGTATTAGTACATTGTTCGTGCCTTCAGCACAAAATAGTTTTCCAACAAATATAAGTGATTGTAAAGGAATAGAAACTCAAGGATGTTTTATCGTGTTACATTATGACTTGATTGCCTTCCTACTTGCCATCACAAAACAGGTTCAGTTTATAGAAGGGCTTAAGCTTTCATGTCAGTATTTCCAAGAACAAATCATAATTAAGAATCCATTATAAATGAACATGGGAAGAAAAAAAGAAAAAAAGACCTTATAATGGAGGATACAACGGCTACATAATACTAGTATACCGCTTTTCTTTGCAGGTGGAATCCGACTGTAGAGGATTTTAATGGATTAAGGAGTTGAGAAGAATGAGAGAGAGAGTTTTATTTTAGGGGAGTTTGATTTTGATGAATATGGAGAAGAATATGGAGAAATGGAAGAATTGTGAGAGAGAGAGATGGGTTTTGGTTTGAGAGTATGAAAGCGTAGTGACGGACAAAGAAGTACTTTTTTTGTGCTTGTAGCGGAGTAAACCTCCTTATCGTTGATAATCTCCCCTATCATATACCTTATAACATTTCAGATTGCATTTCGAAGCTTTTGAAATTTTACATCAACCTCTGGACGAGCTGCTCAAGGGGTGATATTCTCTAAACAGAAACTGCTATTGTACTAGCAAGCGATGGACCTCTGTCAAATGGTAGGCGCCTATTACTCTACCAGATACCTTAAGATATGTAGCTACTCGCCAGATGGATCAATTTCAGTAGTTAACCATAGTAACTATCAGATCTTCCCAGAGAGATGCAATACAGGCTACAGAATTACAATAAGTCACTGATACATTAGCAACTGAAAACCCAAAAGGACGATAAACAAGGGTGGAAAAAGAAACAGCTATAATTGCCAAAGGAGAAAAAAAAAAAAAAAAAAAAGGACAAAAGAAAAGCACACAAAAGAGGTCCATACTTTCACATATTTGGCAGCTCAATTTCTTGAAAGATATCAATTTCAAAGAAGATAATAAAAAATTATTTGCAGCAGAAAGATAGATGTCAAAATTTATAGCAGTCTGTTCATGTTAGAACTTAGAAGGAAGTAAAAATTTTCTTACACAAATCATCAAACAGAAAGAATACATTTTAGTGGGCATAAAAATACTTAATCCTGTTAAAATGAATGCACCCCAATTCGATTCAAAATGTTACAAATATGTATAGGGTCGTAAATATTCTGCAGAATAATTACCATTAGGTCAGAGTATAAGAATTACCAGAGGAACTGATTGTCCGATAGCATAATTCTGAATGCTGACCGACATTGATGCAGTTTGCAACTTTACTGATTCCTTCCATCAATTTCAGATGAATGAATAAAATTTAATATTCCCATAAACAAAATCATTTGCAGCAGAAAATTAGATGTCAAAATTATAGCAGCCTGTACATATTTGAAGGAAGTAGAACATCCTCTTACACAAATCATCAAACAGAAAAAAGACATTCTAGTGAACACAACAATATTCATTAAAAATCTTTATCACGTTATAATAGCAGTACAGAACTCAAATTATTTGTTACAAATACGTATAAGATTGTAAAGATTCAGCAGAATAACCAGCTGAACTAATTCGGTGAAATGGTGAATATTTCTGACTTCCGAGGCCATTAAAAGAAAAAAAAAATAGAAAACGTAAACAAATAGTACATTTAACCAAAATATGGGCTTTTTTGTACTTATGGTCCCTATCTTTTGAACTTATTGTGGGTTGAGCATTTATTGTTTCATTTTCGACAATTTAACCCCTGTTTCAAATGTGTTTGGCGACAATGGTCTTTCCGTCCAATTTCATCATGTTTAAACGGTAGTTTATCGCGTGCATTACAAACACTTCATTTCTTGAGGACACTTTTGTCATTCCACTAATCTGACTCTTTGCCATTTAAAATCAAGAGATGTATGAAGAAACTGAAAACCCATTGCAGTTGGAAATTTTTTTGCCCAAATAGTGACTTTCCTTGTTGTCCGAGCAGGGTTGGTTTGAAAATTCGGTGCAAAAAATGTGGGCAACATGATTATAACAGAAGGACATGCAAAGGTACAGAACTACTAGCTGCAACTTATTGACATCAGTTGAAGAAGAATAAGATATAAATAACTTTTTTGTTTTGGCATATCTCTTCTTGGTTTCTTCATTGTCAATGGAACAGACATATTTTGTATTTACTATTGTCTTGTTTTAATTTTTTGGGTTTTGTGATTGTTGAGAGTGTTGTATAAGTGTCTCCTTTGGTGTAATTAGCAGATGTGAAGCAATTTTAGTCTGTTCTTTGTCATTGTGAATTTTTTTATTATTATAATGTGTTGCTTATTTCTGCTAAGTTATTTTGTTTTGCGTCAATATAGAGACCAATCATACCAAAAAATATAAGACGATAGGGACCAAATGTGCCAAACAAACCAGGATCCTCCATGTCACACAATGTATAAGATAAGGACCAATCATGCCAAACATTCCAAAAGATAGGGACCAAATGTGCCAAAAATCAATTACTATTTTTTCCATTTGGGGATATTGCACCACACAGTGAACTGAAAAACACAACGCCAACACCAGAAGCTTTTCCTACAATTTACATAGTTTACTATCAAGACTGCAATACGAACATTGTGATAATGTCACATAAAAATCCAAACACCCACATCTCTTCTCATTTTTTAGGATCTTCATTGCTTCTTCGTACTCATTATTCGACCTAAGCAAGCCAGAGATTATTTGTGTTGATATAATGCATATGGGTGGGTCACACCAACTGAAAAATCCACACCCACTTGTTTCGTGTACAAGAACAACAAAAACATAAACAAAAATAAGGCAAAACATGAAGTTTTAGCCAAAAACATAAAAAATTGTTCTGTAATAAAGTACCCGTCTTCTTGGACATGTATGAAACCTTCTACCGAGATTAGCATTTGTCCATGACGTTTTCAGCTCAATTGGCAAGCCACAATTACAAAAATGGGAATCCATCTGTGCAAAGAATGAAAATTTTCTGGTAAAATAAGTCTCCCACAACTACATACATATGCATATGTATATACACATATAATAATAATATGTATATAGAGGAAAAGTCAGCAACCAACATACGCGGGAAAGAGTCAGATTAGTGGAATTACAGAAATACCCTCAAGAAATGAGGTGTTTGTAATGCACGCAATGAACTACCGTTTAAACATGACGAAATTGGACAAAAATGACCACTGTCGTAAAAAAACGTTTAAAATAGGGGCTAAACTGCCAAAAATGAAACGATAGGTCCTCAACATGTAGTAAGTGTAAAAGATATGGACCATTTGTGCAAAAAAAGTCCTAAAATCTGTCTACTATGGCTAGAGCTGGCTAATGGGTTGGGTTGGGCCGGGTTAGCCCGGTAGAGCAGGGTGACACTTGAAACTAGACCCGGCCGATCCA
Organism: Forsythia suspensa; assembly: GCA_023638005.1. Taxonomy (NCBI): domain Eukaryota; kingdom Viridiplantae; phylum Streptophyta; class Magnoliopsida; order Lamiales; family Oleaceae; genus Forsythia; species Forsythia suspensa. Next base: position 12,190,204 of record CM042672.1, read on the forward strand.
ACCCGATTTTATGCGAGTTAAAAATATCTTGTGACCCAACCCATCGAGTCAACCCTATTTTAATTTTCTTTTTTCTAAATAACTTTTTTATATAATCTAACACATTGCATCAAATACAATATTAAATAAACTTAAATAATATATATTTTGAAATTTTTAAATAGATCAATTTATAAAATTGGAACTCTCATATATTAGTCAATAGATAAACATCAATTTTCTTTAAAAATAATAATTTTTTTGGTTAATTGTAAATTATTTATTGACACTTTAAAAAAAATATAAATAGTAAAAGCATGCTAGTCTTATTGCTTTGAGATATAAGCATGTTTGACTTAAATTAAAAGAGTTTATTTATAAGTAAATTTAAAATAAATAATTTACTTGTCACACCAAACATAATTTGGATTGAAATTTGAATTAAACTAATCAAACAATTTTATCTTGGAAGTTAGGATTCTTGGACTAATTGTTTAAAAAAAGACAATTTAAGTTAGAGACTTGGGCTTAAGTCTATCTATGCAAACCTCAAAAGCAAGTGCAATAGCAACATAAAAAAGAAGAATGTGACTGGCATATACTTTTGTCACATATTGAAACTTCTGCATTTCATAGGGATGGCAATGGGGTAGAGCGGCCAATACCATCCCCATCCCCATCCCCATCCCGTTAGGGATTTTTAGGAAGCGGGGCGGGTATTGAAAAATCTTTATTTATCGTCTTATTTAATTAATTAATTAGTTTTTAATTAGTTTTTAATTTTTAAATATGATTTAAATTTTAATTCATAAAAATAATATAATATAAAAAGATTTGGGAGGTTTGGAGTATTCGAGGTGGGGACCATGATCCCCGTCACAGTGAAGTCCATGGGTTAGCTCGTGGATCCGGCCCGTAGACTGGTCCGTGGTCCGTTTAATATAAATTTATTTTATTTTATATTTAAAATGTAAGTATATTTAATAATTTGTATAAAATATAAATTCATTTCATTTTTATTCATTTTAACTTGTAAATTTTGATATTTAAATTTTCAAGAAATTGTACACGTAACAATTTGTTCGTGTATATTTTAACTCCGCCTACGCTAATAGTAGTTGGTCCCAAGTCCGAAAAAGGAGGAGGATTTGAATTTAACATTTTATACTTAATCTTAACTAATTTCTTATTTAAAAAAAAAATCGTATTTCACGTGGGTCTACGGACCGGCCCGTGTAGCCCGTGGACCACGAGCCGGTCCTAACCAAGTCTTTTGCAGCCCGACTCGGCCCATTGCCATCTCTACCTACTATTAGTGAATAATCAATGTGCTCCATCTTAGTTCTACTTTTCCTAAAACCTCTATAATGATCATTTTCCTCTTTTATGAATTACTAAACTAGTTTCGTATACCATTACCCCTTGTGTAGCTAGGGGGGTCTCTGGGGAGGGTTGGACTCTCCAACTTTTTGAATTTTTTATTTTTTTTTTTTTATGCACTTTAACTTTGACATAATATCAATTTAATTGATGACAATTGGATCCATTGACTAAATATCAATTTAATGTAAGGCGATTTGACTCATTAACCTAATAAAATTAATAATACAAAATTACAAATGATTTGCTCATTCCTCAATTTCATTGCACGTTTACTCATCTGAAATTTCATTGCACGTTTACTCATCTGAAATCTGAATTTCACATTCCTCCTCTTCGTTTTGTACATTAAGTAAAGCACTAGATTACGATATTCCAATATCTACAAATTTCTCTCAAATCATTCAACAATCACCCTATATTAATTTCCTCCAAATTTTTAAATCTAATCCCTAAAGTTTACCATAAAATATTCAATTGCAAGATCACCGAAAAAATCAAGACAACGTACGCATGGGACAAATTTCATGCTCGTCACTCAATTGGTAAATTTTTTATGATAAAGGGAATACTAAAAGTAAGTCTTTTTTTTATAAATAAAAATTAATAAAGACATTTTGCTTGTGAACGCATATCGTGTTCAATTGATTTTTTTTCTTTTTTCTTTTGAGCTTGAGTAATCTTTAATTTTATTTGTGTATCGGGGTCTTCCTATTTTCGAAAATAATGTTGTAGAAGGCAACATGAACAATAAGAGTTTGATATTTGTTTCTTCTGTGGTCTTATTTTAGACGTTGCATGTTAGTAGTCTAAGTTATATATTTAGAAGTAAAACCAACATATTAATGTGAAATCAGGTCAAACAATAATGCAAGTGAATTTATTTATCTGTTTGTGTATAGATATTGTATAAATAAAATAAAGTATTAGAACTAGTAAGGAACATTTGTTTAAATTTTTTTTTATCATCACTATTATGTTGTTTCAAATTTTTTATGTTAATTTGAGAATTCCAACTCAAAATGTTTAGGCTCCGCATCCATTATTAAGTTGTATTAAAGCATGTTCCCTAAAAATTAAGTGTAAATAGTTTTAGTAATTATAATACAGACAAAGAGTAAACTTTCTAATTTTCAAGATGAAAGGGAAGGTCGAAGCTGGACTCAAATAATTAATTGGTCAAATGAGACAATGATATATAATGGTTCAGATCACATCTTATGAGATGTGTTGCTAATTATGTTCATGAGAGAGTGAGAGAAAGAGAGATCTGCTTAGAACCCTATAAATAAAATAAAGAACACTTAAGATCTCAGAGACTAATTATCAAAATATGAAGAAACACTTATGACCAATTTTAATACATTTTTTTTTTCAAGCTGATTGGTTCAGAGAGTGAGTTGCAAATAGGAAAAAAAATACACAACACTAGAAAAGAAAGAGCACATAATGTCTTAAGCGAAAATATTCATCTCTGTCATAAAGAATTAAGAAGTTGACTATATATTAAATAAAAAACTAGAAGATATTAACCCTTGTGACCATTTATAACATAGTAATTAACATTGTCTAAAATGATATTTTTCAATCCTTTTACCTCAAAAGCATTCCCTTGCCAGAGAAAACCACTGGTGAGTAGCATTTATATATATAAAAAAAGGGTTAATTACACTAATGGTCCTAATTTTTCAGGTTTGTAACGATTTCATCTCTATTCTTTTTTTAGCAAATATTATCCTCATTCTTCTATTTATTCTCACAAATGGTCTCCAAATCACTATTTTTTACTATTCTGACAATTCTATGATAATTTTATCCATTAACTTAAATAAATTAAAATGATAAAAAAAAAATACAATGAGGATGATACTTTTTAATAATTTTACCCCATTATCAAATATTTTTATTTAATGTGTTTATACTTTTTAAAATTAACTTGTTTTTATTTGATAATATGTGCATTTTCTATTGGTGAGACATGAATTAAGAGGACACACATTTGGGACAGCAGATCTAAACTCGTTCTATATATATTATAATTAGTACAACTATTTGTTGAACTACTCCATCTTAAATTTTGCTGACTAAATTAGTATTTCTTGTAGCATAAGTTTCAATATCCGACCATTACCCAATGTCCAATATGGCAGTATTCTTCTTTCTACTTTCGGTTGCCATTACCCTTGTGTTTAACATTTCTATAGCTAGCTTTGAGCACTACAAGCAAGTTCATCAATGGCCTAGGGCGTTTTGCAGTTTGCCTGGGGCTGGTATTTATTGTCAAAGATCGATTGACAACTTCACACTCCATGGGCTTTAGTCCGATTACCAAACGGTCTCCCTAAATAGATGTGGCACTCAACCTTACAATACTATCACGTAGGGATGGCAAAAGGATCGAGCCCAACGTAAAAGCCCGACCCGTTATGGGCCCGGACTGAAGGAAAAAAAAAAAGGCCGAGCCTTGAAATCCACAGGCCGCCCCGTGGATTGGTTTGAAATGTCAAGAGTAAATTATTTCTTTTTAACTCTTTAAACTCAAAAAAAAAAAAAAAAAAAAAAATCATGTGCGGCCCGTGTGGCCCACGAGCCATGGGCCGATCCGGGCTCGACTTTTTTGGATGGGCCGATCCATGTCTTTGAGGGCTGAGCTCGGCCCATTCTCATCTCTACTATCATGGTAATATTTTTAAAATTTTGTTTTTGTTTTTATTTTAAATTATATTTTTTGTACATTAACCTAATTTATACAAGGCTTATTTTTATTTTTTTTTGTTATGCAGGATCAAAATTTGATTCGAAGATTAGATTTTAGCTGGCCGGATCTCCTTCAGCCAAGTGTTACTAGACAGCGTGGTCAGTTGTTATGGCATTTAGAATGGGAAAAACATGGCAAGAGTTCTTAATTATGGGCCTCAAGATCCCTATTTCGACTTGGCATTAGATTTAACAGACCGGCACTTCATTTTGCAAACTCTCCAACAAAATGGATTTTATCCTGGAGCATCGACGCCTTATGGACCAACCCCATTCCTGCATTTCAAGTTTATGCGTATATATATGGAGCTACAGGAAAACATGTTCAGATAAAATGCAACTTCAATGTACAAGGGTATTTGCATCTGAAAGAAGTCATTTTGTGTTTTGATCCTTTGGGAATTATAGTTGATTGTCCCAAACCTTACCATGACTCATGTTCACGAGGAAAAAAAAATCCATATATTTACTTTGTATGAGTTAAGATATAGTGTTGTTAAGCTATATGAATCTATATTGTCTTGTAACATTCGTAATTACTCTCTTATTTTAGAAATGCAAAAAGTTTCTCTTATTTTTTAGTACATGAATTTGTAGTTACAATTGAAATGTAGTTTGTAAATAGCTGTTATTACTTGATTTTAATCTTAATTTTATTTTGTACACACTATTTTTTGAAAACCTTGGTTTGAGACCTATGAAGCTGTTGAGCGGGCCTTTCAAGGGGCAGCCAAATTAAAAGGGGAAATGGTGAAAATTAGGTTCTCTATTTAGTTATATTTGAAAAATTGAAATGACTTTTAATATTTTGAAAAATAATGGACAATATATAAAATTAGTTGATAATTACTAAAAGTATAAATTTTAAATATTTTTCAATCATTAGTTCTAAAATAAAAATCTTTTAAAATAAATATTTTCACCGACGACAACAACTTTGTTACAAGAAGCACCCTTCCCGACGACTCTTTAAAGTCGTTGGAACTTGGAATAGATCATTCACTCCAAACTTTTTCCGACAATCCAAATTAGAAGAAGTCGAATAAAAGTAAAATAGTTCTACCGCCGACAACGTAATCGTCGCCAAATGTTGCAATTCCTAACATCGTTTTAAATGAGTTGAAAAGATTATCCAATCTTTTTAAGTTTTTTGCAACAAACACAAATTCATTACTAAAACTAGATAAATGTGTCGTCAATACATTACCGTCAATTTTTCACCTACAATTTTTTTTGGTGTGAAATATTTATTTTGACTTGTACCGACAAACATTTTTATTGTCGGTAAAAGTATGTTTGCCAACAAATAAAATATTTGGTAGGTAAATTAGCAGCCATCGAAAAAAAGTTGTTACACTTCATTTGGATTTTTCCAAACAATGTAAAGAAGTTCGTAGGAAGATGTGGGATTTACCGACGAATTTTTGATGCTTCAGGAAAAAATTCATCTCTACAAATCAAATTTCTTGTTACTTGCCTGCTAGTTTTAATTTGTTTTCGATTCTCTTCACCTCTATTTCTCCTCTTCCCGTAATTACCTGCAAAATATGTCTTTTATTAGTTCAAATGTTCAAGTCTTGAAAACATAAAATAAACAATTTCTTCATCATCTTCAATTTTTCCACACTTAAACAGAAGAAAACAACAATCAAGGTTATATATAAAGAAACCTAGCAACTGGTGCAAGAAACTGACATTAAAATTGGAAATTTAAAAGAATTTTAGTACATTTTCTCATAAGAAAGCTTACTCTATAGTAAGGAATTTTGACTCTGGAGAATGGAGAAAGATGAAACAATGAAAATAGAAGAGAGCTTTACCTTGTTCTTATTAGCCTTCTTGTTGGATGATATGATTTGGTGAATAATGCAGCATAATAGTGAATAAGAATATACAAAACAACTTAGTTTCCTTGAATTATAATTAATCTATCAAATATAGAACCCACAATTGTGTCTGTGCGCGTGCAAAGAAGGTATGTTTAAGTTTTGTTTTTTCCTTCAAATTTTTCATAATGCATTAGTACCTTTCGATGGAATTGATGTAAATCGTGTCTGCAAATATGAGTTATTTTTCTCTTCGTCTCGTCTTTTACGTGTCCTCAATATACACAAAATAAACTCATAAAGCGTACTTTCAAAATCAATTTCTTGTCTCCACCAGAGTCCAAAATCATGTGACATGGTGTAGAACACGAACAAAACGTGATTTTTGCTGTAAATTTATGCCCTTTAATTTTTTCATGCCTCAATACATAATATCATAAGAAAATAAATATTTTTTTCTTTCATAATACGGTTAACCAATATTGTAAAATATGAGATGAAATATATGTAGAGAAATAATTCTCTCAGTATATTGATGTAATGTGTATAATAAATGGGGTTACAAAATATATATATATAGATTAATAGAAACCTAACAAGGAAAGGAATATAAGAAAAAGAGTTATACTTAGAATAGGAATATTACATATATAGTATCCTACTACATGGTATTCTACTGTAAATAGAATGATAATACTCCCCCTCAAGTTGGAGCATGGATGTCAAAAGTGCCCAACTTGTGAGTGAAATTGTGAATTGCCTCCTTGTCCAATGCTTTAGTAAATAAATCCGCTATCTGATTGTTGCTTGGAACATAGGCAGTCTTGATCTTCCCTTATCAATTCGTTCACGAACAATATGACAATCTATTTCAATATGTTTTGTTCTTTCATGATATATCTTGGATTAGCGGCAATATGCATTCTTGCTTGATTATCACAATATAATATTCTTTGCTTGTGGATGATCTACACATAAGTGCATCAAACAATTGTCTCAACCATATAAGCTCACATGTAATGGAAGCCATTGCCCTATACTCAACTTCTACTTTGAAGATTTGGACACGATCGTTTGTTTCTTGCTTTTCCATGATATAAGTGCCTTTCTCAAAATACACATTATCACATGAATCGACGTTTGTGTAATATCTCGGCCTAATCTACATCACAAAATCACGCTAGTTGCAATTTCCACTTGATGGAAAATATAATTCTAAATCTGGTGCCCCTTTCAAGTATCAGACAATCGGTGAATTGCATCAAGATGGGGTTGTCTAGGTGTCTGCATAAACTGACTGAGTGTATTGACTGAATATGAGATCTCTGGTATGGTAATAGTGAGATAAATGAGCTTTCCTATCAACCGTCAATAGTATGTGGTTTCAATAACTTTCCATCAGTCAAATTAAATTTCAATGACTGCTCTATGGAAAATGCTGCAGGTTTTGATCCAAGTAATCCAGCTTCTTGAAGAATGTCAAGAGTATACTTCATTTGGTTTATTGAAATCCCTGATCTTGAGCGAGCAATTTCTATTCCAAGAAAGTATTTTAATGTGCCAAGGTCCTTCAACTTAAATTGAGATGCAAAGAATATTTTTGTAGTAGAGATTGCTTTTCTATTGTTTCCTGTGACAATTATATCATCCACATATAATAGAACTGTCGTAAATGAATTACCATTGACCTTTGTAAAGAGTGAGATGCATGTGACTGTTTGAACCCAAACTGAATGATAGTATATACAAATTTTTGAAAACAAGAACGAGATGCCTGTTTCAATCTATATAAGGATTTATGAAGTCGACATACAACTGGTGTCTCCCCCTGTCGACGAAATCCAGGAGGGGGAGTCATATAGACTTCTTCATCAAGATCACTATGAAGAAAGGCATTGTGTACATCCATCGATGAAGCGTCCAATCACGAATAAAGGCGATAGCAAGTAAGCATCGATTGTAGTTAACTTTGCAACTGGAGTGAAAGTTTTATTATAATCAACCCCTTCTTGTTGTGTAAACCCCTTCACCACTAACCGTACTTTGTATCGTTCAACTGCACCGTCGAATGAAATTTAATTTTGAACACCCATTTACAACCAATAGGATGAGAACTCGGAGGAAGCGGTACAAGTGACCAAGTATTGTTTTCTTCAGTGCAATTTCATCATTCATAATGATGACCCATTTGGGATCTGACAGTACGCCTCATATGTAGCTGCTCATTGATATGAGAAATATTATATGTAAAAGCACGATGAATAGAAGAAAGGTTACTATATGATACATACCTTGATATAGGATGTCGAGTCTTTGGATTTGTTGGAAGAGACCACCGCTTGAGTAGGCGGTATGATTGATATAGTAATCTTTCAAGTGAAATGGGATTTGAATTGATCTTGTGGATCGTCTAAGTTGGTCATTTGGAGGGGTGAGAAGAGGTAGGTGGATCGGTGGTGGTTGGACCTTTGCTCAACCGGTTGGCCGAGAGTGAAGGCGGTCGACCGTTTAAACTCTCTCTGTTGAACTAGATGAGGTAATCGGTCGACCGGTTGGACTCTGTTGAAACGGATGAGTGAGCTGGTTGACCCGTCAGATGGGATGATGGTTCGGGATCTTCGAGGCAAGTTATCCGTTTACGCTATGTGTTGGTCCTCGGGGTTTGTGAAATGTGGTGTTTCAACATGTAGAAGCATAGATTGTGGCAATGGGATGGAGTTGGTTTCATCATGTTGTTGAGAAGTGTATGAAAATATATTTTCATGGAACACGGCGTCTCGGGATACTACTAGCTTTTTGTCGGTTAGGTCATATAAGGTGTATGCTTTTGTCGTGAGAAATATCCAAGAAACAAACACCGTTTGGCTCGTGTGTCAAATTTGCATTTGGGTTAGAGGTTGGTGGCAAAACATAGGCAACCATAGACACGTAAATGAGAATAAGGTGGTGGTGTCTTGTGTAATCTTTCGTATGGTGTTTTGCGTGAGAGCAATGGCGAAAGTATCCAGGTTAATGAGGTAACAAGCTGTTTTGATATGTTCCCTCCAAAATTTTAATGGAAGATTGACTTGAAATCTAATGGTGCGAACCACATTTAGGAGGTGTCAGTGTTTTCTCTCGATCACACAATTTTGTTGAGGGGTATAAGGGCATGATCTATGGAAAATTGTACTATTTTCATCTAAAAATGTTTGCAAGGATAAGAACTCTTGACCATTGTCAGACCTCAGGATTTTTATAATCAGGTTGTGTTGAGTTTTAACCCAAGCAAAGAAATTTTTAATTATACTTTGAGTTTCAGATTTGTGACGCATGAGGTGTACCCAAGTATAACGAGAAAAGTCATCAACAATCGTAAGGAAATATCTAGCACCAGAATAAGAATAAATCATATGAGGTCCCAAAATATCATAATGAATCAAATCAAAAGGTTTATTGCTAGAAATTTGACTAACTTTAAAAGGGAGTCTAGATTGTTTTGCCAAATGACAAACATCACAAATATCTAAGGTACTTTGTGCTAAGAATTGAAGAGGTGAAGTTGAAGGGTGCCCAAGACATCCATGCCATAAGTTGGTTGATCCACTAGTAGTACGATGTATTTGTGGTTTTTGTGAAAGGTAATATAGGCCGTTACTCGCCTTCCTAAGCCAATCGTTTTTTCTTCGTCGTCAAATCCTTCATGACACAAAATCGAGAGAAAAAATGTCACATAGCAACCTAACCCGAGTAAGTTTCTTGATAGATAATAGATTAACTTTGAAATTGAGAACGTAAAGTACATCATCAACAATCATATTATTTTCAAATTTAACTGCACCAATGGATTTAATAGGAACATGACCCCCATTCGGTAGTTGCGGTTTGTGTTTTGGCATGAATTTATTCTCAAAATCCCATCCTTCGTGACATGGTCAGTGGCTCCGCTACCAATAATCCATGAATTACTCAAAGGGGTATCAATTGATACGAGGTGTTAACATAAGGTTTGTCGTTACCCGACTTGTTGTTTAGAAGTGTCATGATCTGTTCATATTCCTTGGTTGTGAGCGTTTTGCCTTTCTTTGGGTCAAGTGTAGAAGTGGTAGTAGTGTTTGTGAAGCGTTTGTTTCGTGGCTTCATGTCATTCCCATGAAACTTGTGCCACGGAGGAAAGCTATGGATGAAATAGCAGTATCAATGATGTGGCCAATCATCCCGCGATTGGGTGTATCGTTTCTAGCTGGGTTAAAATGCTCTCGGCGGTCGACTGGTCGGATGAAATGGTCGACTGGTTCGACCGATTGTTATCTTTCCTGTTCGACCCCCAATTGCTCGACTTCTCTCAATTGATTGAATGTTGTCCTTCACGATCTGTTGTAATCTCAACTTGCCTTTCATGTTGCATTAAAATAGCGTGGACTTTTCTGGTATCTGGAAAAGGGGGCTCATCATTAGTATGTTTCCACAAACTGTAGAATAAGAATCATTCAATCCCATCAGAAATTGCATGACTTTCTCGTTCTCATCTCTTTCAGCCAGTGCTTTAAGATTTCCACAAGTGCATCCAATTGGGTTGTGATAAGAACCCAATTCATCCCATAATCCCTTTAATTTGGTATAATAGGTTGACACCGATTGATTTCCTTGTTGATGCTCAGCAATTTTTGGCGAATCGATATATTCGCGCATTATTACCTTGAGAAAATCGATCTCGTAGGTAGTTCCATACCTCTATGGCAGATTCGAAGTATATGATACTTTCAGCAATATCTGGATGTACCGAATTAATTATCCAGGACAGCACCATGTGATTACTTCGATCCCATATGGAATACATCTCATCTTCTGCATCTGGTGTTTCGATCTTTCCATCAATGAAGCCAATCTTATTCTTGGTAATTAGAGCAATTCTCATAGATCTACTCCATTGTCCATAATTATTTTCATCAAGTGGTTTAGAGACGAGGATTAAGTCGGGATGATCGGATTGCTGTAGAGCTATGAGATCCGATTGGGCAATCGTCGCTTCTATGGTGTTTGTACCAGACATCGTTGATCAGAATCGTCGCTTGGATACCATGTAAAATATGAGAGAAAATATATGTGGAGAAATAATTCTCTCTGTATATTGATGTAATGTGTATAATGAATGGAGTTACAAGATATATATATATATATATAGACTAATAGAAACCTAATAAGGAAAGGAATATAAGAAAAAAAGTTCTACCTAGAATAAGAATATTACATATATGCTATCCTACTACATAGTATTCTAGTGTAAATAGAATTCTAATAAATATGTTTACTAAACATCCCGAGTTCTACCATTTATGATTCTTTTTTCAAATATGGGCAATATTAGAAGACATTCATTTAAGGAAACTGCTCATTGTCATAATGGACAGAACAAGTAAAAAAGTTATATTCCTCCCCATGTATATGTGAACAAGAGCATTTGAAATACTAAAAATGTCTGGAGTTATGTGTATATTTGCGGGCATGATTTGCGTCAAAGTATAAAAAGCAATTAGAGCTTGGCTCGGCCCGGTCTAGTCTCAAAACAAGCCCGAATCAGCAATAGGTCGAGCCCAAACAGGCCGAGCCGGCTAGCTAGCCCATGGACACTCGAACCATTTGCCACCCCTGCTCTAGATAGAAAAACAAATAAACATAAACTTGTCTTTACAAACACGCAGTAAACCTTAGCTGATTCAATTTTAAAGAAAAAAAAAAATTAAAAATTATCAGTCATTATTCCATCCCGATCCCATCCTTGTTAGCAACAGATCCGTCGCCATTACAGTCATTTCGAGCAGTGAAGCAAACCAAAGAAAGATATAAATAAGCAAATAACAAAACTAGTTTATTGTTCTATTCTATCTGGTAGAAGACAATTCCATTGAAGCCACCATGGACTTGTATATCTCATGTATCAACCTATTGTCGAACTCAGTTCTTGAGTAATCTGTGGGGACCTGACGCACCTTTGGGATTCTCTTCGCACCAAATGTATTTCCACCTTTTGAGGTTCCTGAGTTTGTAGCTAACTTTAGCATCATGTTCATGTAGACGTTCTTCAGCTTCAACCATAATTTCAATGGCGAAGCCAGTTTCAGGCCCAGTTTTGGGGCTAGTCTGAACCTCCATGGACGTGTGGTGGAGCCACCAAATCGTATGGTTTTCACATTATTTTTCCTGTTAGTTGAGCGGTTGTATCCTCTTCTCCTCCTCTGCTGCCTCTTTGATAGGGTTCCATTTAATGGGTTGGAAATTATTTCCATTTTCCCCAGTGTGTGTGTGTGTGTGTGTGTGAGAGAGAGAGAGAGAGAGAGAGAGAGATGGTTGATTTGAGGCGAAATGCAAAGATTTATAAGGAAGAGAAGAAACCTGTCTCCTTCTTTGAATGACATGAAGCCCATGACTCCACAATCAGCAGGTCAATAAAGCCGGTTTGGAAATTCGATGAGAAAAGATTATATAAAGGAGTTCTACGAAATATGCAGATAAAAATTGTGAATCTTATAGATAAAAATAATATTTGACTAACTTATAAATACTTTCAAACATGTTCGTAATTACATATACGTGTGTATGTGATAAGGTTAATTATTTTCTTCGATCGTGAATACATTATTTATTATTTTTTTTTATAGCAAATTACTTAAACCACCTTAAAGATATATATATGGATATTAAAGAGAGACACTTTAGTTTTTTAAAAGTAACATAAACATTTTCTTAGACAAACAAATATACCCTTCAGTATCTTTTATTTCTTTATCAATATTTTTAATTGTAATAATAAAATAATTTTGTTTTGAAGTTTTTTTTAATCTTTTTGCATAAAGTAATTTCATCTCAATAATAATTTCTAGTTGTCGTCAAAGATGACTTTGATTTTGAGAAATGATCAAATTTGATTTCAAAATTTTGACTAAGGGAATAATAAAAAAAATCTAACTATTAATAAATAAACAAGTTATTATCACTCGTATTTGTAGAATTAAATATTTTTTAATAAATAATTACAAAAATATAATTTTATTTTAACATTGCTAAAAAATTTCGAAAGACAATTTCTTTTAACTAGAAGCAATACTTCTATCCAATTAAAAATAGAAAACAAAATCTTAAAACATATCGAAAATAAAAATGAAAATATTGTAGGTTAAATATCACTTAATAAAACATATATTCAAATATAGTTTAAAAATAAACATTATAAAGTTGGAAGAACATGTTTATTTTTGAATTACCAGGAGAATCGATTATGAAAAACAAACTCAGGTCGATTAGATTGAGCGGTTTGGATCGATTTTTGTCCAACTCTAAAGAAATGTAACAATAAGTGTTACAAAAATAAAACAGTACTTCTAGAATAAAAAAAGTTAGATAGTATTTTTAAATTATTTTATATTTTGTGGTGTATGGTAAAAATATCTCATATTATATTATCGATTAATTAATATCTCTATTAATTAACAACTTTCGTATAGTATCAATATTATTAATTAATAGAAGTTGGTGTGTGTGTGTGTGTGTGTATTAAGTGAGAAATTTGAAATTCATGGAACTATCAGATATTAACTCAGAATAATACATGTTAAATTTTAAGAAAATAAAATAAACATTCAATACCTTTCAAAATTGATAAGTATTATTTTATCAGTTAATTAATATCTATTAATTAATTAATATATGTTGCGTGCGAGATTTGAAATCATTAGAGTATCACATGGAAAGATCATCAATTCATCATGGCTGAAATATTATAGTAAAACGGTCAATAATGACATTCTTCATTTATTTAAAAATAACGTTCAATTTTTGAATCGTAGACCAAAATATTGTCATAAAGTTTTAATTTTTACATATTTGTACGATTTTCTAATACGAGATAATCGTGTAGCACAAAATGGTATATTAAAATAATAAATCCTAATTTATCTTAATACAATCTCCTCTAATCATATTCATCCTAATTATCATATCTATTTAACCAAATGCATTCGGAAAAATTCTAAGATTGAATTCTCATATTGCAAGAAGATATTGCTTTTAGTGTTTCTTTGCGCGTAGCAGACTCTAAAATTGTTTTATTATCGAAAAGATTCTCATTTAACGTTGTTAATTACGATTTATTGTATATTTAAAATCTTTGAACATGTGTTGTTTTAAAGAAGTTGCATCATGGTTCCCCACTAATTGAATTGATATGATCATGGAACATGTATTGATTTAATCTAAATATTAAATTAGCAAAATACATATAAATTTTGTAAAAAATAAATAAAAAATACAATATGCATTCAATATCTTCCAAAATTGATTTGTATTATTTTGTTGATTAATTAATAAATCAATTAATTAACAATTTTCGTTTAGTCTCAATGTTATTAATTTATATAAATATTTAGCGTGCGTAATTTTAAATTCATGGAATTATCATGAAGTGAAATGTGGTAAAACGTCAATCATGGCATTCTTCATTTATTTTGGTCAAACAAAACTCTTCATACTAATATATATTTGTTAAATTTTCAACAAATTTAAAATATATTAATTAATTATTTTCCTAACTAAAATAAATTAAAGTAATAAGTTGGGTCAAACTAAGAATCTTCCCATTTTCTGATTAATTTATTTGACCTATTACTCAAATGATATGTATGTTCGTTCGCTTGTTTGATTTGTAGATAAAACTATTTTTCTTGGATAAAAGTTATCTAGATAATAGTTATTCCAGATAACATGTTATTATTATATTATTTTGTTCAACTAAGTATAAGAATGGAAAAGTCAATATTAAAAAATTAGTTTTTCGGTAAAAAAAAAGACAATTATACCCTTATTATTAATTAATCGAAAAAAGTAAATAAAAAAATTAAAAGAAAAAAATTGGTGGAGTGATGGGGGTGGTGGTGGTGGAGGAGGAGGAGGGAGGAGGCGGAGGCGGAGGCGGTGGCGGCGGACGACGGGTGGACGATGGTGGCCTCGGGCCGCGGTGGTGGCGACAAGTGGCGGTGAGCGATGGCGATTATTCTAGAATATGAATGTTCAAAAATATATTTGTAGTATATTATAAAGGATATGTTCGTCTTTTAAAAAATTTAAAGAACTTTTATCCGGATAAAAAATGTTGTCCTCCTCCTTTCGATGATGAAATTTATCTTCATTTTTGCTTGAATTGTTATCCGGATAAAAATTTATCCGGAATTCAATTATGTTCAAACAAGATAAGACAAATTTTATTTGTTATGTTTATCCATTGACCATTTACCAAACATATCCTAAAAAAATAAATGATAATAATAATATTAACACTTCCATTAGTTTATTGCTCGTCTATTAATAAGACAAAATCACTACAAAAATAGTGTTATACACAATATTACTAATGAGAGTAGTAGTAATTACATAGTTCCTATGAATGGCTCCAATTTCCAAACAAAAAAAGGTTTTTCTCTTAATGAGTACTACTTTGTAATTGTGTTGGAATGAGTTTTGTTCATAAATGTTAATGTATTAAGATGAAAAGCAAAATCTTCTTATAAATTCATGGTCATCCCCAAGTTTAGTTGATGTTGTTTTTTTTTTTTTAACATCTCTTACAAATTTTCTCAATTATGATCAATCGGAGAAGTAGGATTTGAGATAGGATTGAATGAGTAGGAAGGAGACTAGAAGAGCATGTCGTGGTTGTATATGTGAACTAAGAAACTACGAGAAATTTAGAATTATAATTGAGAATTGAACGATTCTCGAAGTAAAATATCAAAATCACTTGTTTTTTTTTTTTTATGTATGTAACTAGCTGAATTGGCTTATTCTAGCCACTTACAAGAAAGAATATAAAATAAAAATCACGATGGTTGTTGGAAATTTAGAATTAATTACATCTTTAATGTAATCGTGGATTGCTAAATTTTTTTGTCACATAAGTAAATTAGATAATGTATAAGAAAAATTCAATACAAATTCAAGTATAACAAAGCACATGTCAAATATAATGTCAAGTTAGCGTGGCACGTGGCAGAAAAAAAAAAATTAGACAATATCAATGAAAGATTTTCTTACATAGACTTAAATTTCTATGAATATTTAAGCGTAATTTTGATTTTATTTTAATAAAATAAAATACACCTAGATAGTACTCCATAAAATGTATTAGAGATCAAATTTGAACTAGAATGTCTATTAATTAGACATTAATACCACGTAAATCGTGAGTCTTCCAATATTTATGCCACTTAGATATAGCAATATATAGAATGCATTGGAGATGTTCTTAGTGGTCTAGCCGTCTAGAGGAAAAAAATAGTTTCTTTAGCTCATGTTTGACTAAGCTTAAATTATAATTTAACTTGGTCAAATTAACCTACTTTTATCAACATTTTCGTATGACCCATAACTTATTATCCACTTGTTATTCACATATTTTATATAGTCTTTCATGATTTATAAGCTCTTAAAAATAATTTCAAAGACTATCAAGTATTAGCTAAGTTGAAACAAACTCAAACAAAAATAAAGACTCCCCTATATTCTTGTCACCATTGTTTAGAATCGCTTAAGAACTTGTTAAGCAAATATCATTCGTCTTGGATGATTTGAAGTTGTTGAACTCTCTTCACATTGTTTGGGCGGGTTTTGAACCTAACCGAAACCCTACTCAACCCGACCACCTTTTCAATTTTTAAACCCGAACCAAGCAATTAAATGCAAAACAGACTCAAGCGGGTCGGGTCGGACGATTTTGAAGGTTTGAATCGGGTTTTGCCCATCCCTACAAAGGATGATCAATGAACACTTAATTAGAATATAATCCATATTTAGAACCGAGAACACTAGACTGAAAGGTTGTCTCTAAGTCTTGAAACAATTTAACTTGAAGAAGGAAAAACAGAGCTTAAGAAAATATCCACAGTTACACAGAAGGAAGAGAATGAAATAAGAAGATGAGGAAAGATCAATAAATATTTGATTTTTTAAACCAACTGTCATCTGCAGACTGCAACATATGTTGCAACATCAACATGATAGAACCAGGTCTTTACAAACGAATCTATTATAAGTATGCATGAAATGAATATTTCAAAAAATCATAATGTTTGTAAAGAATATTTTCTTTGAAAAAAATATATATCCTGATTTTATAACACCCCCAAAAAATGGTGTATGTCAATGTAATGAAATGGGTGAGTGTAACATTAGACGCGGTGGCCGGATAACGTACCCGACAAAGATAATGCTTTCAATTTAATGTTAACCACATTGTTTAAAGTAATGGTTAAGGGTCCTTCATGGTGCATTGGTATACGTGTGCAGGATCGATTGTGATATTTTGGGGTCCGAAGCAAAGTCTAAAAATTAGGCCCCCAAGCAAAGTCTGATAAGTTATCGACATGGCTGTTGGTGGGATGAACTTCAATGTTTTTTTTTTTAAAAAAAAAAAATTGTCCTTTTGATTTTGGATCACTTCTTAATAATAGTCATGGTCCTCAATTAATGCGGCTTAGTTTGCTTTGCAGGGTTTCAAACTTTTGCACAAATATTTTTTTAGGCAATTTAAGTAATCACAAATAAATTTTTTTTTAAACATAAAAATGGGCATCCTTCGGTTTTAGATCCGAAGAGGTTGCCTCACTCATCTTGGCCCAAAATCAGCCATGTATGTGTGGCACCATATATAATTCAGTCACACTAATGCTATTCAATTTATGCAATACTATCGAGGATCCGGTCCGATAGTTAAACATGTTCTATGAATAATGTCAGTTGCGTTTTATTGGTTGGACAATACATCAAAGTGAGCTAAGAAGGTATACATATTTTGAAAGTCTATTTATGCATATCATAAGCATGCGTGAGTCTACGAAGTTTGCTAACTCATTCCATGTTTTTCCATTTTTCGGATAATGAGAGTTATACGATTCAAAATGACTGTTTAGGATGAGATGAACTCAATACTAATAAATTAAAGTCAAATATTTACGTTTATTTTAAAATAAAGTATGATATATGTTAGTTTTATTTTAATTGTTTATTCCAGCTATATTATTTCATGGTGCTACTAAGTATGATGTTAGTTTTATTTTAATTGTTTATTCCAGCTATATTATTTCATGGTGCTACTAAGTATGATGTTCTTTTTGCCAATTATTGTCATTACTATTTACTATGTTTCAAAAAAAATATACTATTCACTTTTCCACTTTTATTATTTTTTAACGATAATTAAATCCTAACTCTTTTAAGTCTAGAGTTTCTAGATTTGAGATCGAAGTCCGAAGGTACATGGTTTTACTTTTGTGCTAATTTTCAAATTATTGCTATTTTTTAACTAATTGAATAATGCAATTTCGTTTTATTGACAACATTTTTGTGTTGAACTACACACATGAACACACGTAAATTTCATGATTCATTATTTAATTTACATCAAATTTTTATTTTTATTTTTATTTTTAGGTAATCGTCTAAAAGAGTGTGTCTATAAATTTTACTTGATCAATATTTCATCTATGATAGGGCAGATTCTTTATTAGACATGAAATCATCCTATTTAGGACCTTGTTTTTTATTTTATTTTTAATTATTCACGTCAATTGAGCTTTCAACTTTTATTTATTCAAATATGATCTTCTTTTTCAACTTAAAATTACGTTTGTTGAAAAAATGACAAACTTAACTACGTTTAACATTATGGTAATTAACGATGTGGTTCTAAGAAATCCATGCAATATATTTTTGTAATCTTTCTCGTAATTTGAATTTTTGACCGTTGAAATGTATAACGCGTTTAACATAATAGTTATTTACTTTCCCTAATCCCCTACACGAGCAAAAAATAGCCGTTGTTACCTTTTCTTTCCTCTTCGGCCACAATAATTTTTCCATTCGTTTTGTTCCTACATGTTGATTTTTTTGATAAATATGTGGCCAAATTGAAAAGAAAAAATTAAAATAAGAATGTACCACATGGACCAATTTGAAGAAAGTGAATACGTATAAATTTCTTAAACCCCCAAAACAAGAAATTTTCTTTCATGGAGCTCCTAATTAGGAGACCTTTTTTTAAGAAAAAAATTTAAAACCCTAAAGTAAATCTCAATATTCTTTATTACATTTTGATAACCTTTGTTCACACACACATCCCCTATATAAACCCCAAACTCTAGTCTCAATCAATTCTTCCACGGCAATAAAATATGATGGATAGAAAGAAACCCCAACAATTCATCCCGGTCAGTCTACTTTTCAAGAATGTTGCACCAGTTCAATCATCTTCCATGATGCATTCTTGGAAACCCTGGGATCATGTCCACTCGAATCCTATTCAAAAACCGGTTTGGAATGAGTTTGCAAAGAAGAATGTGGACAATAAACTGCGTAACTCGAATTCTGGCAGTCATATTCTTGATGCCGATGCTTATCCATACATTGATCAACCAGTTGTGTTTAACTTTGGTAATGACTATGGAAATCAGATGTTTCATGATTTGATACAGGAGTATTCATATGAAAACAGTTATAAGCTGGCCTATGGTATGCCACAATTTTTTTCTGGCCTGACAACTGCTAATATGTACAAGCTATCGTCGGAGGAAGATATGATTGAGGAGTTCTTGAAAAATAAACTATTTGAATCTTGATTTGTTCTATGTTACAATTTTTACTACATGAGTACTGTATGATGTTAATTAGTTATATATGTCTATCTAGAAATAAATAAATAAATAAATAAATAATTTGATTGGTCTTTTATAACTTATTTTTGTATGGATTTGGATTTAAACAAATGGCATGTTCATGTTGATTAATTTTCCAAATCACTTGGAATAACAAAATCTATGGAAAAACCCGATCGATGAAATAAATTTTCAAAGGAAACGACTTATGTGACAGTGACAAGCCACGACTTTCATCAATGTGTCATAGCATTGTTCAATTAAGTAAAATAATGTTATCGAGCTAAAATGGCACTTTCTAATAAATAGATTTACCTTGATAATATTGTTTGAATAGTCTCCTAATTTTCACTAATTCCATTACTTACCGTTGGATAATGTGGACACCAAATTTCAATTATATGGGTCCACATCTAAGCGGTATATATACATGCACATAGAGCAAAACAAAATTTTATACAATAGTTAATGAAGCAACATATATTAAGATGGTGTTGGATAAGCTATATACTATTTATTTGTGTTTGTTGGAATTGTTCTTGTTTTTGGGGTTATGTTTTATGA
This sequence comes from Forsythia suspensa, assembly GCA_023638005.1. Taxonomy (NCBI): domain Eukaryota; kingdom Viridiplantae; phylum Streptophyta; class Magnoliopsida; order Lamiales; family Oleaceae; genus Forsythia; species Forsythia suspensa. The sequence goes on from CM042672.1 coordinate 12,210,386, forward strand.
ATACACTATCATTGGAAGAGAGTTTTCGTGTCATGGAGTTGGATTTTAAGTATCGTGCAGCTTTAACATCCGTAATTTTTTATTTTTCGACAAGTATATATTTAGTCACCACTTGAAACTTAGCATAGAGACTAAACACGAAAGAAAATTTGGTTAAGACAAGAAATAATAAAACCAACACAAGATAGTTGGGAGAATTGCTTCTATTATATTGAGAGAGAATTTTTTGAGCTTGTGTAGATTCAAATTTTGGCTGCCACTATTTGTAGGCCAAGGCTTTAGAAATAGATGGTCAGGATTCATTTGGGTAATTTTAGTTCTAGGATATTTCAGATAGCAAGCATATATATGTTACATTTTCATTTAGGTCGAATAAAATTTTAACTTTTTTTTTTCTTTCTTGACATACAGATCGAATAAAGTCTAACAAAAATGCAGATAGCCACGCAACAAGTACTACATCATTCTTGACGCCTAGTCTTCGATAATATTACCGTTGCATTTTTAACATTTTCTTAAAGAAAATTTGAATGCAAAATAATAATTAAGAATATTGTTTCCATTAAATTCAATTAGATTTGTTTATGTTTGTAGTAATAAATTGATGTGGCCAGATATTAACATTCAAAACTAATAAGGAATGATGTTTAGATGGAGATGATTCAAGCGATTTGGAAAAATTTCTGAAATGACCTTTTCAAGAAGAGAAATGCTACTTGTACAAAAACTCAGAAAGTTTCTACATAATTTTTTTATAGATGCTGATTTGGCATATTTCTTAAAGGGTAATTATATTCACACCACGATTTTTGTTATCTACACCACATTTTAATTGCAGTGAAGGTTCTTCAACCTTTGACATTTTGATATTTATGTTTTAACTTTTATCTTCACATTTTTAATTGATTTTTACATTTCGTACGTCTCTGATGAAAATTTTGTTTAAATATTCTACTAATGTACATTGAAATAGGAAAAAACTAATTTTTTTCAAACATTTGTATTTGTGATTTGTTTTGCTTATTTGAAAATACAAGAGGCGAACAAATTATGTTTTGCTTATTCGATTAACTTTTTGGACATAAATCATCATTAAATACAAAGATAAGAAATACAAATTAATAGGTTGTTAATAAGAATGTGATAAAAAATTAAGGACATAAATGTAAAAAATAAACAATAGTTGAAGATTTTTATTGCAATTAAAATGTGGTGTGGTTAATAAATAGTGTGGTGTGAATATAATTACCCTTTCTTAAATGACTATTATATCTTAAATGACTATTATACCCTTGTTTTACCACTCCCAATTTTGGAGAGAAATTCATTTGGCAGCATGGACTCCCGTTTGCAACTCAATTCCAGTGAACTCCAAATCTACACCTGCAAATCTCTGGCGAACTCCAAAGATAAAGTTTACTCATCAATCAAGCCAAACGAGACCACCGCCAACCCCACAGCGGCCACAGCTACAACCAACCGAGCAACAACCAAAACCCAGATTTATAACCCCATGCGCCACCCATATTGTCCAAACCCCACCGCCCACCACCGCTACAACTTCTGCCAGCGCCGCTTCAGCTATCATCACTGCTTTTGCCTCACATGCTTCTGGTCCATCAGCCATTACCGCCGCAGCCTTCTACGTGCTCTATCACCCCCACCACCCTGCATTCTCCGTCACCTCCCTAAAAATATCCCAATTCAACCTCACCACTATCACCTTCGATGGCACAAAGCTCGAAATGCTTTATGGGATTAGGCCACTGATTTGATTTCTTGATAAATTCAAAACCACCAGGTCATGCAATTTTGTCAATTCTGCTAGAATCTCTCCATGAAAAGTTGTTTCTAGATAGATAGAGAGAGAGAGAGAGAGAGAGGGGACTGAGATTGATTTTCAAATTGACAACCAAGTTTTTTTCATGGTAAGACCTCTGTACTTTCCATATAAGAGATATTAATTTATTATTTGCTCTTGTGCCATGGCTTGTAGGTCTCCCAAGGTTGGTGAAATTCGTCCTGTAAAGTTACGCCAATTGCCTCCATGCTTAAAAACTTCACTCTCACCGGTGGTTGAGAAATGTCGCCGGTGGAGAAGAAATGGTGGACAAAAACTGAGGTTGAAATGGGTGAAATGGAACTTTGTAATTTTTAATTTTTGATTCAAAATATCACAATATTTTGGTATTAGCATTTTCTCGTGATATAATGGTCATCTGTAAAAAATTATGTAGAAACTTTTTGTACAAGTAGCATTTCTCTTTCAAGAATAATAAAAAATGAAGGGAAAAAATGATGTTAACACTTTTGTGATTTTATGAAAACAGAAAATTACAAGAGAATTTCAAGTACATCAAAGATTCACCCTAAATGAAGGTGTGCAGGCAATAGCATCTGGATCTACTAATCCCAACAATGGTAATCGGGATGCATTGGCCCTGGGCATATACGGCAGCAGCGTCAACGTAATATTATGTTATGTTGATAGATCGATTAGATTGTTTGATGACTCAAGGGCCAGTTGTTTAAAAGTGTGTTTGTGTGTGCTTATAAGTACTTATAAGTAGATCAAACATTATTTTCATCAACACATTTCGTAGGATCCAACTTTTATTTATAAATTTTATAGAACCTATTGCTTATAATCTACAAAAATCTTTACCAAACACACTCTAAGATACTAATACATTCGGCCACCAAATAAGCAAGTTACTTTCGGCTCAATATGTCAATCCAATGCTATTTATTGATGTGTTCCCTACAAACTTATCAAGTGGATTGTCATTGTTACAAGACAAAAGATGGTAATATCACACAAAATTACAGAGTTACTTTTCTCCTAAAGTCCACGACCTTCACAGCCTTTGCCTATTAATGCTTTATGAAAAATCGGAGTTGTCGGAATAAGTTCCTCTGCTCCGATGACCTGAAAAAAGTGGATGGGAGATTATCTTCTGCTTTCATTCAGTGTGAGAATTAGTATATGGAGACGATAAAGATGAAACAATATAATGCTTATGTATTTAAAGATAGAGAGATAGAGACTAAAACTTTCTTGTACCCCCTATTTGTTGGTGGTTTAACTAAAAGGTCAAAAGTTGACGCATGGTGGTATATTATTCTATATTCTGGAGCAAATGACTATGTAATTGTCATACATACAAATTGACGTCGATAAACTCAATTTAACCTATAAATATTACACCGGTGGTAGTCAAATTGTTTCTCTGCTCGTTCTTCTCTCTTGGTTGATAATTTTATTTTTTTCGACTAGTTTTAAGAGTTATCAATATCACAAGCCCTTCTATAATTAGGAGCAAATCACGCTCCATGGTTTAACACAGAAAGAACCCGTGTTTGAATCACCATTGAGATATCTTTAAAAATGAATTTTTATTTTAGCTTTTGAGAGCTACTCCCTTCGTCCCACAAAGATAGACTCATTTCTTTTTTCACACAGATTAAGAAATCCCATTTAATGTAATTGAAATTATAAATTTTCCACACACTTTTCCTATTATACCCCCATTTAATATTAGTCATTCATGAATCTAATAAATTTAAATGCATGTTTTGGGTTGATAACAATGTAAATTAAATAAGGGTACATTAGGAAAATGAAAAATTTAATACACCATCTATAAAGTAAGTTGCCTATAATTTGGAACAGATAAATAAGGAAAACAAGTCTATCTTTGTGGGACGGAAGGAGTATAAAACTTTTCAACTTCCATTTTAATCTATATCTATACTAATTCTAAAAGTCTCTTAAAGGGAAAAACATTTTTGGACGATATTGCCCCCTCAAATAACTTATAATTCCTAAAATCATCTTTCAATTAATATAATTTATTTTAGCTTTAATTTAAATTATTTAATACTATATAAATATTGTATTTTGATCATTGAAAGTGATTTGTCTCTTTAAATTCCATTATATATTGTAATTAATGAAAATAAATAAAAATATACTAGTATAATTTTTAATATATTGAAATTATTATCTTTAATTATAAACAATCAAAGAGTCAATCTTATTATGCACGAGAATTTAAGCAAATTCCTTCATTGACATAACAAAACAAGATGAATTTGGCTTTGCATTTCGACTTTCTTATTATTGATTCATACTTTCTTCCTCTGTTATTCATCTTTCTTTTTTATTATGCCAGTAATATTTTTTTTCCCGCAATGACGATTTTTAATCTTTGATAATTAGTTTGATAGTAATGTGGTAATAATGGATGTGTTAATTTTTCTTAAATGATTTACTAATTTTAAGAATATATATGATGGTAATATTCATTTAAATTTTGATTTCTATATCTTTTTTCTTGATTTAGAATATTTGTTCGATGTAAAAATGTTAATTATTGTGGTAGTCTTGATAACAAAGGGATTTAAGCTCGAATGATATTTTATGTCATTTTGTAAGCAATTAAACGTATGTTTATTGTGGAAGAACGAGTTAGAACAAAGAGAATTGGTGTTACTCTAACTCTTTCAAGCACGCGGCTGAATAAGACATAACTTGGATAAAGTAAGTCATATTATGTATAAGGTGAAGGTAAATATCGCATAATAAGTTGGTTTATGTGATGAGTTAAAATCATTGTCCAAGTATCTGGTTGTTTTGAATTTTCTTAAAATTTAATTATATTTCAGATAGAATTACAGGAAAAAATGCATGAAGAGAACCAAAAAAAATCCTTTAATTTATGGGTGCCTTAAAACTGAATAGATATTGCAATAAAAAATTCTTCCACAATATTCTTTACAATGAGTCAATTTTCAACAATTTACTAAATATACAATTAAAATTTTTAAATATTTAATCTATTGAATTAAATATGAAGGTGAAAAGATGATCTCAATTTTTTATTTTTGCATTTAGTAGATAAAAGGAATGAGAAATGAATTTCAATCAAAAAAATAAATGAATGAGAAAAATTGTAACTTTGTTTATTACCGCATTAAAATTCAAATCATAGTTGTCAAAACTGAAATGGAGATAAAAATATTATTTTCAATACATTAAATTACAGTGATTACGATCATGTTTGATTCAGTTCTTTTTTAAAAAAAAAATATTTTTTTTTTGAATTATGAGAACGAATTTGGTCAGTTATACTAATCTAAAAAGGGCTTAAAAGGAGAAACATTTTTGGACAAATATGTCCTCATTAATATTTTATATTTTCTAAATTATCCTTGAGTTAATATTATAATTGAACTCCTAATTTAACATTTATAACTTAACATTTATAATCACATATAGTCCTTAGAAGTTGAAAAGGCTAAATTTCTATTTATTATATTGAATTACTGAATATTGAAAATATTTTTTTTGAATTGTGAGAACGAATTTGGTCAGTTACAAGATTAATAGTAATTGACATTTCACCAACAATTTATTCAGCTTATTTAAGGTCTAATTTGAAGTTTAAGGTTGTTTTATTTGAAGGTAATTATGTAGTTTGTGATGTCCATAAAGACTTCATTTGAAGAAGATTTGTATTTGTGATTATGGTTTTTGTTAGTTAATGTGAATAATCTTTTCTCAATGCTCTTATTTTTTTTAAAAATAATAATAATTTGCATTAGACTATAAAGGTTACTGTGTGTTTTTTTAATTATTGTGTATGTTCATGCGTATTTGTATATTGTTTACATATCTAATTGACTTGTGGCTTCGGATTTTCTAGATGAAAAAAACTTTGTGGGCTAACTTCAATAATGGTTTCAATCCACTATTGATACGTATCTTATTTCTATTATTCTTTTTTATGCTTTTGAATTGAATTGTTATCTATATTGCTTAAACTAATTTTTCTTAACTATTTATGCTTCAACGTTAATAAGACGCTTAAATTGCTAGAATATTTAGTTTTGGTAATATTACTTTATTTCTCCATTACAATTTAGATAAGTTCATATGAAGACATCTGGACACTCAATTGTGCAAATGAGAATGTTTAATTTCGTTAATTTTTAATGTAAATGCTATTTTGTTTTCTTTTATATACTGATTGATACCTAACTTGAGGTGCTGCGAGTTCAAATTACATGTGATATTTTGGGTTAAAACCTATTCATAATTGGAGAGTTATATTAAATTACAAAGATTTGTTATAAGTCATTTGCTATTTTATAAAGCAAGAAAATTTAATGGGTTTGAGTACTCGATATATTTAATAACTTATGTACATTGGTTTTTATTCTTTTTGTTTGTGTTCTTTAATTAATATTATTTGACTATATTACAGACTTTAAAAAATAAATGTTCAATACTGGCCACACAATTGTAGAAAGTACTTTGTTTGAATACAACAACAAACATTATATTTTACAGTATTTTCTAATGTCAGATTTTTGTATTTTAATACAGTATTAAATTAAGTTATAATTATTTAAATATTTGAAAAACATATATCTCACATTACCATTATTAAATCACGTACAAACGTTTTACATACTAGTACTCTTAAAATCATGTTTTTATCATCAACAAAATCCGTGATTATGAAGAATCTCATTGCTTGCAGAATTAGTTATATATGGCCACATCATTACATTTCATATCTTTGCTTTATGAAAACAGTCATTCATATATAAAACCAATCATCAACAAGGGGGTAAAACCACGTGACATGTTTCTACCTCGTTCCTTTTTTTTTATTGTAAAAAAGGTTGATAACCCCCAACTCCAAGAGGCCCCCCCACCATCCCTGCCCTGGAGCCACATGTTTCTACCTCGTTCCTTGATTCGGTAATTGAAACCTTGCTTTGAACAATAGAAATCCCGTTTTTAGCTCCAACACACAAATTTGTAGTGCTTTTCTTCATTTGAGAATAAGTTAAAAATCAAATATAGAGAGGACTAAAGAGAGACATGGCCAAATTTGGAAAAGAGAAGGATATGAAATGGTTTTCTTTTTTTTGTAACTTCACCTTACAATGATAATATATTGTAAATTGGTTGAGTAATTTGCCGCTATTTTCACTAAAAAATATGGTTGAGTAATTTGATCAACTTAAATTATAATTGAAGCTTAGACAAACAATCACTAAGTTGGAATGTGATGTATTTTCAATATTGAGCTGGAAATACATTGTAGGGCATAGTTTCCTCAAATAAAATTGGTTGTTGGGCCTGATAGATCTTTTAGTTTTTTCAGTTGATCTTTAGAAAACAAATTGAAAAGTCCCAAAGTCATCCGAGAGGACCATAAATAACAATGATCTTCCGTCTTCCAACTACCTGTTCTGACACGTGTTAAACATTATTTTCCACGTTGATTTCACGCAAACAATTCATAGTTCTATAAATTCTAACCCCTAAACGCACCAAAAATTTGCACAGCTTTTCCTCCATTTTCTCTCCTGTTTTTCTTTCTTTTGACTCCATATTCAAGACTATGAAGAACGCCGGTTGTGCTGTTCTGTATTTGGTGGCGATGGTGGTGCTACTCGGCGAATTGCATGTGAGTGAGGCAGTTACTTGCAATGCGTCGGAGCTAAATACTTGCCTTCCGGCGATCACGTCGGGGAATGCACCATCCGCCGTCTGTTGCAGTAAACTCCAGGATCAGAAACCTTGCCTTTGTGGGTATCTGAAAGATCCAAAACTCAAGCAGTATGTGAATTCCCCTAATGCCCAGAAGGTTGTCAACAGCTGCGGGGTGCCTACTCCAAGTTGCTGAAATTAACTAAAGATTTCGCCAGTTATATATAAAATAAGACTAGAGTTTTGTATTTATAAACCCTAATTAATAACTACTTGTGTTGCTCTTCGATATCTCTCTTTTACTTCTTTTTTTAACCTTGTTTCGTGGCTTAATTATGATGATCAACCGAATAAATAGAAGAGGCTAAATTCTATTGAATAGAAAGATACTCCTCACAGTCACAAGGAAAATTTCGAATTTATTGATTTATTTTATTTTAATTCCCCACCAAAAATACCGGTGATTAAAATAAAATGGGGACCGTTTCTACTTACAAACTATTTCACAAACAATCACAGCCCTTAGCGTAAATGTATAGTGCAAAGAGATAGGGCGGGGAAGGGGTAGAGTCTGATCTCTCTAAATTAATACCATTCATTGCACTGTCATTTATTAATTATTGGATGTTATTATTTTGTAAAACATCTACGTAAAAGAAAAATTATTTCACATATATTTGCTAATGCTACTACGGTAGTTGAAAATTTTTAATCATAATAATTTAGTATTCTATATTTAGCTCTTGTTTGGTTCAATTTAAAAAAGTTGAGGGCAAAGTTAACAATTGATTTTAATAATACAAAACATAGGATCTACAATTTTTATCAACTTTTCAATCACACATTTTATCAACTTTTATCAAAATCTACTAAAATTCACATAGCCTTTGTTGTTTGTAAGTTACCGATGAGCTTAGCTTGAAACCAAAGGTCGACGATGGCTACCAACGTGTAGATTTCTTTCTCATCTTGTTATAAGCTCTTGTTGTATATGAGATTTGATTAAGAGATTAGGTTAAGACAAACTTCTAAAAAGAAAAAAACTAATGCTTCTTTAATTATAAGAGCTTGTTCGGTATATTTTATAAACTAGTTTATTTGACAAAAATTATTTATTTGATCAAGAATAATAAAAAATGTCTGACTACCAATGTAAATTTTTTGGTCAAATAAACTATTTTTTGGTCAAATAATGTAATAAACTTTTTTTTTTATTTAGAACCTGTTTGTTTTCACTTTTGATTTTGCTAAAAAGCTGAAATCAAAATCAACAATTAATTTTAATCATACATTTCATGGTCCCACAACTTTTCAACTACACCTTTCAACAACTTTTACAAAAAAATTAAAATACAAAAAAAATTTGATTTTAATCAAAATCAAACACACTCTTAAGGTAAAACATCAAACAATCCAGGAAGTTAGTGTTTATTTTGATGAATGTTTTATTTGTTTAAGGTGAAACATCGGACACTCAAGGAAGTTGGTGTTTCTTTACAATCTAATTAATATTTTATTTCTTTAAAGTGAAACATTGAACAATCAAGGAGATTTCTTCGTGCGATGAAACAATCAATTACAAAAGAGGTAGAAAAATGGAGGGACGCAATAAAAGAAGAAATGAGATCCCTTTATAAGAATTAAACATGGAAGTTGGGAATGCTTGTGATTTGAATTTACCGACTAATTATCTTGATTAGATAATTATAAAATTAAGCTCATAATTAAATAAGTTGAGTAAATTGTCAAGCAAAAGGTCGAAAAGCTACACTATGTCGCCGATTGGCCAAGGCCCAACTCTAAGGACCATAAGGCCACCCTAAATCTAATCCAGCACTTGATGGGCCGTCCACCTCACTTGCTTGATCGCATTTCCCAGTCAATGAGGCCCACTTGATCCACATTGTTCAGAGTCCAATAACCCCAGCCCACCTCCATTTAAAAGGCCAGGAAAGGTTCCCCTCAACTACACATCATCCTCCTCGCCTTTCTAAAGGATAAGGGGTTTTTTCCAAAAATAACCACAATAAATAAAAGGGAAAATTGCCTATAAGTCACTTACACATGACTTGTTTCAAATTAGGTCAAAATATTTTTCTAAATTGTGATTAAGTCATACTTTTATCAATATTTTAAATTAATTCAAAAATCACCCATTGCATGTGACTCCAATGACCTCATAGACCGCCTCCACCTTCTTTGACCATCACAAAGCGCCTCCACCTCCAAAGAACCTCCACTGCTCTGCTGGCCACCGCCAATCAACATACCAAACATGCATAAGAGTTTCAGTTTCTTTGCACAACTACCTGCTTCTCTCAACAAAGAAATCTGAAACACAATAAATTTAGATTAGAAGAAAGAGTTTCTTAGTGTAAGGATTTCAGATTCAGATCTAAAATTGCAGTTGTTTATACCTGATAGAGTGGATAATGATTGGGCTGAGATGTTTCTTAATTGTTCTTGGAAACTATTGGATTTAAATGCTGCAATCAAGATGCTGGAAGAAAAGTCAAAATTTGAGGCAACTAATTTTCAAAAACTTCATTTTGCGTCTGCTATGAGAACAACAATGCCGTGCTTGATTCAGATGCATTACTGTCCTGGATATATATTAGGGAACAATTAGCATCTTGGATATTGCTAGTAAAGAGAAAGCACAACAAAGAAAGGAAATTCTTCAGTTACATAAGTATCCTGGATATTTGCTAGTGAATGATCTCTGTTGCAAATAGAGAATTAAAAGAGAGCATGATATCCCCCAAAGTTATGACTCTGTGCTGAGGAAGTGGCAAGAAGATCTCATTGTTAAAAGAGAGCATGATGTTTGATACTGTATTATAGAAAAACAATATCACAGAAAACATTGTTAGTCATGTGTGTTGTTTGATACTGTATTATAGAAAACAGTATCACAGAAAACCTGAGTGTTAGAATGATTTTTATCAATGATACTGTTTGAATGTCTTAGTTTTAATCCATGATAGTGTTTTATTTAGGTAGTGTGCATTAGTATATTTTGATACTGTTTTAATCCATGATACTGTTTTATTCTATGATACTGTTTGAATATATGTGGAATGAGTTTTATTTATGATACCGTATTTTTATCTTTAATACTGTTTAATTATGGCAAGGTTTGAACCTGTGATACTGTTTGAATGTCTTAGTTTTGTCTATGATACTGTTTTAATCCATGATACTTTTTTATTTAGGTAATGTGCATTAGTAATTTTGATACTGTATTAATCCATGTTTTAATCCATGATACTGTTATGCATAATATAGTATTAAACAATACACATAACTAATTAAATAGTATCAAAGATAAAAGTATGGTATCATAGTCATGTGTGTTGTTTGATACTGTATTATACAAAACAGTATCACAGAAAATATTATCACAATAGAAATGAACATAGAATTCGCATACGTGCTCAGAATTTTTATTATAATATGTTTTCGGAATGGTCTCGACGAGACGGTCAAGACCAGTGGCTTTGCTACTGTGTATGATAGATTTTACCCGTTTGAAGTTGTCTCTTTAGATTAAAATGGCAATCTTTAATTTTTTTTTGTCAAAACAGTATCACAAATCTTCTAAAACAGTATGACAGATAAATGTACATCCTTTTGCTGCAAATTAAAGCAAACCCAGTGGCTAGGAAGTGAAAGGTTCGCCAGTTGAATCAGTGTCTTCATCTCCTTTGAGGGATCCTAACACTGATAAGTTCACATCAACAGGAATGAACCTTGTTGGCAAAGTCAATTTTCAAGATCCTGGCTCATTGACTTCTGCTAGTCCTGGAAGATTTTTGCGTGGTGAAGATGATCGGGATGATCGATCAGGGATGGTGAAAAAAAGTGCAACGCTCACCATCATTAATCGTGTTACTGATGTCTATGATGGTCGCATATGTCAAGGTAATCAAAATGCTTGTGAAACACATACTTCAGAGCAATGCCAAGATGAATAAAGAAGAACTGCCAATCATTCTCAAGTTAATGGGTCTCACTCAGAGAAGTCCTGCAAAGGGTTCTCATCTAAAGACAAGAGTAGCAGTTTTAGATCTGACTTAGATAAAACTATGAACAATGTCCCTTGAATTAGATCACATGATATCGTATGAGGAAAAATCTAAGAACGGAAGGAGCAAATTTGATGAGAAATGTGTCACTCCTGACGAGGCTAAGAAAAATATCATTCTTAAGAAAGTTGCTGCTGGAGGAATATCGAGAGAGATTAGTAAGGGAAAAAGTCAACTAAAACTTGGAGGTCTTGATGGTTCAGATAGTAGATTAGATGTTATGAAAAGCCTGGATAAAAAGAACCATCTTCAACCTGAGCATGGTGACAAAAGATTGTCCAAAAAGCTTTACTCTGGCAAAGGCGACCGAGCTGAAGTCAATGGGAGTGGGAAGTCACACTCAGCAGCAAAGGTTCAGATTGAATTAATCAGTAGAGAATAAATAAAAGAATAATATTGTTCTTAAAATGTTCCATTAATAGTACAAAATCATAGGTTTAATAGTATCACAAAAAAATAGTATCACAACAAAACAGTATCACAAAAAACAGTATCACAATTGGAATTTTTTACAATTAAGGGTATGTTGGTCTTTTAGCTCTAAAATGTGACTTTAATTGAATTAAGTTTTGAGCATATGACTTTAGAGCCCATAAGTGTCCAAACAGTGACCGACCTTGAATTTACCCATTGTTATTTATGGTCTTCCTCGTGTATCATAAAATTTTGTTCTAGTTAGACTTTTTGTTGCTTATTCCAAAATTTATGTACCGAAGACACGGAGTGATTTGAAAATTTCTAGTAACCCACTTTTTTATGGGTGAATTTTTTAAATGACCTTGTCAAACTTTTGGAATCGTAGAAGAGCGTAACTTATACCAAATAAGTTTTAAATGCCTCTTTTAAACATAAAAGACATAAATACGTACTCTTACTTACTCACGATTGTTAACTGACCATCTGTTAACATATGGTCGTTTAATAGACCATGAGTCTATTAACGTGTGTCGATGGCGATCGTTAATGAACACATTAATGAGCCTATTAGTCTCGTTGCGAGGCCTATTAGTGCATTAACAGCCAAAAGGGCACTGTTAAGCGAGGTTTTGTTAACAAACCTCGAATCTACAGATGTTCATACATGTTAACATGTGTGAATATATGTTAACAGACTATGAGTCTATTAACGCAAATTTATATAATTATAACTGATTTTTTCAATTAATTCACATCAAATGAACCCAGATTTGTAGAAATTTAAAGAAAAAATTACAATTCATACGCAGATTTATACATATTTTTATGATTTATACTACAAAATCCACAATTTCTACTGTGAATTAAAAGAATAAGCTAGAGAATGATGAATTTTTACTTTGAAATGAAATTTCTTACATAAATGAAATGGGTTGGATTCTAACATTGAAAATGAGTTAGATTCTAACATTGAAATCTTCTCTTTTTTCACAGACAAATGGATTTGAAATCGTTTGAAATGATTATAAGCAGGAAAGGAGACAATGTTATATTTGATAATTTACACACCAAAATTGGTCAACAGCCATTTTGAAAAATTGGCCGGGTCACCCGACCATTCAGCACCATTCCCACCTTTTTTATTCTGAGTATGTGTGTAGGTGAGTCTAAAAACTTTGAACCAAATTATTTCAGTTTCATCAAATTGCTAGATGCAAATGAATAAATCCAGCATGACCACTCAAGTTCGGGATAGTACAACCTTGTTTGGTCCACTCGAGACCCACGGGGTCAATCTGAGAGGCGGGTCGATGCAGATTTGGATATTTGTGCCCGCATAATCGAAACTTTTTATTTTTTAAAGAAAATTATTTTAAAAATTAAAAGAACTTAACGTCCCACCTCCAAGACGCTCATATTTTTCTCCCCCATGTTGGTCTATAAACAATTCATATGGAACTATCTAAAAGTGACTGGACTCGCTTTACATCTTTTTATGTAAGTAGCAATAGTGAGTAGTTTTATTTGTCAGTGAAAATAATGCTAACGGGTTTTGCGTCAAAATAGTGCATGTAACACTGTACACACAAAGTGCGTCTTCTTTTTATTTTTTTTATTGAGTAATTAATAAAATATTTAAAGGCTTTTCTAAAAATTAGAATAATTTATAATTTAAATAAAAATATAAATCTATATTTATCTATACTATATCTAAAAAGGGCTCAAATGGAGAAACATTTTTGGACTATTCTACCCTTACAAATTTTTTAAAATTCCATATTAATCTTTAGTATTATTAATGTATAATTATTTTTTAATACTTTATTTATTACTCTTTTATTGTTCATCCTTATTGTACATTAAATTTTTAACAATTTACTAATATACAATTAATTTTTTAAATATTTAATTTATTAAATTAAATTTGAAGGTAAAAAGATGATCTCGATTTTTTTTATTTTTTATTTTTGGCATTAAGTAGATAAAAGGAATGAGAAATGGGTTTCAACAAAAAAAAAATGAATGAGAAAAATTGTAATTTTGTTTATTAGCGTATTAAAATTCAAATCATAATTGTCAAAACTGAAATAGAGATAAAATGATTATCTTTAATACATTAGATTACAGTGATTACGAGCATGTTTGGTTCAGTTCTTTTTTTTAAATTCTTTTTTTCTCAAATTCATTTTCAACTACATATTTTGTGGGACCTACAACTTTTATCAACTTTTCGTCAACACATTTTACCAATTTTTTTAAAATCTTTAAACCCCACCAAATATATACTATAGTAGAACTAACGTGTGAAATTTTTTTCATTTCTAATTTAATTTAATTTAATTAATATATATAGAACGTTGTTCTCATCTTACTTCTATTCGTCAACAATATTATTACTCTGTCCGTTAACAATATTCTTACAACATAGACAAATATTGACACTTCTTTAATTTTTGTTTCTTACTGACATTTATGACGTTTCATTTACGTCGTCAAATCAAACACGTCTAATATAAAGAGAACATACACAAAGAATATTGTTCACAAGAAATTACTATTCCAACAAATATACAATATTATGTAGTCAATCATTATATTTTCTCACAATAAAATTAGTAATTATTAATTTTATTGTTCGTAAAATGCAGCCCTGGATATTATTAATACTATAAGATTTAATATCAATAGTTCTTCAATCATCAAAGTTTAAATCACCAAAAGGTCTTAATTGAGTTCAAGTTATTGTTGGTATTATTACTATATAAAACTCATATCTAATTGTAATTGTACTTAAATGAATGCAATTATCTTTTAATATTTATTTGTTACTCTTTTACTGTTCATTATTAGCGTAAATTAAATTTTTAACAATTTATTAAATGTACATATAAAATTTGTAAATATTTAACATATTAAATCAAATATGAAGGTGAAAAGACGATTTCAACTCTCTTTTTTTTTGCCTTACGTAGATGAAAGAAATGAGAAATGAATTTAAAAAAAATGAATGGAAAAATTGTAACTTTTTTTTATTACCGGATTAAAATTCAAATAATAGAGATGAAAAGATTGTTTTGAATACATTGGATTTCATTGATTATATGTGACAACTATTATATGAAACTTTTTAAATTTTTAATTATATATATATATATACACACTAGTTTTTTCTACGTGCGTTGCACGTCTGTGAAAAATGTAGGGATCAATTTTGTGAAAAATGTAGCGATGAATTTTATGTTGAATATTTAGTTGAAGTGAAAATTTTGTGGTATTTGTGATTTTGATGCAGAAATTGTTTTATATTGTATCATTCAAAAACTAAAATTGTGAGACATATGAAATTTTTTTGCTTATTTGACCTTATCTCAATCCACGCCACGCCACGCCATGCCATTCCATCTCCATCTACCTCAATTTTAATTAGAGCCCATCAACCACCCACCACCTACTTTAACTCACCAACCTTATCAATACTATTTACAATACCACTTACTTTCATATTTATTCATTTCATATTCACATTTCAATTCATATATTTACTTTAGAGATAGAAGAGACTCTGAAAAGAGAAGAGAGAGAAAGAAGAGAAACATTTAGAGGTTTGAAAATTTATTATCTTAAATCTTAAACTCATCAAAAATTTTATTACAATAATGCAATCCATTCGTCTAAATAAATATATGTTTCTTTTATTAATCTTATTATTCTGGATGAATTTTAATGTGGATTTTTTGTAAATATTTTTATCTGTACAGAATTGACCTATTTTTTTTTTGTGTTTTTTTGGCATATATAATAGATAGTTGGATTTTTTTTTTTTTTTGCAGATATGGATGTTGAAAATCAAATATTTATGAAAACTGGGGATAAAATGGAGTAAGCAAACCAAGAAGATATCGTCCAACAACCTATACAATCTGACCGAGGAAAAGTTGAAAATGTTGGTGATTATCAAAGTTGGTCCCCATATATATCTAATAAATTACCAACAAATAACTGGCATGCACAAGGTGTTACTAATTTAGATTATTCTGAAGAAAAAAACATTCCTGAAGGCCTTTATGAGTATGTTACTAATGAGCATTTCAATTTGCTTTTTGTTGAGCAACAATGTTATCTTGATGATCAATTTGGTAGGAATGATTATCTACTTGCTAAGACAAGAGAGGAGTTATTGGAACAGTTTGATAATTTAGAATCTAGCAGAGATGTGGGTGATAAATACAATGAAATGTAGCAGTATATTGATACAAAATTTAACTTATTAAAAGTTGAACGAAGTGCTCAGTTTGATAGTTTGCGTGATGATTTGCATAAATAGATGTCAAGATGTGTATGAATGTTTACGGGGAAGATGGTGGAGAAAATTGGTGGTGGTGATTATGTGGAGCAGCATGAAATGGAACGTGAAGTTGCTTTAATTAACCCTAAATATGGGAAGCATAATGTAGCTTCTTCTTCTACATTTGATGAGACTCGAGATATTCCTATATTATGTGATATCAATAAAGTTGGAGAAAGTGATTTTGTTAGTTGGGCGTATCGTGCAAATGCTGTGTAAGTTATAATGTTTGATATGATTATTTATCTTATCTATTTGTGTTATTTAGTTAATGTATAATAATTTCTAATGTTACAATGTTACAGAGATGTTGTAGAAATATCATGGGAAGTGATCTCTAAATTGACGAAAAGAAGGTTACAAGATATTAGTAAGCCTGGATTTGTATTAGAGCAATGGGTAACGAATATTTATATTTTTTATTTTATGAATTTTATTGTATGTGAATGAATTGTGTTTGTATTATATTGTTTTATTTGTGTATAGGATTTAGTCAATGCAATGACTTTGATAAGAGCAAGAACTCTTAAATATCCAAACATATTTTCAACAAGGTATGGAGTATTGGACTGTTGTTTTGGAGTACTTATTCGTTCTTATTGGGCCAAAGTGTTGGATCCTGAAGGACATACGTGCTGAGATTGATTATCACAGGTTAATGCAATCATATATATATGGTGCTGTTCTTAGATATTATGGCAAAAAATGGGAGGAATGTGAGCATTTGTTGTGGCCACATTTGATCTATGATAAATATTGGGTACTCTTCCATGTTGATTTAAATGATTAGAAGTCGACACTAATTGACAATTATCAGATGTTTTATACTGAAAATCAGAGGTATAATTATGCTTTCCCAAGCCTTAAGGTCATTCAAAAAATGATTCAGAAGTATGTGCCAGAACTTGCTAAGAAGAATAAGTCATTCGAATATAGGAGAAAATCATGTCATCAAATACCGCAGCTTCAACGATAACGATATAGGTAATGAATTGAAATTAGTATAAATACATATTTTAAGTATACTTATGTAATTTGTACTGATATTTTATTTACTCACATTTGTTCTATTTGTTCTAGTGATAGCGGACTATTCATGATTAAATATGTGGAGTGTCTTCTAGCTGAATTACCTTTAGATGCAACTGTTGTAGATGATAAAATAAATATTTATAGGTGTAAACTTGTACTAGATTTTTTTCATAGTGAATTCTTTTTTTCCCAATTCGAAGTGAACAAAGTTAGAGTTAAATATTTGTATTGATTTGTTTAATAAATTAATAGTGTATTATTATTTGAAATTAGTTGACCACAAAAAAAAAATAACAATGACTACAAATTCATGTTTAGATTATTGGCTGTTCTTGACAGAAATGAAAGTGAAAAAAAGAAAAAAAAATAGGGCTATCGAGTAACTCGACAACCATTGGTTGCCGAGTTATCTGGACAACTAATGTTGTCGAGTTGTTGTTTATTACACATAAACAATTTCATTGTTCAATTAATTTTTTAAATCGGCACATAAATAATATATTTATTTTTTGGGTCCACATTTTTTTAATTATAGTGATAAATCAAATTTAACAGAAAAAAATAAATAAAAAATAATTTTTTTTTTGAAAAGCAAATGTATACACATAGGTTTTTAAAAATAGACAATAGATTTTATACTTTTTGTTAATTTTTAAATTATTTTATTTATTACTGTACAAATATATACATATCTTTTTTTTTCTCTTATTTTTTAAATTTTGATTTTAACCCTCTTCAATCACATAAATAATATATATTATTTTTTCTATTATAATAAATAAAATTTAACAAAAAGAAAACAATAATTTTTATTATTATTAAAAGTTTACTCCACAAATATTTAAATATTTTTGGTTTATTTTTTTATTTTCTCTTTGAACCTAAGCAATCATTATATCTTCTAAATTTTTTTCCCTATTAATAAATTAAACTTAAAAAAGACAAAAAATAAAAAATAAAAAAGCCACTCGACAACATTGGTTGTCGAGTTGACTCGAACTTGACAACCAATGTTGTCGAGTTTTGTTAAAATCCAGAGATACTCTCCGTGAATACTATCTCCCTTCCCTCCTCCCAACCAAACATGCAAACCCGTGACTACCCCACCCATCCACCACCTTTGACCAATTAACCCCTATCATACACCAACCCTTCTGCATTACATTGAATACAATTTCACTCTGTCATTTTTCTACTCATCTCTATCACTTTGCATCTCAACTTTATCTCAACTTTGTATCACTTTGCATCCACTCTGCATCTCCATCTCAATCTCCATTATCACTCCATTCTCACCTTTCTATTTCAATCTACAAAATCAAAATAAACAGGTATATTTATTTTTAACGCTGTTATTTTAGGATATGTTAGTATTTTATTGTTATACATTTATGCTGGAAATTTATGAAATATGTTTTCATTTGAAATTGGAATTTGAAACTTGTGGTTAGTGGTTTATATGTGTATTATGGTTGTTTTATCTAATGATTCATGATGGTTAGTGGTTTATATTTGATGGTTGCTATTTTTTAATTGAAATTATTGTAATGGTTAAAATTTACTCATAATTATTTTTTAATTAATTTTTGATAACCGAGATAAAATACACATGAATGATTATTCAAAGTATCTATTATGAACTTACGAAATATTTGAAAAAAAAAATTTGGACTTTTTTGCAGATATGGATATACAATATGTTGTTGCTGACAATGTTAGATTTGGTGGACAAATTACACAGATTAGTAATTTCAGATATGTAGAAGTTGTTATTGGAAATTATAATCAGCAACATTTGAATCAATTTAGAAACAATTGTTTTTCTTATTTGGAAGAATTGTGGGGTAGGCAATTGCGATTTAGTGGAAAATTAGTACATGAATTTCTTTTAAATATAGTACATACAAATAAAGCAAATGAAGTTTGGTTTAAAATAGATAATCAATTACTTAGATTTGGGCTGATACTATGCCCATATATAGTGCCGTGGGAAAACATAAACTTAGAAGCAGGTATTTTAATAATGCCTCACATATATTTGAATGAATTAGAAAATGCTTTTATTAATTTGTCACCATCAAAATGATAAGTATAAGTTAGGATTAGGTTTACTTATTGAAGGAGTTCTAAAGCCCATGGAGAGGGCAAAAATAAATATACAAACACTATCATTGGTTGACAATGTAGAGGTTTGTTATGAATATCTATGGGGAAGACATTATTTTTTTATACTCCTTCGTTCTTTGCTAACATTATAGGAGCGCTGCGCAGCAAGGGCGGTGGATGGTAAGATTATGAAGTATACCATATATGGTTGTCCCTTTGTATTTCAGGTTAGTAATTGTATTTAATTTTGTAATTGTATTTTATTTTTTTAGGATTTTATTATTTTATAAATATTGATTTTATTTATATTATTTACAGATATGGATATATGAGACATGCCCTCAAATAGGTAAAAAATTTAGTGTCAAATTACAAAATACGTTTCCACGTATTTTGTATTGGAAAATACATCAAAAAATACAAGAAAGTGATATTTTCAACTTTTTGAACTCTACTCAGGTTTGTTTTGTATTCATATGTTTTAATTAATGTGTATAAGTGTAGTTTTGTATATTATTGAAACAATTGTTGTAATTTGAACTATATTTTTGTGTAGATTCATGTTATACCAATACTTCTACCGACTGAAGAAGAATGTGTATACAATGGTTTTATTAGACGATGCAGTAGATGGTCGTTTTGATCTCATTGTACACCAATTTGAATATGAGGAACAACATTTTGATGAAGTTGGAGAAGAAATGGATAAGGGAAATATAGTAGAACCAGTCGTGCAACCAACTAAACCAGTTGTACAGTTAGATGGAAATGTTGATCATAGTTGGTCCCCTTATATATGTAACGAGTTACCCACGGATAACTGGCCTCCAAGAAATGTTACTTATATGGACTACTACAGTGAACAAAACATCCCTGATCCTCAAGGGCCTTCAAGTTCAGGTTATGAGTACTCTGATTATGTTACTAATGAAAACTTGAGTTTTCTGTTTACTGAACAACGAGCCTATTTTGATAATCGATTGAATGAATAAAGATCTTACATTGATAGTACAAGAGATGAGTTATTGCTGCGCTTTGATCAGTTACAACCAAACAAAGATGTAAATGAATTGCAGCAATACATAGATACAAAATTTGAATCATTTCAGGCTGAACAGAGTAGTTATTTTGGTGGTTTGCGTGATGATTTGCAAAGTTCTCTTGTATATATTCAGGAAATGTTTGACGTGATGAATGTTGATAAACCTAACACTGGTGACGCGATGAAGGTTGATAAACCTGGTATGGAATGTGAGGCCACTCCTGTTATTCCAGATGATGGAGGTGGGACATCGTCTGATTCTGTTTTCATTCCAATTTTGTGCGACATTGACAAAAAAATAGAAAGTGATTTTTCTAGTTGGATGCATCGTGCAAGAAGAACTCGGTAAGTTATAATATTTATAATATTTGATATAATTATTTAACTAATTATCAATTTTTTATATTTATTTGATTGTTTGTAATGTTATAGAGATGTTATACGATTGCATGGTGGTTACACTTTGTCTAAAGAAAAGCTTACAAATCTTGGCGATCCCGATTTTGCATTGCAGTGTGAGATAAAGATTAATTATATTTTTTAATGTTATTATGTATAGGAAGGAAATGTGCTTATTATATTTGTTGCATTGTATGCAAAGGATATGGATAATGCAATGATGTTGATAAGAGCAAGAAGTAGAAATTTTTCAGATATATTTTCAAATAAGTATGCAGTTTTGGACTCTGCTTTTTGATCGCTTATGCTACATGTTAGGAAAAAAATCTTGGATACCAGAGACTAATTTGTACAACTTGCTGCTTCTTCTTCTTGCCTTGAGAACATATGTAATGGTAAAAATTTTGCTAAAAAATGGAAGGATTGTAATTATTTATTGTTGCCTCATTTGATTGACAACAAATATTGGGTCCTCTTCTATGTGGATTTCAGAAATTTTAAGCTCACACTAATTGATAATTATCAGAAATCAACTGATGATGCATTCATATATCCCTATGTTCTTCCATTTATTAATGTCCTTCCAGAGGTAATTCACAAGTATGTATTTTGTGAAAGGCCAGAACTTGGTAAAAAGAAAAATGAGCCGTTAGAATACTGGAAGAAGCCATCTTATGATATAGCTCAACTTCAAAGATATAGGTAATCAATTCAAATAATTTATTTGATTTTTAATGATATTTATGTATACTCACTATATTCTTAAAAATATTATTTACAGTGACAGCGAGATATTTGTAATCAAGTATGCGGAGTGTTTATTAGCTGAATTATTTTTGGATGCTGTTACAACAGTGGACAAAATACCTACATATAGGTATAAACTTATGATTGATTTTTTTTCATTCCATATGAACAAAATGATGAACAAATTTAAATCATTTGTTGATTTGTAGATTTGTAATTAATGATATAAAGTTGTTATAAAATGTTACAATTTTTATTTATTTGTTTGATTTGATAATAGGAGTTTTGTTTAGTTAATTTGTTAGCTGTATTCGATTGGTTTGTTTAGTTAATTTGTTAGTTCTATTTGATTAGTTAGGTTGATGTTGAATGTGATTGATTATGAGTATAAATTTTTACCGTAGAACAAATGTCATGGAGTACAAAGCAATGTATCTTGAACACAAGTAGAATACATTGGGTTTGGATTACAAGAATATTGAAAGATTTAAATTCTAGCAATTTGTGACAAGCAACAAAGAATCTTTAGCATATCAAGTTTCAACATCATTACATCACATTTGGTAAATGAAGCAAAAATTTAAACACTAATGATTAACGAGTAAATATTTTGACCAAAAGCACTCACACTGGACAAGTTTGAGAAAGTTGAAGAAATAGTTGTAGATTATAAATTAAGAGGGTGTATTAAACATAATGATTATTTAATTTGTAATCTTCAAAGTATATTTAAAAGTATTGAAGACTACAATATTAAGGCTATTAAGGTTTGGTAGAAAAAGTCAGACCCAAATGGCTGCATAAATGTTAATTTAATTATTTTTGATGTCTTGTAATTTTTCTAGCATGTCTACAATTCTCCATTTTGTACTATAAAACAAATACAAAAAAGTTTAAACACATTCCGCTCCTCCAGAGCTCCTATAGTAAAGCTCCTATAGACCGAAAGCACTCACCCATAGTCTCACCTTAATCCAAAAAAATGAAAACATGCCACAAAAATGTGGCAACTTGTCTGAGGCAACTGCCAGCCTCCATTTTTTTTAGTCATAAACTACGTTTAAGGAATATAGGGGAAAAAAAAGCATTAGGTTTATGAAATGGTTGTCGAGTTACTTTAGTTGCTAAGTAACTCGACCACCAGTGGTTGCTGAGTAACTCGACAATCACACGTGGGGTTGTCGAGTTACTTAATGTTAATGTTAAGAACGGGTATGCTGCGATTTGCGAATGCACAGCAATTGTTTGGAATAACAAGTAATGTATGTAATGAAAATATAATACGTGTAAATAAATATTTACATGACATATATAACAAATATTTTATAATATAATTATAAAACAAAAAGATGTCTTACAAGAATGTCAACAAAATACATTCAAAAATACATATTAATTCAAACTTGAACATTCATTTTCTTTCATTTTTCAAAAAGGTTTAAAAATTCATTGATTTTTTTTGTTGCTCTTAATTCCAGACTTGTCAAATTTTTTCGTAGCAATCTGTGCATCATCTGAATCTGAATGGAACAAAGATCTTTTTACTGTTGGTTCCAGAAGGGTATTAGGTTGGCCTATATCCTCAACTGAAGCTTTTCCTTTCTCTTTATCTCCTATTTGTGATGGATTCACAATAAAAAGTATTTCAAATTTGCACTGAGGAGATGATTGCTGTGGTATAACCTTCACATAAAAGACATCATCTTCTTCCATTGATAAACGCATCGAACCAGCACTTGGTGTATATGTCTGTTGATATAAAATTTTATAAGTTGTCAAATAAATAAGTGTAAAAGTTAAGTAAAAGAAAAATAAATACCAATGCTTGCTCCATCAAATTTTTAGCACTTGATTGCAAGAAATATTCAGCTCGATTTCCAATAGCTGTAGCATTAATGTATCCAGTAGGATCCATTAATTGCATGTACACCTTGGCTCTATAAGTAAATGTCATAATTAAATAAATTTATTTTATTAAATGTAAATAAAATATATCCAAATAAAAATTTAAAAATATTTAATTTGGTAACTAATAGAGTGTGATTACCTTAGAATTGCTTTTGCGTCAACACATTTATAGAAAACACACTGGTATATATCACCATAATTTTTACTTGAAATTTTGTTGCAATTATTACAACTCATATACCAGTATGTTTGGTTCAGAATTTTAACACATGCTCTCTCTTTTATCCAAAAAAATTGTTTTTGACAATATAACAATATATAAATCATTATATTGAGCATTGAACAATTTCATAAATTAGTTTAAAGTATCAAGCATTGCACCACAGTTTTCAGCCATTGAATGCTCCTGATTTCTGTGAAGTCTTTTTCATTTGTTAGAACAGAGAGCTTGGATGATAGCTTTGATGGTGTCAAACTTAAATAATACTTCTCACATACAATATCATCAACCATTTTAGAATTTGTGTATCCCCTAGTTGTACAAAAACAATAGATAAGTTCTAATTTGAATATAATAACTGAAAATATAATAGATGAACAAATAATTAATATATATTTACCAAGATTTAAACTCTTCTACAATTTCGAATTCTCCATCTAGGAAGAAAGAACTATCTGCCTCTGTTAACAGTGATAAACCTGAAGATGCAAATACAAATGGGAGTTATTAATATATCTATTAGTTATGCAAAGATTAAAATGATAGGTTTATTGAAGATGATGGATTACCATTGAATGGCGTTACTTTGAGATGCTTTCCAATAAGAACAAGTTTTTTTTTTTTTTTTTTTTTTTTTTTAATTCTGAGATATGTATTTGCATTCGTTATCCACAAATGTCTCCCACATGGTTAAGAGAATAGTGTCAAACCTATTATTTATATAGAGAATAGTGTGAAACCTATTATTTATATATTTTAGGTGTAGGTAAGACAAATTCTACATGGTACTAATAGTATATACAAAATTAAAATTAAAATATGTGTATGAAGTGTAATAAATATAGAACTATAGTCATACTTTTTGTTTATGAGCACCAAATCTTGTACTTGACATTCTTTTCCAAATCGTATTTGAATAACCCTTCGAGGTTTGATATCAATTATCATTGCAGCAACACCTATAAAAAAAGTATGTATATTAGCCTTAGCAGCTTTAGTGTAATAATGTTCAAAAGTGTACTATTTACTTACTTATGTATATGTAGAAATTAACATGTTGCTATTGTTTTCTTCAACACGGCGTATTGTGGTTCGTCCTGAGATTGTCCATTGCACTTCTCCAGATTTTGCTTTATACTCTGCACTTGTTACTTTAACCAGTGCATTTGATATTAAATAAGTTTTTCCTAATATCAATTCATCTTGAAAAGTTGTGATGTTTTGACCATACAATGTTGCCTGAACTGTTGATCCCTGGTAAATAAAGAAATTTCAGAAATTAATAATTTTGATAAAGTTTTTGATATAACGAGAGTGAAGTGCGTATCTGTAAAATTTACCTCTGAGTCCATAAGTATCAAATTTTGATATTTTGTTGGACTTTTCTGAGCAATTTTGAGTGAAAATATCTCAGCAACTACAACCTTAACTGTTCATCCAATGGTTCATGGAGAAACTTCACAAATTAATTGAAACTCATTACTCATGTTGTAAGATTGTGGGAGATTGACAAGTTAAAATTTTGTTATATTTATAGAGAAGATGAAGACAAGTATTAAAATTTCGCTAGCTAACTGAGTGAATGAGATGAAATTTTCATTTATTGTAGGGATATAAATAGACAGATGTGTACAGTACACAAACGTGTGAAACTTGATTTATTTTCGTAAGTACCATACTTACTCGTAAGTACCATACTTGTAAGAACCATACTTCAAAGTACTGTAGTATGACAATTTAGGCAGTATGTCAGCTGGAGAAATCAAATATCGAATAACGTGTGAAACTTGATTTATCTTATTAAGAACCATACTTCAAAAGTACTGTATCAGCAGACTACGTATGGCTATTGGAGAAATCAAATACTATGGCTATGATTCATTTTCTTAAGAACCATACTTCAAAAGCACTGTATTAGCAGACTACGTATGGCTGTTGGAGAAATCAAATAATATGGCTAGCTGTAGCACGACAATTTAGAAGTATGGCTTGGAGATATCAAATACCTAATTTTAGTAAAAAGTAGGAAAAATTGTAGATTTTATTCAAAAAAATATTATAGAAAAGAAGTTTCAGTAGTATCAATCAATGATGATGTTACTTATACAATGATAATAATTATACATTACTAAAGTAAAAAGAAAAAATATTCAATAAAAAATATTAGAATCAAAATATTCATGAAAATATACAAAAATAGAAAATAGATACTATGAGAAATTAGTTCTAATTAAATTAAATTATATTATTATAGAATACTTTGTATCAATTTTCAATTTCCATTAGTAAAAAAAAATATTTGTAAATTTTAGAAAATAAAATATACAAAATCTAAATAAATAAAAGAAATGAAATAGAGTTTGGAGTTTGTCGAGAGCCTTGTTGCACAAATATTGGACAAACTCTAAAGCCTAAGAAAATAAATTATAAATGTATACAAACATGATTGAAATAGCGCTTAATTTTTTAGAAACAATTTAGAAAACAAAAACCTACCAAATCATTTCACGAATATAATTGTGATTTCAAAAATATCTTGTAAACTAAATAAATTCTAGAAGTATACAAATGCACAAAAGCTACAAACAAATATTAAATGTAATTTTGAATTTTGAATTGGTTTGATCAAAACTCTAATACAACAAAGTGTTTTAGCTCTAAGATAATGCTACATATAATGTCCATTGTCTGAACTGGAAGATATAAATCAACAGAGTTTGTCCTTAAGTTATTGTCAAAGGAACAAGATGAAGAATCACAAGACTTGTGGGATGCTCAATATCCAGTAGCAACAGATGATTTCATTCTTGCTTGTTGGATTAAGGACTCTGTGTAAGATTTTCCTGCCATCAAGAACGTGGATGAAGTTATATGAGATCAATTTACTCAACAAAATCAATCATTTCAATCTAATGCCTATTGGTTTCAATTAGGGCAACTCATACCTTGTTTATGAATATGCTATGAATGGACCACTGTGGATTCGAATAACTGTAAAATTCTTCTTCATGGGAATTTCATAGCGTGGTCTAGCAACGTCAACAGACAAGCAAGAAGAAGGTCAATTTGCCTTGACAAGGAGCCATGAGTATTGGGAGAATTGATAATCACTCCAAAGCTTGATGTGTATACATTTGGGATTATAAATCCTAACATGAAAAAAGTAGCCACATTCAAAATTGAGCCACTAATTGTCTTACAAATTGATTCCTTGAAATGTTTACAGTTCACAATAGAGTTTTATGAGCTCATTTTCATCTATTAATTCAAAGGAGAACCTGGACAAGACCGCCTGTCAGCATTGCATATTAAAAGGGAGGAAAAAGGCAGTAACACATACATGCTTTCTTTATCTCATCATCCATGTCATATATAATCAATTTCTATGCCTGTATATTTTAAAAGAACAAGTTTGGAAACTGGAATACTATAAATATAAATATGCAATATAGTTCACATGACTCTAAATTGTATGCATTGTTGATTTGTTTACATTATTTATATCAACCTATTACCATATTACCAGAGCATTGATCTAAAGAAATAATGTGATTCAATCAAAAGAAGAAGAAAAAAATTAAATCGTTAAATCGAATTATATACAAACATAATTTAAATGGAATACTTCATATTTCTAATTTTGAGAAAAAAAATTAGAAAATAAAATACTTACAATATTATCTTGACCAGAGTTCCAGGAGTGGCAAGAATAGCAAGAATCGCAACATATAATTGTGATTTCAAAAATATCTCGTAAACTACATAAATTATAAGTATACTACAAATGCACCAAAGCAAAAATTTCTTTGTAGATAACATTTTTGGTACATCTTAAATGCAAATTTGAAATTTAAATTGGTTTTATCAACACTTTAATACAACTAACTGTTTTTGTTCTAGATAATGCTACATATAACTGTCCATGTGAAAATACAGATTCTGGAAGATATAAACTAACAAAATTTAGAGTTTGTCATTAAGCTTTATTTATTGTCATCGCAAAGCATGGACGGATAGGAAATTGCGTTCTTTTAAAAAGAAATGAATTTTTATCACTTTGAAGAGGTATAAATGGCATTCTTGGTAAAAAAAAAAACATGTTTTCCTTTATATTCTCCAATACAAATTTCAGCATGAATAACATTACGTTCAAATGATCGACAGATTAATCTCGTGCCATTACATAATCCTTCTGAAGGGTTAATATTTCTAAGTAATATAACAGGACAATTTATTTTTAACACAAGTTCATGTGGTGGAATACCATTTGGAGTTAAAGTATTTAAAAAATCTTCATGGATAGTTTGATCTATTTTTTCCAATATTTCATCAGAACTATAATATGTATATGTTTCTCCTGGCATTTCTTTAAGTAAAATATTGTTTATTAAATCAACACATTCATTTTTAGAAATTAAAATTACTCTATTAATCATTGTATCTAAATTTGTAACATAATTTTTTAAATTTGGAAATACGATGTTAATTAAATTATTTAAAGACTTGTATTCTTCTTCAAATGGTATAGTTATTTCATTAAGAAGCTTAATCGTGCCACAAGTATGTTCAATCTCAATTCCATCACCAATATCAAGTAGCATTTGGGAGAATAATGGATCTAATTGTGCTATCATATTTTGGACTAATTGAATTTTTTTAAAATGTGGTCATAAGCTAAAATAAACTAAACTTGCTAACATTATCTTTGCTTTGTTTTCTTTTTGAATAACTGGTAGAACTTGTCTCAAATCTCCACCTAGAACAACAACCTTCCCACCAAATGGTAAATCACATTCATTAATATTTTTTAACATTTTATCCACAGCTTCAATAGCATAGCGATGCACCATTGGTGCCTCATCCCAAATAATTAAATTTGTCATTCGAAATAGATCTGCTAATGCAGATTGTTTACTAACGAAACATCTAATATCACTATTCATTTCTAAAAGAAATTTAAATCTTGAATGTGCAGTTTGTGCTCCAAGCAATAAAGAAGCTACGACTCCCGAACAAGCAGTAGCTAATGCTATAAGATTTTTGGATTTAACTGTTGTAATTAAGGCTTTATATAAAAATATTTTACCTGTTCCACCTGGTCCATCTATAAAAAAACATTCCAGACTTCCTGTTCAATACATGTTCCAAAATTTCATCATAAGCTATTTGTTGTTCTTTATTTAACTATTTGTATACAACATATCACAAGCTTCAGTTATAGCATTTGCCATTTCTTCAATAATTATATTAGCCAATATTTCTTCTTCTTCCATAGTATTTGAAAGGGTACAAGGGAATATTCATTTATATTTTTACCACTTTGTTCTAATATATGATTAATATCATGTAGAGCTTTAATTTCAGCATATATAATAGATAAACATTCATTTACATAATCTTCATACATGAAGTTAGGAAATTTAATCCACAAATCTCACAATAATTGTCACCATTCAGTAAGCCATGTGCAATAGCTGCTTCACAAAAAGATAGCATAGAAACACCATTTACTATTTTTAAACTTTCATAGGACGTTGGTCCCCTAATATGATTGAGCAAAATTCGTAAATAATATCTTTCACCTTCAACTATATTAGCTGCAACTAATCTTCCAATTACATTTCCATGTTTTCTTTTTGTCCATACCTTACTTTGTCCATCCCACACAAAATATTGGAGAAATTCTCTATACAACAATTTTTTTGCTAACTCATTGCATGTATATATTTTGAAAAATTCAGTTAGCATTGTTATTCTTCTATAATCTGTATTAACAATATTTGACAAATTTTCAGAATGTTTATATGTCACTAAATGATTATTTTCAAGATGTAATTGTAACGATATAACTGATGGAAAAATTTCTGATAAAATAAATCCATATATTCTCCACATTACTCCAGGTGGAGAAATCCACCTAGCAGATTGATATCTTTTAATTTCATCAGTAATATCATTTGTATCATTATTTACACAAAAACTTACTCTATCATGTTCTTTGTATACATATTTATATAAATATTTTACTACTTTTACGGTTGAACATATTTCAACATTGATATGACAATCATATTTGGCAGATAAATATGGATTATAAAGAACAACTCATCTATTATCTAATAAACTACATCTAACAGTAACTGTTTCATAAGTATTGCAACGTCTATAGTTTGGGTAAGAATTTTCTCCAAGAAAAGTTTTTATAACAAATTCCTTTGGAAATTTATTTTTACACTTTCTATTTTTATTCATACAAACATTGTTTGGATTTAATATACCGCAAGAACCATGCATCATATGTTTAACTACAACAGAATGTAAATGAGAGTTTTCATTTTTATTAGGTATTTCATAGGAAACAATTTCATCAATTAAATCAACGTTATTAATTTTAAAACTTGGTTTCAGAATTAATAAAAAATGTGCATGTGGAAGGCCTCTTTTTTGGAATTCTATTACATAAATATAAGCAGCAACTTCTCCAAAGATTTGTCTTTCTAATAAATCAATTTTTAATTCTTTCAATTTAGCTCGTATAGCAATTAAATCAGGTCTATTTTGACTAATATCATTATATTTTAACTCATTTTTTATTTCATCTCAATTAGGGTTACAAGTTATTGTTAAAAATATATCTAGTTTACCAAATCTTTGAACCAAAGTCATTGTATCAATATATCTTTTTTATATCTCTGGGACCACCAACAAAAGAAAAAGGTAAAATAATCTTTCGACCAACTTTATAACCTCTACTTTCACCATTTTCTACAATATCTACAATTCCTTGATACAGTTCAACACGTATTTCATTTTGATTTTTTCTAAAATAATCTAATCTACTTGTTTCAATTTTAACATACATATCATCCTCATATTGTTGAAAAAGCCTTCCAGCATGAAGTAAAATGCATTTATTAGTAGCTCTTACCTGTAACTTGGAACAATAATATTCCCGACGAGACATTTGCAATTTCTTTTTGGTCTTTTTCATAACTACAAAGAAAGAAAGAAAGTTAATAAATTTTCAATAAAGAATAATAATAAAATATAATGGATTATGTTTAGAATAATAACCTGTATTCTCGTTTTCAATTAATTCATTTCAGAATTTATAACATTTATATCTAACAAATTATCCACAACATTATAAGTATCAACAGTGTTTGGTTTGCACTTTTGGATACCTTCATGTCATCCAGATTCACCGTAAGAAAATAATAATGGATATTGAAGTGGATCATAACAACCAAAATAGTAATATATTTTATGTAAAGTATTAGAATGACAATGTATTGATATATCTCTTGATCTAGTGGTAGCTGATGGATCTTCATCAACCCATATAGCAGCAACTTGTGATGCTAAAGGTGTATTGTATACTCTTTGATCAAGTCCAGCATCACATCTAATTTATATTTTACATAATTCCAAAGAATTCACAGTACTTAATGAGCGAAATTTTTTTGAATATGGATTAATCTTTAATATATTTATTAATCTATTCAACATATATTCACAAAATTTATCTGATTTTTGTAACCTATGTTGTATTTCATTTTCGAAGATCATAAAAGTATAATTGTAAAATGAAGGGATTGTCATCAACGGGTATAATTGGATTTATATAATGATAAACATGTCCTTGAACTCTAAATGTATATATACCTTTGTATGATTTCCTCATATTTCGATCATATTTTACCCCAAATGATGTAAATGCAAAGTGGTTATTATAATTGCGTGCATTAGTTTTAAAATATAATGCTTCATTGGAATTGGTAGTATATAACTCATACAATTCATCAGGTATATAATTTATTTTTAATTTCACTTTACCATCACAACAACAAAAACCTTTACTTCCTTTCTCAAATTTTGTAGCTTGACAATGCCTACAAATTGTTGGTATTCTTAATATATGAGTTTTTGTGGGAATATTTTTATGTAAAAATCTTTACCATATTGATTGATATTAGAATTCTTATTTAATATATCATATTCATGAACAGCTATGTCACATTCATGAACAACTATATCATCTTCATTAACTATTCTTTGATCATCAACTACAAAAATAAAACCCAATCTATTATAATTATAATGTGTATATAGAAAAAAATTGATGATATAATATATAAATTTAATTAATACTTGCATGTTATACTTGAACTACCCTGCTGCAATGTATTTACTTTTTTCCTTGGTTCAAATTTTTTACGTTCCGCATACAATTCTCTTCTACGTTTATTGTGCAAATCTTTTTTTGCTTGTGCGTCCATCTGCAACACCTACATAAAAAAAAACTAAATAAAAAATTCTTAGAAAAACTAAAAATAAGCAACAAAATAAAAAAATAGAAAAAGAACAAAAGCAAAAGTTATCCACATCAACTAAATATGTATAATTAATGGACAAAAGACTATGAGAATACGAAAATCATGTAGATTTCAAGAAGCCACTCACAAACACATACAAAAATACAATGGACCACATAGCATGATACAATTTATGTAGTTATTTTGCTACGTTTAAAGTTAAGTGGTTCCTATGAATTTGTTCTCCAATTTGAAAAAGACGCTACATAAATTTGATTGGCATGCAAAATGTGACTTCTTATGGTATTCAATATAACTAAAACAAAACACACAGATAATGGATACATTAACACAAATAATGGATACAGTAAGATTGTCGAGTTAGCTAACTCAACAACCAATACGGTTGGTAACTCGACAACCAATACGGTTGTCGAGCTACTCGGCAACCAACACGGTTGTCGAGCTACTCGGCAACCGTGGCTAACTCGGCAAGGTTGTCGAGTTAGATTGGTTGCGTGGCTAACTCGACCACCGTAGGTAACTCGACGACGGCTTTGATGACATCTTGGTCGGTTATGGTAATCAAATATCAATAAGAACCCCATTGAAATTTCAATTGGCCCTCAAGATTGTTCAGAATTAAGTTTTAGACAAATGTAACATAGTTGTCAAATTTATTACTGAGAATTCGGGAGAAATGTAAGCTTCAGACAAACTTACACATAAATATTTGATTTGAAATTTCTTAAAACTATGGAAAAATTAACAGATTTGTTGTATAAATAAGAATGAAGTTCTTCTTACAAATATTAAACATAAAATTAATCGCTACATTTTTCACAAAATTGATCCCTATATTTTTCATCACGTAGTAAAAACTAAAAAAAAACACATAGTAGAGGATAATGGATACAGTAAGGTTGTCGAGTTAGCTAACTCGACGACCAATACGGTGGTCGAGTTAGCTAACTTGACAACCGTGGCTAACTCGACAAGGTTGTCAAGTTAGCTTGGTTGCGTGGCTAACCCAACAACTGACGGCTCGACAACCTTGTCCAGTTAATTTCCAGTTAGCTTGATGCCATCTTGATCGGTTATAACCGGTTATGGTAATCAAATATCAATGAAGACCCCATTGAAATTTGCCTTCAACATTGGTCAGAATTAAGTTTTAGACAAATATAACATAGCACCAAATGTATTAGAGAATTCGGGAGAAATGTAAGCTTCAGACAATTTACACATAAATATTTGATTTGAAATTTCCTAAAACTATGGAAAAATTAATAGATTTGTTGTATAAATATGAATGAAGTTCTGCTTAAAAATTTTGTCATTGTCATACAAATAATATACACTTATAGAATTTGCTTGACGAGAACATTCTGAATTCTAAGCTCCAATGGAACAAATATGGAAAGACGACGAACAATCCGGCGGCTAAATTCTAAGCTCCAATGGAAATGAAACAAATATGGAAAAATGAAGATAAATTTGGCTTTCGAAAAGGTAGAAAGTAGGTGAGTGAAGTAGGTAATAAAATTAAATGATAGTTGTAAAATGACGACGTATTGGACGAAAATTGTCTGTTGACAAATTTAAGGCTCTTTATTATTATTGTGTGTGTGTGTGTATATATATATATATATATATATATATATATATATATATATTAGTTTTTAGCACGTGCAATTGGTGTATTTGTAATACTTTATTTTATATTGTTTTGATGTTATACTTATGATAATTTTTATAATGTATTTTCCTAGAGTTATAGTACTATTTTATTTATATCATAATGTTTTGTAATCAAAATATTTTACAAGACAATGAATCATAAGTGTATTAACCCCAATGTTCTAAAAAGTCCGTATAAGCGGTGCCTAGGCTCCGCTTAAGCTTGAAGCTCAGCCTCAACGCCTAGTTATGCTTTCCGCCTAGCCCTCACATCGTCCTTGTCTCGCCATCGCTTAGGCCTCGCCTAGGCCCGAAAATCTTGAAGCTTGACTTTCACGTCTAGCCACGCTTTACGTTTTTTAGAATATTGATTAACCTACAAGAACTCTGTAGAAAAGATACAACTTGAATAAGTGGTTTTTCCTACTGTGGGATATGGAAAGAGTTAGTATAGGTGAAGAATACAAGTAGTATAGGTGAAGAATACAAGAATAGTTATGTGTAATGTGGTATTAATAGTTGTAGATAGACAAAGTGTTGTTACTTTGTGGGTAATGATCTCCTCCCTATGGTGGGGAGGAATTATAAAGGCTAAAGACATTTAGCCTTTATAATTCCTCACCACCATGGAAAGGAGATCATTACCCGTTACTTTGTTAGATAAAATGATAGAAATATATACGTGGAAAAGAAGGTATCATATGTGAAATATATACAGGTGATACAATAAAGAATAAACGTTTGAAATTGTTGAATATTGATGTATATGAAAATTTGTGCAATGCTTTCCCAATATTATGGTACCGTACTTCACTGATTCAAAAGTAAGGAAAAAGTTAATAACTTTTATTTTTGGTTTTCAAAGGATATAGCATAGACAGTTAGTAAGAAAGTCTACACGTAACACTCTAGCTGTCAGTTCAATGACAGTTTCATAGACTATGACTATCAGTATGGTAGGATGTTCTATCATTCGGCAACACGATTGACGTTCTTCTCCTATGCCAATTGAAATTCAACTATTCAAGATAAGCTCTCAATCTAACACGACTAAAATAGAAAAGTATAATCACCATATATACAGAAGACATTGACATAAGCAAAAAAAAAAAAATGACCATTTTGTAATGAGTAAATTAAACAAGTGGAAAATAATAGTGAACATACATTAGTCTCATTATTGTTTTCTAGAGAATCCAATCTAAGGGCCTTGTGACATTGAGAAGAAATTTGTTGCAAGCTCTGCTGAGATTGGGCATCAATTGGGTAGCTTTTATCTATAGATTCGAGAACCTGAGTTAAGAAGAACTTTAGCATTTAAAATAAGGAATATATCCTAAATACCATTTTCCATGGGTAATTAATTCTTTTTTCTACCTGACCTTCTTCATTTGGTGATGGTACCACAGAAACATGTTTCATTCCTGGTCTATTGTTGGAGTCAAAACAGTTTGCATAAAGAACTTGTACATTCATAGAAAGTCATAGTCATAATTATCATCTATTCTCAACAAGTTTTGTTTTGTTTTGTTTGCAGATAGTGATCATGAGATGGCATATGTTATCCATCTGATGTAGCCTTAAACAAAAAAAAGCACAGAGCAATTTAAATGATATGGCTATTGCAACTTGCGGTTGTAAACGAGAGGCAACAACAAAAAATTTAACTGAGTGCCAATGTTGAAGACATGACATTGCAGGAACTGAGTGCAAAAGCAAATAAGTGACATGTGATAGGACAAAATTATGGAGTAATCCATGTTGATACATTACAAGCAATTGCAAAGCATTCACCTGCCTAGGAGGAAGATAGGTTGGCATCCCGAGGAGGGATGGAGCAAATGGAATCCCTTGAACATGTTCAATCTACAAAAAAGAAGAGTAATTTTTAGAATCAACGAAAAACTCCCAGTGACATGTTGATTTTATGCACTTGTGCACATCAGGGTGATATCTCGTTAGCAGTCATCACTTCATCCTCTACGTCCTTCGCAGTAGGCATTGGGAAAGGAGACAGTATATGATTATAAAATTACTACCAGGTCTTATTAATCTCTATAAACATGTGTATGGTACAATAAAATATTCATTTTTTTCCTAAACAGTCTATCTGACTAAACCTTTTTATATTTAAGCATGTAATCACTATCACCAAATCTGGTCATTGCAAAGTATAAAATAGTATTACCTTTATTGTTAGATCCCCAAAGCCAAAATCTGGTGTTCACATTAGGTATTGAGAAAAATGATTAGCCTAGTGATAATCTAGAGATCTAGTCAGGAAGCATTTTATTTTACATGTATAAATGTTCAAATCTAGATATTTTACTCAAAAGAGACATCATAAATTTATCAAACCTGACTGCAGAGAAGGACTTGATCTTTTAGTAGACATGCATCCGTTACAACTTATGGTAAATGATTATAAAACAATCTACGACAATTGTAGTACATATTCTACTTACATTGATGTGTTCCCTCCTAAAGGAAAAATATGAAGCGCTTTCAGCATTTTCATTTTGTAGGCGGCCAAAGTTCTCTAGTGGTGTAAAATTTCCATTCACTTGGCTACCATTGAAGCTGGAGTTGTTTTATATGTAGACGACGCCTTTCCATCTCACCAAACTAACAAATATAACAAACATAATCAGTCTCTAATTAAAATAAAATGAACAATCAATTTGAAAACTAAAGTAATATCTATGACACAAAACATGTTTGGAAACTTGCTTTTACCTTAATTTTATGTTAAAAAAAGTTACATTTTTGTAAAGAATAAACTCTTACCTTGGAGTAAAAAAATGCTACTTTTGTTCACTCACTGGTCAATATATGATATTGAAAATATATCATTCTTGCATGGGAATCAATAATTTTACAATTAGGAACATCAAATTGGAGGCGAAAGGGCACCTTTAGACTAACGAGGATGAGTAAATTCTGAAAGGTTGAATGCTTGCTGAAACCAATTTTTGACACAAGGACAAAAGTGAAAAGGACATTGAAGAGAATTGTGAACTCGAAGAGGATTGACATGCCTATACATTACCAGTTTCTTTTGGGGAAGATATCGAAGTAGTTCAACACAACTACTTCCAACCTTATGTTGGCTGAGGCCTGTATTGGACCAAATATTTAACATTAACTTTTTTTCATGGGATGATGACATATTGCTTGACAAATGAAGCAAGGTTGCAACAAATTTTTATGAATACTTACCAATTTGTCTATCCGTCTTGAAGCAAACATCTCATTTACTATGATGGCATTGTAAGCATAGGCCAGGGGTGAAACCCAATAACCCAATTTTTTAAGTTAGATGACGGAATTGTCAAAGGAAACTATGTGTGCGTGAATTTACTGAAAGATTAGAGATGATACAAACGATTAAAATTGAATGGAGATGAAATTGTGTTGAATGAAGTTAAGAATTGATGAGGGAACTTAGTGCATCAGAACAAACATCAAGGACTGATATTTGAAATCTATTCTGCAGTGATGATTGGTGAAACAGATTTCAAGCATCTCCTATTTTTTAGGAGCATTGTTAATATTATTCCCATAGGTGTATAGTGCTGATTGGTTGGTTGTAAAGTATATGTAATTTCTGTTTTTCATTCATGTATAACAGATCTCTTGAACCAATGCAAAGGATTATCGAGCTGAAAATTATAAATCATAATTTCTTCTAGTTTCTAACTTGGTATCAGAGCTGCAATGGCTAACACCGAGTCCACAAACCATTCTACATCAAGCTCTCTGTTATCTCCATTGTTGGGAGGTAACTACCATTCACCTTTTGGAATGAATTTTACTCAAACTCCAGCAGTCAAACTAGACAAGAATAATTTCTTGATGTGGAAAAACATGATAATGCCTATTATCAGAGGCCATAATCTTGAAGGTTTTATTCTGGGGACAAAGGTGTGTCCACCAGAGTTTAGTGCAGTCCAAACAGCTGGAAGCCTGACTAATGAAAATGCTACAACCACTGTTGAAATGACTTAAAATCCTGAGTAGAACAGATGGGTAACTACTGATCAATTACTAATGGGCTGGTTATATTTTTCAATGTCAACTGAGATTGCCATGAGAGTCATGGGATCCACCAGTTCAAGTAAGCTGTGGAGTGCCATTGAGGAAAGCTATGGGATAATGAATAGATCAAGGATTATTTTTCTTACCAGTGCCAGAAAGGGAGCTATGAACATAGAGTAATATCTATGCACAATCAAACAACTCTTGGCTGACAACTTAGAAATTGCTGGAAAGGTAATTTCTCAAGCTGATTTAATCACACATGTTTTATCTGGACTTGATGATGACTACACACCTATAGTAGCTCAAATCAACAGTAAGGAGACTATATCTTGGCATGAACTTCAGTCAGTTCTTATGACTTATAAGAGCAGACCTGAACATCTTAATACTATCAAAGCTGGTATGAGTTCTCTTAATATGGCTAATTCTTCAGCAAATTTTGTTCACAAAATCAACTACAATAGCCACAAAGGTGGCAGATCTGGATATGTAGGAAAATGAGTTTATCACAGAAGTGCTGGCAGAGGTAGAGGCGAAAACTACAGACAAAATGAAAGGAATGAGAACTGCCAGATTTGTGGATGGAGTAATCACTCAACAGATAAATGCTACAACAGATATGATAGATTCATGGGAAGTAGACCAACTCACGCAGAACAATGCTGCTTTAGTCTACATTGCATCTCCAAATTTAGTTGCTGATACAACATGGTTTGCAGACACAAGTGCCAGTCATCATGTAACTAGAAGCAAGGATAATCTGCAAACTACAGAAGAGTATGGTGGTAAGAGTAAACTAACAATAGGAGATGGTAAAACTTTGAATATTTCACATATTGGATGTACTCAATTTCCTGCATTAGATAGTAAAAATCTTCTTATGAGAAATATGTTGATTGTTCCCGCTATCAAAGATAATTTAATGAGTGTATCTAAGCTTACATCTGATAATGATGTTTTTATGGAATTTCACTCAAATTACCGTTTTGTGTAGGACAATCAAAAGAAGAAAGTCATGCTGCAGGGGGAGCTAAATGAAAGACTATATCAGTTGGATTTTCTAAGTCATGTAAAATAATCATCCTCTTCCAAAGAGTCTAATCACTCAAATAAACCCAGAAGCACGTGTTTTGTCACAAAGTCTAGTTTTAGGGAGTCACCAAGTTCTGTAGAATAGTGGAACATTTGGCATAGAAGATTAGGACATCTTTCACATGCTGTAATGTCAAAAGTCTCCAAACTTTGTAATGAAAAGTTGAGTTTCAATGAAGCTAAAGTTTTATGTAAATCTTGTCAATTTGGCAAATCTCATGCTTTACCTTATAAGTCATCTGAATCTCATGCAACACAACCACTTAAACTTATTTACACAGATGTTTTGGATGTGCTTGCTATCCTTGTCTTAGACCTTACCAAAAGAACAAGTTTAACTTCCATTCAATAAAGTGTGTGTTTCTTGGTTTTAGTGGTCAACACAAAAGATTCAAGTGCCTTAGCTCTACTGGAAAAATCTATGTATCTAGACATGTGATCTTTGATGAATTAATCTTTCCTTTTGAATATGGTTTTATAAACAGAAAATCTCCATCATCATCTAAAAACAAGTCAGAGGTCATCCTATATAATCTACATTTTAATCCACATCATAATTCTGAAATGCACATTCTGATTCAACTGATGTAGATCCTCAGAATGCTTCTCAGGCTACTGATGATACTTCAATTGATCATTTCAATCATCAAGAGCTTATAGAAAGTGATAATTCTGGAATAGGAGTGCAAGGAATGGATTTTGATGTAACTCAATCAATTGATGAGAACATAGATAACATCCTAAACAGCAATCAGCATCCTATGATAACCAGAGGCATAACAGGTATATTCAAACCAAAGCTTTATGTTAGTAAAGGAACAAATACTAGTGTGAACAATGAAGTAAGTGAAGTAAGAGACTTGGAACCCAAAAATGTGAAAGAAGCATTATTAAGTGACAAATGGAGAGCATCCATGAAAGCTGAGTATGATGCATTGATTAAGAATAAAACATGGAGACTTGTACCACCTTCAGATAATCACAAAGTCATTGGAAACAAATGGATCTTCAAACTGAAGTATGATTCAGAAGGTAGGGTTGAAAGATACAAAGCTAAGTTGGTGGCCAAAGGATTTTTACAAACTCCAGGTGTAGACTTTTATGAAACACTCAGTCCAGTAATCAAAGCCTCAACATTGAGAGTGATTTTGGCTTTAGTAGTATTAAAAGACTGGAAAGTCAGGCAAGTTGACATCAACAATGCCTTCTTGAATGGAAGGTTGGATGAAGAAGTATTTATGTCTCAGCCAGAAGGTTTTGTTGACAAGAACAAATCTTCACACATCTGCAACCTTGATAAAGCATTGTATGGATTAAAACAAGCTCTTAGATCTTGGTATGGAAGTCTGAAGAAAGTACTTCTCGATTGGGGGTTCAAACAATCAAAAGCTGACACTTCATTGTTCTTTCTACTAAATGGTAAAGCTGCTATCTTTACTTTGGTGTATGTGGATGATATTGTAGTGGCGGGAATAATGATAAGTTAATTCAAGAATTTATCTGATTTTGAACAAAAGGTTTGCATTGAAAGACATGGGGACATTACATCAATTTCGGGAATTGAAGTTCGAGAGACATGATCTTTGGTATGCATTTGACACAAACTCATTATATTTTGAAGTTACAAAGAAGGTTTGATTATGGCGAATCCATCGAAACACCTATGGCTTGGAAAGATACTATCAAAGGAAGATGGACAACAGTTGAAGGATCCGGGCATATACATGAGTGCAATAGGTGGATTGCAGTACCTATGTTATACTAGACACGATATATCATTTGCGAAGTAAACAAGAAGAGTCGGTTTACGCAAAGTCCAACAGATACACCTTTGGAAAGCTATAAAAGAATTTTAAGATATCTTAAGGGTACTAGCAATCGAGATTGTGGATCAAAAAGAAGTGAGAATGTTGATATCATAGGCTTTCTTCGATCTTGATTGGGCTTCATGTCCAGATGATAGGAGATCAAGCTCGGTTATTCTTGCATATATCTAGGTGACAGTTTAGTGGCATGGTCATCTAAAAAACAACATGTAATGTCCAGATCTAGCATAGAGTCTGAGTACAGGGCTTTGGCTCAAGCTACATCAAGAATTTCTTGGTTACAGTCATTATTTGGTGAAATTAAATTTGATCAAGCAGAAACACCAGTGTTGTGGTCTGACAATCAAAGTGCCAGTGCTCTTGCAGCCAATCCAGTCTTCCATGCTCGCACAAAGCATATTGAATTAGATATTCATTTTGTTAGGGATAAAGTATTAGAAAAACAGTTGGAAATCAAGTACATTTCATCATTTGATCAAACAGCAGACTTAATGACCAAGCCTTTATCTCATTCCAAGTTTAACTACTTGAAAAGCAAGCTTAGAGTAACTAAAGTGCCCTCTAGCTTGAGTGAGGATGTTGAATGAAGTTAAGAATTGATCAGGGACCTTAGTGCATCAGAACAAACATCAAGGACTGATATTTGAAATCCATTCTGCAGTGATGACTGGTGAAACAGATTTCAAGCATCTCCAGTCATTATTTGGTGAAATTAAACTTGGTTACAGTCATTATTTGGTGAAATTAAACTTGATCAAGCAGAAACACCAGTGTTGTGGTCTGACAATCAAAGTGCCAGTGCTCTTGCAGCCAATCCAATCTTCTATGCTCGCACAAAGCATATTGAATTAGATATTCATTTTGTTAGGGATAAAGTATTAGAAAAACAGTTGGAAATCAAGTACATTTCATCATTTGATCAAACAGCAGACTTAATGACCAAACATTTATCTCATTCCAAGTTTAACTACTTGAAAAGCAAGCTTGGAGTAACTAAAGTGCCCTCCAGCTTGAGTGAGGATGTTGAATGAAGTTAAGAATTGATCAGGGACCTTAGTGCATCAGAACAAACATCAAGGACTGATATTTGAAATCCATTCTGCAGTGATGACTGGTGAAACAGATTTCAAGCATCTCCTATTTTTTAGGAGCATTGTTAGATTATTCACATAGGTGTATAGTGCTGATTGGTTGGTTGTAAAGTGTATGTAATTTTTGTTTTTCCTTCATGTATAAAAGATCTCTTGAACCAATGCAAGGGATTATCGAGCTGAAAATTATAAATCATAATTTCTTCTGGTTTCTAACTAATTGCAACGAACAAAAAGAATAGGGACCTTGAGTTTAATTTACTCATATTTATTAGATAACCAAAAATATTAGGGGGAGACTAACTCTAAATTAATATACTTTGTAATTTGATACAATGATATTTACTGTTAACAAAATTATAAATTAACAATATAGAATTTGTGTGAAAAATCTTTTGGATGATTTCAATTGCTGATTATAGAAATTCTAAAGCCTGAGTGTTTCAAGCGTGTTGACCATCGATCAATTATGAAACCAGTAAGTTCCAAATATAAAATAAAATGAAATTGATGGAAATGTTTGTTACCAGTTTAATTGGATGTTTAAAAAGGGGTGCTTAATGTTGCATAGATTGTTGAGATGTAAGAAAGTAATTTTATGACTATCGAACAAAACGTGTAATAAAGGATTGCAATTTTAGTCCCTTTAATGAAGCAGTTTATGATATTGATAATCCAGCTTATTTATTAATTTGATTAGGGATAATAATTATGCTAGATACCCTTTTTTCTTCTAATAATTAAAAAATACATTTTTTTAATTTTATTTTTAATTTTTATCCTACATCTAAATAATTTTTAAAAATAAATCCTTTTTATATTAAATAAAATTATATAAAAATATTTATTTACCATTCCAAACACAATATATAAGAAATTAATCCATAATTTTCTCTCTTCAACCTTTCAAATCCTAACACCATAGCCGCCACCTCCAGTGACTTGCACCGCTGCTAGAACTGGCAAACAGTCTGGGCCAAGCCGGCCCGCTAAAATAGGGTCACACTTGAAACTGGACTGGGCTGACCCAACCCGATTTTGTGCGGGTCTTAATTTTATTTTATTTTTTTTTTTAAATAAATTTTTTATACAATCTAATACATTCCATCAAATACAATCTTAGTTGTCATGTTCAATTTGACGTACCAAATTACGTCAATAATATAAAGTATTGATCATTAATACATCCACATACACAAGACACAATTTGATATAGAATTAATATTGATAACTTTTCAAGAATTAAAGGAGCCAAATTAAAGACAGCTTTTGTTCTAAATTTTTCAATGCCTCGTAGCATAAAATACGGTAACCCTTCTTAATTAACTCCGTATGCTAATAGAGAATACAATTGCACGAATATATATATTTTGAGGTTTTTAAAAAGATTAATTTATAAAATTAGGACCCTCATGTATTAATCAATAGATAAACATCAATTTTCTTTCAAAATAATAATATTTTTTTAGTTAATTGTAAACTATTTCTTGACACTTTTTTCTAAAACATAAATAGTAAAAACATGCTAGTATTATTGTTTTGAAATATAAGCATGTTTGACTTAAATTAAAAAAATTTACTTATAAGTAAATTTAAAATAAATAATTTACTTGTCACACCAAACATAATTTAGATTTAAACTTGAATTAAACTAAATTTTAATTAAATCTAAACAATTTTATGTTAGAGCTTGGAATTCTTAGACTAATGTTTAAAAAAAAAGACAATTTAAGTTGGAGACTTGAGCTTATACCATTTTAGATTAATATTATTTAGATTATGCATTGGGACTATTCACAAAATGAGTTACTAGTGTCAAGGAGCCAATTAATAAAAAAAAAAAAATTATTTGCGGGCCAGTACCAACCCAACTTAAAATCTAAGTTATATGGGCTGGCTCGCTATCGAACTTGTTTTGCTAATTGCTACCTCTAACGGCCGTCGCCACCAACCACTGTCGCGATGATCTGCAACCTCTGTCATGCAAATCTAATCAATGCACCACCTAAATCCCCACCACCTCTCCCTATGGTAC
This sequence comes from Forsythia suspensa, assembly GCA_023638005.1. Taxonomy (NCBI): domain Eukaryota; kingdom Viridiplantae; phylum Streptophyta; class Magnoliopsida; order Lamiales; family Oleaceae; genus Forsythia; species Forsythia suspensa. The sequence goes on from CM042672.1 coordinate 12,254,280, forward strand.
CCTTTTTTTTTTCATAGAGACCGTTTCTATTTTTCTCCATTCCTAATTCCCCACACCCTCTCCTCCCACTCTCCCTCCCCTACATTTGTTTTTTAGGTGGGTGCTAGGTCATGTTTACACGACAAGATGGACGAGATGATTTTTATGCTAAGATCGTCATAGAAGCTTCAGTTGAATTAGGTTGACACGATTTTTTAGTAGCTTCCAAAACATTCTAAATGAAGAAGACAAATTTCTTAAGAGATATTAAGAGGCTAATGATAACATTTTGTAGAGTTGATTATAGAATCGAATTTTGGGAAAAAAATATTTAGGAGCTAATTGTTTAGAGATTGAATGTCAAAACAAGAATAACAAAAATTTGAAATGTTCAAAATTATATAACGAGAATATTTCTCAGCACATAAATTGAAAAAGAGTTGAGCTTTATTTTCTCTTGAATTTTTTTAGATGAATCACTATAAGAAAGTAATAATATTGGAAGGAATTGGAGAGATTCTTACTGTTTATAAGTACTTATAAGCTATTCAAATATTATTTTGTGATTTTTTTCATAAATGCACTACTTTTCTAAAATAATTCTAAAAAGCCATTTTTGTTTCATTTATTCTAAAAATACTGTTTTTTAAAAACTATTATTTTAATTTATTATATTAAATAATATGTGGTAATTGAATATGCAAAAAAAAGGAATTAATTGGAGAAATCTTTTATTGAATCATTAATTATCGGATTTGATGGAAATTCGTATATTATATAATCTTTTGTTGTTAATTATAGTAACCGAATTCTTAAAAATCGGAATTGGTTAGAATATATATATATAACAAAATCTTTTATTGTTATAATCATCAAATATATATCATTTGTATCAGAAATATCTATAACAAACACAAACAAAATTCATGTTGTTTTCAATTACAATATTTGTAACAATCTGTGTTACAAATTGAGATGCAAAACATCAATGATATAAAATACCAATTTATGTAACATGTGCTGTGTAAAATAACATAATATAATCTGTAACATATTTAATAATATAAAATATCATTTGTAACATCTGTATCAGATAGTGATATCTACAATATCATTTGTAACATCTGTATCAGACTATGATATTAAATAAAAACTATTACAACATCAAAATCAACTCTAAACTTCAACAAGTTCGTATTAATATACACATTGGACTCTAAAAACCTATTCAACATAATGCCAAATTTAACAAATAAAACTATTAATTTCATCATTTGTAACATATGTAACATCAGTGGTATATAATATCAATTAATGTAACATGTGTTGTATAAAATAATATAATATAATTTTTAACATATTCAGTAATACAAAATATCATTTGTAACATCTGTATAAAATATTGATATACAATATCACTTGTTACATTTGTATCAAATAGTGATACTATAAAAGATTAAATTGACATAAAAGTATAAATATGGAGACCAACTTGCAAAAATATAAAAGTTGAATGACTTGGGTTGTAAATAAAAGACGACGAAATTGAAATGAAAGAGGAAGTACATAGACCAAAGTGAAGATATTATAAAGATGAAGGACTTACCGTAAAAATAATCAATGACTCAAACAGCAAATTTGGGTCAAAGTTCATCACAATTCACGTGGGGATTCACGTAGTGATTTGATTTTAATTTATTATTTTATTAATTAATATAATTTTAAGAATGTAGTATTTATAAAATAAATTAGTTAAGTTGTTAGATTTAAAATTATTTTTAAATTGGTAAGTAGTGGGTGTAATATCTATTATTATTTTTATCTGTAGAATTCATAACTTTTATCCATATATTTTGTAAAACGCATTGCTTATAATATACAAAAAAAAAACTCTACAAAACAAGCAAGTGCAATGCTCTTTTGAGGTCGACATCAAATGGATATGTTGGACTGAATCTATGGGCTGGAAATCTTATTAATATGTGATAATTTCATCATATACTACAAAATATAAAATAATTTAAAAATTACTATTCAAATTTTTTTATTCTAAAAATATTATTTTTTATTTTTATAACATTTGTTATGTTTGTTAATAACAAATGTAACACATTTATTATAACTAAAATAACAAATGTAATAACAAGTGTTACAAAAATAAGAAAACAGTATTTTTAGGGGGGAAAAATGACAGTATTTTAAAAAATATATTTCATCAATAGTTTGGCCCAATTCCAATAGCTTGAGTTGGCTGTCAATTTCCACGTAAATTCCACTCAAACAAATCCCCACTTCTATAAATTCGGACCCCAAAACACCCCAAAATTTGCATAAAAAATTTCCTACACACACACACACACACTCAAACTAGCTAGTCCATATACAAGACTGTACATTTTGAAGATGAAGAAGGCCAGTTGTGCTGTCCTGTGCATGGTTGCGGTGGCGGTTGTCGTCCTTTTGGGTGAATTGCATGTGAGTGAAGCAGTTACTTGCAATCTGCTGGAGCTAAGTCCATGCCTGGGGGCGTTCAATTCGGGGGGTCCACCATCCGCCGCCTGTTGCAGTAAACTCCGAGAGCAGCAGCCTTGCCTTTGTGGGTATATAAAGAATCCAAGTTTCCGGCCGTATGTGAATTCCCCTACTGCCAAAAAGATTGCCAGCAGCTGCGGTGTGTCCATTCCCAATTGCTGATAAGTGAAAAGAGTGTTGGAGTTATATGAAATAAGAATAATTTTGTGTGTATCAACAAAACTAATATGAAGTGGTTTATGTGTTTACTGTTTACTGTTTACAAACCCTAATAAGTACTTGTATTGCTCTTTCATATGTATCAATATTTCTTATACAAAATGTTTGGTTAAGTTTAAAAGTTTATAGGTAATTTTTTGTTTGTTTTTAAACAATAAAGTTATTTGTTTTGACACTATATAATAATTATTTTTAAATAAGTAACTTATTTTTTCTAAATGTGACCAACCAAGAAAAGTAATATCTTAAATCTTACTCAGTAATAATTTCTTTAAGCTTGGCAAAACATGAACATCAAACCACATCAATTATTTATATTCTTACTTTATTTATTTCATAAGTAAAACAAACTTTGTTTAGTAGCTTAAATTATGATACGTAAATGACATCGGAATGAAAGCTAATAAAAATTGTAAGTCCTACGTAAGTAGATAAAAATGATATTTGAACAATTTATAAGTACTTATAAACACTCTCAAAAAATTTTTATAAAAATGTTGAATTCAATTGAAAAAAGATATTTGTAATGACGATCACAGAAAAATGATAATCACGTGACTACAATTATAGAAGTGTAAATTTTGATCTGATCTTCATTTTCAGTAGAATTGATATTTTGGGCATTTGATATGCTCATATTCTAGGGACCGTGACATGGTCCACTCACCTAACTTGACACAATATATTAATACTAATGATTAATAAAATTTGACCAAGACTTGGCAAATTACACAAACAGAACAGAAATAGGGGAGTGGACTGATAAATACTTATTTTTGTTGAATATTCCAAAATTACAATATAGATCCAGTTTAAAGGAAAATATGGTGAAATTTGAAAAACTTTGCACTTAATAAGTTACAATGATTGAAACTTACACTCTTTGTTAATCTTGCAATATTTTATGTAATTTTTTGACAATTTGAATTTGAAAGTTGACATGTTAACTGTTATATAATGACTGTAGTTCGTATTACAAAGTGTGTAATTATCATATTAATTACATTTCATGTTATTTGTGTGTGTAATTCATATTGGAATCCATGTTATTTTTAATTATATATTTATTTACTATATAATTTATTGTTTATGTGCAGTTATGAACTCCATTAATGTTTATTGAGGATGATAACCTCACTAGAATTAAAAATAGTGGCAATTATATATGATCAAAACAACGAATATACATATAAAAATTCAGTCTCATTGAAGTGGGATACAACTAGGAAGAGTACATTATAAAATTTGTAATTTATTATAAAATAGCATTTTAAACTATATATGCAATGCATAATTTGAACATTGTACTATTTTATTGTTCGATTCGACTTTTAAATTTTTTTCAATTTAACTGCCATCGCCAACCTCCACAATACCACCGTGGTCTGCATCCACCATAAACCACCAGCTGCAAAACCATAACATTCCCCATCGCTATAGCACCATCTCTGCCACTCCACCATCAAGAAACAAAAAGAAATCACAAAATCCTAACATTTCCCATTGCTCACTTACAAAAATTTAAATTTTTTTTTTCTTTCATCTATACTTAAATTTTTCAATAAGTGCATGTTTAACAATGTTGTAATTTTTTTCAAAGTACTTATAAAGATCTATGAAATGTGGATCATAAGTAGGTATCAAGTTTTGAATACTATAAGATGTGTGGATAAAAATATGTTTAATCAGTTTAAGCGCATTTATGGTAGTGATGAAATTATTTTTTAAGTGTTTATAAGTTGTGGGTCATATTGAATGTATGGATAATAAATATGTAGTACATTGTGGGTCATACAAAATGTGTGGATAAAAAGTATATTTAATTAGTTTGACTAATGTAAGAGCTTGTTTGACAAAGATTATAAACCCATTTTGGTTTTTTCGGTAGTAATTTTGACTTTTTCAACCCGTTTTAACATGAAAAGTCAACAATTTTAACTCAAATAAACCAATATTGGTCAATAAACTAAAAATTAGTTTATAAACTAGTTTATAATCTCTGTCAAACGGGCTCTAACTTATAATTTAAACTTTGTCAAACATGCTATAAATTATAAATTTAAGCTTACACAAACAACCCCTAAGTTGGAATGTGATGTATTTTCAATATTGGGCTGGAAATACAGTGTCGGGCCTAATTTTCCTCAAATAAAATTGGTTGTTGGGCCTGATAGATTTTTAAGTTTTTCAATTGGTTTTTTGAAAACAAATTGAAAGTTGAAAAAGGCCCCAAGTCTTAGGCCTGTATCTCCAAGAAGACCATAAATAACAATGATCATCCAACTACCTGTTCTGACGCGTGTTAAACATAATTTTCCACGTTGATTTCACGCAAACAATTCACACTTCTATAAATTCTAACTCCTAAACATGATGAGAATTTGTTTCGGTTAGAATAAACCCCTATTAACTAGGGTAGTTGAGTTAATGCTTTAACTATTTCCTTTAGCATTTACCACATAATTGGATCATGTAATACTTGGGCTGCATTTGTGCTTTTCTGTTAGGTAACATGCTATAAATTATAAATTTAAGCTTACACAAACAACCCCTAAGTTGGAATGGTCTCTGTAAGGGTACGCGTGTTAAACATAATTTTCCACGTTGATTTCACGCAAACAATTCACACTTCTATAAATTCTTATAAGTTGAGTTAATGCTTTAACTATTTCCTTTAGCATTTACCACATATGTTTGGGATGGCCTTTTCTCGTTAGAGGTCTCTGTAAGGGTATTATAATTATGGCCAAACTTGTTTCATTTCAATAAGTGAAGTCATTCCTCCGAATTGTGTTGTTACTTGAGTTTTGATTCTTAACATTACAGTATCGAGCTCCCACCCACTTGGCTTGAAGAAACAAAGCAGCAGCTTTTGAGTGACTTACAGCAGCAAGAAGCATGGCAACTGAAGGGAATTTTGTGCAACCTGCTATACCACGTTTTGATGGTCATTACGACCATTGGAACATGTTGATGGAGAACTTCCTAAGGTCCAAAGAGTACTTGAGCCTTGTGGAAACTGGTTATACCGAGCGAAGAGAAGGAGCGAGTGTAAGAGGTACAACAAAAGAGGCTAGAAGAATTGAAACTGAAGGACCTGGAGGTTACCAATATTTGTGTACATGTATGAGATTGGATAATGGTGACAATAGGAATAGTCTTTGACAAAGACATTACAGGACCATCACGTATACTTCTCACTTATAGACCAAGTTGGGTAAGTTGCTAATATTGTGGTACATGGAAGGAACTATATCGATCTAATGATATAGAACCGCTATGACTCGTATTGGTAGTTTACTCAATTTTGGTGATTATGATGATTACCATACGACTGCGCGCATAGTAATGGTAATATATTATCAAATCATAAAGGTCATATTGTCATATGGGCCAAGTGGGAGAATGTTAGAATTTTTATGTGGCCCACATGATAAGTTATTAGATTTGATAATATGTTTTATGGATATATCTAATTATTTAATTAATTAGATAATTAATTGGAGAAGTTGATTTCTCTTAAGAACTCTATTTTGATGGAAAATAGAATTATAGTCTAACTAGGAAATGTTGGCGGAATTTCTGTGAAATGACTCCGAAGCAATAAAGCAAGAAACTGAAAAATGGAAAGGATGAAAATAAACCGAGGCAAGAGTTGAACTCTTTGTCCTTAAGTCAATTTTGCCCTGCAATGGTGCCTACGGTATAAGGCAAATGACTCCCAAGATACAACGGCTTCCTCTTGTGTTTGTAGCACTTCCAAACACAAGCACAACGAACCGAAAATCGGTTTTGTACTCCAAAAGATGAAATGAAAATGAAACCAGAATTTGGTTATGCACTAAATGCAATAACTTTAGTTCAAATGATGAAATATATGAGTGCTTATTGTTTGCATATAGTTTCTGTATCAATCCTCTGAAAAAATGGACGTCCACATGCCCTTTTTAACGTTGGAGATCGGTTGAAAACGAAAAGGAATGAACCAAATCGTGCAACCCTTCAAAAGAATATGTACGTCACACAAAAAATCTATGCGATCGCATGGTTTTACCAAGCTGCGATCGCATGGTACAATAATTCAGAACAGAACTTAATCCAATTTAACCATGCGATCGCAAGACTTTTCCTCATGCAATCGCATGGAAGGACCAAAACGTTCGCTTAAAATTTAGGCGATTGCGTTCGCATGATGTGTACATACACGTGCGTTCGCATGGTCAAAATTTTTACCCAAAATTGTCCTTTTCCGTAATTTCTCATTCATTCGATATTGGTTTCGAGATGCTAAATATACCCTTTAAACATACAGATAAATATGAATTTTCTTTCTGGAGGCGTTGCTCCCCAGCCCCCCACGGTGGCGCCCCCTCGACCCCGCGACCGACCGGGCGGTCAAACCCCAGACCGACCAAGGCAAGTCGATCCCCGTTTCTCCGAAGCGTCGAAGTGGCAAACTAATTTACCTAAACGGATTGAGTCGGGTCTTGTATATTTTGTCAAGTTGACACGAAGTCACTTTCGTTATTTTTAACACTTAGTTAATTCCTCGACATATTTAAACCGGTGTTTAGAAAAGCCTGGACCGGATCGGTAGGTTCAACCGAAAAAACCGGGAACCGGTCGGAAAACCGGTCCGATTTTCCACTTTAACCGGGTATCTAAAAATCGGACCGGAAACTAGGTTTTTTACCAGTTGAACCGGTCCGGTTTTCAGCAAAAATCGGATTTTTTTTTTTATTTTTTTTATTTTTTAATTAAAACTTATAAAAACTCTATTTAAAGTCAAGTTTTGTGAGTAATTTTGTCTACAAATGTTGATTTATTTACAAATAACTTATTTTTAGAAATTTTGTAAAGTTTTGGATTAATTTTAATTTTTAATTGAAAGCAGTTCGACCCGGGTTCGACCTTTTGACCCTCGACCATTGCCTTTTCCGGTCGATGGCGGTCCGATTTTCTGAACATTGATTTAAACCAATTTCCAACAGGAAATTGGTCCTCTCTCTACCTATAAAAGAATATGTTATTTCATCGATTGATTCATGTCATTATGTGAGAGACAAAGGGAGAGAAACACAATTTCCATACAATTAAACTACATATATTAAAGGGTATTTGGATATTGGAGATATGCAATTAAATCACTCAACCGAGATTCAAGAAATTCAAGATACATAATTAAAGATTGTTTCTTATGGATGAAAGTACGTTCTTGTTACTCCGCATTGACTGTGAAAATCATGAAATTTAAAATCTTGAAATTTATGTTCATATTATTGTTCATGTAAATTGAACCAAGTTAAAAAATAACACTAAATCGCATGATGTGCCTCAATAGAATAGGGTTGAGAGCTTGCTTTTTAACTGCACTTGCAAGGAGTCTCTTCCATACCAAATGTAGGAATTGAACTCCAACTCTACAACTGTCAGTGAAGTTGAAACTACCTCACTCTCACCTTTCAACCAACTGAATTATGTCCTAGAGGCTATGTGTAGACTTTCTTATTAATTGCCCATGCAGTTATTAACTTTTTCCTTACTTTTGAATCAGTGAAGTACGATACCTTAATATTGGGAAAGCATTGCACAAATTTTCATATACATCTATATTCAACAATTTCAATCATTTATTCATTATTGCATTACCTATATATATTTTACATAAAATACCTTCTTTTCGACCTATATATTTCTATCATTTTATCTAACAAAGTAATAGCACTTTGTCTATCTACAATTAAAAATACCACATTACACATAACTATTCTTGTATTCTTCACCTATACTAACTCTTTCGATATCCCACAGTAGAAAAAACCACTTATTCAAGTTGTATCTTTTCTACAGAGTTCTTGTAGGTTAATACACTTATGATTCATTATCCTTGTAAAATATTTTGATTACAAAACATTATGATATAAATAAAATAGTACTATAACATCAAAACAATATAAAATAAAGTATTACAAATACACCAATTGTACGGGCTAAAAACTAATATATATATATATATATATATATATATATATATAGAAATGTTGACGTAGAAATATTTCGATTAAGTCTCTTATGAAAATAGAAAATGATGACCAATGAGCAATTGACGTGAGAATAATCATTTTATTTGATTCTCAATTGCCCAATTGCTAGTGGTCATCATTTTCTATTTTCCAATTACTAAAGTCACCAATCGAAATATTTCTACGTCAACATTTCTTATCATAAGAGACTTAATTGTGGACTTTGAGAGCTACCATTAAATGCGTTTGCTTCTTAGATTTGTGTTTGATTAGTCAATTAGCCACTAAAAAATATCTTCATGTTCTGTGGCCACAATTGACTTGTACAAGTAAATCTCACGCCTCTTCTAGATTTATTAATTACGTTGCTCAACGGCAATTTATCAGAGGCCGTGGTCGTTTTTGTTAGGCTTTTAACAAAATTCTAATTCAACTATGTAAAACGTGCGTGATTTAATAATAGTGTTGTGAGATATATATTTATTCAAATATTCAAATAATTATAACTTAATTTAATACTGTATTAAAATACAAAAATCTAACATTAGAAAACACGATAAAATATAATATTTGTTGTTGTATTCAAACAAAGTATTTTCTACAATTGTGTAGTCAGTATTGAATATCTATTTTTTAAGGTATGTAATATAGTCAAATAATGTCAATTAAAGAACACAAACAAAAAAAAAAAAAAATAGTGTACATAAATTCTTAAATATATCGAGCACTCAAACTCATTGAATTTTCTTGCTTTATGAGATGGCAAATGATTTATAACAAATCTTTGTAATTTAATATAGCTCTCCAACTATGAAGAGGTTTTAACCCAAAATATCACATGTAATCTAGGCTCGTAACACCTCAAGTCAGGATAGATTTATCAATCAGCATATATAAAAAAAACAAAATAACATTTACATTAGAAATTGGCAAAACTAAACATTCTCATTTGCTTGATTGATTCGGTCTGGGATGTCTTCAGTGAACTTATCCAAATTGTAATGGAGAAATAAAGTAATATTACTAAAACTAAATATTCTAGCGATTTAATCATCTTATTCACGTTGGAGTATAAATAGTTAAGAAAAATTAGTTTAAACAAAATAGATAACAATTCAAATCAAAAGTATAAAAAAGAATAATAGAAATAAGATACGTATCAATAATGGATTGAAACCATTATTGAAGTTAGCCCAAAATTTTTTTTTCGTCAGAAAATCAGGCTATTTCTTAGTCAATTAGATATGTAAACAATATCAAAAATGGCGTGAGTATGCACAATAATTAAAAAATACATTGTAACTTTTATAGTCCAACGCAAATTATTATTTTTTTGAAAAAAGAAGAGTATTGAGAGATGATTATTCACACTAACTAACAAAAACCACAATCACAAATACAATCCTCAAATGAAGTCTTTATGGACATCACAAACTACATAATTACTTTAAAATTAAACAACATTAAACTTCAAATTAGACCTTAAATAAGCTGAATAAATTGTTGGTGGAATGTCAATTATTATTAATCTTGTAACTGGCCAAATCCGTTCTCACAATTCAAAGAAAATATTTTCAAAATACAGTAATTAAATATAATAAATGGAGATTTAGCCTTTTCAACTTCTAATGACTATATGTGGTTATAAATGCTAAATTAGGAATTCAATTATAACATTAACTCAAGGACAATTTAGGAAATATAAAATATTAATGAAGACATATTTGTCCAAAAATGGTTCTCTTTAAGCCTTTTTTAGATGAGTAATTATATCCACACTACATTTTTTTGTTAACCACACTACATTTTAATTACAATAAAGATCTCCAACTATTTCTCTTTTTTGTATTTACGTCTCTACTATTTTTGTCACATTCTTATTACCAATTTAGTAATTTGCACATCTTACTTTTGTCTTTGATGATAGCTCTGTCCAAAAATTTAATTAGGATAGCATAAAAATGTATTTTTGCCTCTTGTATTTTTAAATATACAAAATAAATAACAAATACAAAAGTTTTACAAAATATTTTTCATCATTTCAATGCACATTAGCATAATATTTGGACAAAAATCGTTATCAGAGATAAGATGTGAAAATTAATTAAAAGTTAATGATAAAAATACGACGAAAAAAAGTTGAGGACATAATTGCTAAAATGTCAAAGGCTAGGGACTATCATTGTAATTAAAATGTAGTGTTGATAATAAAAACTGTAGTGTGAATATAATTATCTTTTTAAATTAATATAGATATAGATATAGATTTATATTTATATATATATTTATATTTATATTTATATTATAAATTATTCTAATTTTTAGAAAAGCCTTTAAATATTTTATTAATTACTCAACAAAAAAAATAAAAAGAATACGCACTTTGTGTGTGTACAGTGTTACATGCACCATTTTGACGCAAAACCCATTAGCATTATTTTCAATGACAAATAATCAAGATCATTTTAATGTCTACGATGGGCATCCATTAGATTGTAGAGAGAATGCCGGTGGGCGTTATAACAACGCTTATCGTATTGTCTATTAGAACAAAATATGACAAATAATACTACTCCTTATTGCTACTTACACATAAAGATGTAAAGCGAGTTGAGTCAATTTTATATAGTTCCATGTGAATCGTTTATAGACCAACTTGGGGGAGGAAAATATGAACGTCTTGGACGTGGGTCGTTAAGTTCTTTTAATTTTTAAAATAATTTTCTTTATAAAAAAAAGGTTTATGTTCCGTGGGCACGGATATCCAAATCTGCATCAACCCGCCTCTCATATCGACCTCGTGAGTCTCGAGTGGACCAAACAAGGTTGTACTATCCCAAACTTGGGTGGTCATGCTGGATTTATTCATTTGCGTCTAGCAATTTGATGAAACTGAAATAATTTGGTTCAAAGTTTTTAGACTCACCTACACACATACTCGAATAAAAAAGTGGGTCACTAGAAATTTTCAAATCACTCCGTGTCTTCGCACGGTACAGAAATTTTGGAATAAGCAACAAAAAGTCTAACTAGGAAAAAATTTATAGATACACGAGGAAGACCATAAATAACAATTTCATCAATAATTTGGCCCAACTCCAACAACTTCAGTTGGCTGTCAATTTCCACGTAAATTCCTCTCAAACAAATCCCCACTTCCTTTAAATTCTGACCCCAAAACACCCCAATATTTGCATAAAAAATTTCCTACACACACACACACACTCAAACTAGCTAGTCCATTTGAAGATGAAGAAGGTCAGTTGTGCTGTCCTGTGCATGGTTGCGGTGGCGGTGGTCGTCCTTTTGGGTGAATTGCATGTCAGTGAAGCAGTTACTTGCAATCCGGTGGAGCTAAGTCCATGCCTGGGGGCGATCAATTCGGGGAGTCCACCATCCGCCGCCTGTTGCAGTAAACTCCGAGAGCAGCAGCCTTGCCTTTGTGGGTATAAAAAGAATCCAAGTCTCCAGCCGTATGTGAATTCACCTAATGCCAAAAAGGTTGCCAGCAGCTGCGGTGTGTCCATTCCCAATTGCTGATAAGTGAAAAGAGTGTTGGAGTTATATGAAATAAGAATAATTTTGTGTGTATCAACAACACTAAATATGAAATGGTTTGTGTTTACTGTTTACAAACCCTAATAAGTACTTGTATTCCTCTTTCATATCTATCAATATTTCTTATACAAAATGTTTGGTTAAGTTTAAATGTTTATAGGTAATTTTTTTTTTGTTTTTAAACAATAAAGTTGTGTGTTTTGACACTATATAATAATTATTTTTAAATAAGTAACTTATTTTTTCTAAATGTGACCCACCAAAAAAGGCTATATTTTAAATCTTGGCAAAACATGAACATCAAGCCACATCAATTATTTATATTCTTAATTTATTTATTTCATAATTAGTAGCTTATATTCTTATAGGTACATGACATCGGAATGAAATGTGTTAAAAGTTATGAGTCCTATAAAATATATATGTAGATAAAAATAATATTTGACTAATTTATAAGTACTTATAAATATTCTCAAACAAACTTATAAAAATGTTGAATTTTATTGAAAAGAGATATTTGTGATGATGATCGTAGAAAAATAATAATCACATGGCTACAATTATAGAAGTGTAAATTTTGATCTGAACTTCATTTTCAGTAAAATTGATATTTTGTGCATTTGTCATGCTCATTTTCTAGGGACCTTGACATGGTCCACTCACCTAACTTGACACAATATATTAATACTAATGAATAATAAAATTTGACCAAGACTTGGCAAATTACACAAACAGGACAGAAATAGGGGAGTGGACTGATAAATACTGATTTTTGTTGAATATTCCAAAATTACAATATAGATCCAGTTTAAAGGAAAATATGGTGAAATTTGAAAAACTTTGCACTTAATAAGTTACAATGATTGTAACTTACACTCTTTGTTAATCTTCCTATATTGTATGTAATTTTTTGACAATTTGAATTTAAAAATTGACATGTTAACTGTTATATAATTACTGATTTGTTATTTTTATGTAGTTCGTATTACAAAGTGTGTAATTATCATATTACATTTCATGTTATTTGTGTGTATAATTCATATTAGAATCCATGTAATCCTTGCATTTTTTATTTTTAATTATATATTTATTTGCTATATAATTTATTGTTTATGTGAAGTTATGAACTCCATTAATGATTATTGAGGATGATAACCTCACTAGAATTAAAAATAGTGGCAATTATATATGATCAAAACAACGAATATACATATAAAAAATCAGTCTCATTGAAGCAGGAAACAACAAGGAAGAGTACATTATAAGATTTGTAATTTATTATAAAATAGTATTTTATACTATATATGCAATTCATAAATTGAACATTGTACTATTTTAATTAATGTTTGATTCGACTTTTTAATTTTTTTCAATTTAACTGCGACCGCCAACCTCCACAATACCACCGTGGTCTGCCTCCACCATAAGTCACCAGTCACAAAACCATAACATTCCCCATCGCTATAGCACCATCTCTTCCACTCCACCACCAAGAAACAAAAGGAAATCACAAAATCCTAACATTTCCCAGTGCTCACTTACAAAAATTTAAAATATTTTTTTTCTTTCATCTATACTGAATTTTTCAATAAGTGCATGTTTAGCGGTGTTGTAATTTTTTTCAAAGTATTTATAAGTGGTAGATCTATGAAGTGTGGATCATTAGTAGGTAGCAAGTTTTGAATACTACAAGATGTGTGGAAAAAAATATGTTTAATCAGTTTAAACGCATTTTTGGTAGTGATGAAATTATTTTTTAAGTGTTTATAAATTGTGAATCATATTGAATGTGTGGATAATAAATATGTTTAACTAGTTTGACTAATTTAACATATAATTTAAACTTTGTCAAACATGCTATAAATTATAAATTCAAGCTTAGACAGACAACCCCTAAGTTGGAATGTGATGTATTTTCAATATTGGGCTGGAAATACAATGTCAGGCCTAATTTTCCTCAAATAAAATTGGTTGTTGGGCCTGATAGAAACCTTGCCTTTGTGGGTATCTGAAAGATCCAAAACTCAAGCAGTATTTGAACTCAGGGTTCTTTACACATATGCCTTATTATCAAAGATGGGTTACAATAGTACTGGGTCATTTGCAATTATAGAATTTTACTGGATGTTAACCAACAAATACTGGATAAAACAATAGGGTTATTATAGTCGTTTGATAAATTAGTTAGACACGCGTGCGTTGTACGTGTTTTTGTAATCATATTGTTAATTTTTAATTTTTTAATTGTTAATAATTAAAATGTTAAAGTAGCAATTGCAATAAAAGTAAAAAAAAAATATGGTTGTTGATAACATGTTGTTTTGTAATGTTGATATTTCATTTACATTCATAGAAGTACAATTGCAATGAAAGATGAATTTTATATAGTAGTACTACGAATAGCAATTTAAATTCAGTGAAGAGCTTTTGGTAATTTGAGTTTTGATGATTGACGAAAGTTTTATAATTAGTTGTCAACTATAATCTTTGTAATTCTATGTATTCAAAACAATCTTTTCATCTCTATGATTTGAATTTTAATCCGGTAATAAAAATTTACAAATTTTCCATTCATTTTTTTTAAATCCATTTCTCACTTCTTTCATTTACGTAAGGCAAAAAAAGTTGAAATCGTCTTTTTACCTTCATATTTAATTTAATATGTTAAATATTTACAATTTAAATGTACATTTAATAAATTGTTAAAAATTTAATGTACGATAATAATGGTAAAGAATAACAAATAATTATTAAAAAGATAATTGCATTCATTTAAGTACAATTACAATTATAGATGAGTTTTATATGGTGATAATACAAACAATAACTTGAACCTAATTAAGACTTTTTAGTAATTTAAACTTTGATGATTGACGAACTATTGATATCAAATCTTATAGTAATAATAATCTCCAATCTCGCATTTTTACGAATAATAAAATTAATAATTACTAAATTTGTTGTGAGAAAATGTAATGATTAACTACATAATATTGTACATTTGTTGGAGTAGTAGTTCCCTGTGAACAATATTCTTTGTGTATGTGCTCTTTTTATTAGACGTGTTTGATTTGACGACATAAATGAAACATTATAAATGTGAGTAAGAAATAAAAATTAAAGAAGTGTCAATATTTGTCTATGTTGTAATAATGTTGTTAACGGACAGAAGTAAGATGAGAAGAACGTTCTATATATATATTAATTAAAAATTAAAAATTAAAAAAAGTTTCACATTTAGTTCTACTATAGTATATATTTGGTGGGGTTTAAAGATTTTGAAAAAATTGGTAAAATGTGTGGATGAAAAATTGATAAAAGTTGTAGGTCCCACAAAATATGTAGTTGAAAATCAATTTAAGAAAAAAAAAAAAAAAGAACTCAACCAAACATGCTCGTAATCATTGTAATCTAATGTATTAAAATCATATTTTTATCTTCATTTCAGTTTTGACAACTATGATTTGAATTTTATACGGTAATAAACAAAGTTACAATTTTCCTCATTTTTTTTTTTGTTGAAACTCATTTCTCATTCCTTTTATCTACTTAATGCAAAAATAATAAAAATAATAATAAAATTGAGATCATCTTTTCACATTCATATTTAATTTAATAGATTAAATATTTAAAAATTTTAATTGTATATTTAGTAAATTGTTTAAAATTTAATGTAAAATAAGGATGAACAATAAAAAGTAATAAATAAAGTATTAAAAATTATTATACATTAATGAATACTAAAAGTTAATATGGAATTTTAAAAATTTGTATGGGTATAATAGTTCAAAATATTTCTCCATTTAAGCTCCTTTTAGAAGTAGTATAGATAAATTCCATAATAAAATCCTCTTGCCCATTTAGATCAAGCTGTGGCCGTAAAATCTTATTGACGAAAATTTAGGAAATTTCAAAATTCAGATTGGAGAATCATTAATTGTTTCACTTCCCTGAGCAGAACTTGATGTATTAGTTGGTGATTTACAACAATATCTTCTACATCCAAGAAGTGGGCAAAGCAAGTTTCACGGCATATTTTCTTCGTAAATCACTCATCCTTCCCATGAGTGAGTTGAATATCATTGTATTAGATAATGCATTCACTTTGCCAAGAGCCCATTTGTCATATGAAATGAGATAGTATCATTCCTGTTTAGATCAATACAAAAGTTATGAAGCAGAATAGTATCAATTAGTATAAACATTATTGAGAAAACATATAGTACAAGATAACATAATGAGTATCAAACCAAATAGTTATATTTTCATACGTGCGTATCTACATGTATTTATAGTACTAATGAACATTAACAAAAATCAATAGAAAATATGATATGTGAGTATCCATAAGTATTTAAATTAGTAATGAATATTATCAAAACCAATTAGCAAATTGAATTAACATCTTTAACCCATTGTCTACGTTATCGAAGTTCATTGGAAAAAAGTATCGAATTTACTAGAATTTAATATTTATTTATCATCTAACATTAACAAAAACAGATCATTAATAGTTATCGATATCGATTTATCAATTATGGGTAGATTGCTAAAAAAGCAAAATGCAGAAAATAAATATAAATATGATTTTCTATCAATAAAGGCATCATGTATCTAGGAAATTGAAACTTCATGCATGGTCATTAAAAAAATACCAATACCCAAAAAAAACTTACGAACAAACGTGACCGCATTTTTGTTGGAACAAATGTGATAGAACGCAATAAAAAAAATTGATAAAACACAAAAATAAATGAGATACTGGAATAGTTCAGATGTGAGGTTTTATTATACGAAAAACTCCAAAATTAATCAATGCCCTGAAAATGATTCAATTTCAGAACATCAAAAATTGAATGAAATAAAATGCATTCATATATTGACAAAGCGAAGCATCGAAAAATTGTATCTTTCGTCCTTCAGGCTGAAAAATTGGGGGTTTTAAGCATAAAATCCTCATAAAGTTATCAGGCAAAGAGGTTGCAACTTCCTGAGGAAAAAGCGTGCTGGCAAAGAATGCGTTCGCAGGTGGTGGACTATACGGTTGTGCCAGCAGGAATGTCAAAATCACATTTTCTCCCTCAAGAAAAGCAGTTGAAGAATATATCAACGAAAGAACTCCATTGACAGACCGGTAATTGATGAGCTTCCCAAACTTGCTTTCGCAGATATGTAAGCTGAGTGACTCATTGCTATCTCAGGAAGGTGCTATAAGAAAGCTTCCGATGAGCGTTATTACTTATTATTGGCAAATCTGTGTTTTGCCATAAATTTCACTGAGTGATTTATCAATAGAATGCCTCATTTTACTGGAGCATAGACTCACAATTCAAAGGTTGTTAGCGGATCATCTCAAATGGTTTCTTTATGCCATTCAATTTTATTATTTTGCTTGGGACTGATAAGTTTCTCAGTTTGCTGCCTAGGAAATGTATGATTAGGAGATAATGTCACCAATCTTTTAGGCTAAAAAAAAAAAAAAAGGCACTGGAATATTAACATTCTTCTTCTCTAGTTTAGCTGTACCATTATTTAATTCCCGATTTCTCTATGACCCAGATAAATTTAAGTCTCATTTTGGTTTTGCGCCTAAATTTCGAGTTGCTGCACGAAAATGCCATTCTCTGTTAACGAAGAGTGGAGTTTACTTCAAACAACGATTGCCAATGAGATGGAAGATTATGACGTCGAACAGAAAACAAAATCAATTAATCAGATTTGAATGGAGATGAAACTTGGATGATTTCACCTCTATTGAAAGAAACCAAGGTTTTCTGGGTTATGTGATGTTAGATAATTTTGTAAGAGATGTAGTATTAAATGATTGTATATTCAAAAGGTTTAATTACTTGATTTGCTCCATAATTATAGATTAAATATATTATTCCCTTGTTTTTAGCTAATAAAGTTACAAAATAGAATAATATATAAATAAAAATAAATAATTATTTTATATATGTCCAGTAAAATATATATAATGTATAATAATTTTGATTAAAAAAATATAATCCAGCAAATTTCAAAAAATTAAATTAAATTAAATTTGGTGGAGAACCTAATTTTCACTTCCTCCCCTAGTGCCCAAAAGGTTGTCAACAGCTGCGGTGTGCCTACTCCAAGTTGCTGAAATTAACTCAAGATTTCGCCAGTTATATATAAAATAAGACTAGAGTTTTGTATTTATAAACCCTAATTAATAACTACTTATGTTGCTCTTCGATATCTCTCTTTTATTTCTTTTTTTAACCTTGTTTCGTGGCTTTATTATGATGCGTACGCGATATAGGTTCAACCGAGTAAATTCTATTCACTATTGAATAGAAGATACTCATGACATTAAAATTTCGACTTTATAGGTTTATTTTATTTTAGTCCCGTTCAATAATATTGGTTAATTAGTACAAAATAAGAATCGTACTTAAATGAATTTAACGGTCTAGTTCTATTCTTGTTCGTGTATAGTGCATAGAGAGAAGGCAGGGGAAGAGGGTAGACAGGATATAGGCGGAGAAGGGTACTGTCAGACTTTTTTAATTAATATTATTTGTTGTACAATTATTTATTAATTAGCGGAGGTTCTTAATTTGTAGAACATCTACTCTAAAAAAAAATTATTTCATGTATATTTGTTGATAAGTTTAGGTAGTTAGAAAGTTTTCATGAGGATGTTTGTCAGTGTTTATAAAGACTTATAAATTGGTCAAATATTATTTTTATCTACACATTTCGCAGGATCTAGACAACTTTTACCTAGTTTTATCCACAGATTTCGTCAGAACCCACTTGATTATAATTTACAAAAATATTTACCAAATATACTCTAATTTAGTCTTCTATATTTAGCTCTTGTTTCGTTCATCTTAAAAAGTTGAAATCAATAATTAATTTTAACCACACAACACATGAGACTCATAATTTTTATCAACTTTTTAACTACACATTTCATCAACTTTTATCACAATTTACTAAAACTTTTATCAAAAATTTGTCACGCATGTCCTTGTTGTTTGTAAGTTACCAATGAGCTTGTTATACATCTCTAATAAAAAATTAAATGCAAGGAATATAGATGATTATCTCCATTTATCTAACACATATAAAATTTGGTGTCATTCACTAGTGTTTCTCTTCTTAACCTTTCAAATCCCACTCATGTTGTAGCTTATAAGGTACTCCGAGGTATACAGTTCAAGATCAAGACAATCGAGAAGAAACGGACTACTCTAGATAGATGGTTCTCTAAGCACCGTAATTCTATTAATTAATTTTTTTTTATTTTGTATTAATTATGAAATTATGCCTAAAGAATGCGATCGATTTCATGAAATTTTATTAAATATCACAGGTTATAAATTATTGAGGTATTAATTTAGAGAGGTCAGATTCTATTGGATGTTGGATGGGGTCCATTTTGAGATTTTAAAGAATTTTCATAACTTACATCTAGACGTTAAATTTATTTAAGTTAAATATCATAATTATTTATCAAATAACTTGATAAGAGAAACTATCTTTATTGTATTAATTAATCACCGACCAATAATAGAATTAATTTGGCAACAACAACCCAAATTCCAAACCAAAGGTCCATGATGGGTAGCACCGGGTAGATTTCTTTCTCATCTTGTTGTATATGAGACTAGAGTTGTATTTGATTAAGAGATTAGTTTAAGACAAAAACTTCTAAAAAAGCAAAAAGATAATGCTTGTTTGTTCATTATCTAATGAATTTTTTATTTATTTAAGGTGAAACATCAGACAAAAAAAAAGGGTTAGTGTTTGTTTACAATCTAATTAATATTTTAATTGTTTAAGGTGAAATGTTGAATATTCAACGAACATTCTTCATATGAAGAAGCAATCAATTACAAAGAAACATAAAAATAATATTTGATCAATTTATAAATACTTACAAACATGTTAAGTGTAGCGACCCAAAAATATTGATCTCGTTGCCCTCCCAATATTATTTCTTTCTTATAGCGACTATAAGAATATTCAAGAGAAAATTAAGTTCAACCATCATTTTAAGTTTGTGTACTGAGAAATATTCTCGTTATATAATTTTTTGACATTTCAAATTTTTGTTAGGAGATTCAATCTCTAAACAATTAACTCAATATTATATATTATATAACGTGGTGATCGTTTAATGATAAATTTTGAGAGTATATGGTGTATAATGTTTTACTAATGTATACTATTTTTTAACTAAATTTTGTTGAATATAGTTGACTAATAATTAATTTTAATTAATTTTGACCAAATATTGGAGTGGGTTCAGACCACCTATTTCAATAAATTATTTTAGAACATATTATACTCCTCGAGTAGATGATTATAGTATATTTGGTCTTACAAAATTATTTTTCGGGTGAATGAGAAATTATTGTCAAAGGTTGACATCTTGAAACTTGAATTGTAAAAAGAAGTGGGAAATTTGTATCCCACATTGAAAGAAAAAAGATTTGTGACTACTTTAAATATCCAAAGTTTGACAATTGGATTTGAGCTTCAAGGGGTACTTATAGTCTTTGAAAGGGGAGAGACATAGACACTATTGAGTTCGGTCCAAAGGCCCACAAGCGCGTCGCTGCCACCCACCCGCCCGGTCGGACTCGGGTTGTGGGTCAAAAGATTGAACTCGGCCCATTATTATCTTTTTGGACAAATAAAATAAAGATTTGTTTATTTTATTTAAATCTTCAGAATTTAATTAATTAATTCAAATGATGTCCATTTGAATTAAAAACATGTCTTTTCGGACTTGTCTGTTCAAATTATAACTCTTGAGCTTAAAACTGAAATGATCCAACAATTGTGTCCTTTCAATTGAAACTTTTGGCATGTTATAAATTAGTCCATTCGATTTGCATAACATTCATTACAAATTTCCAAACTTCTGCATTTCTTCCCTGCATAAAATAAGAGAGTGTGAAAACATTTACTGTTCGTTGTTTCTTGTAAATTGAAGTGCTATCATCGCATGAAGTGATCGTTGTACCTTGGGAGACGATTGTCATCAATCCGTGAGCATCGTAATGGAACAAATTTGTCTTAAAAACATAGAGTAGTACTCTAGCCTCGATCCACCATTTCTTACATTTAGACTTTGCATTTTTTTCAGAATTTGCTTTCTTCAAGTAAGCTTAGAATTTAAATCTGCACCATTATTTATTTTCTCTACTTCTTTCATTTGATATAGCAAACTAATTTTAAATCTTCAAGAATTAAACAATTACGAGTGATGCCTTGCATGGTAATTTTGCCGAACTGAGGTCAGCGTGCATCTTATTAATTATTTTCCTGAAGTCAGTGCTCACCCATTATTCATTATTATTTTAATCAACAATCAACCAATTTTACTTGAATTGTAAACTTGAAATAATTTATTATCAAATTCTCCAACAAAATTTAAGTTAAAATTTCCATTAATATGCATGTGTCTCTCTGAAATTAAATGTTTGATTATTTTACCCTTCACTAAAATGATGTTACAAAAACAATTGAATTATCCTAGTAAAATAATAATAATAATAATAATAATAATAATAATAATAATAATAATAAAGCTCTAGTTTACAAATAAGGGCGGATCTAGATAAAAATTACAGGAGCGAAGGTGAGAAATTCGCCTGGTGGAGACAAGTTTTTTTTTTCATTTGGGGGGCGGTGACATTTTGACAGTTGGTAACGCAGTAATAATCAGTAGAGAGAGCAGCAAAAATATAAAAACGATGTATAAATAAATTACGTGTCAGAAAAGACATTGGGTTATTGCAATTTGCAAACACTTGCAATATAAAAATTAAAGAGTCATTACGGTTGTCTTGTTCCCAAAATTTGCATAACGAGATTTGGTGCCTCAATTTAAAATGTTGATTAGAGAAAATTTGAAATAAAAATTAATAAATTAATGATGTATATTCAATCTAACAAAAATCCTAAGCAAATACACATTGCCTATATTTGCTTGGAAGTAATTTTAATAGGCATTTTCTATTTTGATGACGTATATAAGTGTCGGATCCTTTAATAAATTAATGATGTATCTAACAAAAATCTTCTAATATCTAGGATACGACAATCGGACTTGTTCTTATCTAGGATATTTTTAAAAAAATTCTTGGAATTTTAGAGCAAATGGTCCCTAACGTATTTCTGTAGTGTGTTTTTGGTCTCTAACCTTGAATTTTTTGCTAGGATGTCCCTAACTTATGACATTATGTGCAAAAATGATTCCTATAGACGGATTCTGTCCAAATTTTTCGTTAGTTTGGTGTTTGGTCTCAAATCTCTTTTAATTTTGTCTTTTTTTTTTTACTTTGCGTCTCTTCACATTACCCAACAACGGTCTAAGAATTTTGAAGAAAAAAAAACTCACACCACTTTGAAATTTGAGGACTTAGTTTTCCAAATAACAAAATCAGCAAAAAATCATTGAATTTTTGAATTTTTTGAATGGTTGATGTATGAAATGTTGTAGCAAGTGTCATTTTTAGTGGCCATATGTGTGATGTTCTAATTTAACATGTTGGAGCATTTTTTGAATCTGGATTTGTGAATGGATAGTTTGAGTATGGAGATTGTTTGCATAGGTAAAAGATGGTGGTTGAATGTTCAACACGTATCAGGGGGCAGGGATCATTGGTTATAGGAGAATATTCGTGCAACTTTTTCAATAGGTTCGAGACTAACAGCACACCATTTTACATACGTTAGAGATCAGTTGTGTACATTTACTGAAAAAGGTTAGGGACCACTTGTGCACATTTAATGAAAAGATTAGGGATCATTCATGCACATTTACTAAAAAGGTTAATGACTTGTCATGCACCATCTCCACACATTCAACACAATGAAACAAAATACAATGTTAAACACAGATTTGATCCTAATTTCATTCATTTATCCAAGAATGACTCACTCATCTTCTCTGGCAAGCAATAAAACGTGTACCAATGTTTAGATCTATTCTAGAAGTCTTCATTTCCAATGGTAACCCACATTGACAAAGATTGGATTTTATTTACTTTTTCCAATTCCAGCCAAACATCATACTTCAAATTTTGGCAGTTTTCACCAACAACATATACTTGGCGAGTATGATTTAGGTTATATAGGCGAGAATGAACATAAGAAAATTAAAGGGTGAGTTGACTAATTTAGCCGTACATGTAGAAATAAATTAAAAGAGATTTAAGACCACGCACCCAACAAATCGTAAATTTGGATGGAATTTGTCCATAGGACCAGTTTTGCACCCAATGACAAAGGTTAGGAACCTCCTAGCCAAAAATGTAAAGTTAGGGACCAAAAACACACTAAGAGCATACATTGGAGACCATTTGCGCCAAAATTCCTTTTTTCTTTTATAGAAATCAATTTAAAATAATATTGAAGTATTTTTAATTTAATTTTTATTTTCATTTTTATTTTTATGGTGTAAGATATTTTTTATTGGGATAATTAGCTCATATACCTTTTTTTTAATAAAAAGTTGATAGATACGCTCTTTTTTAAATTTTTTATTCTTACCCACGTCTAAATAATATTTGTGAAAAATACATTTCTTCTCTATTATATAAACTCTTTTAAAAATATTTATTTATTGCATAGTAATGTATGTACTTTTATATAATATTCACTTTAGTCCTTATATTTTTAATTATATTTCAATTAAGTCCTTCAAAAATTATATCTTAAGTCCTTAATCTTTTACATCTTTACACTTTGGTCCCCAAATTTTTAATTATCTTTCAATTAAGTCCTCCAAAAATTGTATCTTAGGTCCTTCAACTTTTTAAATATTTACACTTTGGTCTCCAAATTTTCAATTATCTTTCAGTTAAGTCCTCCAAAAAATGCATCTTAGGTCCTTCAATTTTTACATTCTTACATTTTGATTCCCAAATTTTCAATTTTTTTCAATTTTTTTTATTCTTACCCACTCTAAATAATATTTATGAAAATACATTTCTTCTCTATTATATAAACTCTTTAAAAATATTTATTTATTACATAGTAGTGTATGTACTTTATATAATATTTACTTTAGTCCTTATATTTTTAATTATATTACAATTAAGTCCTTCAAAAATTACATCTTAGGTCCTTAATCTTTTACATCTTTACACTTTGGTCCCAAATTTTTAATTATCTTTCGAGTTAAGTCCTCCAAAAATTGCATCTTAGGTCCTTCAACTTTTTATATCTTTACACTTTGATCTCCAAATTTTCAATTATCTTTCAGTTAAGTCCTCCAAAAATTGCATCTTAGGTCCTTCAATTTTTTACATCCTTACACTTTAAGCCCCAAATTTTTAATTATTTTCAATTTTTTATTCTTACCCACGTCTAAATAATATTTATGAAAAATACATTTCTTCTCTATTATATAAACTCTTTTAAAAATATTTATTTATTGCATAGTAGTCTATGTACTTTATATAATATTCACTTTAGTCCTTATATTTTTAATTATATTTCAATTAAGTCCTTCAAAAATTACATATTAGGTCCTTAATCTTTTACATCTTTACACTTTGGTCTCCAAATTTTAATTATCTTTCGATTAAGTCCTCCAAAAATTGCATCTTAGGTCTTTGAACTTTTATATCCTTACACTTTGATCTCCAAATTTTCAATTATCTTTCAGTTAAGTCCTCCAAAAAATACATCTTAGATGTGGTAACATATGTGTTACCCGTGTCAAATTGATTTTAATGAAATTGAGGAAGTAACATATAGTAACAAATACGGTAACATATATATGTTACCAGCGTAAAAATATTATTTTTAAAAATAAAAATTAGAAATATTTGATTTTACCAAACTAATTTATTTTTTAAAAAACATTTACAATGAGATAAATCATAAAATACCATTTGTATTGAAAATGAGAAAGTAACATAAGGTAACACATGTGATAACATATGTGTTACTCATGTCAAATTAATTTTAATGAAATTGAGGAAGTAACATATGATATAATTTGATTTTAGACCAAACTAATGTATTTTTTAAAAAACATTTACAAGGAGATAAATCATAAAATAATAATTGTATTGAAAATGAAGAAGTAACATAGGGTAACATATGTGTTACCCATGTCAAATTGTTGATATTAAAAATGAAAAAATTAAATATATTATTTTTATTTAAAATAATTAAGTAATTCAAAAAATTATAGAAGGATATAATTTGCTAAAAATTGATTTTAATATAATTGAGTAAGTAACATAGGTTAACAAATATGGTAACATATATGTTACCCGCGTAAAAGTATTGTTTTCAAAAATAAAAATTGGAAATATTTGATTGTAGACGAAATTAATGTATTTTTTAAATACATTTACAAGAATATAAATTATACAATAGTAATTGTATAGAAATGAAGAAGTACTATAGGGTAACATATGTGTTAGCCATGTCAAATTGTTGATATTAAAAGTAAATAACTTAAATATATTATTTTTATTTATAGTAATTCATATTTCAGAAAATTATAGAAGGATATAATTTGCTAAAAATTGATTTTTATGAAATTGAAGAAATAACATAAGTTAACAAATACGGTAACATATATGTTACCCGCGTAAAAGTATTGTTTTCAAAATTGAAAATTAGAAATATTTGAATTTAGACGAAATTAATGTATTTTTAAAAACATTTACAAGAATATAAATTATAAAATAATAATTGTATAGAAATTGAGAAGTAACATAGGGTAATGTGTTACCCGTGTCAAATTGATTTTAATGAAATTGAGTGAGTATCATGGGTTAACAAATATGGTAACATATATGTTACCCACATAAAATTATTGTTTTAAAAATAAAAATTGGAAATATTTGATTTTGGATGAAACTAATGTATTTTTTTAAAAATATTTACAAAGAGATAAATCATAAAATAAAAATTGTATTGAAAATGAGAATGTAACATAGGGTAACAAATGTGGTAACATATGTGTTACCCGTGTTAAATTGATTTTAATGAAATTGAGGAGTAACATAGGTTAACAAATACGGTAACATATATATGTTACGCACGTAAAAAAATGTTTTTAAAAAATAAAATTGGAAATATTTGATTTTGGACGAAACTAATGTATTTCTTAAAAACATTTACAATGAGATAAATCATAAAATAGCAATTGTAGTGAAAATGAGGAAGTAACATTGGGTAACACATGTGGTAACATATATGTTACGCATGTCAAATTGATTTTAATGAAATTGAGAAAGTAACATGGGTTAACAAATATTATAACATATATGTTACCCACGTAAAAGTATTGTTTTCAAAATTAAAATTTGAAAATATTTGATTTTAGACTAAACTAATGTAGTTTTAAAAAATATTTACTGAGATAAATCATAAAATAACACTTGTATTGAAAATGAGAAAGTAACATAGGATAACACGTGTGGTAACATATGTGTTACCCCAATCAAATTAATTTTGATGAAATTTAGGAAATAATATAGGTTAACAAATACGGTAACATATATGTTACACCGCATAAAAATCTGATCTTTTTTAAAATAAAATTTGGAAATATTTTATTTTTGACAAATGAATGTATTTTTAAAGTTATTTACAAGGAGATAAATCATAAAATTACAATTGTATTGAAAATAAGGAAGTAACATAGGGTAACACATGTGGTAACATATGTGTTACCCGTGTCAAATTGATTTTAATAAAATTGAGGAAGTAACATATGTTAACAAATACAAGAATATGTATGTTACTCACGTAAAAGTATGGTTTTCAATAATAAAATTTAGAAATATTTGATTTTAAACCAAATAAATGTAGTTTTAAAAATATTTATAAGGAGATAAATCATAAAATAGCAATTGTATTGAAACGAGGAAGTAACATATGTGGTAACACATGTGTTACCCGTGTCAAATTGATTTTAATGAAATTGAGGAAGTAGCGGTTAAGAAATACGGTAACATATATGTTACCACGTAAAAGTTTTGTTTTCACAATTAAAATTTGGAAATATTTGATTTTAGATCAAACTAATGTAGTTTTTAAAAACATTTACAAGGAGATAAATCATAAAATAGCAATTGTATTAAAATGAGGAAGTAACATAGGGTAACACATATGTTACATGTTAACAAATACGGTAACATATATGTTACCTACGTAAAAATATTGTTTTTAAAAATAAAAATTGAAAATATTTGATTTTAGACCAAACTAATGTATTTTTTAAAAACATTTACAAAGAGATAAATTATAAAATAGCAATTGTAGTGAAAATGAGGAAGTAATATAGAGTAACACATGTGGTAACATATGTGTTACCCGTGTCAAATTGATTTTAATGAAATTGAGGAAGTAATATAGGGTAACAAATTCAGTAACACATATGTTACCCGCGTAAAAGAATTATTTTTTGAAAAATAAAATTTTGAAATATTTAATTTTAGACCAAACTAATGTAGTTTTTGAAAAATATTTAAAAGGAGATAAATTATAAGATAACAATTATAAAGTGTTTTTAAAATAAATACAAAGTATTGATTTTATTGCAAATGAAAGCAAATAACACATAACAATTTGATCTTCTCCACTCAAGAGGAGATTTATTTATTTAATTGAATATTTGGAGGAACAAAATGTGTTTGATATTAAAGTCAAACATATTTAGTGTACAGTGGGCAAAATAATTTTTCCACTAGGTGGAGAGAGAATTGTACCAAAGTAAATATATATGTTACTAGTATAAAAATGTTGTTTTAAATAAAAATTGAAATATTGATTTTAAATATAAAGAATGTATTTTTAAAAAATTTATAAAAATAGAGAAATCGTAAAATATTAATTCTAATGAACAATAAAGAAGTAACATATAGTAAAATATATGTTACCCATGTAAAAAAGTTGTTTTAAAACAAAAATATTGAAATATTAATTTTAAAGAAAAATAATGTATTTTTTAAATAATTATAAACTATTGATTTTATTGCAAATGAGCAAGTAACACATAATAATATATATGATACTAGTATTAAAATATTTTTTTAAAATGAAAATTTGAAATATTGATTTTAAATGAAAATAATGTATTTTTAAAAAATTTATAAAAATAGAGAAATGGTAAAATATTGATTTTAATGAAAAATGAGGAAGTGACATATATGTTATCCGTGTAAAAATGTTGTTTTAAAAAAAAAATTGAAATTTTAATTTTAAAGAAATATAACGAATTTTTTAAATAATTATAAAATATTGATTTTATTGCAAATGAGCAAGTAACACATAGTAACATATATGTTACTAGTATAAAAATATTTTTTTAAAATGAAAAATTGAAAAATTGATTTTAAATAAAAATAATATATTTTTAAAATATTAATAAAATTAGAAAAATGGTAAAATATTGATTATAATGAAATATGAAGAAGTAACATATATGTTACCCATGTAAAAATATTGTTTTTCAATTAAAAATTAAAATATTAATTTTAAATGAAAATAACATATTTTTTAAAAAATAATAAAATGAGTAAATTATAAAGTATTAATTTCAATGAAAATGATGAAATAACACATATGTTACTCGTGTAAAAATATTATTTTTCAAATGAAAAAATAAAAATATTGATTTTATGAAAATACTATATTTTTAAACAATTATCAAAGAAAATAATTGTAAAATATGATTATAGTTATTATTATATTTAAAATAGTATCTGAGATATGATACAAATATGATAGTAGGTGGTGGTAACACGTGTTAATTTAATTTAAATTAAAGTAACATATGTGTACCATAATTTAAAATAGTATATAAATATTTATTTTGTTCGTTTAGATGAAAAATCGAGTGTAAAGTTAAAGATTTAATTGAAAGTGCACTTATTTTGACCACTAAAATTACACTTATTTTGGCCACTAAAATCAAGTATTTGGAAGACCAAACTTTGAACATATATAAAGTTGAAGGACCTAATATGCAAATTTTAGAGGACTTAACTGAAAAATAATTGAAAATTTGGGGACTAAAGTGTAAAGATATAAAAAGTTGAAGGACCTAAGATGTAATTTTGGAGGACTTAACTGAAAGATATTTAAAAATTTGGGGACTAAAGTGTAAAGATGTAAAAGATTAAAGACCTAAGATGTAATTTTGAATGACTTATTTAAAATATAATTGAAAATATAAGGACTAAAGTGAATATTATATAAAGACATAGATTATTATAAAATAAATAAATGTTACATCATCATTCCACGTTATAAAATATTGTTTTTAATTAAATGAGGTATTTTTAAATCAAACCAAGAAAATGATGTATTTTTTGAATAATAAAAAAAGAAAGTATTTTTCAACTTTTTTATAAAAAGTAGGGTTCTTGTGAACTTTGCCCTTTTTTATTTTTGTTTATATAATCTTCACAATCATGGACTTTCTTGCAATTGAAGATAAAATTACGAAGATATTTTGGCAATTAAAAAAATCAAACAAAAAGTCCAAATCCCAAAAGCTTTTTGGCCCAAAAAATAGCTCATATTCTCGTTATGCGTCTTCTCAAATGCTTCCTTTGTCCTTGTTCATTCTCATTAACTAGAATACATTGGAGTCGTCCAACTCAATTCAGATTAAGTACAAGTAAAAATAAATCTTTATAAGATAGTCAAAGTTCAGTGTAGGCATCCATTTGCACTCGTCCTTATGTGACTCCGTCCCTATTTACAATCCTTCCTTGAAAATTTGAAAAGTTGGCGATAATTAATATTAAATATTTCATAGATTATAATTTCATTAATATACAACTCAAGGTTTAAAATTGGTTCATATATTTATTCTATTTATAAATTTGTATTTCAATCTATCCTTGATGTTTAGTATGCGCCATTTCTATCCACTTGACTATTAAAAAGTCAAGTTTTGTTTATTTCTATTATCAATCAAAATATCAAAATGACTATAAATAGTTAAATAAAAAAGAGAGAAAATAGAAAAACATTCTCCCCCCACCCTACCTTGTTAGTTAGGCAGAGACGACGAAGAGCTTTGGCACGAATAATGTTTACTTATTTTTTGTTTCTTTTTAAAAATTAAGATATTATATTGTATCTTTCAAACTATTAATCTATGTGACTATGTACATTTTAATAATCTCAACGATGAAAAATCGATATATGCTTATTTCTCAAAAAACTAATACCTTATTCTACTTTTAATTTAAATGAATTTTTTTTTCACCTATTTTTCATCAAAAAATGTCATAACTGCGTTTGATTAATTTGTATTTTTAATACACTACTTAAAAAGACAACATTTTCCTTGAAAACAATGAAAATGTTTTCTTAGGAGGAGGAGGGTGAGGTTTTATTTTTCATGAAAATTTTGCCTATTTTCTTTTACCTAAATTTCTTAGATCAAAATTAATTTGAATTTTAATTATAAGCTAAAAGTCGGTCAAAATTGTTCCCATAAACGTGCACGATCCACTAGCCAACCATACTTTTAACTGTTTAACACCACCCTAGAAGTTAGCACAAAGTTTTTTTGGGAACGGGAAAATGTCAATATTACAGATCCAATATTTGCTGACAAGCCCAGTTATGATTAATCGTCAAATCTGCTGAATAATTTTTATTTTCAAAAAATAATTAGTAATCATAAAATATTTCAAATTTAAAGTTTTATTAATTCAATAGGGGTCCCCAACATCATTTTGGACCATCATTTTGTACATTAAACAAATAATTTGAAAATTCATGCGTATTTCATTAAATCTTTTGGTTTAAATTGCTTTTCATGATTTCAGTTTCAACAAATGTGAAATTTGACTAGAAAATTACAGTTAGTTTAATTAAATAATAAAATTAAATTGAACATTGAAATTAAAATCAAAATACTACGTAGTATTTGAGTTGTTGGTGAACCATTTACGATTATTAACATGTCCTAAGTCACATATAGCATCCAAATAGTAAAAGAAAATGTAGACACATAATTTTAAATAACAAAATATATAAAAATAAAAGAAAATATAAAAAAGGTAGTCTAGTAGTCAACAACCACTTCTTAATTATTGCATTCTACTTTAATGTATATTTTTCTTAAGTTGACCAGTTCTAATATCATAGGTGATAGAACAACTGCTCTTTAAATTTTTCCACTATGACCATACCGTCTATCGTTGTTGCTTTTCTCGTCTCCATTCCCTGCTCATTGGTCTTTCAGTTCATTTGCCCTATTTTCTTATTTTATTTTCACCTCTATCCCTTTTCTAGTCTATCTTATTGCCTACCTCGACTTGTAAATTACGGGATACGCCTGCGTAGAAAAGTGTTACTTTTTATAAAGAAATGATTTTAATTTTAATTTTATTTATTTTGTGTTGACACAAATAAGGGTATAACTGTATAAGCATCATTGTCACAAAATTAGATTTGGTTAAAGAAGAACTCTGCGTACGTATAGATAATCCTTGTATTTTGTACTTGTTATCGCCACCCCCGGTCCCCCACCAACTCTTTTCTCCATTTCACTGGCTTTATATATCATAGTACATGGTAAAAAAGTAAAGAAGAAAGAAAGAATAATTCTATGGCCGCTCCTCACTAAAACATGCCCAGATCTCACTTTCTCATTTACCCCTTAAGATTCGACTACCCATTTTCTTAATCAAAAGCATAAAGAAATGGCGACTCTACAGAAATTCAAGCTGTTAGCAACCCAGTGCGCAGTGTCTGGAAGCCCAACAAGGAGCCCAACCACCAGCCCAGTAATCCACCTCCGCCGGAGAAAAACTCTCCGAATGCTGCTCAGCCGCAACGGAGGCGGAGGCGGAGGTGGAGAAGGGAGGAGGCTGCCGCCTCGACCTGGGGATGACTCATCTGATGGAAGGAGAAGCAACGACGGCGATGACTCGCAGGAGAAGGGGAAGGATACGGTGGTAAGCCACAAGCTCAGGGACCTGTTTGTATCCTCGCCGCCACCGTTCGAAGAGAGGACATCGGGGAATTCGAGAGAGGGGATTTCACCGGCGGCCGGTATGGATGGGAGGAGAGGTGGGACGCGGCCGCTACGGCCGTTATCAGCGACGTTCCGGCAACGGTTGCTCAGGAGAGCCTGGCGGCCGGTGCTTGGTGCCATACCTGAGTCACATTATGAAAATTAAATTGTACAATAGAATATTTAAAAAAAAAAAACTTTATTATTTGGATTTTAATTAATTTCTCAAAATTTTTGGCTTCTTCTTAATTTGTCTGGCTAGATTTTCACATGTACTTTAGTTTATTTGATACGATAAATTAGTTAATATTAAAAATAATAATGGATAAATTTTGCTATATTTATCTTCCTTAATACATGAATACATGTACTAATTACCTTTACGAGAAAAATTTTTAATATGTATTTTTCTTCGTCACTTTACGATGTTGAAAAAAAGTAAAAACTCCCTTGGACATAGTACAATAATAATTTTCAAACAACTACTGAAACTTTGTTCATTAGAGTCTGAAAAATCTCCAGTGCGAGATCTAAATGAAAGCTCTATTATTTGGTTCTCGTTTTTCCTTTTTCTTTTGACTTAGTTTGATGGTACATTGACACGACCAAGCACTTTGATTCGATTATTCTTAGCTTGATTAAGATTTTTTCGTCAAAATCTATAAATGTTAAGTGATAAAGAGAGTAATTATCAATTTCTAAATCAATAGATAAAATTGTACAACTTTCATCTTTTATATTAGATCTATTTAGTCGAAGTTCCTTTTTCTTTTTGTACTCCTTTAATCTAGTTATAAAGCTTGATGGTCATGGATTGAGGATATTAAATGAAATGGCCATGGATTGAGGAAAATCTAAATGATGCAAAGTATGGAAGACTAAAATTCAACAATTTGATCTAAATATCTTTAATTTATTTTCATCATTCAACAATTTGATCTAAATATCTTTAATTTACATTGTCATCGAGCATAGAAAGACACGGACCGATTAGTCTTTCGCTTGTTTGGAAACTCATACAAAACAACCAATGAGCAAAGTTATTCTCCCTTTTTGTAATTTTTGTCTTAGTTAAGTAAAGTTTGCTAAATGTAATTTTCAATTATATGGTAAATAAAAATACCCCATAAAAATTTGTCATTTCTCGATGAGCATTAGTGATGCAATTACTATGTCAATATGGCATGAGTACAAATGTGCTTCTGATTATACAGAAATTCAAATTCTTTTTTTAATAATTACTATATCCCCACCCCCAAACAAAAGACAAACAAACAAACAAATGAAAACTGTTGAAGCAAGGTGAAGAGTTGCAATTTTGTCGAGTGGAAATTGGTCACAAGTGAAAAGTAGTTAACAAAGTAATAAATAAATAAATAAAATGTTTGATGTTAAGAGTGGTTAAAGGATGCTGCCAACAGAAGCAAGACAAGTCCGCACTCTTTTCTCTTATTCATTTGAGTACAAGCATGCATTGGCAATTGGTTAACCACGTAAAATTGAATAGAATTAAATAATAGAATTATTGACTTTATGTCAGGGCCGGCCTAAGATTTGAAATGTCTTTAGACAAAAATTTAAATTGAGCGCTTAATAAATTAAGATATTTTAAAATATAAATTTTTAACACACAATTAAATTTTCGTATATTCACAGATCACATATTATAATACTTTATTTAGATCTAAATTAGATTTTTTCATAAGTATATAATACTTTGTTTAGATTCAAATTAGATTTTTACACAAGTCAAAATACTCAATAATCGTTATACAATATAGAGGTAGAAAATATAATCAAATCATTTTTATTTAACAAAAACAAATAAAATTCTTCGAATTAAAAACAGTTGAAATGTCAAAGAAAAGAGACAATATATAATAAAAAAATATACACAACATATGCAAGGGGTGTGCGTATACATATAAACATATTTACAAAACAAAAAAATGTACATTTTTGTTTTTCTTTACTGAATAAAAAAATTGTTGGAATTTAGAAAATCATTTTGATTCAGGATCAAGATTTCTAAAATAAAATTTAAAAGAAAAATTGCACGGTCTATAATTTAAAAAATAGATTAAGGTAGTTAATATATGTTAGATTTAGACTTGTTTTTTATTTAGGCTCATCTCACATGTAAGTAGACTGATTTTATTTTAAAAAAAAATTTGAACCAAAAGTTTTGAGCCCTGAATGGTTGGGGACTTGAGGGCCCTAAGCGGTTGCCCAGTTGCCTAGGGCTCGGCCCTGCTTTATGTATATAAATATGTACAAAATATGTAAATAATTTTTTAACTTTTTATCAATTTATTTGTAAACAATTCAAAATGTATCATTAACAAGCTAATTCTTGAAACAAAATCCTAGAACAAAAAATAAGGTTCTAAAAAACGTAATGCATTGCTAGACGTGGAGGCCAAGTTTTAAGCTTTTTAGGCCTAGGCGAGGGTTAGGCGGGGGTAAAGCGTGAGCGAAGCGTGAAAAAGTGTTTTCTTATTTTTAATATTAATTTAAATATTAAAAAAATGATAAAAAAATATTTTTAACTAAAAAGCGCACGTCTAAGCGAGCCTAGGCGCGCGCTTTTTAGTTAAAAACGTAATTGACCAAAAAAGCGTGCGCTTAGGGCCCAAGCGGCGGCGTGGAGGAGGTCTGACAGCTGACTGCAAGCGCTTTTAGAACACTAATAAAAAATATTAAGAAAACTAAGAAAAATAAAACTAGAGTAATGTAATAAAATGACCGCTTGACCACTGAAAGTATATAATTCACTCGATATTACGAGAGCTTAGGATTTGCTCAAGCATCTCTCATAAGCTCGTGAAAAAGTGAGATTATTTGTCCAAATTCAAAAAATAAAACCTCAATTGTTAATTATTATTGTGCTGGAATTTGTTTACAGTCTCACAATATATCTAAAAACACGACATAATCTAATTCTTTTTAAGTATATAAAACTGCTCAACTCACAAACCATATAAAGTATATTTGTCACTTGACAAACAAAAATGGAATTGGTTCTTTGACCAACAAGGCAAGGAACTGTTTGTCTAACTACGTAATTATTTATGTACTTAAAATTGAAAATTTGCTTTACAAATAATGGTGGGGTAGAATACTTGAAAGTGCCATAGATCTTGAGGACAAAGCCACTTGGAAAGATTTAAAGAAAAGGCAACAAATAATCTAATTTAAAGTTGTGTCTCATTTTAAGTTTCCCTTTTTTGATGTTACATGATACTTTTGAAATGGTATATGAGTGGGGTTCTCACTTCTCAACAATGCTTTTGCAACCACACTTTAAAAACTCTATGGGCCTATATTGAGATTTTGATAAGATGTTTTTGTTTGGTCCTGAGATATGAATTGTCCTAAATTGAAACCCATATTTTAGAATAGGTTTGTCCGTTTATTGTTATTTAGCTCTTATTTGATCAAGTTTAAAGTTTGGTTGAAATGATCAAACAATTTTTTATCACATA
Organism: Forsythia suspensa; assembly: GCA_023638005.1. NCBI lineage: Eukaryota > Viridiplantae > Streptophyta > Magnoliopsida > Lamiales > Oleaceae > Forsythia > Forsythia suspensa. Next base: position 12,290,075 of record CM042672.1, read on the forward strand.
TTTTATAAGATTCACAACTTACCATACACTTATTATATATGTACATTCTATAAGACACTCCATAACTTGTAAAGCAATTAAAAATTAATTTAACTACCATCAAACATACACTTAGTTATTTTGAATAAAAGTATAGAATATAAAAAAATTCAATTCTTGATCCAATTTTAGTATTCTTTGGAATTAATGAATTCGTCGATTAAGATGAATTAATTAGTATTTCATGGTAAATCACAAATATTTGATTTTAAATTCACAAGTATTGACTAATAGAATAAGTTAAATTTTACAAATTTCAGTAATGATCAGAGTTATATATAGATAGTTAAGAACACTTGACCTACTAGGAATATAATTTAACTATAGTAATTAGTGGTCCTTTATTATGTAATTTTGATATTCTTTTATATTGTCAACTATAAAAGTACAATTTTGAAAAATAAAAAAAACACGAATAATAAATGATAATTCAAATTTTTTCGTGTTATACTAATATAATTTGAGAGGAGAAGATGCGAAATTTTCACCGAATTTTGATTGGCACGACCAGTTATGAAGTACAGGTGGAGAAGGACCACTAAATGAATAAATTGCCCGAAATTTTTTAAGAATGCGCTACTTTTTGAAAATAATTCTAAAAAGTCATTTATGTTACTAAAATTCTAAAAATATTGTTTTGGTAATATATTTATTATAATTTCAAATATTAATATATTAATTACAAACTATAATTAACAGCTGTAACTGAAAACCTGTAAAAAGGAGATTTTCCGTTATTTCCATTAAATTAGAAATTTAATTGATTATTTGCCAAAATAGAAAAAAAAAATCAGAAAAGTCGCGAAGAAGATCAGTACGAAAGCGAAGAACATCATTCAGCGAAGATGATCAGTTCTCGAAGAACATCAGACCGTGAAAAACTTCCGTCCATGAAGAAGGTACGCTGAAGAAAAACAGAACGTGAAGAACATTAGAACGCGAATAACATTATATTTCTATCATGATCTTGTAGTATTTGGAAGTTTATTATTTGCGCAGATGTTTATTACATTTAGAACATCCGCGTATGTTACATTTCAATATGTTACGTTTGTATGTTTATAACATATTATTTTATGTTATTATTTTGTAACAAATTACAGTGATTAGTAATTCCAATGTAACATATGTAACGTCAATGGTAGAGAATACCAAATCATATAACATGTGTTTGGTAAAAATAACATCATATCATCTGTAACATGTGTTGGGTAAAATAACAGTGATACAGAATGTCGTTTGTAACATATGTATCAGATAGTGATCTGTTTATAGAATTTGTAACATTTGTATCGGACCATGATATTAAAAGATTACATTACAAATGTTACAAATGCAAAATCAACTCTAAATTTCAACAAGTTCGTATTTACATAAATACTGGACTCTAAAACAAATTGATCCATTGTAACATTAGAATGTAACAATGAAAACAAATTTAACTCACGATTTAATAACATAACCTAATTTGTAACATATTCAATAACATATTAATTGCTACAAAATATCAATTGTAACATTTGTATCAGAACTTGATTCACAACGTCATTCCTAACATCTGTATCAAATATTCATACACAATATCATTTGTAACAACAGCATCAGACATTGATATTAAAGAGAATCTGTTACAAATGTTACAACTGCAAAACGAACTCTAAACGTTAAGAAAATCAGAACGTGAAGAACATCACGTTTGTGATCAAATAATTACATTAGTTTAATTATTGTAACATGTTTATCAATCCAAATATATGTAACCTGTTTTTGAATAAATGTGATTGTATGTAGAGAAGGTTATTCGCCGGAGACTGGAAGCATTGGACTCCGGTTTGTTTTCTCCACCAAGCAACGCTCTCTTCGACATTGTCAATTTGCGATTTGGAGTCTCCATTGTTCAAATGAGATGAAAAATATTGAAAAATGTACTAGGATTTAGGGATTTCGGACGAAGATTTGCAGAGATTCTGAAAAAAATTGCACCAATTTAATAATGGAAAGTTTCTTCAGAGTTGGAGTTTTTTCACTGTAGATGGTGCGTAAATATATGAGGGTTAAAGTGGTAATATGTAATTTATGGTTTTAAAACTGATTTTAATCCATTATTAATTGAATATAAAATTATTAATTTATTTTTAAGAATGTAATATTTTTGAAATAAATAAGCTAAGTTGTTAAATTTAGAATTATTTTAATATTGGTAAGTAGTGGATGTAATATCCACTAAATCGCCAGGCCTAGCCCAATTGACTCCTATTTAGGGATAATGGGTAGATTGGACTGGGCCGACCCGCATACAACTAGGCCAAATGTAGATTTGAACCCGCCCATCTAAATATATGTTTTGAACTAGGCCAGAACCATCTTCCAAATTCGAAGATCAAACTGGCCCACATACCTACCAATATTGCAAGCCAACCGACCCGACCCATCATTATTTATTTATTTATTTTAATTTTTGGGAATTTAACTCGATTTAAATTATGTTTGTTACTACCCAAATTTTTTAAGGTCCACACGTCGCCAGAGAGGGCGTGTGATGGCCTTTATTGGCCTTCACTCTCACCACAGTGGTGGCCCAAGCACTCGCTGTCCAAGGACGAGACTAACGAAGCCCATAAAGGGCCTCGCCTCTCATGATGGGCCTTGGCTGCTTGATCGGTCTTCGCATCCAGATAATCCTCGTCAGCACGATATTTTAGAATAGTTAAAGTGATATCTCAATAAAGATTGTGTTTCATTGTCATACAAATTGAGAATGAAACCAAATCTCAATCTCCTAACAATTGGCAACGCGATATTGGAAATCATCTTAGATAATGATGAAAATCTAAAAGACGTTCACATCCAATTACCCCTTATCCCTTAAGAAAGGAAAATCCCATCAGATGTCTAATTGATTGCTTAATTAAATCAATTAGAATTTTAAACCTATAAATACAAGATCTTTTATTATTCGAAGGTACACATTATTCTCTATCATTAAACTCTGTTCAAATATTTGCTTACTTGTCTCTTCCACATTCAAAAATCTCCTCATATATTTTTTGTATCGGTGATTGATTTGATCGTGAGATACCAACGTTCGCCAACCCTTTTTCTCGGTGATCTAAAATTATCCAAGTGTGTAGGTAATATATAGACTGGCGGATGATTGATTGGAGATTTGTTGACATATGGATAGTGTGGATTCGGAGGTCAACAATGTTCTAATTGAAAAAATTGAAAATTGGGTGACAAATGAGAGATTATGTTAAAAAAAAAAGTAGAAGAGAGATAAGTATTTATAGCCAAATTTTGATTTTTTAAGAAACAAAAGACGGGATGTAAAAGAAAGAGATTTCAATAGTTCTTTTAATTTATTTTTAGTTTTTAATGTTTTAATAATGAGAAAATTGTCAATAAGTCACCTGCATGTGACTTATTTCAAATTAAGTCAATTTTTTTTTCAAAATTGTGATTAAGTAATACTTTACAGCAATATTTTGAATTAATTCCAAAATCACCATTGTTAACCATATTTTTCCATCAACACATTCTTCCACCTCCACAAACCTCCTCCACTTCCGGCGACAACCTCCTCCACCTCCGGTGACCTCCGGCGAGTGCTTATACGGCGCAATGTCACTTTTTAATTCTCTATAGTAAAACCTGGGCCATCTGTTATTGAAATTGTGAAGATATCTAAACATTCATAGAAGGAAGGATTTGTGAAAGAGACTATTCCACAACTTCCTTTATCAATCATAAATTCGATCATTCTTTGTATGTAAATTGTCAACAGATCTTTCCCGGAAAAATGATGTTTCAAACAATGTCCGTGTTTGGGATAATGAACTTAATCGGTCTTGATTCGATTCTGGCGCCGTCTTTGCCGTGGCGCTAGAGGGCTAGTCGGGAAGTACAAATTTAGTGGAAGGAATGGAGGGGGTGTGGCACTTCTTGGTGTAGCTAAACCGCTACAGGATTGGTTTTAGGCGGTTCTTTGGTGAAGATTTTGGATCAATTTCCAACTGGGGTTTTAGGGATTCTTTTGTTGTTTGCTGGGATTGAGTTGACTATGTGTTCAAAGGACATGAATTTTAGTTGTTATGCTTATTTGCACGCTGTTTCACTTGTTGGCTCAAGTGCAACACTTGAATTTTTTTGTGGGATAGTTGTGCATTTGCTTCTTAGGACAAGAAGATTGGGTGATGGCCCATCTTGTCCCACAGTTAAGTGCAATAATCTGTAGATCAAATGTTGAACTGGAGTTGTCTTAGTGCTAGAGTGTTTATATAGATGATTTGTTTGATGAATTTCTATAGGGATGATAATGTATTATAGAAAACAGTATCATAGAATATAATATCATTATATTAGTTGTGACCATGATTTGCCATTTGATATATTGTATTATAGAAAACAACTTGATATTGTATTATAGAATAGCAACTTGATATTGTATTAAGTTGGCCATTAGATTATTTATTTTTGTTGTTAATTAGTCATTAAGTTGTTTGACACTGTATTATACAAAATAGTATTACAGAAAACAATATCACAAAAGAAATGAGCATAGAATTTGCATACGTGCTCAGAATTTTTATTATAATATAATTTTGAAATGGTTTTGACGAGGCTTGTCTTGAACAGTGGATTTTACCCATTTGAAATCGTTAGTTTAGTTTAAAATGACAATCTTTAATTTTTTTTTTGTCAAAACAGCATCACAGATAAATATATCTTAATATATTAGTATTATAGGTTGAATCATTATCTTAATAAAACAGTATCAACGATAAAAGTATGGTATAAGTTCACCAATGTACATTATCTAAATAAAACAAGATCGCGGATTAAGCAAAGATAAAAGATAAAACAAGATCATGGATTAAACAGAATCAAAGTATACTAATGCACGTTACCTAAAACTAAGAGATTGAAACAGTATCATAGGTTGCAACCCTATCATAATTAAACAGTATCAAAGATAAAAGTATTGTATCATAAATAAAATTCATTCTACATAAATTCAAACAGTATCAAAGATAAAACAGTATCATGGATTAAACAGTATCAAAGTATACTAATGTACATTACCTAAATAAAACAGTATTATAGACAAAACTAAGAGATTGAAACCTGATCATAATTAAACAGTATCATAGATCGAAAGAGTATTAAGCATTTTGTATTATACTCTTAGACAACATTGTCATAATTAAACAGTATCAAAGATAAAACTAAGAGATTAAAACAATATCATAATTTGAAATTTTGTCATAATATTTCACTATTATTAGAAATAAGGAAAAAATTCGACAAATAAAAAGATTATCAAGTATTTTGCAATCATAGGTTGAAACATTATCATAATAAATGAATATCAAAGATAAAAGTATAGCGTAAGTGTCTATAAGACATTATATATATAAAAGCAATTATTACGACAAAATAATATCGAACAAAACAAGATACAACAAAACATTATCACAATTAGCATTTGTTTACAATTAACGGTATGTTAGTGTTTTAATTCTAAAATGTGACTTTAATTGAATTAAATTTTGACTATATGACTTTGGAGTCTATAAATACTAAAACAATTACTGATCTTGAATTTATCATTTAATAATTGATCGACGGAGTCCGCCTTCATAAATTGTTGGGTTAGACAATTGAGCCCAGCACGATCATTTTATTATGGTGGGTCAACCTATGAACCAATCTAAATTTGCGCATATTGATTACGATACGAATTCTTAACAAGTAGTTCATTCCCCGCCCCTTTAGACAGCACTGGCTACACCGTAGTCAAATTCCTAGGGCTTGTTTGGATGTGCTTAGAAAATAGATACAATTTTATAGGGAAAATAAATAAAGTATGTATTTTTGGGAACTCACTTATTTATAAGAAAAGTTAATGTGATAGTTTACCAAATGCCTTTTATAGTCCAAGTTTTTTTTTTTTATACAAATTTCAATATGGGTTGATAAATTTAAGAAATTTAAAGGTGATAAGGTAAATGTGCTGTTCTAATCAGATTTCAAAAGAACCCTAATTTTCATCCCACCTATTCCCGCTAATGCATTCTGCTGACGGTTGTCGCAAGTTGTCTATGATTCAGTATTGCACCGCCTTTTGTAATCAGACGCTCGCGCACTGAGAGAGAGAGAGAGAATGGAGAGTGGAAGAGATAGAGAAGAAGACGATGACGAAAGGAGAGAAGCCTCCATAGCCTCTGCAGCATCTTTAAGGCCCAATTTCAAGCCTAAAAGTGGGGTCACTCCAACCCAGCTATCTAAGTTCCAAGTATACCCTGCATCGCTATTTGGTTATTTTTATTTCCCTGCAATTCTAATTTTTTGTACCAATCGATTTGTTTTCGAGATCAGAGGAATATTAACCCATCATATTGACTTTCTAACTCTTATATACAGAGAATCAGCTTAAAATGGAAAACTGTAGAGCTTTATGAATACTATGGTGTTATTGGATTTTTGTCACTCATGTTATTGCTACCTAATTTTTAGTTTTAATTTTTGTTAATTTTTGGTCTTTCCCTACGAATTTTTACAGGTTCATTTTGCATTGTATATCATTCTTTTATATTTATTATATGGAATTGTTGTGATGATTTTGTTTGCCAGTTCAAAATTATGATGATTTGGTTTGCCAGTTCAAATTTATGGATTTGTGAGCTATAGAAAACGGATACTCCTGTAATACCTGCTTTGAGAATAGGAAGGAGAATTCTGGTTAATCACCTTTTGTAAGGTTTGCCGCTGTACTAAATGTATATGTATAATTGCAGCAGAAAATGGAATGGCGGAAAAGGATTTATGTAGCAGAACTAATTTTTTTTGGAAAAGGCTTTGCTTTTTGTTGTTATTGCTGTCTTCTTATAATGATGGCTGTCGTTTATTATCGATTGCATTCTGAAGAAATGGGTGGTCATAGGTTGCTTCTCTTTCTTGTTACTTGAGACATTATATTAAAAGCATTTGAATTTTTTTGTTAGGAATTGCACAGAAGGCGCTTACAACTAAAAGCCAGATCCAAAATTAAAAAGAAACCAAAAGGTATGTCATAATGTTGTACATAGGCATTGCTCCCTCGAGGTGAGATTTTGTGTGATTTGCCGAGTAAACCTTTGTAGGATTAGTTGATAGAGTTGGCAAATCTCATGGGAAGGATGTCAATTGTAAAGAATGCACAGATGAAAACCCAAGCAAAAGCATTGCAAATTCCAGCGTCTCATCCCCGGAAAACAGTTTGGGACATACTTCATCCTTGGAACAAGGCAAAGCAGCAGCAAACCATGCATCAAAAGAGCGCCAGAAGTTGTACTGGGGGTATGTTTGGACTGACCTTAGTTTATTTCTGTAGTCATTTTTGTATCGTTATAGTATCACTACAAATGAAAAATAAATTTTGATGAAAAATGTTTTTTACTCTCTAATAGTGTAGGCCATCTGTGCATCAACTAATATAACTTCCTATACTTATTACCAACGTTTTCTTCCTCTTTAATATTGTAGGCTTGACGCAAAGGAAAGGTGGGAAAGGAAATCCAATATGTAGATATTTCAGCCAGAACTGAAGTCTGTGTTTGCTGGGGAGAATATGGAAGATAGCCTCTTCAGTTATGAAGGTGAGTGTGAGACTTACTTCAGGTTCTCGGGATAATATCCTCAGAACCATTCCCAAGCCAAAATTTCAACTAATGTCTAAGGGGAAAAATGATCTGCAAAATATAACAATCAATTTACTTGCTGATATGTTTGAAAATCTGATGAAATGGGCATGCGATATGTGGCTGTGTAGATGTGTCTAGATGTTGTTAGGATTATTGGCAGATGCTGCTAAGAGTGATTTTATGAAATCACTCGTTTTGATATGGATTGACATTTCCTAAAGTTTGGAAATATTCACTTGTATTGAATAATGATCTAGGAACTCCGATCTCTTTTTTGAAACAGCAAGATTTAAAATAAAAACTCTCAATCATAGTTGGCTTTCAAGGCAGTTACCTGAATCTCTGGATGAGCATGTAATAAAGCTGGGTTGTTTTGTGCAGGAAAGAATATGCTCTAAGACAACCAATCCACCCTATTGAAGATTCTCCCGTCATGCAATTCTTCACTGTGCAGGAAGTGAACATACCATGATGAGTGATGACATAATTATTGTCAAACTAGATAAGTGAAGATCTAGATCAACTATCTCGTTAGCAATTACCACGAGTTATGTTAGTTTTGGTCTACCCATCTCTTTTAATATGTTTCAACAAAATCGTGTCACTTGTATGAATGGGAGCCACTTTAGGTTTATGCCAAACATTTCCCCAACCAGTGAGTCGACTTTTCTTAATTTATCCTCAATCGGCACTATGTTCACTCATTGAAGTATATTCTCCTTTTTCTATACTATCCAGGCATCCATCTTAGTTAATGATGCGTTTATCCTTACTGATTTTTTGCATTACGAGGATGAACTTGAATGCATTTTCAGATGAAATACCCTGCCTAGCACGTGCATCCCAAGATTACCTGTTTGCCATCTTCTGAAGCAAACTTTAATGCTTTATCTGTATCAAATAAACTTCATTTGTGCCCATCACCTTGTGATTGATGCGCACAACCAAAATCAGACGTGGAGAAAAATGTGGGGGGCAACAATACTACTTTGCACGGCAAATACTCCAAAGATCTCCCTTTTGTTTCCACAACATTGCCAGCTATATACAAGGACGCTATAATGCATGTTTGTGTGGGGTTTATAAGCACCTTATTTGAAAAGTATGGTGCTCGTGCTGAGTTAGCTGTTTTGCAAGTCATGCTAGGCTAAGCACATGTTTAGTCAAGTTTAAATTATAATTTTAATTGTTGGTCAAATTGTTCAAACATATTTTTTATCCACAACCTATTTATTATCCATATATTTTATAGGGCTTATAACTTATAAGTATTTTAAAAATAATTTCAGCACTATCAAATATACGCTTAGTATGGTTCAAGATTTTGGGAGTCGAACTGTGTTTGACATGGTGAGAAATCCCATTTTCAACTTGCTCGCTTGGGTCAATAATTTTTGTAATAAAAAAAATTCAAATTTGTGTCCTGGGAACTTAACAACCAAAAAATTGGTCCGCGTGGATTGTATTGGAGTGGATTTCAAAATCCGTTCCAACAAACAACCCACGTTATTGATGTGAATTTCAAAAGTTCTACGATTGATGAAAGTCTACAATGTTCATGTAAAATTATAATATAACTAAGCTTAAATTTTGATATACTTTATTTTTGAATGATGCGTTATCTTCTTTATGTTTACATGTATAGTCGATCTTCTTATCTATTTGAATGAATTTTTTTTATTCCCAACACCATGATACCAATATCACTAATTCCCAAATCTTGGGCAAATTGAACCTTCTAAAGAAAGAGCTAAATTCTAATGTCCCACAGGGGAACAAAAGAAAAAGAGGAAGATCCCTATGCCAAGACCCTTTTTTTTGGGTCAAAAGGGATTATTCGGATGGTCCATTGATGATCCAGCTTTTAATCCCGCTTATTTTTCTTCATTCAAGTAGGCTCCACCTTTAATTAGAACGTTGGCAGCAAAATGAAAGGCGCTGATCCAATTCTTTTGCCCACTTCCCTTTTTACCCTTCTTTATTAGACCGTTGTAAAACTCTTATTTTTTAAAAACAAAACTACTTCCATTTAAACTGCAAAATCTTCGAAAATCCTCCATCAATGGCAGAGACTAATTGCTCTCTGCTACAACAAAACCATATACCTAGTCCCAAACCGTCGATTTTCTCGCAGTTCTCTGATTCTGATCAAGCCCAACTCCTACCTCTCACAACAGAGAGTTTTGTCATGGAGAGAGGCCCTAGATATGAAGCTTATGCTGATCTGAGAGAAAAGAAGCTAAGATCGAAGAATTTGATTGAAGTTAAAAAAAAACCAGAAAAAGTAGAAGTGGAAAAGAATCAAAATCAATCTGTTTCGATTTTGACTCCACCAAAGAAGCAGGTGAAATTCCAGGGGAATGTGAATTTCACAACACCACCGAAAAGGCCGAAAGAGTCGTCTGTTTTAACCCGATCAGTGCCTGATTTTTCTTCCGCATTAAGGAAGGAGAACCGGAAGCCGGTGGCTGTGCTGCCGCCGGTAATGGAGAGGTCAGTGACGCCTCCACCAGCGGGGTGGAAGAATGGGATGGTTTATGGGAAAGTGGGAGGAGGGAGTAAGTCTGTGAATTCTGGGGAGAAGAGGAGTGATGGATTGATGAGTAGGAAGAGCTATGCAAACATGGAGGAATTGAAGGGATTGGCTACTGCTGCAAGGAATGGTATTAATGGAGAAAACAGGGGAGGGAGGATTCCTAGAGGTGCTGGGAAGACTGTTTTGGGGTACAGACAATTCTAAATTTTGGTGTGTTGCGCGACCGTGGGCCTTCTACCTCCATGCAGCATTGCTCCGTCGCGTGTTTGTGGAGAGATTTATTGATCTTTCTCTTGATTTCATTTTTCTTGTTTATCTTTAGTATTTGATTCTTTTATTAACTTTTGCTGATTAGTTGGCAGAGTCGTATTGAATCTATCCTTCTATAAATTCTGTTATAGAGAATTTGCCCTTTTCGATCTGATAGTACTAGTAGTACTACCAACTGGAAAGTATGTTGTGTTTCGTATTCTTATATGGCATTTTGGATGCCCTTCAAGGTACGGAAATTATCACTCTTTTAAAGACTATATAAGATATTATTTTTCAATCAACTGGTCGTCTAAGAATAGAATGGAGCAAAAATACTCTGTTAATTATGTGTATACTACACTTTCGAAGATAATTCTAATATCTTTATTATTACAAACTGTCTTTGTATGTAAAGATTTCAATTTTAAATTTTTAAAAGAGGTGACAAGATGCCATTATGCAAACGAGCAAAATGATAAGAGTGTGCGGCTGATGCGTTGCACCATAACGGTCTAGTCCACTGGCATTGTAGGTTTAGTTGATAAGGCTTATGCAACTGGAAGGACAGGATGATCTACTCTTGATTGAACATACAAAAACAACATGAAACTGTTGCAATGCTAATTTATAAATGAGATGATAGCATCTGTTATACCTGCAACCAACCCTAAAATTTCATGAATTTGTGTTGGAGTATGTGGCTCATATCGAGTGGAACACATGTTACTGAAAGATATGCCGATTTTGTCATTCCGTTCTACTGTGGCATCGGCTCTTAGGGCTTGTAATTTACTTTAGGTTGGAAGTGGTACATGGGTATTTTTGGAATTTTTCTAATATCGTAAACGGACTAGGATTTTCTTAATATCCTAAACGGACTAGATTTAGTATATAGAATAGGTTTTCTGCCGAACCACGTAAATTTGTGTGTTTCTCTTTATTTTTATTCCATACATTTGATTAATATTGCCGCACTTAACACAACAAATTTGTACAAAAGAACTATCTTGCTTGGAGTTTACATAAGAGGAATCGTTGTAGGACTGTGTCGAAAACATTACTAATAGTGAAATCTTTGCTGCGGATATCTAGAATGGATTCAAGATAAGTTTAAGTTCTCGCGGCCAATCAGTATTGGAGACTAATTAGGAGATAAAGGTTTTGAAAGGAATTGTCCGAACATAAGGCATTTCAATGAATCATTAATTGAAGAGGAATTGAGCCTTCAGTTCCAAAGGTCTACAACGATTTAAGTCTTTTAGTTTATGCAAAATGGAAATTTTGCTAGCACTTCAAATCCAGATTTAGGACTTCGACCAAATATCAAGTCTAAATACTCTTTATCAAAGAATCAAAAGTAAATCCTTTGAGCTGATTCAACTCTTTGCTATCCTCAACACCAAGAAACCAAACAAAGTTCATCCAAAGAACACTTAGGGTTTGCTTGGAAGTTTTGGAGTAATAGTTAGGAGAGTTTTTAAAACTACGTTTATGAGAGGAGCGGTTTTAAATTGTTTTTATTAGTAGTTTTTAAAACAGTCCAACTCATACTGAGAGTTTATTAAAAGTTTTTTAAAAGAATCAAATTACAGCCTATATATAAAAAAAATTAATTTTAAAATTTTTATATATCTATATATCGTTGAAATTATAAATTAAATTTATATTCTTGCATATTATTGTTTCTTTTAAATATGTTCTTTTATTTTTAAAAATATAAGTTTAGAGTAGTTTTGAAAATAATTGTTCGGGAGAAGGTAAAATTGGAAGAAAATTTTGAAAAACGGCCAAAAACTACCAATTTGGGGTTACACTCCAAATAACAATACACCGGTTTTGAGCAGTTTTTAACCGGTGGTTCAAACAACTAACAAACACCGATTTTTCCAACATTTCATAAACGGTGCCATCTAAAATCGGTCAAAACCGGTGAAAAAAAAAAAACTCCCAAACAGGTCCTTAGGAGTGTTTCCAAATCATGAGTGAGAAGTTGCTGAACTGAAAATCCTTTATTTACGACTGAACAAGGCAGAGCTGCATCTGCAAACAATAATTCAGCACTGAAAAGGAGCTCTTTTGCATAATCAAGCTTGTTCCTTTCAAACCAGTATTAACAAGGTTGATATAGCACAAAATTCCGGAAATATTGATGAAGATATCAATAAACGACTCTCTACTGCTTTTGTGGTATATATCGAGTTTGAGGAATCCAAAAGGTCTGGCATCAGGGTCGAGTAATCAACAGATTCAGTGAGTATTCTATACCCTGAAAGTAGCTAATACTATAAATGTAGACAGTGACACAATGAGACCCGATATAATATACGTACTTAAAATTTACTGACAACTTTAATCTTGAAAGGAACCCTCACCTGAACTATCATCAAACCTGCTGGAAGGGTATCTTTCATTGAAAAAGAAGTTCCAAGAACAGACCCCCGGGGCCCGGGCTAAGGTGTTCAGTATCAAATACTGAATAATCTTGTGGATTTATGTATTCATATTAAAATGGAAATTTCTTTTTTTTTTTTTTTTTTCTTTTTTCAAGATAAAACAAAGACTTGAAGTAGCTTCATTACATGGCTCTGATTCTTCATTTTCATATTAGAACATGCTGTTGAATGAGCATTCTAGACTTCGTTGATGCCATTTGAGGGGTTAAAAATGTTAACTTATAGCCAAGTTTCAGTTTCAAGTTTCAATTGTACTCTTTAATCTTTCTCAGTTCTCGTCTCAGCGTAAAATATAAGATGGTATGAAAGAAACCATGAGTAGCGCGCATAAGAAATTCCTTATCTGTCTTCGAAGAAACAGATCTAGAAGAACTAAAATTGAAGAATATAAGGGTGCATTAGTAGCAGAATAGAACTATTATGGCATGTTTGGTATGTTTGTAATTGACAATGTAAAACAGTATTAACAGTGTGTTTGATTTTGATTAAAATCAGATATTTTTGTAAAAGTTGATGAAATGTGTGGTTGAAAATTTGTAAAATGTGACTTTAATTTTTTTAATTGAAATCAAACGAACCTAATAAAATGAACCCTTCACACTATTTCAAGAATTACAAAGAATTTAAATCACTTCTTGCTCTTGTTCTTGTCCTTGCCACCAGAAAATATAGAAGCCATACCAAATAGACTTGCAGTAGGAACATTCAAAACTGGACAAATTCCATAAGAAACCTGATTATTCTTCTTCAATGGAGGCTTCTGATGGCGAACAGATGATGCAGATTGTGATTGCTTCGTCGAATTACCAAATAATGAAGATTTTTGCTGCTGCTTAAGATTAAAACTGTATTTTGATATTGACGATCGTTTAGAACTGGTACTGGTTGCAGAATCTGTTGAATTACTCCGAGATAGAAGTGGCAAAGGGCATAAGCTCCGCCCATAGCTGCCACCACAATGTAAACTAGTGCTGCGCTTGAACCGCCAAAATGAATTGGAGTTTTGCTTTTGTTCTGAGTTCCCAATATTCTTCTTTTTAGGAGTAGAATCAATCTTATGATCATGTTGTGGTGGTGGTGGAGGTGGAGGTGGAGGTGGAGGCAAAACTGGAGGCTCAGCCGCTGTTTTGGGTGGAGCTGCCAATCTTTTCTTGATTTCAACTGGAAGAATTTTTCCATCCAAGAAAAGCTCATCGGCCAAAGAAGATTCTTGATCAAAGCTTTCACGGAACACACAAAAATCAAAATCAACAGTGGATGAAGAATTGGATTGAATATATTTTTCTACTGGAATTACATAATCTGTTTGTGAAAGATCATTAGAAAATGAAATCCTAGGACTCAAGTTCATTCCTGCAGTACTCATAGGAATAGGATTATCAGAACATTGTATTCACTTTTCAACTTTCTTTGGCAGAATTTAAGGTCTCAAAACAGGCATTAAATTAAAACATTTAAAGATGAAAATAAATATTTCAACCGTCAAACTGGACTCTTGCATGGAAATTTGAATTTTTGGAAAAGTCTTTATTCTTGAAATTGTGACGTTGAAAAAAACAAAACTTGAAAGATATAAATGTAATTGATGCTCATAAACCAATCACCGAAAGGCAAAACAGTGATTGTTGCTAATCTATAACAACTACTTGAACCTCAATATATTTTGGGTACCCTCACTTACTCATAAATAGCTTCAACAACATGTTTTGGGTAGTAACGGGGCACAGACGCGTGGGGTTTTGCTATTTTAGACAAACACTAGTGTTGTATCCGTGCGATGTACGAGAGATAATCACAAAAAATAATTTCGATAGTTATCTACACTGGCGGAGCTGGGATGTCCTAGGGGAGTCCTGGACCCCCACTTTTTTTGGATTTTTAATTTTTTTATATGTAATTTAATTTTGACATAATATCAATTTAATGGATGGCAATTAAATCCATTCACCTATTATTAATTTAATGTAACGCAATTGGACTTATTAGCTTAATAAAATTAATAATACAAAATTACAAATGATTGGCTCATTCCTCAAATGATAATACAAAATTAATAAATGATTTTGCTTGTTAATACATATCGTGTTCAATTGATTTTTTTTTCTTTTAAACTTGAGTAATATTTAATTTTATTTGTGAACCGAATCTTTCTATTTTGGAGTATAATTTTATAGAAGACAACTTGAATAAGAAGAGTTTTACTAGTTTTAAATCTTGAATATTTTTTTGCAATAACTTGTAAGTTTTTTAAAGACTATAACTTATAAAAAAACATTAGATTCTTATAAAAATGAGCTCACTAATTATGGTTTGAGAAAAAAAAATTCGGGAGTGCTGCCCTCGAACCCCGTGAGGGCTCCCCCTCCCGACTCTTCCCATAGGGACCCCCAACTTAAAATGTCTGGCTCTACCACTGGTTATCTATGAAAGTTAATTAGTTATAAAAAAATCAAACACTAAAATCTTAATTAGTATTAAACCCATGCATACGTTGACCAAAATGAAGATAAGATTAATTAATTAGGTATTTAAAATATAGATAATTAAATTTAAAATGCATTGAAAAATTAATTTTTGCAATGATAACAAAACTATGAAAAATATGAATTTTGACTTATTTTTCTTTCACTTTGCATTGATTGTCTTCCATAATAATCTTGAAAATACAACTTAATATATGATCTCTTAAATCTTAATTAGCATTGAAAATCCATGCATAATTTGACCAAAATGAAGATAAGATTAATTAATTAATTAAATTAAATTATTTAAGTATTTAAAATATGGACAATTAAATTAAAATGCATTGAAAAATTAATTTTTGCAATAATAACAAAACTTTAAAAATATAGATTTGGACTTATTTTTCTTTCAATGTGCATTGATCGTTTTCTATAATAATCTTGAAGATAATCTTGAAAATGCGATCTTTTAAATCTTAATTAATATTGAAAATTCATGCATTTTTTTTACCAAAACAAAGATAAGATTAATTATTTAAATATTTAAATTTAGATTATTAAATTAAAACGTATTGGATAATTATTTTTTGTAATGATAACAAAACTAAATTAATTTTTACAATAATAACTAAATTAGAAAATAGGTGGAGGGACCCATTTTTAACATGAAAAGTTACAAAAATAAAAATCTACTTTTGGTTTATAAGCATTTTATTAAATGTAGACTCCAGGTTGGAAAATAAAAAATCGGTGTAATTAAATGCTTATTAAGAATAAACATTTAATGGCTATTAAAAATCCATTTCCTAAACCGAAAAAAAAATTCTAAATAGAAAATTACATTTAGGTGGGAAAATAGATTTTGATTCTTTTTTATATATATATATATATATATATATATATATATATATATATATATATATATATATATATATATATATATATATATATATATATATATATTATTGCACTTATCAATGTCTCAATATCAATTAAATATATAACAAAATACTTATTAAAATTATAGATGCCGACTTAAATTTATTTCATTACAAAACGTACTCTCCCATAATTAATATTGTAAATGAGATTGACTTATTTTTATTTTACATTGCAAAACGTGTAGTTAGTTAGTTAAGTATTAATTAATTATTATAGATATAAATCAAATGGATGGTTTTATTAATGTATTTTATTTACTAATTATTATTTATTATCATTAATTAATGAATGTTTTGGAGGAAAAATTTGGCAAAATTTTTTTGACAACTATCATTCTTTTATATATATCAAGATATTAAGATAAGATTAAGATATGGAGAATGTTATTTCACCTCCATTTAGTTTCCACTTATTTTGAAAGGGCAATTAGCACAAAACGTTTCTACCTATTGAAGTTATTATGCAAATCGTCCATATCTTCTAAATTTTGGCATTTCCACCATCACCTACTTCATTTCTTGTGCAAAACGTCATTTCGTCCAAAAAGTTGTCGTTATCTCACCTGATCAACACGACTCGTAATACAACTTAAAGGTAAATTAGTTAAGCAATATTTTACACTTGTCCTCTATTTCAAACCAAAGTATATGAACGGACACACCTTTGTCTAGAAGTTTCACAACTATTCCCAGAATTTCATCGACGAACTCGTTTAATTCCGGATGTGCATTGTGCGAACTATCGTCAACAGTCGGTTGGTGAGTTCGAATCTCCTATCTTTGATTCATTACATTTTCAATTCCGGGCTTTGTTGTGTGTGTAGTGTTTGGGGTTTCGTGGGTTTGCATTGCAGTTGTCATAATGGAATTTTTTTCTATTTATGGGTTTACATTACACATATCATATCAAATCTTCTTCTACAAAAAAAAAAAAAAAAATGCTACCTCCAATTTGCTGACAACTCGAAAATGATACACCCACTTACCGCAAGTTTTTGCACATGAATTTTGATTGTCATTAGACTGATTGTGATTTGTGTTTGTCATTCTGTACAATGATTTGTGTTTATTAGTGTGTAAACTGAGTTGAAAATGTGTTTTTGGCATATTTACTGCTTAGGTTTTTCATTGGCCAAATCTGTGTGTCTACAGGCAACAATACAAACTATTTTACAATTGAAGTCCATCATGGAGGCATATTTTATGATAAGCCAAACAATGTGGCATACGAAGGAGGAGTAGTGCTTTTTTTTTTATTTCCTCTATCTTGCATGGTTCACAAGAGACAATTTAACATTGTTCTTACGGTTACTCGAGAGTACAGACGTGTTGTTGAATTTTTATTATAGAAGGCCGAGAATGAGTATGGGGTAGGGGTTGAGGAGATTAGAGAGTGAAGATGATGTTAGGCAAATGCTTAGAGACAGGGGTAGAAGTAGGGTGGTTGATGTTTATATTGTACGTGCAGTACAATCTCATGCACCACCACTCGTTCCAAATGAGGGAGTTCTTGCCACAGTTGATGAACAAGCAACAAGCGAATCTGAAGCATTTGAAGGATGTTATGCACCATTTATTGAAGAACACAATGAGAGTGACCCTGAATCTGTTTGGGCTAACCAATTTTTAAATGAGACTATCAAAGATTTGTGGTCCCGGTATGGAAAGTCTATAGGGTTACAACCTGCAACAAATGATGGTCAAGCTGAGGACAAATCCAACCTAGAAGGGCATGTGGTAGAAGATCAATATGATGGACATATTGAAGAAGAGGAGGTGGAGGTGGAGACCCATGATGATGAAGAAAGAGCAATTGAAGAGGGAGGTTTGTTGGTTGAGTTAGACTACGAAATGGAAGAAGCGCATGAAGGCACTACTGAAGACGACAATTGTACAATAAATTTTGATTTTGAGTTTGGTACAACAAATGGGCAACAACCTAGGGATTCGGATACCGACTATGGGGACTCCAATGAGTTACAAAGTGTTGACAGTGAAGATGGTGTAGAAACAAGTTCAAGGAAGAGATCTAGACTTGATGCTTTCAACCCACAGATAGATTTGGAAGACTCAACCTTCAGAATTGGTAATATGTCTACCTTTTGCATATGTCTACGTAAAACGTCCCTACCTTTCTGACACTTTGGCAAAAAACAACCTTATCATTGACATAATTTTGCGACAATCATCCATATCTTTGGATTACATTTCTACACACGTCCCCTGTGATCGAACTCGATTGTGTCCTATTTTAATTGTGTAGGTATGACATTTGAGTCAAAGTTGTGCTTAAATCTACTATCACTGCACACTCGATCAAAAATAATAGGGAGATTAAGTACAAGAATGATGACGCTGACTGACTACGAGTAATATGCAAGGGAGACTGTCCATGGGATTTTGTATGCGACTAAAGAATATAAGAAGACAAGTTTTGTCATCAAAACTTACACCAAAGCACATACTTGTGCTATGGTGTACAAGAACTTCAGAGTTAGCTCCACATATTTGGCTGAGAGGTATTTATTCGATTGAAGATCTAAACCAAACATTGTAGTCAGCACATTCATGGAAAGGGTGAAAATAGATGGTTTGGGTGACATCTCAAGTTGGCAAGTATACAGAGCAAATGAGAAGGCCCTAGAAAAGATTAGAGTGAGTGTTGTGGATCATTAGAAAATATTGTGGGATAACTGTGAAGAGTTAAAGAGAACAATTGCTGGGACTACTGCTCAGGTTGAGGGGCATGCTGGGGAGTTCAAGAGGATTTACATTTACCTTGGACCATTGAAAGATGGTTTTCTTCGAGGTTGTAGAAGGGTAATTTGTCTAGATGGATGTTTTCTGAAAACAGAGCATGGTGGGCAGCTGTTAACTGCAGTTGGGATAGATGGAAACAATGGGATGTATCCACTTGCATATGCATTTGTTGAAGCTGAAAATGGGGAGAATTGGAGATGGTTTTTGGGATTGTTGAAGGATAATTTGCACATGAATAAGAGCCATGGTTGGACCTTCATTTATGATAAACAAAAAGGCTTGGTCAGTGCAATTGAGTCATTATTCAAGCATTCAAAACATAGAACTTGTGTGAGACATCTTTACAACAATTTCAGTGCAACTCATAAGAAAATGGCTTTGAAGAACTGTCTTTGGGATGTTGCTAGAGCTACGATTGAGACACAGTGGCTTGAATATATGCAAAGGATGTTGGATATAGAGCCGGTAGCATATGGATGGCTAGAATCCAAACTGTTTCTCATTGGACCAAATCTCATTTTAGAGAGTAGACCAACTGCTATATGCTCCTCAACAACCTATGTGAATCATTCAACAACACGATTGTGAATGTAAGAGAGAAACCCATCTTGACAAGGCTAGAGGAAATCATGGTGTAATTAATGAAAATAATTGTTGTAAGGAGTGAGGCATATGATAAGTGGACAGCAGAAGTAAGTCCTCAAATCTAAAAGATTCTTGAGAAAAACAATAGACAAGCGAGGATGGAGATGCACTCCTTGCCGTTGATCCAAAGCAAAGACTTGTACATGTCGTTCTTGTCAGTTAACTGGGATCCTTGTTGCCATGTCATTGCGTCTGTAGTTTCAAAGGGCCTGACGGTCATAGATTACGTGGACTACATCTACAAGAAGAAGGCATACATGAGGACATATACGCCATCAATTTCTTCCATAACGGGGCCCAAGTCGTGGCCTAACCCCGGTCTCAACTCTCTCACTCCACCCGTGTACACAAAAAAGGCTGGAAGGCCTAAAAATTCTAGAAGAAATGAGGCCAATGGAGAGAAATAATCAAGCCAAGCAAATAGTGGAAGAAAGTCTTCACGAGAATACAACATGTGCAGAGAACAATGTAGGAGATGGAAAAGTTCTAAGAAGATGAACCGGGCTGGTGATGAAATGTACAAAGTATGGTGAACGTGGCCACAACAAGAGGAGATGCAAAGGGGCACCACCACTAGCGCCAAATTAGCATAAGACAAATCTGAAATTTTTTTTGTTGCTAACATTTTGCACAGTTGTTGGTTTTGAATATTTACGGGGCTGCTTTTTATTGTTTGTGTCGACAATGATGTATCTCGACAATGAAAGTATTTTGACAATGAATCATATTTAATGCTCGCTAAAGAAACGAGATTTCATGATCATGGATTGATGTTCGTACTAATTAGGATTGCTATTGTTTTCCTGATAAGTTGTTTTAAGCAAGGACTTTGACAATTGATAATACAATTAGGTAAAGATGTTCACCACAAATTTAAAAATTGGTAGGGACGTTATGCACATTGGTATACAAAGGTAGGGATGTTTTCTGCAACGACAATTACATATCAGAATTAACGATGCACAGCAGTAAATCAATCCCACCATTGTGTTCTACACCACTCAACCAAGATTCTAATTTAGGCAATATTACAACAGCATTCTTACATAAGTACCCACATCACTACAAGCCCAGAAAGAAAATCGAAAAACCATCTCTAAACATAGCACGTCCTTTTCTCATTTTGCAAATGGAGCACTTGTTGTTCACATTCATTCCTGGATCTAAGTAGTCCAGATATTATATCTATAGATCTTGGACACATGGGTGGGTCGCACCAAGCGAAATAGCCATAACCTCTATTTTTCTGTAAGAATCAACCATTTCAAAACAAAAAAAAAACTACAACATATAATTGCACATTTTGAGCTTACGATTACTAACCCGACAACGTTGACATGTAAAGAAGCGTCTTCCAGGATTTGCTTGCATCCACGAAGTCTTCACATCTCAATTGGGATTCCACATCTGCACCATCGATTTGCCATGATGTTTGACTGGAAAATGGTCTCTTTTCCCTATCTTATACATAAATATGCACAACCGTTAATGACTTTGAACATTAATGCGGGAGGATGAATGAAAATATTGCTGGACTAATTTACCCTTACGTTGTATTACGAGTTGTGTTGGTCATATGAGATAACGGCAGCTTTTTAGACGGAAGGACGTTTTACGTAAGAAATAGAGTAGGTGAGGGTGAAAATGTCAAAATTTAGAAGATATGGGCGGTTTGGACAATAACTTCAATAGATATGGATGTTTTGTGCTAATTACCCTATTTTGAAAACATAAAAATTCTACTCAATTTGATCATCGCCCACCATCACTAAACATACTCCACCCATCCAAACCTACAAAACCATCACCTCTACCAATCAAAAGAACCCCAAATCCAATTTATACCCACCAACCCAAACACCACTAAAATAGCCGCCACCATCTCTGCCACCACCGACATCTTCTTTTGCTACCATCGTCTCTCCGTCTTCAATTTCGCATTTGGTTTCATTTTATTCATCCACAACCACTACAAACTTTGCCGAATGAAGAACGTGTTAGGAAAAACTAGGTGTACAATGCAACAATATATTTTTTCCCTTTCACCGTGCAATTAAAATGAAAGTTATTAACTCAACTAATATTTTAATGCAAGCAATATAAATACCGAAATAATGAATCAAGCTAAACAACAGCAAAATTATTCTTTAAAACCATTTGATAAAGAAAAAATCGACAGAGCAAACCAACAAAAATCCACTATCAACCAAATGAATATTACAATATTTCTTCTCTAAATTTATGCTATAAATCAAGAAGTAATCCAACACACCACATCAACAACACATTATTGGCTCACTACAATACACATCATAGATGGAACTCCAAAAATATTAAGCTAACAAAAGAGATAAATACATCATCAAACAATCAATAGTAGAATAGAAGTGTTGAAGAAGAAAGCCCAAAAATTTGTGCCCAAATTTTTCTTGTCAAATAACTTTTTCTTCCTTCTTTTAATTTCTCTTTAGCGTATATATGTTCTCTGATCGTGTGTAAATATATTCAGTCTACGTCCCTAGAAAAAGCAGCAACCCCAATTGAAAACCAATTATAACTTATTTTAAATTCTTTGGAACTAATAATTGCAAGCTCGATTTTTAGATTTAATAGAAATTTTACTTAGACTCAAAACTATTATATTCTCATGGACCCATTAAAAAACAATTGGGTCAAATAATTAAAAGCACAATAGAACAATGGAGTTCCATCTTCAGATCTCGATCAGCCATATCTTCTCCCATCTTTCTTTCCACATTCCATCTTCTATTATGATCTGGTTTCAAATCTGAAACTAGATCCAGTTTCAAATGTATGTGGTAGTGGTGGTCAATGTTGGTGGTGGAGAACATAATAATGCAGATCTGATGGTAGTGATGATGGTAAGCGACGTAGATGGTGGTGGTGGTGGGGAGCATAGTAATGCAGATCTGATGGTAGCGATGATGGTGAGCGACGTAGATGGTGATGGTAGTGGTGTTGTTGATTTTGGATGCCACTTGTTTTCTTGTGGGTTTGTCAGGTTTTGTGGTGTTACAAAGGTTGTTGCAGGTCTAGTGGTGGTGATGGTAAATGTCGATGGTGCTTTGAGATGAAATGGTGGTGGTGATGTGATGGCAAGAGGTAACTGGTTTTGTGGTGATTTGTGGTAGACGGTGATTAATTTTGTAGTGGTTTGTGGTCGGTGGTGGTAGTGGTTTATGGTAAAAGTAGTGATTTATGGTGGAGGTATGTGGTGGTTTATGGCGGGCCTCAGTGGTGGAGGTGGTGGCAGCGGCAGTGACGGCAACATAACACTACTTCTAGTTTGTTACAAGTGGTATGGTGGCGGTGGTAGAAATAGGCAATGAAATGTGCGTAACAAATGTAACATACATTTTATGTAACAAATGTAACAAAAAGTGGCGGCGAAATATGCGTAACAAATATAACACACATTTTTTTTGTAACAAATGTAATATAATTTAAAAATAGTATTTTTATAATAAAAGAAAGGGGAACAATATTTTCGCCACCATCATCACGCTTCGAAATTGAGCTCCCAAACCATGACCCTACCCAAAGCCAATAACTACCCAAAACACAGCCAATCGTTGATATCTACCACCACAACCCATCCACCACTCGCTGTCATTATATTACCAACACAACACGAGTAACATATGGTAACATATTATTTTACCAACCCAAAATACGAGTAACACAATATGTTCCTAATCACTTGGTCACTACACCATCCATCCAAATTTACCACCACGTCACCCACCACCATTACACCTCTACTAATTCACAATCTAGATCCATGTTCAACCACTATCACATTCTTGGTCCAGATTCAACACCAACACCTGCAAGCAAACCACCAAACACAGAACCACCACCATTCGTGATCAACATCACACATATCTAAAATCTAAAGATTCAGATTCACCACAGTTGCTGCTTGATCCTCACCTACCACCTCTTAAACTCCAACCACACCACACCGCCATATTTGAAATAATAGTTTTAAAATGGAAATTCGCACCTACAGTTTTCAAACTTTACATTTTCTCACACTTGGGTCCCCCATTCTTTATTTTTTGGCAGATAGGTCCCCAAACTATCATAATTGCTGCACTTCAAGAAGAATGGAAGGAAACCATCCAAGATTCTGTCAAATCCTCACTTGCAATGCACGTTACCCATTCAAAAGAGGGTATTTTGGTCTACCCATGAGGTAAATTAGTATATACATAATAGACATATTTGTTTTCCTCAAAAAGTGAAGGCAAGATTAAATAAGTAATTAAGGGAGAAAGAATAATAGGTTTACTTCAATCACAAAAAAATTAGTGAAAGATCAAAGAGAAAAATAAGTACTTAAGTCTTTTCAAGTGAACAAAGTTATTAAGAAACTAACACACTTAGGATAGTTTTTCATAATGATTAAGTTTCTTTTCATAGTTTTAGCAATTTTTTTGCTAAATTAAAATAGTCCAACAAAATTACCACTAAAAAATACAACAATTAAGAACATGTGGTACCATTCCATATAACACATTACTAGCAAAACTAAGAAAAAGTTGTTTAGCAACCAGCAAAACTTGCCTTGTATTGATAACTAAATAACAAAAAGTGACTATTACAAAATACAGTGACAAAATATTAAATAACCTGTGTTCTCAACAACATTGTGCACAAAAGCAAATCATTTTCCCAATAAGAACTGACCAAAACTAAGTAACATGACAAAAATTAAACCTTTGACAAAAAACAGAAGCATGGACAAAGATTAAGTGGATTGCTGCGAAAACAAAAATCTGGACAAAAATAAAGTTTAGCCCCAGAAGCTTTTTCAAGCACTTGAATCCTACAATGCACTTGGAGGTTCAGGCTGCGGACCACTATTTTGGCCCTTCACTTTACATGATCGTTTGTTAAGGCCTTTCTGTCCACATAATGTGCAGTTGTTAGTCTTTCCAAACCTTCTAGACTTTGCGACATTTGTAGGTGCTTCATCAACCTCCATTCTCCTCACATTTTTGGGCCTCCCAGATCTTTTGTTGTATGTATGAGGTCCATTTGATGGTGGCCCTTATCATCCCAATTTTCTGGTCGAGCCATGGGCTCAATGATATAGGCATACGCTTTTATGTATGTCTCTCTGTTATAGCAATCATCCCAATATTTGTACATGTCTAACTGCCTATCAGTTATGCAAGCAACCGTATGAGCACAAGGTAAACCCGTAAGTTGGAATCTTCAACAAGTAAAAGTCATCTTATTCAAATCAACATCATGTTATGTTTATGATCTATAATGTTGTACTTGGAATTGCATTGCTCCGGCCCATCTTGGATCACGTAGTCTTGAATATTTGTGAGTCTTTTCCAATATCTTAAATATCCATGGACCAACAGGATTATTCCATTTCTCAACAAACTGTCTCTTCACAACCATCCTAGTCATTAATTGACACCTAATGTGTTCTAGCAAGGTAATAATTGGGTTGTCCATTGCTAGAAGAATGGCCGCTTTGAATGATTCTCAAAGATTATTAAGCAACCTGTCATACTTGGATAGATCACAAAAATTTGACTTACTCTATTGGTTAAGGTTTTGCCATCAGCCACTCATATGCATCTTCATTTTCTGCCCTCATTTAATCCATTTCTATCTTCCATTGAGCCTTTGTTGTTGCCCTTGCGGCTGTCCATAGCCTGTCTTTTAAGGTCCAGTCCTTTATAAAACAATTTGAAGTTGCTATATAAGTGGTGGACACAAAAACGGTGTTTTTATCCATCTCTTGTTGTATTTAATGCATCCACTAACCATTTTGCTTGTCGCTTATGAAAGTCCAGCCATAAGGGCCTGCCTGGTATATGTCATCTAAAAGATAATCCAAAAAACCATCTCCAATTTTCTGCCTCCACAATAGCATATGCAATGGAGAACATTGCATTGTCCCCATCAACTTCAACTGCTGTCAAAAGTTGTCTTCCATACTTATCCTTCAAAAAACAACCATCTAACCTAACAATCGTTCTACATCCTTCCTTGGAACCCTGCTTTCAAGCATTAAGACATATGTATACCCTCTTAAAATTCCCACCGTCTTTCACCAAAACCACTGAATTTTCTTCATTACACTTCCTCAACTCTTCACAATAATCATTCAACAGATTGAATTGTTCCTTGCATGTTCTCCTTATCATATCAAAACACTTCCTTCTTGTTCTGTAAAATACTAAAATTGTGAGTGAGACACAGTCATCGTGCAATCTTCTTTGGCTTGATCTACAAATCCCATCATTGTCCAATTCTCATGTGCTCTGAAAGATGGGACATACTTCTTTGACAAATAGTTAGAATTAATCCTCCCATTTTTTAACACCATAGAGTATGTATGTTCATCTTTCAAATGGTTAATTCTTAAAGTCTTTTATCATAATGAACCTTTGCATAGAGCAGCGAAGGACGTGGATCTCTGCAAACAGTTCTAAGCCTTTTCCTATCGTTATTTTTGTAACGAATGTCTCTGCTTTTCTGAATTGAATATTCAGTGGTAGCTTGCCTCAATAACTCAATAGATTCAAATTCCATATATGCAATCATAGTAAAAGATTAATTAATATTGATGCACAAATGGAGAATAAATGACATGCAAAGTTTTAAAAGTTTACCTAATTCATTCATGTCAGATTCTCTATTGAATTGTTGCACTCTATTTCTTGATTGGACATCAAATTCATCTTCACTATCAAGACTTTGCAGATCATTTGAGTCAAGTTAGTGTGTCTCATTGCCTCTTTGAAGATAAAGTTCAAAGACAAACTCAAAATGGTTTCAAACCCCATCTTGTTGTCCAACGTGTTCAAAATCTAATTCTTCAAACTCATTATTATCATGATTTGATAATTCAAATTCAAAATGATTGTCATAAACTTCACTTGAGCCATGATGTACATTGCTTGAGTTTCCAACCTCTTCGCCAAAAATTTGAACATTCTCTTGGTTTACATTTGCGGATTTACCCCAACCCCTACAACTTGGTCACCCCATTCATGTAGCATAAATTCATCCCATTCCTTTTCTGTCATGTCTACCCAATCTTGGTGTTCAACATTTTGCTGACCTTGGTCTGCATCATATATCTCTACATACATCAATCTTTCTGTTTCTACCCTATGTTCTCCATCATTTCTTGTCCTCTCAAGTTCAACCCCCATCTTCAAATCAATGATTACAACTCAACGCTTAAGGGCTTGCTCATAATTTATTTCAGAATTTGTTTCAGTTACGGGAAAACATTGATTGAGTAATCATGTGGCAAATGTAGAATTAGAACAGAGAGCACTAGATATATCTTAGCAATCTTAGAGTTTCCTTTCCAACATACACACAACATCATGATCATTACATATGTTAACTAATCCATATGTCAACAACACGTTACGTCTCTTATATTTGTACCCCATTGGCAAAGAATTCTCCAAAATACGAACAGCTGAATCTAATATATACTTTTCAGTGTAATCTGTTGGGAATTATGACCAATTCCTTTATTCTCCACAAAATCCTTGTTTAGAGAAAAATAACGAGACAAAAAATATAAAAGATAGAGAGATTTACGGACAGTTAAAACTTTTCACTATATGAAAAATTATTACAATTATATAGATTTCACTCTCCTAAATTTTCAAGTATCTCAAGAAAAATAATATCCTAAACTTTACTGCACCCACCAATTTCTACTCTTTGTACAACTCACAAAGAGAACAAGAAAAACAACTAGGATGCTAGGTTTACAATTTTTCTCTCAAAAAATCCTCAAGTCACATCTACAAAAGAGAATAAACCACGTCATTTTATTGTTAACGTATGTCCTAATTTTCTTCCAAATTTTGCCTATCAAAATTTAGAAACTTGTTCAATTTTAGTCACCAAATATAATATAATACAATATAATATCATATAATATCATATCATATCATATCTTTTCCTTTTCAACAATTGGTGCATCTTTTAAGTTTGGCAAGTTTTGATCTTGACAAAAAACAAGTCAAAACTTAATCATCTCTTCAACAGCTCTTCATCTCGATACTTAAAAAAAAACTAGTTAACTTTGACAATCTCAATTCTCAAATAGAGAATTAACATACTCCATCATATAAGTATAATAACTTAGAATTAACAAATTCTAATAATTTCATCGACTCATATCGAATAAATTTGCTGAAATATTGTGGTACAACTCCCTTGTTTGACTTACTTAGAAGTTTATCAGCCATCGACATCAATTCTACCACACACTTTGTATTAATATCAAGTCAATACCCGTGTGCAAACATATGGACCCGTTGGTAGTAATACATTCTCTATCATGGTAAATAGCGCATGCCATGATTATATAAATATTTACTCAAGCAACATCATCGTCTCCCATAAAGAGAGACATATTGTCCGTATTTGATATCGAGCAGTTAACCGAGCCTGCTTGACTTTTTGGACAATTTTTTCTCACGTGACCAGATTTTTAAGTATTTTTGTCGGAAATAGGGTTGATTTTCTTTTCAAAGCCTTGGGTAGTCCAGATTGAATCAACACATCATTGACTTATACTTGTCACAAGTCAAAATTAATTATTCTGTCTAATTTCTCTACATCATATTTGATAGACACAACTTCTCTGTGCACCAACACTTTGAACGACTTGATGCTCTGATATGACCAATTCATTTATTGCCCATATGATCCTTGTTCAGAGAAAAATAACGAGACAAAAAATATAAAAGATAGAGAGATTTACGGACCGTCAAAACTTTCTACTATATGAAAAATTATTACAATCATATAGATTTCACTCACCCAAATCCCCAAGTATCTCAAAAAAAAAAAATATCCTAAACTTTACTGCACCCACCAATTTCTACTCTTTGTACAATCCACAAAGAGAACAATAAAAACAACTAGGATGCTAGGTTTACAATTTTTCTCTCAAAAAATCCTCAAGTCACGTTTACAAAAGAGAATAAACCACGTCAATTTAGAGTTAAGTATGACCTAATTTTTTTTCTAAGTTTCGCTTATCAAGATGTCCAAGATTTGAAAACTTGTTCAATTTTAGTAACCAAATATAATATAATATCATATAATATCAAATTATATCATATCTTTTCCTTTTCAACAATTGGTGCATCTTTTGCATCTTTTGATTTTGACAAGTTTTGAGAAAATATTCCAATATAATCTAGGTAAGCAACCATACCTCCTTTTTATGTTGTATTTGACATTTTATAAAATCATCTCCCTGTGTGGTGAACTTTGATTGTGAAGAACACTGAATCCACTTCTGCAAAAAGTTAAATTAGTAAAACTAGAATAAATGGACATTAAATAAAAAAAAAATGTAGCAAATAAAGATAAATACAACATCAAATACCGTATTTTGAAACAACATTGTCTATTAGGAGAAGCATTTCGAATGGGCTTTTCAAAAAGCTATAAACCCAAAAAAAATCCTTCAACATCTTTCACAATGTTCTCCGAAAGTTGCAATCGTGAAAGGATTCTTTAAGTTTTACATGGTTATCATTGGATTTAGTTATTGCAGTTGTGAAATTTGTGATTTTTTTTTGAATGGTTTGAAACCTGGAGTCCAAAGGAAAAAGTATAAAAGAAGCGATAGTTTGGGCGACCTTACATTGGCCGCTTTGGCTAAAAAGCCATCTCAAACCTCGAATCGCAAAAGCACCTAAATTATATCAAATAAGTTGAAATTGCCTCTTTTACGTAAAAAAAAAAATTTAAATATTCTTACTTGATAACTACTATTAACAGACCAACTTTTAACAAATAGTATGTTAACATAGCATTAACAGACCATAGGCTAATTTTGGCTTAACAGACTTGTGGTCTGACAGACTCACCATGAGACTGTTAACGCGAATTTACATATTTTTAATTGATTTTTCAATTAACCTACTTTAAATGAACTCAAATTTATAGAAATTTAAAGCAAAAATCACAATTCATACTCAGATGTATATATATTTTCATGATTTATACTATAAAATACACAATTTCTACCGTGAATTAAAAGAAGAAAATAGAGACAAATGAATTTTTACCTTGAAATGAAATTTCTTACATAGATGAAATGGGTTAAAATCTAACCTTGAAATGAATTAGATTCTAAGTTGGAAATCTCTTTTTCAGCAGATGAAATGGGTTGAATTTGAAAGTATTTGAAATGTAATAAGCGGGGAAGATAATATGGAATATAAGACATGGTTATATTTGATAATTTACAAGTTAAAATGGGTTAACAGCTATTTTGAAAAAATGGTCGGGTTACCCGGCCATTCAGTACTAATGCCACCCTTACATTACCCCTCATCTGAATGGGCCACGTGCATTGCAAGTGAGAATTTGATGGAATCTTGGGGGTATGTTTGTGATTGATTTTGGAGCCCAACTTCTGATTGTCAAACAATTGTTTTACGTGTTTGGTAAATTTTTAAAAAGTGATTCTAAAAGAATCTGTAACATCTGGTAGCATATTTTTAAGAGCAAAATGGTAATTTTTGGTAGCTTTTAGCTTTTCTATCTATCTATTTATTATTAAAATACCAATTTTGACATTAATTAATTAAAGTAGTTCTTTTTATGTCACATATTTATTAGTATTCTAATTATAATGCATCTTCACAAATAATTTAAATTTAAATTTAAATGATTTTTGTAAAATATTAATATGCTTTTTATTTTTTAATGTTTTAAAATTTTATTATTTAATAGATATATATTATTTTATTTTAAAATAATTATGGTAAATGTATTGTCTTGAAAAAATATTTGATAATATTACATATTGTTATAGAAGTAGAAATAAGTTTTACAATACTACTCATGATAATAATAATAATACAAAATAATATTATTATAATCAATGTCTATTTTAGTAATTTTATACAATCATAGCAATAAATCACTTTTGTTTACCAAACACTTAAATACTGATTTTGAAACATACAACAATTGTGAAACAAGAGTTTATCAAACACTTATCTAATTCTTTCCATAAATAATTTCTGCAGCACAACAAAAGTTAATTATCTTAAAAGCACAGTAATACCAAACCAAGCCTTAGACGGTTTTCTTCCACTCGTCGTGAGATGTAATAATTATGATACATTTGCCAAAAAATAAAGAATGAGGACCCAAGTGCAAGGGCTTTTTTGCACAAATGGTCCCTATCATTTGCCTACGTTACGGGTTGAGGATCTATCCTTCTATTTTTGGCAGTGACATCTCTATTTCAACTTTTCATGATGCAAATGGTCATTTCCATTTGTTCTATTCATTTTTTCTGTTAAATGTGTGCATGTTGTGCACATGACTTATTTCACAAGGGTAATTTTGTCTTTGTACTATTTTAGGCATAAAAAATAAATAAAAATGTGCATAAGAGGTCTCAAACTTAAGAGAAAAAAGAAAGAAAATAATTTTAAAAATCCACATCAATTCTCAGCACTATTTTAGGCATAAAAAATAAATAAAAATGTGCATAAGAGGTCTCAAACTTAGAGAGAAAAAGAAAGAAAATAATTTTAAAATCCACATCAATTCTCAGCACTATTTTAGGCATAAAAAATAAATAAAAATGTGCATAAGAGGTCTCAAACTTAAGAGAAAAAAGAAAGAAAATAATTTTAAAAATCCACATCAATTCTCAGCAGGGGTCCTTGCCAAAATTGTGAATTCTCATAAGATGTTTCTTTTGTGTTTTCTTAAATAAAATTTTACATTCTTTTTCCAAAAAGTTATTCTTCTCATCTACAACTCCATATATATCTACTTGGGCATCTTGTACTTTAGGGCCCCAATTTCAGTGATGATATAAAAGTTTTGATCCTATGGGAAAGTTTGTTGTTTTCTGCTTTTTCTTTCCATTCTTACATTTACCAAAGTGAATTTTCTGATTAAATGTGATAAAGATGCCACTGATCTTTACTTGGAGGATCTGAATGGTACCAATTGGGTAATTTCTGCATCAGTTTTTACTGATTTCAAAGATGGATCCTCTGATAGTACTGATTCAAGTGCAATCTTGAATGAAGGCAACAAAAGCCCAACTACTGCTATTTCTTCATGTGTTGGTGGGGTTTTACATCAAAGCCCACATCAATTCTTTGACTTACAGTTCATCTATGGTATGCACCTTCCAGTTTTCAGACCCAAAAGCAAATATCATTCGGGATTCCCACAAAGCTTATCAGCCACAGTTCATGAAGATTGAGGAACACAGAATAGTACAAAGACGAAATTACCCTTGTGACATAGTTTGGGACCTCTGTTACAATTTTTTATTTATTTTTTATGCCCAAAATAGTACAAAGACAGAATTATCCTTGTGAAATAAGTCACGTGCACTGCACGCACACCTTTGACAGGGAAAATAAATGAAAACAGACGGAAAGAACCATTTGCGCCATGAAAAGTTGAAATAGGGATGTCATTGCAAAAAATAGAAGGATAGGTCCTCAACTTGTAATATAGGCAAATGATAGGGACCATTTGTACAAAAAATTCCTAAGTGCAAGAAAAGGTAAAGTTTGGGGACCGTAGGTGCGAATTTTCCTTTTAAAAATCACAAAAGTATTAGTAGATATTGAGATTAACAAGAAAAAATGGCTTGGATTTTCTTCGCCATATGAGGAGAAGAAATGATGCTCAATAATTTAAACTTTGAATCTTCTAAGGAAAAATTCATCACTTGCATATATCTTCATTAAATGCTATCAAAATTAATAATATCTTAAATTACGAAAAAAAAAAAATAAAACCAAAATATTTCAAAAAGAATAACCAAATAAGAACTTCACATATTGCAATAGGATTAAAGGACTTTTCCATAATTGTAAAAGCAGTTGTAAAAGAATGTTGAGTTGATGGTGGTGATTGTGAAACACGAAAGCGAAGTTGTCAAGGGTGGGGGAAGGCGGGTGGGTGCTTAGAAGATTAGGAGGGTTGGGTTTTGAAAGATAAAAGATAATTTTTTCACAAAAGCATATAATTCTTAACCTTTAGTCACTCACTCATAGTAAAAGCAATAACAAATATGAAATTTTGAACTTGTAAAAAAGAATAGTGCACATATTTTAAATCGAAAATACTTATAGTCTTGGTATATAATTGGTGCGCATAAAATTGAATGTTTCTTTCACTAACTATGTGACTATACATGTAACGTTAAATAACTTCGATTATTAAACAGATCATAATTTTTTTTAGGGAGTAACTTAAAATTTAACACAAACTGCAATAATCATTTGAGAAATTAACTGTAGAAGTTGTCTATTGGGATGCTCAATGAACATCCACACTAAAGTCACTTTCATTGCAACCTTTGCCAACTAATTGTGACAGCAGCTTCCTTGTTTTCAAAGTTTCATCACCTCCAAAAATTCATTTCTTCAATGTTTACTTGTAAATTCATCTTCAACTCATTTTTTTTTTTAATTACTATGAATGAAGCTACATTTGGACCATAAACTACTAATGTAATATTCTGTCTTATTTTCCTCTTTATAAAATAATTAAATTAAATTGTTAAAATAAATACAATGAGTTTATTAATTTGGATCTCAACAAACACTCACGTTTTGTGCAAAGAAGAAACTTTGCATAATTGCAAGCTTGGCAAGGCACACAATAAGTGCGTACCAATTGGGTTCGACTCACATTAAATTGAATATACTTCATAATTTTTTTTTATTTGAATCTTTAAATAATTATTAAGTTTCAATCTGATTCAAAATCGAATCAATGATCAAAAATATCAATTAGCTGTCTAACTTACCATTCATTTAATCAATGACCTAAGCAATATGCCTTTTGGCCAAGAAGAATGTTCTTTTGCTAAAAGAATCTTCCACGATTAATTAACACGACTATTCATGTAATTAATTCTTTTTTTTTTTTTTGGTCAAAACACTACAAGTTTTAGGAACCCATAACATTTGGTTGAGTGGTCACAAAGTAATATTATAAATAAGGCCTTCCATACAGAAAGAACAAAAATTCTTACATTTTTTAATTAAACTTTCGATTCAAAATTTGGTAAAAAATAATGCAGATTTAAGTAGGTTCGTCTGTGCAATTAAAAATAGTTGCTTTTGTAAGAGCAAAAATTTGAAAATTCATTCTAATTTATGGGAGAGTAACTTAGGATATTCAAAATTAGAATAAAAAAATTATTTTTAAAAATGTCACGAATTATTAAATTTAAATTGGACTAAGATTTGTGTTTTCATGATTAAAAAATGTAGTAGACAAGTAACATGTTGTGGGAACAACATCAATGACCATCACAAGAAGCATGGGACATGATGAAAAACCAAGCAAGCACTATATGTTTAATTAAATTTAAAGTCATCGATCTTTTTCATTATAGTACTTATTTCTGACTTTTTTCATCGAATTCTTATCTTCAACTTTCTATTAATTAGTACATTTCTTCCTTGACGATGATTTTTGTCAAAATATTCTATATTACGTGTTTTAAAATGAGAGAAAAATATTTTATCGCACTTTTGTAATTTATTATTATTATTTTAAAGTATGATAGAAAAATTAGTCATTTTACGTCCTCTAAACAGACTTTTTGGATGAAAACTGGTACTAAAAACAAGATGTGCTAATTAATGAAAGATTGAAAATAAATTGCGAGAACAAAAAAAGTTGAGGACACAAATATTACAATGAATAAAAATTGAAGATATTATATGCAATTAATATGTTGTGCCACAAATAAAAGCACGTGAATATAATTGAAGGTATATTTAGGTAAAATGAGTGATGTCGATCCACAAATTATGTAGGTAAAAATGCATCAATGGGGATTGCCTTGGATTGTGGACCAAAATCTGTCAACTTCCCAGTTGCTAACTTTAGCAACTGACGACGAACCCCACCGCCCCACCGCTTCGAATCAATACGTGCGTCATTCCTCCGCAATTCCCTTTCAATTTCTCTCTCTTACGTTCCCTCTCGATCTTTGCCTTCAAAAGGGGAAGTCCCATCTGCAATTTTTTTCAAATGGGCACCAACTCGAATCCACTCTGTGTTACTTCTCTTCTTTTGTTGAATTCTTGCCGGGTTTTTGTGCCTTTTTGTTTATAGACAATTGGGTTCCAGCATTTCATTCCGATGAAGGCTGAGAATAGAGGGGTCGTTAGACTAAAATGTTCAGTCAAGAACTACGATTGGGGGAAGATTGGGAAGGAATCGGGTGTGGCGAGACTGTACGGAGAGAACAGCGGGGGGGAAACTCAAGATGATAAGCCCTACGCGGAGTTCTGGATGGGGACCCACGACTCTGGGCCCTCCTACACTGTCTCCGTGGGCCACAAGGAGAATGGGGTTTTACGGAATGGTAATGGGGGTCTAAAGAAAGAGAATGATGACGATCACAGTAATCATTATGGTTTGGTGAGTTTGAAGGACTGGATTGAGCAAAACCCTAGTGTTCTTGGTGACAAAGTTTTGGAGAAGTGGGGCCTCAATCTCCCCTTTCTCTTCAAGGTACTACCTCTATCTTTATATATGTTGATTTTTGTATTCTGTTGGAAGTTTGCAGTTGTAAAGGTGGGATTGGATAGATTAAAGTGCTATGATCTATTTTTTTCTACTTATTTGGGTTGAGGAATCTATCATTGAGCCTTTGTGTTAAGTTTTTCTAATTGCTTGATGTGCTTTTTAATGAATTTCCATGAGGAGTTATAAGGTATTTTAAATTATCTTTCGCTACAGTGCTTTGAAATTTGAGATTTATTGAACAGAACAAAAAATAGTCATTTCTAGCCCAGTATCCTTTTGAGATTTTCTTCTTTATACATTGAAAAATTAAGGGCCCTTTTGATTTCAATTAAAATTTTGATAAAAAGCTGAAGTCAAATCAACAATTAATTTTAATCACACATTAGATACGACCGACAACCTTTTCCAACTTTTCAACCACATATTCCATCAACTTTTATCAACTTCTACTAAAAATCGGATTTTAATCAAAATCAAACACACTTTAAGAAACAGTTTTCCTCATGGGAATTTTTAGGTTTGTTGCCCATAGATGCAAGTAGTGTACTTTGCACTTCTAACTACTTAGATTAAAAATTGAAAATTCTCATCTCTATTGGCCTGCAGGACTAAGTGGTTTTTCATTATTTTAATGAAACCGGTATATTTTAGGTACTTTCAGTGGCAAAGGCATTGTCAATTCAGGCTCATCCAGATAGGGATTTGGCAGCAGCACTGCATGAGCAACAGCCAGATGTGTATAAGGATGGAAATCACAAGCCTGAGATTGCTTTGGCACTGACTGAATTTGGGGCTTTATGCGGCTTTATCAGTCTTGAGGTAGTACACTTATCTTCTAATCTTGGGATGAATCTTTTGAGTGGTTTTCTTTGTTTCATATTTGGAACTAATGCCTTCGTAAGTCCTTAATATGTGTTTGGAATGGATTATTCATTATTCATATTTAGAACTAATGTCTTCATGGTGGTGTAGTAAAGAGTCGGAATAAGCCTGACAATTACATCTTTGCAGTTAGCATATTGCTTCAGCAGTAAATCTGTTGGATTGAACTGAAGGAATTTTATTGTCTTGTGAAGGTTTCGACATGATTTGAACATATATTGGTTGGTCTTTTGGTATTGGATAGGTTAAATTGGACATGCATTTGGAAGATGGTTGAGGAGATTGTAATATTGAGAAACTATTTTGGCTTTTGAATATGAAGATGTCTTGAGAACTTTCCAAATCCTCAATGCTTATCATGTACAAGGGGGATTACTGTTACCTCGGCCAGTGATCCCTTGTTTCTAGTATATTTGACTGAGGTGATTCCTGTTTCTAAAACTTGTTATGGTGTCGATTGGCATTTTTGCTTTAGTTGTGTGTAGAGGCTTGTTGAGGATGACTGGTTTTAGAGCATCAGCAACCTGGTGATTGAATTTTCTAGGATTAATATAATGTTTGTTGAATCACGGTGTCTACATCACTAATGAGATCTGAGTTGATTTTAATACACGGTGTATCCACCGATCCACGAGGTGTGTTTTATGTGGTTTGTTGGATAAATTGTCATTTGTTTTTTGAGGACAAGTTTGACCGACTTGATTAGCTACTCGATGATGTCAGTTAAAATAACTTCTTTTAAAGGGATTTAGTATTTATATTATTCTTGTCCCTTTTTGTTTATTTATGTTAAGGAAAGGAAAATAAAAATGAGAACTTGAGAAGCTAATTTGGAAAGGATGTGCTTCGTTGCAGTGCAAAGGGAAATTACTCATTTTGTGATCAATTTTATGAAGCAGGTGCAAAGTTGGTGGATTCTATAGTAAGATCTGGAAGTACATCAATTTCGAGAGGATATTTTATGACATCCTAAAATTTATGGATAATGAATAATCTGTATCTTGTAAAATGTAACTTGTAAGGATAACTAGGTTGCACGGTGTCGATAGACAGGTCTGCTGCTCCAAATTCAGCACAGAATTTATAATGGACCTGAAGTGAGTGCACATCTTGCCATCTTTCCTCCTATGATAAGGTCTCAGCTCATTTGGAAATATAAATAGAGTAGATCTCTTAGTGGCATTTAAGGATTAAATTAAATGCATAGGGCTAAAGGTGAATCTTATACCCAGGATGATGGACCAGACCCATATCTCATGTCTCATGTTGTCTAGTTTATGACTTTTGGGGAAATCAATGCAATTACATGGAAGATGTTATGTTTGTTTATAGGAGCTTAAGGATGTTGTTCAAAATGTACCCGAGATTGTAGAGGTGGTTGGTGGTGCACGTACAGCTCAAGTGTTACACATTGATCAAGAGGAAGCCAAAGAGGTCTTGAGATCCATATTTACGGAACTCATGTCAGCCAGCAAGGTCATGGTTTCCGAAGTAATCTCCAAGATGATAACTCGCCTGAATGCAAAACGTGAGGTATACAAGAATTCTATCCCCCCTGTATTTACAATTATTTTCCTCCTTGTCATAGTAGCGATTGGAATGCTTTATGTTGTTACATTTAGGATGCATTCATTTTGTGTCAATAGACTCCTTTTTCACTGTTCTCTCATTAACTGAATGCATCCAAAGAGTTGCCACTGCTACTTCAGTTGCATCAT
The DNA here is from genome assembly GCA_023638005.1 of Forsythia suspensa. Lineage (NCBI taxonomy): Eukaryota > Viridiplantae > Streptophyta > Magnoliopsida > Lamiales > Oleaceae > Forsythia > Forsythia suspensa. Next base: position 12,328,030 of record CM042672.1, read on the forward strand.
GTACCTAGAAGCTTGCTTCTCATTGTTAAAAGGAAACATCTAGTGGCTGTTCAAATTGTTTGAATGAATGGGAAAGACATTATGCATATCTGCAGTTGTATATACAATTATGAAATTGAAGCTTTTGCATTTGTAATCCTTGACGGGATAAGCATTTCTTTTGCTATCATCATTTGTTGTTTGTTATTTGTTCTAATTTAGATCTTTAAGGAGAATTTGACTGCTTTGGGCATATTATGTCAAGACAACATTTTAGTATTTAGTGACAAAATTATATTAATGTAGTGAAAACATGATGAGGGATCTGTACTTGCAAAGTTAGAGTTGTTTTGTGTTGCATGCATAAACCAGCTAGCAAGCTTTAAGTGGCATATTACTGTGAGACATTTTCTGAGAGGGTTCAGCAGCCCATTTAATGAGATTCATATTTGACCAATACCTGCTATGATTATTTTCTTCAACAAATTCTCTCAGCTCTGCCGCAACTTGTGAAGTGTGTGGAATTCCACTAGTTTGGCAGTCTCACAAACATGATTTCTTTTTCTGTATTTTTGTTGAACCAATGTCTCAGAAAGTATAAGATGGATTTTGTCTAAAATTCTTTGCCGAAGGTGGACAAAAGAATTCGTTTGTGAATTTATGTTGATATTCAATTACTCTCTGTCTGGATCGTGTATGAAAGTTATTGAGGCATTCCATATTTGTCTATATTGGTCAACTTTTTTGGTGGTTAGATATATATTCTATTGAAAATAACTATAATTTCTTGTGATGTATAGGTGAGGGAGCTTACAGATAAGGAAAAGCTGGTTTTGCAGCTCGAGAAGCAGTATCCGGCCGATGTTGGTATTATAGCAGCCTTCCTGTTCAATTATGTGAAGCTTAATCCAGGTGAAGCCCTATATATTGCAGCAAATGAACCTCACGCATATGTATATGGAGAATGCGTTGAGTGCATGGCAACATCGGATAATGTTGTTCGTGCTGGCCTTACGCCGAAGTACAGAGATGTCCGAACTCTCTGTTCCATGCTCACATACAAACAGGTGATGATTGAACATAAGGCATGGAATATTTTGTGTTTCGTTACATCATTCTTTTCTTTATTGCGACTTTCCTCTTACTTTAGACTGCCTGGTGATATTTTCAAGTCCCTTGATTCATGTCAGGAACAACAATAATGAGCCAGCTGGTTGATTATGTTTGGGTATTCCATTCTGTAACTTGTTGAAACCTCAAGTGTGTGTCTGTCGTAAGCAACATTTAGAGTTGCTATGTGCATGAACTCAGGCATCAATATAACTTCCATACTGAATACTAAGGTAGCCTCCCCCTAAATCCTTTCATCCAGCCACTATCAGGGTGAAAAGAAGAAAGCAGAATAACCCCTTTATTGATGACTCAGTTTACTGTGGTTTGACCAGATAGAATTGAAGTGATTAAATGCAGACTTACATGTAAGATTGTAATTGGAACCTTGACAATTTTCAGCAAGCTTTAGAATCATGTTTCAAATCAAGGGTGGCTTTGATACTGGCCACAAGTCCCTATTGATATTTTGGACAGTTTGAAATTTCATATGAAAGTAGATGCTTCATCGAGGGGTGCAGTGAATATCATTTCAACCCATAACAAGACTTTCCCAGTAGCTCTGGTAAAATAGCTTCTGTTGTGTTTACCTTCTTTGTCTAGTTTACAAGTCGAAAAAGAAGAGAAAATTCATTATCACTTGAATACCTAAGATTGCAATTAGGTTATCACCCACGATTAGTTTATCTAGAAACTTGTTCCCTGTTAATGGGTCACAAATATTGTCTTGTTGGGTTCTGATTTCTTATTCAAAATTAAGGGTACACTTTGTATAGAATGTAAAAGGTTAGAGGTGAGATTATTCATGCCTCTTGATACCTTGCACGGTGTAATGATACCTAGGCCTTCTGTTGGCTACTACATGCTGGCTGGGCCCCTCATTGATGTCTCTGAAAGTGTTTGCAGTCACAGAATGAGCATGTTTGGTGTGCAGTATGAATTGAAAGTACAATGGACTAGATTTTAGTCTGTCTCTTCTTTACAATTGTTCAGTATTACAATCCACATCACCAAACATGTCATTATAGTCTTAGATAAGCACTACTTGTTTGCATCTAACCCCTTCTATTGCAGGGCTTGCCGGAAATCCTTCCAGGAGTTGCTATGAACTCTTATACCGTTAAATATCTCCCCCCATCTGATGAATTTGAGGTTGATCGATGCATTCTTCCCCAAGGAACATCAGCCGTTTTTCCTGCAGTACCTGGACCCTCCATTTTTGTGGTGTTGGTGGGAGAAGGAACGATGTGCACATTATCCTCTAAAGAGTTAGTCGGCCAAGGTGATGTGCTATTTACACCTGCAAACACTGAGATCACTGTTGCAACTACATTTGGTTTGAATTTATACAGAGCAGGAGTAAACAGCAGGTTTTTTGAAGAGTATGATAACTGCCTCTTGAAATCTGCAGAAGAGAAGTAAACAGATTCTTCTTGTGCACTGCTGCACTTTTGTGTTACATTAGCATACATGTACATTTACTTATAATTATACAGATCAATAAATATATTTAGAGATCGAGGTCTTGGAAGTTTTTCAAATTTTCCCCTTGTCGTGCTGCCCGTCTATTGTGAACCATTTGCAAGTCATGGTAGCTCAAAGGTGAAATTATCCTAAAGATTTTTCCTTCTTGTTTGCTGCATGTTTGATTCCCCCCGGGAACCTCTCCGCTCATGTCAACTCAATCCCTATTCAACCTTCAATTTTTACTTGTTAAGGAAAAAATATTAATTTTTAATTTATCTTGATTGTCTGGTCTTTTATGTATGTTGAATCAATCCAGCCAGTGGTTTGAAATACACAAATTCGAAAGAGGGATGGATCATGTGCTTCTGAGGATCCATCAGGATTCAATCCAAGCCACGTGATCCGCAAATGAATACAACAGAATATCCTAGACTATATTCTAACAAATTATGCTCAGGTATCACTGTAAAGTGGTAAGAGTTCGTGTGAATGACAGTATGTAAGAGATTTAAATAATTTGGGAAAATTGCACATCTAGTTCCTATTCTTTAGCGATTATTACTACTTCGTTCTCAACCTTTAGTGTGTTGTAGGCTTGGTCTTTTCTTTTACTATTTCTGTCAATTTCTGTGTTCAGACGACGTGGCATTTTCATTCCAACACAATTTTGGGACAACCAGTAAAAAAAAGATTAAATTGTTACCACACTTTCCTTTTTTCACTACTTTTCTTTTTTTCACCATTTTTTTAATTACATCAATGGTATTCAATACATAATCATTCATACTTATGTCCATTAATTAATACATTAGTCTCTAATTCAATATATACTCATTGTCATACTTATATTTTTTAATTAATACATCTCTCTATTTACGTTTGAAAATTCTTGAGGAAGACAAAAAAAACTTATTTGTCACTCATATTTTTAGATAAACAAAAGAATAACAAATACAAAATTGTAAGATAATAATTGTCTTTCATTTCAAAATATGTTTTCACAAACCATAGTAAAAAACATGCTAACTAGTTAAAAATCAAAGATACAAATGCCAAAAAATAAAAAAGATAGAAACATAAATGTGACAATAAACAAAAATCAAGTAACTTTTGGCACAATTAATAAGAGAAAGCTATAGTGCAATATAACAACTACATAATCATAATCATAGTGCAATATAACAACAACTTGTGGGAAGTGGAATACATATAACTTTATTTAGCAACTTGATTTTGAAGGATTGCACCAATTCATAATCATGCTGAAAACTTTACTGAATGTCCAGAAAAGAAGAGCCTTGCAACAGACAGATGTAACTTAACAAAGCACAACCAAATGACTTTGCAGAAATTGAGAACATCTTGAATAAAAACTAATTGCTGGTCAAAACTTCAAAAGTCAATTACTAAATGCAAAAATATAGTTAATTTAATAAATAAACCACTGCAATAAAGCTCAAAACACTAGGCTTTCAGGCCTCTGTGATCGGAAATTCAAAGACAACATCTTTCCCGGAAAGTTTTCTGTAGACTCCAGCAAATGTTTCCAGCTTAGTTTCAGTGTCATTCCTTGCTTTGGGATCCAAGAAAACCTGCAAAATACAACACATTTTCATAGGACTGTTGGAGAAAGATAAAAATCAAAATAAAAGAAAAAAATGTACTGATTACCTTCATTATCTTTGATCCATCAAGTCTGTATCTGATGCGCTTTCCAACAATTTCGGCGGGATAAACTATATCCTCGAGGATAGCCTCGTGGACGGCTGTAAGGGTACGGGTACGAGGCCTCTGAGCGGCAGAACCCTTCTTCGGTGGCCGCAATATCCTTCTGGTAGCAATAAGAACAACTTCCTGTAAAAAAAGCCACAAGTGATTGATGAGAATAGACGCAGAAAGCTTTTACAACACTTGTCAAGCAAATATATTTCAATGGCAATGCTTCAACAAAAAAATATTTGTGAACATATGTATGAAAAAAAATAAATACATTCTCAATTTTCTCAGTTTAAAGCAGTTCACCTATCTTATATATTCCCAACTGCTCTGCCTTCTCCTAATAATAAGAGCCAGAAGTGGGTTCCTCAAAAGACGGTGTTAAAGATCCTGATGCTGATTCCTAAAAGGAAATACAAAAGAAACTAATACGTGCAGCCTCTATCTCAAGGCCGGAACCTAGAACAAAGATATCTATAGCAACTTTCCTTAATATCAACATAGATCAGCTTTACCTAAACTGGTTACAGGATTAATTTCTACAAGGCCTAGTATGGAATTTATAAGAAGGTAGCTTCGTAAACAGTGTTCCCAATGGTGTAAAAAACTGCTGTTCACTGTTATACCCTGATGCAAACATAAAAAATTTTAACAATGAAGAAATAACCACCACATCCTGGAAGACGGTGTTTTATTATCATATTTTTACTTATAAAATAATAGGGAATTCTACTACAAATCTTGGTAAGATAAATGTTTCAAATTCTTAACATATCATCATAGTATCAGAATTACCTTCCCACTGAATTTCTTCTCAAGCTCTCTCACTAGCCTAGGATGGATCTTGCGGAAAGCTTTCCTAAGTCGATAAGGAACATGGATCACAACAGCCTTCTTGTTTCCAGAAACATCAATTTGCCTGCAAAATATAAAATGGATAGATCATCATCATGCTACAAAATGGTGATTGGGCATAGAATACATGATAACCAAGATAACTGTTACATGGCAGAATTGATGTAGAGATCTTTCAAGTCACTCTTAATCTCTTGGTTTGTACTTTCCAAGTCGAACAGAGCCTGCATGCACATCAAGAATTGAAAATCATCACAAATTGCATTCATAGAAATTTAATGGCTGAATAAAGGACGAATAGAGTAGCATCAATGGGGCAACAACCTGAGCAACAGTCTCCTCAAACTCGGTGGGCTCAGCATCCTTGTCCTTGTGAATCTTTTGCAATGCAGTGTACATCTTGAAAGATCTGATTTGTAAGAAAAGGAATGAAATTGACAAATAGAGCCCTAAAAATTGATATTTTGATCTAGTTTGACGAATTAAAACAGCCAAATAATATGTGCATGTTAGAATAAATATAAAACAGCATCCAATATACATTTCCAAATATTAGGCTGTTTTTTTAATTGTTTATCAAAAACAGCTTTGGTTTTGATTCTCTTTACACATCTGGTTCTCAAAAACTAAAACATGTTCATAACTCAATATGCTTGTTCTAATCAGATGATGGTTAAAAAGAATGTCCAAATATGGATGTGATGTCCACTTTTATCAAATTTAAAAGCTTAAGCACAAAAATTAAGTTGGATCCCACAGTCGCCTGTAGTATACGATTAGCACTCATGATTTGGTGGTGTAGCCGGAGACCCTCCGTGATGGAACACTGCGTGATAATCAGAGAGCCCAGGATCGATTGGGATGATGGTTATATCCACTCACATTGTAATTTAGTAAGGACTATCTAACCAAGCAACCAAAGTGTAAATTTTCACAAGGTTTCTTCCATCCAAACGCGTATCCATGTGGAATTGTTTGCCTCTCATTCCTCAATGAAGATAGTGGTTGGCAACATGCCATATAGTGATGCAGATTCTAGTTGGTCAAGATTTTTATTTTGTATTTTTGTAATCAAAACAAGATAGGCTAAACCATTGTGACTAGGATTTTGATGAAACCTTGTTGACTCTTTAATCCAATAAATTGCTCATTTTTATTCTTGCTTTTGGGTTAATTGTTTATTCCCTTATTCTGTTTTGATGATTAGCTACCATTAGAATGTGTTAGTGATTTATATAGCATTTGAGAGATTTGGTATAAATTAACCCATGGTAATAATTGGTATAAATAAACCCATGGTAATAAATAATACAGGTCCTATAACAAATCGATCTTGCTAATAAATACAAGCATAAGAAAAAGTTTGCTTAGGCAAAACTAATCCTTGCAGACCAATTTTTCCTGTATTAAAAATTAACAAACAAAAGCTATTTATCATTTGCAGCAAACATCTAAGAATCCAACAAGACCTTATACGCCATTAATTTCTTTTCCAAGGATTACAACCTTCTTTCCCTGAATTCAATACCGCTATCTAATAAAAATTGTTAACTTTAAAATCGAAGGAACACACAAATTGCATGTCCTCAATGAGCCACAAAAAGTACAACACCACCACCAAACATATTCCAATACAATTGAGATCGGCTAAAAATTAATTTAAATTGATTCAAAGTCTATTATACGAAGAAGAAAAGTCTAACGGGCATTATTAATTAATTTTTAAGAGATTTAAAAGAATCTAAAAAGAACTCAGATGAATACAATGGATTAAATGCCTACAGGTAAAAAGCTTAATAGATTCATGGAAAACACGGGGAAAAAATCAGGTGAAAAACTTACTAATTTATAATTGGTTGAATTTTAAGGGATTGACGAGAAACTAATTAAAACACAGATGAAAATAACAGAAAATAATAAGACCCATTTTGTTTGAAAAGTGTACCTCGGTAGAGAGAATTAAAGGGCTATAGTGTATTCAAGGTAAACCCTAGCTTCAGCTCTGTGAGAAGATCTGAAAGTCGGGCGCTAGCGCATTCGAGGGTTTAAAAGGTGGGAGAAGAATGGAGAGAGAGAATGAAAACCCTAGTTTCACCAACGACTAAGATAGAATGCGGGTTTGTTAAAGAATTGATCTGGACCGTCAAAATATAAAGGAGGAAACCTGCCTGAAGTCCCTGCGCTGTGGGTTAGACATGTAAACCGGCCCGCTATACAGGCCTATTTAGAATATGTTTGATAAAAAATAAAAATAAAAATATTACAGATTATAAGCGTGGATCTTTTCGAAATGTGTGAATAAAAAGTGGGTAAAAATTAAGAATTTTACGAAATGTGTGAATAAAAATAATATAATTACTTATAAGTAATACCAAACATATCCTTTTGATATTTTTGATGAAGTTTTGATAAAAATTAATAAAATGTATGGTTAAAATTAGAGATAATAAATGGACCGGCCAGCCCAACTCAGTACAAAAAGGGACGATCCAGACATGAAATTGGGTTGGACTAGCGCTGGTCCAATTTCAGTTTCACACAGACAAATAATTTGCTAGGCTATCCCAACATTAAATTTTTAATTTTTTTATATATATTTTCAAAAATAATTATATAATAAAAAATAGTTCTTCTTCTTCTACTTTCCCTTAAAAAAAACTCTCCACCCTAGTCACCAAACCAGAGGGGTTTCTCTCCCTAGTTGTCATGGTTGTTATGCCCAATGAACAAGGGGAGAGGAACCCTCCTTGAATGGTCGTGAACCACGACAAACCAAGAGAGAGTCGTCGGAAACCAAGGAGAGAAATTATTCCTAGTTGTTGCACATCGAACAAGTAGAGGGGTAGGGATTTTGGGCCAAATTTTTACAGGTCATTTAGGGAAAAATAAAAATAAAAATTGGGCCAACTCGGCGTTAACCCGATTGGCCCATGCGAGATAATCATATCAGGCCAAATATGTCCAATTTTTTGGAGCGAGATTTTTATTGAGCTGCCTCCCCGAAATTCGAGTTATATGGGTTAGTCCGTTAGGTCGGCCCATTTTGTCACCTCTAGTTAAAAATATTGATATAAGTTGTGTATTTTATTAAAGGAAAAATTTTGGTAGGTGGCCATCATTATCGCCTTAAATTGGGCTAAAAAGTCATATGGTCCAATCTTAATTCAACTAAAGTCATACTTTAGTGCCAAAAGTCCAATATGCCTTCCAATTGCACCAACCGCCATTTAAACACGTGTCTGACACTTTGAAAACCTCCCATTTATTTCGCACACTTCATCTTCTTCGTGATTGATTCTTCTCACCGCAAATCCTAAGCGCAAATCCTAACCGCATACATCGATGGCGAAGGTAATTTCTTCGATAAATTTTTTGATAATGTATTTTCCAGTGGGTTAGTTTTTTACTGCCGAACAAGTGATGTAGGGCTTTGAAATACGTGATCTTATATAAAATATGTTGATGTTTTGGTGATTTTTTTTATTTTTCTTAGAACGTGCTATTTAACCATGCAAAATGCTTGATACTCCTTGATCTATGATAGTGTTTCTATTTTTAATGAATTTTTCCTTGTTTCTATGATCTTGCTTTTTTTGTTAGAGCGTGCTATTTAACCATGCAAAATGCTTGATACTCCTTGATCTATGATAGTGTTTCTATTTTTGCTTAATTTTTTTCCTTGTTTCTAGGATCTTGTTTTTGTTAGCACGTGCTTTTTAACCATGCAAAATGTTTGATACTCTTAGTTTGAACACTGTAATCTTGTTTCAATGTCTTAGTTTTCATCCGCTATCTTGTTTTGATCATGTGATCTTGTTTTAATCTCTTAGTTGATGTGCATTAGTATATAATGATCTTGTTTGATACTCTTAGTTTGAAACTCGTGATCTTTGTTTAATTATGATGAGGTTTGAACACCGTGATCTTGTTTCAATGTCTTAGTTTTCATCCGTGATCTTGTTTTGATCATGTGATCTTGTTTTAATCTCTTAGTTGATGTGCATTAGTATATAATGATCTTGTTTGATACTCTTAGTTTGAACACGTGATCTTTGTTTAATTATGGTGAGGTTTGAATCGTGATAATTGTTTCAATGTCTTAGTTTTCATCCGATAATCTTGTTTTGATCATGTGATCTTGTTTTAATCTCTTAGTTGATGTGCATTAGTATATAATGATCTTGTTTTAATCTCTTAGTTTGAACCCGTGATCTTGTTTAATTATGGCGAGGTTTGAACGTGATATCGCTTTCAATGTCTTAGTTTTCATCCGTGAGCATCTTGTTTTGATCATGTGATAATTGTTTTAATCTCTTAGTTGATGTGCATTAGTATATAATGATACTTCGATATCTGTTTTTGTTTATGATGCAAACAAAGCAAAAAAATACGGGTATAAAACAATTGGTTATAAATCAATGGGGGAAAATGAAGTCTATTCCCATACGAAAAAGTAAGCATGGATAAAAGCGCACCCACAATACCGTTCTAACCTCAAGCAAGAATCGTGAGGTGAAAGGTTTGTCACTAACAAAACCACAAGCAGATGGGTTGAAAAAATTGCCGTTTTCAATCTTATCAATTTGATCTTGGATGACAAGATTGATAGACATTGTTGTCGTCAAGTGATATGGATCATGCATAAGATCATTGAGTGCTTCGACAAGTAAAACAAGGATTTTTGATAAACAACTCCGTCTAAAGTTCAAGACGGACGATGTGAAGGGTATTTTTGGAATCGTCGAAGGTAAAAATCGATGGAGGTTGAAAACAAAAGCCAACATCGATTTCGGCTTTTCTCCCAACGAAGGTTGAGAGGCGCCGTAGATTGACCAAAACAATAATATCTCTACACGTTAAAGTTGCAAAGAATGGGAACAAAAAAAGAAGACATTGATGATGCTTCTAGGTTAATGATGCTCTTCACGATGGCATCGTTCTTTGTGCCAAATAAATTCCCGACTTTGGTGGGGATATATCAAGTATGTTGAAGATCTCGACAAGATCAAAACCTACAATTGGTCGAAGCACATCTTTGAATATCTAATTTCTTTCCTATGTAGAAATGAAGACCCAATCGATGTAATAGGTTGTGTCATGGTTTTATGAGAAGCTATTTGATTTCTATATACCGCTTTATTTGTTGTTCTCTTGTTTTGCATTAAATGTGATATTCGCACTAATAAGTTTTTATTTATGAAAATTCGGTATTGGTTGTTGGAAAACTTCAAGTCGCAGTAAACCATTGAAGAAGAATGCGTAACCCAAATGCATCAAATGGGATTTAAGAGATCCGACATGTATTCTAAAATCTCTGACGATACCTAACTAGCAAAAAGAAAGGTAATAGCGGTATCACCAATTCACATCATACAATTATCTTACATGAAGATTTATTCAACATACAAACATCCAGAATATTTATTATTCAACTACACCATTGCAGGTTGTTGAAGAAGTCGATGAAGATGAAGAATCCAATGAAAGTGAAAAATCTACTGAAGATGAAGAATCGGATGGAGATGGAGAATCTGATAAAGTTGATACAGAAAAGGAAGAAAGTGATGACAATTGAATAGAGGATAACATTTCAACAGAAGAAAACAAAAATGAAGAAAGTGAGGAGGACAACGTCAATGAAGTAGAACATGGAGGTTTTGAAGAGGAGGATGATAGTTGGCTACACTTGCCTTTGAGTCGTCTGGCAGAAATTGCAATCAAGGATTCATCAGAGAAGAAAGCCATAACTAGTTCATCTAGACTCCGTGGTGAATTACATGACTTACAGAAAAAGGGCGCATCTTGCAAGTGCGTTGGATGAAAGCGTCTCACAGAATGAAATGTACTAATATATATTTATATGATACAAAAATCTATATTACTAGAATATATGATCTGCTTTTATTTTAAACCGATATGATAATTATTTTTATCTATGCCATTGTTTTCTTGTGATCTTGTTTTATTGAGATACTATTGTCTACGAAATCTTTGTTTTGTTGTGATCTTTGTTTAATTAAGATAATACTTTGATCCGATAATTAATGCTTTTGATACTTTGTAAAATGAAAAGAATATACAGGAGCTCAACGAGATGAGCACAAGAATCGTAATTATAGAAGACCGACTACAAAAGTCAATGGCTCTACATGCTATAGTTTTTGGAGGAAAAGAATAACATTTGAACAACTCAAAAGTCTGCAACAAACTTTGGAATCTCTTACAAGTGAAAATAAATCATTGGAAAAGAGAATACCTCACTTGTAAATGAGTTGGTGAAAAGGTAGTGCATGAAGTCACTCAAGCTTTGAATGACAGAGAGGTCAAAAAAACAAAAGGATGCAACAAAGCAAACTTCAATGGTCAAAAGAATAAAAGAAAAAAGGAAAGAAAAGAAAGGGGATGATGATTTTACCTACTCGCTACGAAAAAAGAGTCACAAAGGGTAAAAAAGAGCAAGTAGAAGAGGATGACAATACAATCATCAATGTTGAGGACCTTCCCGATCTTCCAATGAGGAAAGAAAAAAAAGTACCAATGAAAATCAATGCAAAATAGTTAATGACAAAATATTTAGCTGCAGATAGCGGAAGAAGATCACAAAGATCGGAAAAATCCACGACCCATCGTAAGTATCTTCACTCTGATGAATTGTTGATGTTTTAATTTATGATATTGTTTTCAAGTATTGTGACAATCTTGTTTTAATTCATGAATGTTTTACTTATAATATTGTGATCTTGTTTTGAGATAAAAGCAAATATCATGGATTAAAACTAAGACATTTGTGATCTTGTTTAAAAATATTGTGATCTTGTTTAAAAATATTGTGACACTGTTTCAACTATTGAATGTTTTACTTGTGATATTGTGATACTGTTTCATTGCTTTAATGCTGTTTGCTATTGCAGAGCGACGGTTTACATGCCAACAGAGGAGCGTAATTGCGTTTTTGTGACATTGGGGATTTAATTGATATTCTTGGCGACTGTGCAATATCAAATCTGAAGATTGTAAAAATCAAAAATGTATTCCCAAATTATAAACTTATACAAAACATAACTTTGATACTTTATATGCAGGTAATTGATGCATATGGAGAACTTCTAAATGCCAAAGACCCAATTGTAGAAAGACTTACAACAAAAGATTTGTCATTTTGATTCTTTGTCTTTGGATGAATTATTGAATTTCAACATAAACATTTCAATTACAAACTTAGGTCTAACAACAAAATAATTTCTTATCTTGATATTATACTTGAATACTGCAGACTATATGTCACAAATCCTCAAATGGCAATTCCAAGATCTCAAAAATCAACATAGTGTTGAGCACCTCCACAACACCAGGCGCCTCGACTTTTCTTTGTTCCCGATGAACTCAAACGGAGGAAGATGATCGGCGTAGTTCCAAACCATTGGACACCGCTCACATTCGATTTTTGAGGCGGTCAATGGACACATTACAATGAAGAATTTGCCGAGTGGCGGGACTTCAAACGGATATATGGACGATGCTATAATATTGGTAAGATAATGAGTTGTTACGATTACCATATCTTTTGTTTTTACACGGTGAGTTTAAAAATACAAATCTAACATTTTACATTGTTGTTGTTTTTTTTCAAATACGTGTAGAAAGAATATGTTGAAAGCAAACGAAAAAAACTATTTATGAAATCTCCGTTACAAATCATTGTTGTATACAAAGAAGAAGAATTCAATCATCCATTGATCTCCTAGAAATGTCCGCAACAACACATTGGGACGTAAGTAGGGATGGCGAAAAACCCACCGACCCGCGACCGCCCGCCCGCCCGCCCGCCTGCCGTCGGACAATAGGGGCGAGGTTTAGGCGAAAAAATCGCCTGTCATTTGGTCAAGGCGAGCCGACCCGCATGACCCGCCGCTAGATTTTTTTTTTTTTTTTTTTTTTGAAAAATCATAAAATATAAATATATAATAGAAATTATAATTTTCACTACAAATAGACTAAAGAAGAATCGAACCGGGTTGATATTTGTAAACTACAAATCTTAACCACTACACCATAACCTCAATTTTATAATTTTTTGTTTTGTTTAGTACAAATATATATATAAAATTATTTTTTTTTTATTTTTCAGTTTTCAAAAAAAAAAATAAAAAAAAAATTCGAAGGCGGTTTGGCGGGTCGGAAGGGCGCGCCCGCCCGCCCCCGCCTCATGAATTGGCGGTCGTGACCCCGCCCATTGCCATCCCTAGACGTAGAAGAAGCAACTAATCCTTCAAACTCTCTATTTATATTATCTTGTGTTTAAATGGCTATCTGACATACCGACATTTACTATATGTTTTTGAATTTTGTTTTGCGATTGTCGATTGTGGAATACACGTTTGCCATCGATGGAAAGCGGCAAAGAATGAAGAGATAGAAAAAACCATGACAATGAAGGAAGTTAGACAATATAAAGAAAACATGGTTTCTCAATTCATCAAGGATTTTGTTGTAGATGAATGAATGGATGAATAGATTTTCTTCATTCTAGATGAATAGATTTCCTAGTTGCGGATTTTGTTTGATCATCGTAAATTGTACTTGAAATTTTGTTTTTGATAATGAATACAATTTGTGATCTTTGTATTGTAAACATACCTTTAATTAATTAATGAAATAATCGTTTGTGATCTCGTGTTGTTAAACTATTTGTGATCTTGTTTTGTTAAACTATTTACGAAGATCAAACAAATGTTTATTAAGATAAACATACGTGATCTTGTTTTGTAAAATAAATGTTTCTTTCATTAATTCGACCAACAAATAATATCTCTCAATCAAAAACTTAAAAAAAAGAAACAATAATATCTTTCACACGAACAGATAACTCTAAAAACACCAGGGATTATAGTAAATTGTGATACTGTATTGCAATGTAATGTTCTTAATGAGATATTGTTAGTGATACTGTTTTGTTAATTTTTGTGATATTGTTTTGTGAAAATAAACATTTTGTGATATTGTTTTGTGAAAATAAATGTTGCTTTCATTAATTCAACCAACAAATCATTACAACACAACTGTGTTCGTACATATTTAAAAAAGAATGAATAATATCCTTCATGGGAACAATCTTTTAGACCAATGACTCCTTACAAGTCTTCTTATTGTGATTACCCAACTTTCCACACCTACCACAACGTATCATCCGCACTTGTTCACCCCTTGATCTAATTCGCCTCTTTTTAAGTCTTCCAGGTTGTCTCTTTGTAGGTGGAGGCAAAATGTCAAAATTGGCAGAATTTTCATATTCCAACCTCATTGACGTAGGAATGGGATGTATAGCTTCTTCATAGGACTTGCGGAATGCTGCAACATGAAAATAATAATCAACAAATTCATCAATGCGCCTTCCGGATCTATTAATTGCAAGAAGCATGCATGCACACATGGGAACCCATTCACCGCCATCGAAATAAGAACATGTGCTTTTGCGAGATATCCACACAAACCGATGGATCCGAAAAAACTTCAAAATTGTATCGGAAGACCGCTTGATATTCCATGATCGACTTTCATCTCGCATATCCCTGCAACTTCTCTATCATCTTGGGACAGACAACCCGCATCCACTCACCTACATCGGTATCATATAGAAAATAAAACGATTATCACATCCAAAATAAAACAAGATCACGGTGAAAATAAAAGCAATTACCATGCGAGAAAATAAAACAATTATCATAACATTACGAGAATCAGTTCTTCTTGTAACAAACATGTTCATCGACTTTATCCTCAACATGTCAACCATTGAGGTTATGGGCAAACTCCTACGATCAACTATCCATGCATTAAAAGACTGGTTTGCATTTGATGACATCTCTCCATATCGACATCCAACACTATGAGCATTCGACCAATTTTCAAATGGTAACCCATCTAGAAACCTTTGAACAATAGCTCCCCTCACGTTTCAATACCTCCAACCACGGTTAAATAATGCAATTGTTGGAGCATGTGCACATTCCGAACAACCGGACCATACGCTCTCTATAAGCTGCTTGAGAAGCCACCACCACCGAATTTATCCTCAAATTTCCTTTAAGGTGTTGTAAATGGAAAAAATGATTCGATGTAGGGAATGCCTTAGCAACGCTTCCATTAACCCAACATTCCGATCGAGACACAAATGTAAGCTCTCGAGTACTTTGAACAATACTACGCAACTATTCCAAGAACCACAACCAATTATCGTAGTTCTCGAAATCTACAACAAAGATAAGCCAATGGATATAAGCTACACACAAAATAACGTAAAACGAGATCACAAAAATAAAACAATTATCACAAAAATAACAGAAACAAGATCACAAAAGAGCGTAAAATCAAGTATCTAACCTTGGTTGCCATTCTTAGCGATTCTGAGACAACAAGATACCTTTGAACCTTCCTTTCAAAAATGTTCCATCGATAAACAACATGGGACGACAATGATTAAACCCATGAATGCACGCATGGTAAGAAACAAACAATCTTTGGAATCTTTTAGAAACTTGGTCCACCTCTAAATCAATATGACTTCCATGATTAAATGACCTTGCAACCTCAATATACCAATGTAACTGCTTGAAAGATTCAGATGCGTCGCCAAAAATCAATCCCTTCGCTCTCTCCAACGCATTCCAAGCCTTCTCATAGCTTATCGTGTAACCGTAGTTTGTTAAAAAGTGTGAAACAACATCATTAGAACACAATGTTGGTTTCTCCCTCAATATATCAACAATCAAACCAGAAATTACCTTACAACTTAATCTCTCACTTTTTTCTTTCCTCAACACTATAGGGCAACTATGCTCATTCACAAGCTTTCGTATGTAACAAAAACCACTAACCTTTGATACTGTCGCACAAACATACCACCTACAATCATCAGAATATCTGTTTGAACATTGCGCCTCTACCCTACCATTGTTATTTCTCATGTAATCAAACTTAAATCCTCTCTCAATCGAAAATTTGCATAAAGCATCTCTAAATTCAGCTACGCCTCTCTCAAACCTCTGTCCAACATGAGTGATTATGTTTGACCAACTTGATGAAAGTAATGCCATACTATTTGTTGAAGAACAATATGTAGTTATGGCAGATCCTTCATTCTCGAAAACAGTATCACAATCATGTGATACTGTTTTATAATCAAGTGATACTGTTTTAGAGTCTGAAACACTAATATCAACAAATTTCAATTCAAAAGCAGAAATTAAAGAAATCATGTTCCTAAATTCTTCCTCATTCCTTAGAAAACACCTATCATGTCCAGGAATACAATAACGTAATAAAATAGTGTCGACTTCTAATGAATTCCAATTATCACATAATTTTCATAAAACACCATTAAAATCCCCATTAAAATCCCCACGGAAGAAACTTTTATGGGAAGTGTGTCGAAATATACTTACAAAGTAAAATTAGGCCACCTTCCATGATTGAGAAGAGAAAGCAATCGAAAAACCATAAAATTCATGAAATAAGCAATTGCAAAAACAAAACAAGGTTTTTAGAGTGTGGCGACTCACGTAAGCGTCGACTACGAGGTGCGCCGGTGATGTAATCGTCGACGGGAGATCGGAGAAGAAAGTTGTTAATGGCGGTTTGAATAAGAATCGTGAATTGATGAAATCGGTTTAAAGTGGTTTAACAGACATGTGGGTAATTACGGTATTAGATAAATTCATGACTTATTCACAATTTTGGAAATTGTTTGAACCTAATTAGAAACAAGTCACCTATGGATGACTTATTGACAATTTCTCTTAAATGCATGTTTAAAATTAATTGTTAAATTTTTTAATAATTTTTTAACTAAAATCAAATAAAAACTTAATAAGAGGTAAGATCTAGCACGGTCATAGACATGCCTAAGCTAGGCCAAGTAGACCACAGAGCTCGACACTTGGGGGGGGAAAAATTCTTTTTGGTTAGCCTCTGCCTTCTAAAGAAAATAATTCAAGAGTATGAATACTGTACTATTTTTCTATGTCCTATTGAGTCAATTCATCCTTATTTGACACCTGCTAAGTATTGACAAAGGATATGATAATATCGATGTGTTCTCTCTGTCAAGAGCATGTAGTCTACAACTCTCTATTGAAACTTGTTATTAGAAAATCAAGTAATTAAAATTGTGTTCCAATCCCTATAATAGTAAATGTTGTCGATCCAGAAATTATGTCAACTTTAAAAATTTATGGTGATACAAGATGAATGACAATTGTGATTTATTGAACGTAGGTGCTTGCTTATTACATTTTTTAGTCTTTTTCCACACTTGTGGAGTCATTAGAAAAAGTTTTTTTTTTTGGGGTCCAATTGGATTTTAAAACTAGACATTTATATTAGATTACAACGATTTCTAATCTTTCGATTGAATCGATAGTTATACAATCTGGCATAAAGGAATATATTAGTTTCTATGTTAGTCTATTTGAGTAATTAACCACATTTAACTAGCATTGAAATCGGTCAAGAATCTGAAATGACTAACACAACAATTTCAATAGTAATTGCAATGGATACAATTTGATACACATCAAGAACATGGTTGCCATTTCATTGCATCTTCTTGATATGTTTTTCAAAAATCTTTCAAATCAAGTTCAACGAGGTCTTCAATTCATATTTTATTGAATTTCTTAAGATTTATAGTCTCATGGATTTTGTGAATTTGAACAGTATTCTACAAAATTCATAAGATTTGAAAAGATTCGTTGGATTTTAATAGAGTTCGTAATGTATTTGTGGAATTTTTTTTTTATTTGATCGCTCATTGTATACAAATTAAATATGAGAATATTTGAAAAATATAAACAAAAAAATGATATAACTTCTTACGATAATTCTATTTTTGTCATTGGAAAATAAAATCCATAATCTTATCGTTTATCACATAAAATTTAGGAATCTGATAGGGACTTGAATTGTGTTACTTTCAAGGGCAATTTTGGAAGATTTGCATGAATGTCGATGTTTTATTATTCCTTATAGTATAAATACTTCGTGTGTTAGACAGTTAGACCTTACATGACTACCTAATCATACTGGAGTCTTTGAAGACGAACAATGCAATCTAGTTTTAATATTTTCATTTCAAATATCAAGTTTTGACTCCGAATTTAATTTCATTGAAGATACTCTAAATGATTTGCAATGAAAATTAATGATCTTTTTCCTCATCAAAATCACCATTTTATTATTAAAAAAAAAACTCTCATTTTATTGATCAATTTTGTACATATCAAAAGTAATTAGGCATTGTTTCCAAATATGAAAATATTTTTAAAAAATTCTAATTTAAAACTACTATCTTATGTAGAAATATTAGAGAAAACCCATGTTGTTGCAATATCTTGGGATTGATGAAAACATATTTCCTTTCACACTTACAGGCTACAGAAATATTTTCTTGAAAGAGAAAAATATATACACGAAATTTCTACCTCACATCACATAATTTCTTTTCAAAATAACATTTTCGAAAATCAAATCAAGATCTTGAAGATATTAATTTCGGAGAAAAACTCTTATTACTTATCTTTTAAGAATATAGAAATATGTTTGTCATCTTCTAGTTTCTTTCTTGTGATAGAACTTGTTCCATATCAAGATAATAAGCGGTTTTGACATATTTGAACTTGTTCTTCGTTTGATCCTCAAGTTGAGTACTTATTTCCACGATTCGGACGCACTTAGACCAACTCTCATCTAATAATAATGTTGCACCCGGTATTGGATTGCTCGACTTGTACCGACATTTTGGACTCAACATTATGCTTAAGCATACAATAAACATATTTCTATAAATAAGCCCGATTTACATGACTTGGGTGTTACCACAAATATGCCAACACTTATGATTTCTTTCATGTGTGTTAAAATGTGATCCAAAATTGACAAGCTGGCTGAAGTTGTTTTATCCTTTATAAACGCATAAGGGAAATGCGATTTTTCTTAGTGGCTTCAACTTCATCTAAATCATCCATTTTGTAGGTTTGATCTAAGCCGTTGATGAGGGGTATTTAAAGGTACTCCTTCACGTCTTTTGGTCTTCAGTCTAAAAGCCTACTTTGACTCTTTCTTCGCATCTCTCTGATTACGGGTAAAATCCGTCTCTTCTTCTTCTCTTTCTCTGGTTTGGTTTCTCTGTGAAATCTTACCATGAATATGGTGGTTTTACTCCCTACGTGAGAGTTATTTCGATTTGTGATAGTTTAATAGGCTAATCTCTGATTGACTCACGATTTGTAAAAAGTTAGAGGATTTCTATTTTTTTCGTGATTTTTATTTGTAATTTCTGAGACGTTCTGAATCTTTTAATGCATAAATTTGAAATCCACTTTGTAGAGCTTCAACGAAAAGTAGCCAACGGTTGGGCGATCAGGTCCTTAGGGATGAAAACTCTTGTGTTTTTCGCATTACATTCTTGTTCGTGGTTGGATTCAAACATAAAAGCAAAAATCGTAACAGTGGTATCAGTGCTTTGTGTTCTTAAAAACTCTAATGTTTGAGATCTGATTCTGAGTGTGAATCTTGAAACATTAAAAGGCCTCTGGTTGTTGTTCTTGGGGGCAATTTTGAAAAGCTCTAAGAAAATAAACTCAAAATGTTCCTAGGGTAAAATTGCAAACCCTAGGTTCAGATCTGCTTAAATCTTGTTGGAGTCGCATCTAACGAACACTGAGGGTTCGTTCGATGAAAATATCTCTCTTTTAAATACGCACTAAGTTTTGTTCTCAATTGTGTATTCATTGTTTAAGAGTTGTGCAAAAATTTGATTGTCTGTCTCTTTCTTGTTTAGATCTTTATGTTTCAGTGTGGTTTCAACTTGATTAAGCGAGTTGTTTGTTTCTTTGTACTTTGTGTCTGAGAAATGTTACCATTGAGTGCTTTCATGTTATGTTTTTCACACTAGGCGTATTCATCACCTCATAAGCCTCATGTTTGGTAGAAACCCTTAACTTGAGAACAAAAGTCTCATAGAATCCTGGGGATCTCTGAAGAGTGTATAACTGTGATCTTAAAACTTTTGTGTTTTTTATCTTGAATATTGCATGAAAGTGTTTTGTACAAGTTATTTTGAAAGTATTATTTGTCTTTAGAAATTGGTCTTTTTCTTTTTTTTTTTTACTAGATTGCACTATTTGTTTGTGTGAAAAATCTTGTTCCTTTTTTTATATATAATGGAAACCAAAGAAGTTTGACTTTAAGATGTTTATTGTAGAGGTGACTTTTCAATATGGCAACAAAAATGAAAGCTCATTTAATTCAACAAATCTTGTCTAAAGTAATTGATGGGTCTTTTCCTGATGATATGACCAATGTTCAAATTAAAGAGTTTGATGAGTTGACTCATAGTACCATAATTTTACATTTGGCTGATAATGTGATTAGAAAAGTGAGTGATTGTATGACTAACCCTCTCATTTGGGATAAACTTGAATCTTTGTTTAATACAAGGTTTCTTTCCAACAAAATATGTCTTTTAAAGAATTTTTTTTGTTACAGAATGGATCCTTCTGTGGATCTTGAAACAAATCTTGATAATTTTTAAAATTAAGTTAATATTTGACAAGTTGTGGTAAAAAATTCTCTGATAAGCATCAAGCCATCATTTTATTAAATGTTTTTACGAAACTTTCAAAAATGTAAGAATTGCCATTGAGTATGGCATAGATTCTTTAACTACTGAAATTGTGGTTAATTTTCTTAGAACCAAAAATCTGGATATTCAGCAACAGAATTTGGATTCTGTTAAAGGGGAAGAGCTAGGTAGATCACTCATTAGGCAAAATGGGCATTATGGCGGTCATCAAACTAGAAATAAAAAGAAGAATAAAGAAAAAGTAGATCAAAGTCAAGAGCTAAAGAAAATAAATGTTATGGATGTGATAAAATGGGATACTTCATAAAAGATTGCTATAAAAGAAAAATAAGCAAAATGAGCAGAAAAAAGAAAAGGCAAATATTGCTTCGTTTTCTAATTTTGATACTGCTGAAGTCTATATGGTGACCATAAATCAAATTTATGATATTATTGAATCAAATTTGACTTATAAATCCACTTTTGAATGAGAGTGGGTGTTGGACTATGGTTGTTATTTTCATGACTTCAAAAAGAGAATAATTTTCAAATTTGCTTGAGAAGGATCTTGGTTTTGTAACAATAGGAAATAATATTACTAGTAACATTTCTGGAATTGGCAATGTCTCTTTACAATTTGAAAATGGTGTGTATGCAATTTTGAAAATGTAATATATGTACTGAAATGAATTTTTTTTTTTTTATTTCATTAGGTGTGCTTGATAATATAAAGTTCTCTATCAAAATTGATAAGGGTGTGCTAAAGATAGCAAAACTTCACTTGTTATGTTTAAAAGTACTAAACAAAATGGAATTTTTGTCCTTAATGCCATTGCTTTAACTGATAATCACTCCGCATTCACTATAACTAATGATCAAAATGATACTTTAAAATGGTATAAAAGACTTGCTCATATTAGCAATAAAGAACTTTCCACCATAAAGCAAATTGTGTTTTTGGCAAATATAAAGTTTTCGACTCGCATTTCTATGAATCTTGCATTTTAGGCAAACATCATAAATTGTATTTTAAAACTGAAACTCATAAGTCTAAAAAAATTCTTGATTATATTCACTTAGACTTATGTGACCCTTCTCCAGTTCCCACTATGGGGTGCAATGTTTTTTTTTTCTTTCTATCATTGATGATTATTCAAGAAAATTGTGGATTTTTTTATTGAACCATAAATCAGACACTTTTGAAAGGCTTAAACAATAGAAAATATTGATTGAAAATCAGATTGAAAAGAAAGTAAAAACATTAAGAACTGATAATGGTTTAGAATTTTGTAATTCTGGTTTTGATAATTTTTACAAATTACATAGAATTCTAAGACATAAAATCGTCTCATATACATCCCAACAAAGTGGAGTGACAGAAAGAATGAATAGAACTCTTTTAGATAAAATGTGATGCATGATGGTAAGCTCTGGATTACCTAAAAGTTTTTGGGGGTAAAACTGTGATGACTGCCTGCTATATTGTGAATTTGACTCCTTCTACTGCTCTAAAATCTAAATGATAAAACTCCTTTTGAAATGTGGAATAATGTGCCTGCTGATTACTCTTCTTTAATAACTTTTGGTTGCACTGCTTACTCTCACCAAAATGATGTAAGCTTGAGTCTATGGCTCAAAAATGTGTTTTCTTATGTTATCTACTAGGTGTGAAAGGGTATAGATTGTGGGCTAGGAGTCAAGGTGGGTTAATGTTATAATAAGTAGAGATGTTACATTTAATGAAAGTGCTATGCCATGTTTAGATCCTAAATCTGTAGAAGAGAAAGGTGAAAAGAAAAAAGATTTCTTCTTAACCATTGTCGATGAATAGTATATTTGGAAGGGCTTTTTTGAAATCTAAAAGCAATTCTTAAAGAGTGAAAGTGCTTTTGGTTATTTTTTTTGTTATTTGGTTAAAGTCAATAAGCACTTTTTGACTAAAAAAAGCTTAAAAAGTTATTTTATAGAAGCCCAAATTTTGAACTTTTCTAAAAAGTTCTAATTGAGTTTTTACGAAAAATTACAATTAACATTTAATGAACTTAAAAATTAACAAAATTACCATTAATACATAAAAAAAGATATTAATTTATTTACTACATTAATTACTTATATCAAATTGTCACTTTATATACTTATATAAAGTGGAAAAAAAATATATTGACGTGTTAAATAATACAATACAAATTATACATAATATGTTTGATTTAAATAATTAATTAACGTTTAATCAAATATACTAAAATTAATCGTGATATTATAATTAAATTAATATATTAATTTTAATAGTTATTATAAGATATAAAAATATATGATTTCTTTTAAAAAATAATATAAGTTATACAATAATTAATTATTGTTTAGTCAAATATAATAACATAATTGTGTTATTATAATTAAATTAATACATTAATGTTAATAGTTATTATAGGATATAAAAAAAATTATTTATTTTAAAACAAATAATATGAGATATATAATAATTAATTACGGTTTAATCAAATAAATATAAAGTTTATACAAAAGTACTTTTATAGTTATGTAACCAAACAGTCAATTTAGTATTCAGAGCACTTTTTGGATTCATATCCAAATAGTCAATAGTTTTTTACCAAAAGCTCTAGTCATTACAGTTGTACCAAACGGACCTGAAGACTTGAATAAACCTTAACCTCATACTGCTGTTGATGTGGAGCCTGAAAATCATACTCAGACTGATCTTGAAGGAACTAATGAAACTCATGTTAATCCTCAAATTGATCAGGAAGTCTATGTCCTAGATGATGGTAATCTTATGAATTACCAGCTTGCTAAGGATAGAGTAAGAAGAAATATAAGAGAATCTCAAAGATTAGGTTTTGAAGATATTGTTTTTTTTGCTTTCTTGAGTTATCAAGATCTTTGTGAAAAAGGACAAAAAACTATGAAGAAACTATGAGATGAAGTCACTCAAATGAGTAGAAAAGATCTATGATTGAATAAATGAAATCTCTATTGAAAACAAAACTTGGGAGTTAGTTTCCAAACCTAAAAATAAGTCTATTGTTGATTGTAAATGGATTTATAAGGTTAAAGAAGGAGTTTCCAGTTCCGACCCTGTTAGATTTAAAGTTAGATTAGTAGCTAAATGTTTTACTCAAAAAGAAGTTGTTGACTACAAGGAAATCTTTTATCATGTGGTTAAATATACAACTATAAGATTGATGCTTGCTTTAATTGCTCATTTTAAGCGAGAACTTGAGCGACTTGATGTAAAATAGTTTTTTACATGGTGATTTGGATGAAAAATTTATATGCAACAATCTCCTAGTTTTCAAGATGTATCCAAATCTACATGTGTTTGTTTCTTTGAAGAAATATTTATATGGTTTGAAACAATCCCCAAAATAATGATATAAAAGGTTTGATACTTTTGTTTTGTCTTTGAATTTCAAAAGAAGTGAAAATGACCATTGTTTGTACTAAAAACCGAACTTGAAAACAATATCTCGTATGTACCTGCTCTTATATGTTGATGATATGTTTTTGATAAGTTCTTGCATAAATCAAATAAGAAATTAAAATCGATTTTTTTCCGAGTTTGTTATGAAGAATTTAGGAAATGAAAAGAGAATTTTGGGAATGGAAATTATTAGAAATAAAAACCTTCTTGAAGTTAAACTGACTCAGACCCCAAATATACATAAAATTCTTGATAAATTTGCTATGTCTGAAGCAAAGGAAGTAAGTATCTCTCTTGGAGACTATTTTATAATTAGCAAGGAAGTAAATTTGTTTTTTTACTTAAACTAACTCAGACCACTGTAATGGAAAATGTTCCTCACATTAATGTTGTTGGCTCTATAATGTATTCTATGGTTTATACTAGACCGAAATGGCTCATTCTATTAGTGTGCCAAGTAGATACATGTCTAATCCTGGTCCTTCTCATTGAGAAGCTTTAAAATAATTATTAAGATACTTAAAATGGTCTTCAAATTTAGGCATTACCTTCAGACATAGTTCTAAAAGAATCAAGTTAAAAGGATATGTTAATGCTGATTATGCAAGTGATAGGGATAATAGAAAATTTGCAACTTCATATGTTTTTTACTATATGTGATAATTGTATTAGTTGGAAATCCCAACTCAAACTTATTGTTGCCCTTTCAACCACTGAATTTGACTATGTGGCCATCATTGAGCTATTAAGGAAGCTTTATGGTTGAAAGGAATTCTGAAAGAATTGGATTATGAAAGTAAGTATCCTATTATCTATAATGATAGTTAATCTGCCATTCATTTGTGCAAAAATCCTGTTTTTCATGAAAGAACAAAGCATGTTGATATTAAACTTCATTTTATAAGGGACATTGTGTATCAAGAGTTAGTTAAATTGGAAAAGGTTCTCTCCCAATTTAATCCAGCAAACATGGCACTGAAATCTTACATTTGAGCAAGTTTAAAAGTTGTTTATGTCCTTTAAACTTAGATGCAAGTTTAGTAAAAACTTATTTTTGTTTTTTTTTCTTTAATTAGTTTATTTACTAACTGTTTTTTTTTTTTGTTTTTGTGCATGTACATGAAGCAATGAAATTCAAAATGGACTAAGGCTAAAAGTGCATTAAATAGATTGAGGCAAGAATGTCAAGGATGTTATCAATTTGATCAAGGTGGAGATTTTTAAAATGTGATCAAAATTTGAGAAGTTGGCTGAAGTTGTTATTCTCCTTTATAAACGTACAAGGAAATATGATTTTCCTTAGTGGCTTCAACTTCATCTAGACCATCTATTCTGTGGGGGAATGACCTAAGAATGTGCCGAGGTTAGAACTTATCATTACAACAAGATTAGACAGACATTAATCTTAGAGTATAAGTCAACTTACGAGAGGTCGAAGGAATGTCAGAACTAGCAGGAGAAAGTCGAGCTGCGATCAAGTTCTCTCTGTTATCAAAACATTTGTGATAAGTGCATTTTGTGTACTTATTCGGACATTTAAACTAAGTTTTTATTCTGTTATTTTATTAATTTTCTACTTAATTTATTATATTTTTTTTTCTATTTCAGTTTTGGACCTAGCAAGTAGAGATGAATGGATGAAAAGAGCAATAAATTGGAAGATATTTCGAAAATATGAGGATCAAATTATACTCAATTACAACTTGAATGACTATTTTGCAAGCTATTGAAAGGTTTGAAGACTAAAATGATCAAAATCCAAAGTTAAAAGACTAAAAGCTGCAAATTTGAAAAGCTTAAGCTGGGCGATCGCCCAAGCTTAAAGCTGGGTGACCGCCCAACTCCTCAAAGAAACAGCAGAGAAGAAAATCCATTGCTTGGGGGATCGCCTAGTGAAGAATTTGGCCCCGAGAATTTTCTTACCTTTTTACATCCTAATCTAATTAGGAAACCTTCTGACCCTTGATTTTTATGATATTTTGGGATATTTTGGGTACTATTAGAGAAATATAAATATGAGTTATTAACTTATAACAATAGAGCCGATTTAGAGCCGAATTGAAACCAAATTTAGGAAGAAAAATCAAGAAACGAATATTAAGATTTTATCTCTCAAGTTTTCTTCATATCGGGTGATGGCTTCTATATTTGTTTTTCTTTTTATTTTCTTCTTCTTAATATGTTAGGCTAAATTCTTTTAGTGCTAAGATTATGATGAAACTTGTATCATAATCATTTAATTCTTTGAACCTAGTTTTCGATATTTAAGCATGTTTTTAATTCTGAATAATTGATATTGATTTCTCTTCATCTACAATTATGTACACAATAATTGTATGATCGAGAGATTGAAAATAGGTTAAATATAGTATCAATTGTCGTAGAGTCCGATAGGGGATAGAGATATACCGCTATTCTTTACGTAATCTCTAAGTATTGACAAATTCTAATGCATTCATGTATGTTCACATCCGTCATAGAAATATAGTCGAGTCACATATAGGAATATGTTTAATTCTATTCGAGAGAGATTGTTAAACAAATTAGAAATATTGTTCCTCATAATTAAATCATGTTATCAAATTTAACGGTTCGGGTTAAAGGAAATTTGTATAAGTGGATTTGGAATCTTATTACGCTTTTTCTTTTTTTCAAAGTTAAAATAATTCTTATCTAATTTAATTTCTTGTTTGTTTGAATTATAATTATTTATTATTTTTAGTTGAGATTTTAATTAGTTTAAGAAACAAACTTTTAAAAGTAATTTGATTTGGTTAAGGTTAGTATAATTGAAATTGAATTATCTAAATCTCTGTATATACGATACTTGAACTCAAAATCTATTATATTACTTGTGTGATCCGTACACTTGCGGAATATTAAACACATAAAATTGCTGACAAATTTTTGGCACCGTTGCTAGGGATTTAGTTTTAGTTCTTTTTCAATTATTTTAACACTAATTCAAACTTTATTTATTTAATTTATTTAATTATTTTTTTAGTTTATTTCAGTGTTTGATTTGTCTCTTTTTAGACCACAACACAAGATGGAAAACTTTGTGATTGATGAGGACAACATGCTTGTTGGAGATTTCATCGCAATGCACCAGACTAATATAGTGAGATATGATGCAATTTCTGAAATTAATGAGGACAACATGCTTGTTGAAGATTTCATCGCAATGCACCAAGCTAATAGAGCGAGATATGATGCAACTTCTAAAATCGATGAGGACAATATGCTTGTTGGAGATTTCATCGCAATGCATCAGACTAATATATCGAGATATGATGCAACTTCTGAGATTGATGAGGACAACATGCTTTTTGGAGGGTGAAATCATCCAAATTTCTTGTGGAGTGATAATCAAAATAACATCAGACCACAAGGTCACCAGTTTCAGCAACCAGAAAAGAGAATCTCACTAGAAGACATGTTTGGTAAATTCATAGAGAAAATTGAATAGTACATAAACAAGACAGGATTACTCTTCAAAATCAAGGCGCCTTAATAAAGAATTTGGAGACACATATGGGTCAGATGGCAGTTGCTATATCAGATAGAGCACCATGTACTTTTCCAAGCAATACAGAGGTGAATCCTAAGGAACGTGTTAAAGCTATTACTACTAGAAGTAGGGTTTAGTTACCAGAAATCCTTGTAAACATGCCAGATGCAAATAAAGAAAATGTACCATCCACTAATGAAGATGACTTGATCTTGGGAGAAAAACTCTTTGAGATTTTGGATAATAGACATGTCATCCAACTTGAGAAAGCACCAATTAAAGAAGAAGATTAATTTAGAGAAAGAGAAGATGATCCTAAATGGGAAAAATAAAAAAGTGATTTAATTATGTTGCACTTATCAAGTAATTCTCTGACTCTTCTCTTTCTTCTAAATTTGATTTTGTGATCAAGATTGATGAGGAAGTTGAAGTTTTCGTAGTTGTATTCGAGCAAGGTGCTAAACTACAACCATATTTTTATGAGGAGCGCAATTTCAAATTTTTGAGGATAAATGAAAAATAGTGCAAAGTCAATAGATGCAAGCAAAGCGAGTCCTCCAAAGCACTATTTAAAGTGTCGTAAAGTAACCAGATAATAAGTCAAACTAATGACTATAAATAAGCACTTAATAGGAGACAACCTATTTTTATATCCTTATTTATTAATTTGGATTAAATAATGCATTAGTTTTCTTTTCATATATTGTTTATTACTTTTGTAAAGCATCACCATGTCAACTGCAGGATGCTCCACTTTGTAAGGCACATGAGTCACATCGCACTTCAATCTACTTTAGTTAGTCCATCTGATCAGACCAGACCATCTTTTCCACATCTACCTCCGGAGAGTAACTGATCTCTTTCCTCTTTTATTTTTACTCTATTTTGCTATTACATTGGGAACAATGTAATATTTTAGTTTGGAGTGGGTTATATATCATAATACTTAATTGATGAATTTTGAATTTACTTATTATTTAGGTTTGCATAACTGAAATATATGTTAAAAAAAATTTTAAAATTATTATTTTCTAGTTATTATTGAAAGGCTTGCCGCTAATGATGGTAGTATTTGTTTGAAGTTGAGTACATTTTTAGTAGAATATTGGACAACATTTAAACTGTATTTTTACTTGAATACTTATCCATGTTAGACTAGATTAATGAAGCATATAGTCACTATTGAGTGTATGCGGTTATGCGTTGATATTATTGACTTAGAATTATTGTGAAAAACTTCGTTTCTAAATTCTTAGACTAGTAACCAAACTGTTTGAGAACAGTTTGAGAGTATTATAGTTAGTACATGTGTTTTAGAATTTTGATGGTTTGTATTTTATGGGTCTCATATTTGGCTAAATAAGTTGTAGTCAATGAATCTAAATTGTGCGCTACTCACTGCTGATAAAAATAAAATAAAATATCTGACCCGAGCAATTAAGCCTGTTATAATATTTTAAAACCTAATGCCCTATAGTCATCTGACTTGAGAGTCATCGGTCTAAAGCTCACTACATGGGTCACTACAAAAAAAAATAATTTAATTTAAATTACATCTTCACTTCTCTTATAGCTTGTGGGACTCGAACAATTAAGCATGTTAGGGTATTTTAAAATCTGGTGTCCTATGGTAATCTAACTTGGAATTTATTGGCCCAAAGCTCACTACATGAGTCACATAGAAAGCTTATGGAATAGAAGTATCGCATACAAGATATAAGATTGTTTATTATTGATTAAATAAATAAAAAGAGTTATAAGTGCTCTGTAAGGATTGTTAGTTTAGAATCTTTGAGACTGGAGATGATAATTTAGAAATCGCTCACCATCTTAGTTCTAGGAATACAATATTCTAATTTTTACCACTTTATTTGAAAAAAAAAAAGTTGTGTTGATCAATAGGAACCAATTTCACTAGAACACCTCAAGATTGGAGAGAAAAATATTAGAAGTGTGATAATTTATGAGAAGTGTAAGAATTAAATGACTACAAAGGGTTCGAAATTGTAAAAATATCAATAACACAATATTGTTCGTGGTCTAATATAGGTATAAGTTCAATAACTGGCTATTTACACACTCACAAAAGATCGAGCATCGGATAAGTAAAAATTTATTTGTGGTGTTGTTTAATATATTTCTAAAAGCGTTGCATTATATTCGAACCTAAGGCATATGGTAAGAAATTTAACATTAATTCAATTTATGGCAATTTTCTTAGCTTAGTTTAAATTTAGATTTTAGTTTTGTTTTGTTCGAGGACGAACAAAGGTTTAGTTTGAGGGTGTTTGATAATTACATTTTGTGCACTTATTCGGACCTTTAAACTAAATTTTTATTCTATTATTTTATTAATTTTATACTTAATTTATTGTATTTTTTTTTCTATTTCAGTTTTGGACCTGTTTAATAGCGAGTGAAGAAAAATGGATGAAAAGAACAATAAAGTAGAAGATATTTCAGAAATATGAAGATCAAATTATACTCAATTGGAATTTGAAGGACTATTTTGGAGGCTATTGAAAGATTTGAGGATTAAAATGATCAAAATCTAAAGTTGGAGGACCAAAAGTTGTAAATTTAAAAATCTTGAGCTGGGCGATCGCCCAACTCCTCAAAGAAATACCAGAGAAGAAAATCCATTGCTTGGGCGATCATCCAGTGAAGAATTTGGCCGTGGGAATTTTCTTACCTTTTTACGTCCTAATCCAATTATGAAACCTTTTGGCCCATGATTTTTATGATATTTTGGGATATTTTAGACACTATTAGGAAAATATAAATATGGGGTAAATAGCACAAAACGTCCCTACCTATTGAGGGTATTGTGGAAAATGTCTCTACTTCAAAATTTTGGCATTTTCACCTTACCTCTTTGGATTTCTGCATAAAAACGTCCTTGGGTCCAAAAATCAGCCATTAACTTAGGGGTAAATTAGTCCAACCACTTTTTCATATATATTACTTCTTTTGAAATTGGGAGGCTTTCCATGCAATTTCCAAAATTGCATGAGCCCCCGTCCCCAATCTGGGCTCAGAGTGGTATTTCTTTCGATCTTCTGTTTTCGCCAAGTTAAGGATGGGCCCGAACTTCAATGGATGAAGATTTGCAACATGTACGGAAATTTCGCAACCAAGTCGGGAGGGCATAGCCGGTGCACTAGTTGTAAGCATTGATGTGCATTGCTCTTAAACAATTTGGTGCTCGCGTAATTGTGTGATGTAAATTGATCCCATCGTGCTCTTCAATCCCTCATGGAAGGAATTCCATCCTGGCCTTGGAAGATGTTGTCTCAGAGGCTGACATCTTTGTGACAACCACTGGAAACAAAGACATAATTATGGTGGATCACATGAGGAAAATGAAGAACAATGCAATTGTTTGCAACATTGGTCACTTTGATAACGAGATTGACATGCACGGTCTTGAAACTTATCCAGGCGTCAAGCGCATCACGATCAAGCCCCAAACTGATCGATGGGTTTTCCCTGAAACCGGGACTGGCATAATTGTTCTAGCTGAGGGGCGGCTGATGAACTTAGGCTATGCAACCGGGCATCCCAGCTTTGTGATGTCGTGCTCTTTCACGAACCAGGTAATTGCACAGCTCGAGCTTTGGAAGGAGAAGACAACTGGCAAGTTTGATGAATAATACATCACATTGGGGACGGGGGCCTGCCATGCAATTTTGGAAATTGCATAGGAAGCCCCCAATTTCAAAAAGTAATATATATGTAAAAAAAGTGGTTGGACTAATTTACCCTAAGTTAATGGTCGATTTTTTGGTGAAGGACGTTTCTGCAGAAATCCAAAGAGGTAAGGGTGAAAATGCCAAAATTTTGAAGGTAAGGACGTTTTTGGCGTGAGAATCCGAAGAGGTAATGGTGAAAATGCCAAAATTTTGAAGGTAGGGACGTTTTCCACAATACCCTCAATAGGTAGGGACGTTTTGTGCTATTTACCCTATAAATATGAGTTATTAACTCATAACAATTTAGACGAAGATCAAATTTAAGATTTTATCTCTCAAGTTTTCTTCATATCCGGGTGATGGCTTCTATGTTTTGTTTTTCTTTTTATTTTCTTCTCTTTAATATGTTAAGCTAAATTCTTTTAGTGCTATGATCATGATGAAACTTGTATCATTATCCTTTAATTGTTTGAACCTAGTTTTTGATATTTAAGCATGTTTTTAATTCTGAATAACTGATATTGATTTCTCTTCATCTACAATTATGCGCGCAATGATTGTATGATTCTTGTGGCTTATTTTACCATCGAGATATTGAAAATAGGTTAAACATATTATCAATTGTCGCAGAGTTCGATAGGGGATAGAGATATACCGTTATGCTTTATGTGATCTCTAAGTATTCACAAATTCTAATGCATTCGTGTATGTTCGCATCCGTCATAGAAATATAGTCGAGTCATATATAAGAATAAGTTTAATTCTACTCGAAAGAGATTGTTAAACAAATTAGGAATATTGACCTTCATAATTAAATCGTGTTATCAAATTCAACGGTTCGGGTTAAAGAAAATTGGTATAAGTAGATTTGAGATCCTAGTACGCTTTTCTTTTTTCAAAGTAAAAATAATTCTTATATAATTTAATTTCTTATTTGTTTGAATTATAATTATTTATTATTTTTAGTTAAGATTTTAATTAGTTTAAGAAACAATCTTTCAAAAGTAATTTGATTCGGTTAAGGTTAGTATAATTGAAATTGAACTATCTAAATCTCTATAGGTACGATACTTGGACTCAAAATCTATTATATTACTTGTGCAATTTGTACACTTGTGAAATATTAAACATATAAAATCGTTGACATCGCTGCAAGACTTGGAATCTTCGTCCAAAGCACGTGCCTTCCAAGTTCTTTAGAAGAAACCTCACTTGGGTAATTGAGTTATAGGATACCCTAAAGACGAAACACAAAAATAGTCAGTAAGTAACAAGTTGAATTGATCTAAACGTACGAGGTAATTGGGCTTACTTAGTTCGTGATAACGAACTGGAATGGACACGTCAGGCCTGATGTCATTCTTAAAGAACTGCCATTAACCTCGAACGAAGAACGAGTTTTCTTCTAATTTTTACTAAGTCGGGGGCCGGGTAATTACACTACCACCATCCTAGCTTTGACCGACGTATACACCAACCCGAGTTCTACCCGTCCGGCTTAAAGGAGTATAAGCTATTGAATTCTCGAACTGAAGGATAGGAGAAGTCGAGCTGGTCCCACGAGACAAAGTACCCAACCATGGTCATCCACCCGTTAGGGCACAATTGGGTCGGAGCTATTTTCCACTCTTTCAAGAACTTCTTAATAATTCTGGGAAAGGAAATGCGAAGTCCCGCAGCTAACACGGCCTGGTTCAAAGCAATACACCCAGGAGGAGGATCGTCAGCTCAGTCATTCGGACCAAGGATGAAGAGCTCTACACTATTCGTGATCCTATAAGTCCTGCGCCAGTCCCTAATTTGTTTCAGTCCAACCTCAAAAGGGAAGGACCTACACTTCTAGACCGGAGCACTTCTATGACCAGACTCAACTTTCCTTTCCATCTGGCCAAAACCTCGACCTTCCTCTCCCACTACTACCATCCAGTGGAGATGACTAAACTAGCAGAGAAATTGTTGTCAACGAAGTCAAGCTAAGCACTTCCTCTGTATCTACTCCATCAACATCCCTACCTAGACTGACCTCTTCCTCTTGACCTCTCTCCAAGACATAACCTCATTCTCATTCTCACTATCAATGTCCTAACTTATCCTTACCAGAGGAGAAAAAAGATAAAAGAAAGGCAAAGAATGCAAAAATGAATAACTACCTAAGGTTGGAGCGCAATGCACGACCTCTCTTCAACAACAACTCGGCAAGGCAGAAATTCTCTCTAACTCTTGTAGTTTCAAAGAAACAATTTGAAATTATGGAAGCAAAGTATGAGCCCAAGTGAGCCCCCTCTCATTTTTATAAGAAAGAGAGGCAAAGAGGCAGTGCAATCTGGGGCATTGATTTAAAAAAACTCTTGAATCAAAGGTCTAGATCTAGTAATGCCAAAGGGCGGCAAATCAATGCCACAATAAAGATGCTGCAACGCATTAATGGCAACTCAATAAATCACTCCTTCGAGCCATGCAAAAAACTGACATTTCATTAAGGACATGCCCCTTGTCGATGAAGGAAATTGCATGTCAGAACTATCATATCATTGTATCGACCTGCCAAGTAATGTCATTTCAGACACGTGAGAATCTTCAGAACATATCAGAGTAATAATATGAACTAAAGGCCACCCCCAACCGAAGTCAAGAGCAGGCCTTGGAGAACAATTATTAGCATATGATCAGAGTCATGATCATCTAAGGACCCCTTCTCCAAAGGAAAGAGGTCCTACCTAACCTCCACGAAGAGGGACACTATCGTCTAGGAGGTCCTACCTCAATATATCAAGTCCTACCTCGATATCTCAGGTCACCCTCACGAAGTAGGACGTCCTCGTCCAGGAGGTCCTATCTATACACCTTAGGTCGCACCGCAATCGTCTATAGTCACCAAAAGATCACATCTGTCAAGTGTAAGATGTCAAGCAATTAATGCAGATGTCACCTCATATTTAATACCCTAAAAGAGAAGGTCTTGTAAGCATTTATTGCCTAGCTTGGCATTAAATGCAAATAATCACTACACATCTCCTATAAATAGGAGACTTAAATATCCCAACAGATGACATTCAATGGCTAATAACAAATAGCATACTCGAAAAGATGACATTCAATGGCTAATAACAAATAGCATACTCGAAAAGAGCTTTCAAACACGTCTTCTGTTACAATTTTCTGTATTTAGTTCAGTTATTTAGTTCAGTTCGGCCACGTCGACCTAAATTCTTAACATTAAGTTGGCTTGAGAAGTACAACGTCATTTTTCAACGTCAACAGGCTCTTTCTTCTTCTCTCTCTAATTACGGCTCAAATCTGTCTTTCTTCTTCTTCTTCTTCTCTTTCTCTGGTTTGGTTCCTCTGTGAAATCTTACCATGGATATGGTGGTTTTACTCCCTTACGACAAGAAATTTCACTTTTAACAACGAATATTTTGGTATTCTAAATTCTCTCGATGACCTTTTTTTGATGAAATAACCTAAAAATGGTTTTTAGGAAAAAAATGTATCATTAAAAGTGAAATTTTTTTAGTGTTAATTTCATTTGTGATAGTTTAAGAGGTTAATCTCTGATTGATTCTCGATTTATAAAGGATTAGAGGATTTTCGTTTTCTTCGTGATTTGTATTTATAATCTCTGAGACGTTTTGAATCTTTTAATGCATGAAGTTGAAATCCATTTTGTAGAACTTCAACAGGAAGTAGCTAACGGTTTGATGAATTTGAGTTTTAAGAACGAAAATTCTTATGTTTATTTACATTTTTTCGCATTACTTTCTTGTTTATGGTTGGATTCAAACATAAGAGCAAAAATCGTAATAATGTGTTTAGTAATTCTTGCTGCTAATACTATACACTTGTGATTATCGAAGAAAACAACCACTAAAAAATAGAGGGTGATCAAGAATATATTTATTCGGCATTTGAAGTATCGTGACTTGGGTGATTTGAGATCCAAGATGTCATTATTTATGCGGAGGCTCCAATACTAAAAAGAATCCGAAGAATGACAAGCCTTTGGATCAAAACATTAAATTGGCTTTTTCGAGAAAAGTTTAAACTGTCATTATCGACGCATTGCAGTGTGACTGTTGAGCAGAGAGATGACAATGCACAGACACAAAACCACAGGACAAAACCAACCTATATGAATGAGCCCTATGCTTCACTGCATATTTCCACCTCCAAATAGCCAAACAATTGTTATATATCTCCTCTTTTGATCCCTCATTTTGCCTCTCCAGAAACAGCAAATCCATGGAAGAAGTCTGGAAAGACATTAATCTTTCTTCCCTTCGTTCCACGGAGGATACCCACAAAACCAGCTTCCGGGGAGCTATTTTTCAAGATTTCTTGGCTCGACCATATGACAAACACCCTCCAACTTCTGCTGTTTCCTCTAGCTTTGGCTCTCCGCCGCTGCCGCCTCCGGCCATCGTCCTCAACTTGAATTCTAGTCCTGATCAGTTGAACTTCTTTGGAAACTCGAATTCTCTTCAGCAAAGCTCAGGTTTGACTTCCTTATCTTCCCAAGGATTCTTAGGTGCTAATCAAGTGAATAAGAGGTTTCCAGATTCCGTCAACAATTCTAGCGAGCGACGGCACAAGCGTATGATGAAGAATCGAGAGTCAGCTGCTCGTTCAAGGGCTCGAAAGCAGGAAAGTATCGAACAAGATTTAAACTTTTTTTTTTCTTGATCTTATCTGCCTTTTATTTGCCTTTTTTCTTGGATGAACAGTAGTATGTATGTAGTACTTGTGTTTCTTGATTTACCCGTTTCTTTCATTCCCTTTTCTCATAATATTGGAGAATATACAGGCTTATACTAATGAGTTGGAGCTAGAAGTGGCCAATTTATTGGAAGAGAATGCCAGGCTCGAGAAACAGCAACAACAGGTAAGTGAACTTTTGGTAGATTATAAACTGCGGGTTTTACAAAACATTAAAAATAATATTTGAGCAACTTATAAACTTGAAAAAGCATAGCCAAACATGCACTAAAATCTAGTTCACTTATAAATACAAAAAACAAGCCATATTTGTTTCTTCATTGAGCTTGAAGCTGCATGCATCTTGTGATGTGAATTAACTTGATTGTTCTTGCAGTTATATCTAGCATCAGTTGCTCAACTACCTAAAAAGGCCAGTCTCCAGAGGACATTAACTGCTCCATTTTAACCGAAGTCCCAACTCTCTCTCATTTTGTCAACTAGAGGGAGATTTTTGAGGTCTGCTTATAGGTTTTAATGCTTTGGTACATGGTCCCTTTTGAATATTTAACCCAACAAACGTATAGCTGGATAGAAACGACAAGTAGTAGCTCTTCTTGAAAATGGATTGAAACGACAAGTAGCTCTATATCACGGCACTTGTTTTGGCCGGAAAAGAATCTATTGGTAGTGATAACTCAAGATTTGACATTGATGCTAAAGAAGTAAAGGACATTGGCGAAAAAGTAATGTGTTTTTGGAGTGCTTTATTTTTATCGTTGTAGAAAAAGGCAAGGTCTCCAAGAAGTACCAGGAATCTCTATTAGTGCAATGTACAGTATAAAATATTGGAGTGTTATTGGCATCCTTGTTCATTTGTCCCTTCAGTCATATCTTTCTTTTATCGTCTTCCATGGTGCTATTTCTCTTCCGTCATTATTACTGCATTGACATTGACTCATCTGTTGTCGTGTTGTGCAATTATATATCAAAGATGTCACATCGATTAAATATAAAACTATTAAATAAAATATGAATTTAACTACTTTTTCTTAAGATAAAAATTCAAATCTCTCCATAGTATTCATGCAAGTCACTCCCGTAGGCCCAGTCCATACCGTGTCAGTCCCAAATAATAGTTCAACACACCTTAAAAGATGTTCGTGTTGTGCCACCTCAAAATATGGCCATGCTAACATGGCACAACCAAGTTTAAACTTCTAAGATTCGGTCACGGTCTGATTAACACATGTAGGGTTGGTCAAGCTATTTGCTAGATATAGGGAGTCCAAATGTGTGTCCCTAAGTCTTTCTCCTTAACTATAACTTTGACACTACAAAACTTAGGAATGTGAGCCAGAGTTCGAATTCAATCTATTTCATATGAAACTTGAAAAATCATTCAAAGAGTCCTGACTTAACTTAATGGAGATTTAAATAACTTCGAGCTAATAGAGTTCTGGTTGGATTTTATTATAATTTATCGATGTGCGAGAATCTATAAATGTTCCAAAAAAAATGTAAAAAATTAGACATTTTTTCTTTCTTTATATTATACGTATTTTATAATAAGGTTCTTGAATTAAGAATATTTGTAGTTGTGGGAGTAATCTCTAACCAAATTTTGAATATTGTGGAGCTATCGCTACGTATTAAACCTGCAAAGATGAAAAATGCAATTTGAAATATAGCAAATAACGCTGTTGAATAATCTAAAAGCCAAAAACTTGTCCTGTTTGGACAATCCAATGAAAGAATCTCACCTTTTTGGAATGAGAAATGCTATATGTACATCACCCTTCATAGAAACTTTGACTGATGCTGACGTGGAGTACTTTTTGGTTAATGTCCATTATACCTTTATATATGTTTCCCCATTTTGTACAAAATTTGGACAAAAAATTATTATGCAGCGATTTCTCAAGAGAATCTCATCCCATTCAAAATTCGAACTCGCATCCAACAACTCGTTCACATCTCCAGCGACTGACGACTCTTTCACATTTCCGACGTACTCTATCCCCATCGGTAAGTATGTCATTATATTGATTTTATTTGGGTTTTGATTTTTTCATTCGTGCACCCATTTCATAATTAGGGCTACCCGAATCTTTGTATTATCTCATTTTCGGCGAACATATGAGTGTTGTTATAGAAGTTGCAGTGTGAAGAAGAATATGTGTTCCATGGATTATTTTTTTTTTTTTATGCGAAAATAAGTTTTCCAAGTGAAAAGCCAAGGAACAAATTCCTTGGTTCTTCATTGGATGTTTTCCTTCATTTATGCAGGAAAAAACCCCCACCAATTTTGCATTTAAAACTACATCAACTTATTAATTGTCCCAAGGAATTACAATTGTTGTTTATAGAAATTACAATAAGCTATTCATTGAAAATTACATCAGGTAGTTATATATTTTGTGTCAATTTTTGTTGTTTAAAGTTGTTCGTCTTTAAACTTACTGTTGTGACATGGTAAAATATATTGTGTCTAACTGGTATACAATTGTGGATGGAACAAACAGCTACAATGGTTGGAAAGAACCAAGTAATTTGTTATAGTTGTAGACGGTCAGGGCACTATTTGCCGGAATGTCCAAAAAAGCAACGATGCCCACTCTATAGAGTGGGCTTTGTAAAATGGATGGAGGTGGAGAAGAATACTGTGAACAATGGAGGCTATTTTTGTTGTAGTAACAACTGTGGATATTTTAAGTGGAGTGAAGGTTAATCGATTGAGATGTATGAAGAAGGTGAATCAGGTGGCATTTCATTGGATAAATCTGCGGCCAAAGACGAAATTGAAGATTTATCTCACATATTCGAAGTTTTTGCTCGGATATCAGAAGAAGAAGATGTGAAGATATCACTCAACATAACAATTCGCAAAGGTAAAGGAAATGCAGAAGAGGAAGGGAAAGGAAAGGGGCAAGAATAACGCTTTTATGAATGTAATAACAATTTAGCTTTCGTGTACGATTGTACGATTGTATGAATGTAATGTATTATATCAATTTAGCTTTTATGAATGTAATAACAATTATAGTTGAGTTTTTAATTGATGAAAATTAAAGTTGAGTTTGTACTTGAGTTCTTATACTATAATACTACAATTGCTTAGGAATACTCATCAATTTGGCATTTTTTTTTTTTTGACTAACAACTGAAAATGTTTTATATATATGAAACGAGAACACTTATAGTTAATATTTATTGAATAACAATTGGAAATGTTTTATATATATGAAACAAGAACACTTATAGCTAACATTTATTGAATAACAATTGAACAGGTTTCATATATATGAATTTTGGGTAACATACTGAAATTTTATGCGCCCAGATTTGTACTTAGAGTTTTTGTAATTATCCATTTGAAATTAATGTAAAAAAAAAAAATAGCATATCAAACTAATCAAATTTCTTGCCTCCAAAATAGATGTTTTAGTAATATTCAACTAATCAATTTCTTGCCTCCAAAATAGACTCATCCTGATCAAATCAAATATGCACCAGTTGAAGATAATGGAAATATTACAACTCAAACAAATCTACACCAGTTGATCAAATCAAACATGGTACTTACAAAATCCATTACAAGCATTACAACTCTAAAAATAAATACAGGTTGGTGAATATTGATAGAAACATGGCACATAAAAAATCCATTACAAGCATTACAACTATAAAACTAAATCTTGGTTTACAATTGATGAAACTAAACGTCATATGATGAACTCCAAGATGAATATTGTAATCCCTGCAACAAAGGTCCCTTCATTAGATATTGTTATCGAAATTTATATATGAAAGGTTCAACAAGAACATGAAACAACAATCGATCTAGGAGTTGACATAAGATATTACTAGCAAATGTTGTGAGTAAGAAAGCGAAGTTGACATAGGATATTGTTCTTCTTGCGATAAGTTGACATAGGATATTGTTCTTCATGCGATGCTTGAATAAAAAAAGGTAGGCTTCAATTTTGGGTCATTGTGTATAGAATCTTGTTGTTAGACTTCAAACTTTTGCCATTTACGATTTTGAACATATCTGCTTGAATGAACACAAACCAGTAGTATTGTTCAATCATTATAATCTAATATAACATATATGCTATAATAAAACTGAGGTTTTGTTGAATATATACCTTTGATTTCCTCGAGTTCTTTTCCAATGGGCTTTTTTACGAAGTTTTCTCGGGGCTCCTTAGTTTTCGAGGTATTTGGATCCATAATTTTTACACTTGCATTTTTATCAGCTTGTCCGCAATCAGATCTTACATGTACACTACTATCGCAATGGAGATTACTTCTACAACTTGGTCTCGATTTTGACTGTAACAAATTACATGATTGAGATTCAAGCCAATCCATTATCTCCCGTGTGCGTTCTTCATCGTCCGCAGCCAAATTTGCTACCTTAGCAAATGCACGACACAATTCATCATATTGTTGCTGTCCAGGAGTACCGATCCATCCATCATAATTAATTTTGACCCTCGTGTGAGCTCTACTCACATCTCGCCTCCATCTCCTCAAAATATACGTCTCAGGAATTGTTCTGACATCAAAAAAGGCATTCATACTATCACTATGTTGGGTTGTGGACATCTTAGCCCAAAAACTGGTTTTCAAGAGGCATGGAACCCAACGGGCTTGATCTTTTTATAGTCCAGATAACCAACCATTTTCATGTAGTGCATACATATCAATCATTGAACACCAACCTTGTTCAAATTCTTCAGGAGTTT
This sequence comes from Forsythia suspensa, assembly GCA_023638005.1. Lineage (NCBI taxonomy): Eukaryota > Viridiplantae > Streptophyta > Magnoliopsida > Lamiales > Oleaceae > Forsythia > Forsythia suspensa. Next base: position 12,368,867 of record CM042672.1, read on the forward strand.
GTGATTCATATACCACTGCATGTGCAGATGACAGTATTAAACCCTTATGCAAATGGTTGCCAAATTCTTCTGGTAATTTCTTAAGTATATGCCACAAGCACCATCTATGCTTCGTCTTTGAAAAAACAATTTGAATGGCATTTTGCATTGCCCTATCTTGATTAGTTATTATTTCATTCGGAGCTTGATCATGCATGCATTCAATCCAAGTCCTGAATAGCCAAACAAAAAGTATCAATTGGTATTCCAAGTGGTGTCGATTGATAAACTACATCTAAAGCGAATGGCATGTCATATTGTTAGTCGTGATGTGGTTCGAATGTGACACCATTGCCAAATATATGCGAATGACATTAGATCGTTTTGTGGATTATTAGTTTATTTGACCGGATATGTGGTATCGAATGTGACAACATTGACCAAATTCAAATATATGCTTGATCTACACTTATTAATCCATCCAAAATCTGTCCAAAATTCTTCAATCAAGACTCTTCGTCCAACTCCATACTAAAGTAAAAACTAAGACAATGTGTTTGCATTTTTGAAAAGTAAGCTTGTATAGCAAAAGCATCTCCTTCTCCAAGTCTTAACCACCTAACTTTTTCAATGTAGTTCCTACAATCCTTTTCGACACATGTCATATTGTCATATCCACCTGCTTCAACAACAAATGTGTTATAACTTTTGTGTAACGGAATTTCAGCTATATCACCTACTTCGAACTTCCGTTTTACTTGTGCACTCAGTTCTTGATTACATCGATATAACCTACTTTTGGAAGGACTTATTTTATGATTATGCTCAAGATGGACTATGTTAATTCGCCATATTCTACAAACTTCTGAACACGCTATCATCCTAGCTTTACACCCTGTTTAAATAGTTGGTTGAGGCTTTAAAGAAGTGCTTCTAGTATTAGTTCTCTTGCCTTCCCGACTACATGCAAAGGTCACATATCTTACAACCCCATCATCACCCTTCTTGAAATTTTTTTTCCTAACAGGAAACCCTATACGATATGCATAACTTTTGTAAAATTCATATACTTCGTTATCGTCCTTAAACTTCATCTCAACCTTTGGCACAATCTCACTATCTTCTCCACACATTTCATCATTTAATCCAGAACCATTATCCCTTCCTATCTCATGATCGAAATCTTCGAAACAATCATCATCCACTCGCAATACATTCCTATTCACTACCTCATTATTCGAATATGATATTTCATTTCCTGTATACAAATTACGACATTTCGAAGAAATAATACATTTTAGTTGAGGTATTTATCTGGGCTGTTTGAGAAAAAAAAATAATAATAACATTTCAATATTATTACCCTTAAATACATCTACGTTCAAATTAAAACCATGACAATCTAACAAATAGCGGGACCCAATCGATACATGTTTTCGTCATTGTTGTCGACTACACCGACGATGATGGTGGAGAAGAAATACCTGTCGCCGTTGTTTTTTTTTATTTATTCGAAACTATTGCGGAGAAATTAGATGCTCAAATGTTTTGAAATGGGTTGACTTCGCCGGCAACGATGGTGGAGAAGAAATGGTGGATTCAATGTTTGGAATCGGACAAACTCAGTTCCTTTTACTTTTTTGGCGGAGAAGAAATATATTGGCGGACAAATTTTCTATCTAAAAATGAAATGGGCCTCCCTACTTTTCACTTGAAAATATCATGATACCATTCACTTCAATATATCATGATATTTTGGCATTTTCAAAAAAGTACTCCACGTTAGCATCTGTCAAAGCTTCTGTGAAGGGTGATGTACATATAGCATTTCTCTTTTGGAATATCCCATGATTCGAAGACTTGGAATATCCCATGATTCGAAGACATTTTTAATGAAAATTTGTTATTGGAAAATTCGGGGTATTACATCTACTTGACTTGTCTTTTTGTACAATTTTGTCTGTGAGGATCATTTGTGTCCATTTTCGAAAAGTTGAAGAACTCAAAGCCAAAAAAAAAAAAGTCCCAACTGATGCATAGCTTGGAATTTTCCGGTTTTTTTTATATGATTGAATGTAAAAGGATGGTTTGGGTAGAATGAAAGTTTTAGAGTGCATTTGAAACTCCAAGTTGTTCTTCGAAAAGAATATACAAAGGAAACATGAATTAATTTTTAACTGTTAAATTGTGAAGAGAAAAGCCAATTATATTTTTGAATACTAAATAAAGTGAAATCAATAATATTAGTTAATGGTGATAATAGATGATGAGCCATGCCTAGATTTACCTGTACACTATCACATGTTATCATGTCTTGTAATGATGTACATATACACGCCTCTTCCATTTCCAGTTTGACAGGAAAATGATTATGCATAATTTGAACTTTTTTTTCCATATATACGTGGTGGGTTTGGAGAAATGTGATCTAAATGAAGTTGACTCTGTTTTTAAATTACTGTTTTTCTAACTTATTCGGGCAACGAGAATCAAGATCGATGCGTTCTTGATGCATACGTGTTGGTCAGAACTTTATACTAAGAGTCATGGCGTTTTACAAGCTCTACCAGTTTCCACTTTAGTGATAGCTTAAAGTAGAGACGTAAATATGACAATTCAATACCTAAAATTAAAGTCCAGCCTGAGCCATGGGCCAAGCAAAAGATTCTCGAGGAGCTTGTAGAAAGCCTAAGCCATGTGATAGAGAGTAGTTAAAATCTAGAAACAAACCAATTGCACTGTGTCGTCATTGATGCTTGGCAACCACAAGACTTGTAGAATAAAAATCTTCCAAGGGCCATGAGCAAGATACACATACAAAAATGTAACCTTGGATATTGCATGCAATGCAACATAAAAAACATAACCACGACTCCAATATAACACAGTAACGAGTTGTGCCACAGTAACGAGTGTAGCACAACGTTGTGAAACACAGTACCAGCAACCCATCAAGATGTTCATATGCCTGCCTCCAGAAATAGGTCATGAGGCAAGGCAAAACACAAACAAGAGAGAAGCTAAGGGGCATATGGGGAAGGAGAATCAAAATTCCCGGCGTGCAAATGCCAATGACCCAACTGCGATAACTTGGACGAAAGAACGGCGATAACTTGGACGAAAGAACGACTCCCAACAAAATTAAGACCACACCCGGGTAAACTCAAACTACTATAGTTTTCATCTGTCTGTTATATCTGAAAAATTGTTCTGTCATTCAACTTTAACTTGAGTTTTGCATGTTTATTTGCCTCAACTGACATGATCCTCCATCATGCAACAGTATGCCAACATCAGAATCCAACACAAAAATGCAGCGCTCAATATAAGCTGAACTTTGGCATTCTTTAATATCTCTCAGGAATTATCCACGCCAAAGGAAAAGCGGACACAATTTCTTATTTAGATGAATTTACTGCAGATGTTGATTGCCCAGATGATCTACTCAATGCCTTCTCATCCAGTGTAAAACTTTGAAGATGTTCTGCAAGCATATCATGACTAGGTTTATGAAGGGGCTGACTTGGTACGGTGGAATATGGAACGGGCGGCATTATCCATTTCATCCAATCATTTTTCCGTCTCACTTTATCGACCTACAAGGCAAAGGGATGGAACATTGGTGAACCGCACAGGCAAATCATGATCCCATAATATCAATTGAAGTTGCACTATGATACTCCTATATATAGAGGTCGTCGTTATGAAAAAAAATCATACAAAGAACTAGAAACCGCAGGATACTATATAAAAACAATTATATAAAGAACCAGTAACAGCAGGTTACTATTCATTTTGCCAAAAGTAGTATAAGAAAGAACTCATGACTTATGAGACATATTTTAATGTATTGTGAGTAAAATTGAAGTTGACAAAATACTGCAAATGCATTTCAAACCTGTACTTCCACAACATTTGAAGCTTGTATAGCTTCCAGTATAAGTTGAATATTGTCTGTCAGCTCCATGACCTGTACCCAATTCCAAAGGTAATATTAGGCCCACCAAAAATGGATAATAAGAATTTGCTCAATTTGCATGCATTTTGGATTCTGACAATAAATGGCGACCAATTAACATTTCCATTTTCATTCAATTATCTGAACCACTAAAATATCAATGTTTTCTGGGGCAATGACAGATTCCAACCATACTCAAAATTGTCTAGTTTAATAATGCACATTCTAGTTTAACACAAGAAAAATTATTAAAAGATGGCTGAAGTTTGCATACTGACTCAGGATTGATTCAAATGGATATATTGCAGATTTCATACATCAGATACAAAAAGTAAGCTGAAGACCCCATACATGTGTGTCTTGGGTGGTATATAGGCTTTTAGTGATTTTTATCATGTTATGTGTAACGGAAGTAGTATTTTCCATATTTAAAGCTTTTTCAAATCTCTTCTCTTGCTCCTCAATTCGTACCTCTGGGGATAAGGCATATGCCCCCAACATTCGTATCTATAGACATGGTAGGGGTATTCCTAAACACCCCCAACCCCAATTGGGCCTAGGCGGAGACCTAAAAACCCCACCTACGCTTTAATGCTGTTTTGACTTTAAAAAAAAAAAAAAAAAAGGTCTCCCTTGGGATTATGGTGAGAGAAAAGATTTCTCCTACTATTAGATAAATCATTTGGAAGGGATAATTGATATCTTTACCTTTTCCCAATAATCGAAATATCATAGAAAGGACATACCACTACAACACAGAGTGAAAGAGAAGTGGAATGTTGGGAAGTGAGAACCAGAAAACAATAACCCAAGATATGAAAGGAGAGATCTAATAAAGGATAACCAATAAAAAGCAATTTACAAGAAATAATGAACTACTCACATTTTCCAGCATATCCTAGGATGTGTACTCCCACACGCGCATCTTATTTTTCAACTTTAAAACGCATAACCATACGAAATGGAGGTAAAATTGTTGTTTCTTTAACTTTCCAAAAAGTGAAAGTAAACTTGTTTTATGCATAGGAATATTGGCAATTAATAAATGCAGTCAAACCAATGTAGTGTACAACTAAGTATTAGCTAGTTTGTTTGCAAGCTATACACACACAACCAAATTCTAGGTTCAGTTCATGCATGCTAAAAGAAATAACAAACTTCCCATCTATCTTTGACAAGCAACCTTAAACGTTTATACTCCATTAACAAAATGGCAATTGCAACTACAGAAAAACTCCCAACCTGTAGTTCCCCTGTTCTTCTATACGCTTTTAGACAAGTTTCATATACTAAAATTTACAAAATGAGTCTTCCAATTGTTGCCAAAAAGCAGAGATGCAAATTGCATTCAATACTTTCCACAGGACAATTGCATTAACCAACTGGATACCATAAAAGTTTTTTGAGATTTCAGCTGAATCTTTTGGAAGAAACCAAGGTAGTGAACTACTTAAATTTAATAAGCTGCAAGTAGAGATGAAATCAAATACAACCATCAAGGATGATAGTGGCCCAACAAACTCCACTTCTCAGTCTCCCCCACCCCTGCTGGTGGCGGCTTTTAATCCAAAACTCGAATCATGAATCGCAGCCTCTAAGTGTTCATTCTAGAGCTGATTCTTTTATCCTTAAATACTCAAACACTGCTCTAATAAGTTGTTGCACCAATGACCAAACACAGTATAGTGACAATCCACCTTAATCCTATACGGTGATCAAAACTCACCCTTGGCGTCTTTACTTGTTTTCTTCAGATTGCAGAACCATTTTTAGGTTTCTCTGCATCTGATATATCAATTCTAAACCTTCAATTTCTGCTTTGGGGAAAAAATAGGATGTTTGATATAGTTGTTTTTCCTACTCTTTTGTCAAGTCGTATTTGAACTACTTGCTTCTTAGCTTGCAGATAGCATTGCTTATACATCACATTAGTATAAAATATTGACTATGAACCATCCAAAATTGCTCCAAATTGGAATAATTTACCGAACTTTGAAATTGTCACAAAATGGTCCAACAAGATGTAAATTAGAACAAAATTAAGTATTTCTATTAAATTTTGTCATCAAATATATCCAACCAGAAAATAAAACAATGAAAGATGAAGTCTATATTCACAATGGTTAACACAGGTAATTGCTTTATCTTAATTGTGCAGAGTAATTGTCAGTGACAAACATAAAAAGCATCAATCTTAGCTAACTTTATGAGCATAATTCCATCAGAGTATCAGACATGCACTGAGCTCATTATTGGTCAACCAGTCTGACAAACCCTGGAATCTGCAATTTAACTAAATGCATATTTTCAAAACATAATATTAGCAGCCATATATGTAGAACGGTTCAACTGCTTTTTGTGTGGGTTATGATTTATGAAGAGTGTCACAGCACTTTTTGAACGGGTCATGCATGCAAATAGAGTCCATGAAACACAAAAATAAATACTTATTGGGCTTGTTTGCAATTGCTCAATACACGCACCAAGCAACTTTCTGCTAAAAAAAGTCGCATCTCTTGTTTTGGGTATACAGCTTATGGCTTCTCAACGATTCATTTAGTGAAAAGCTAAAAGTTAAAAAGCATCCTTGAGATGTTTCTAGATTCTCATGGCATGCCGTAACTGTCCAGAAGTTGTTCTTTGACATTTTTGCTTGCCACCTCCGATTTTGTTCTTCCCCAAAATGCTCCCACCACCAATTACAACACAAACCACCTTAACGCCACCTTTCCCCCTTCCGTTTGAACCCCTCTACCTTCAGCAACTTGCTGGAAATCATTGGTCACCTCAAATGCAGCAATTATACACAAATACACGCGCGAAAAAACACACACATGCACAGCTCCCCCTTCTCTCCTTTTCTCTCTCTTCATCTTTATTCCTAAATAATTTTCTGCGGTGAAACAAAATCTCTCATTTCCACTTCGAATAGATTGTTTTTCTATGACTAAAAGGATATTCTATATATTCTGCCTTAATTCTACCTAATCTAAAATATCAAGATTTCAAAGTACTGATCCAAAGTTTTAACTCGTAGTTATTATCATCCACCCAATCTGATTTACTAAAACTATGTCATCAACATACATACACCAAGAGACTTTTCTTACATATATGTCGACAAGCTTGTACTTTAATAAAACATAAAAACAACAATTTACGGCAGAATCTTATTGCAACCAAAATATTCAACTATGACTCAACTACATGTTACTCATGAGCGTTTAATCATATGCATCCTTAATTTTATGTAATATAACTTAACAGATTACTCTCGAAAGCATTGTACCACTTCCCTGTACACCCTAGTTTATGTTTTTTTCTATATCCATAAAAATCATGTGCAAATTTTGTTTTTCTCAACAACCTCCGAAGTAGCTAATGGCGTGACAATAGATCTCACTCATAAAACTACACCACGCTAGATCTATGATAGTTCTGAATTACACCTCAATCTATGCTCAATCAATTGCTGCCATATTTTTCATAATTTCATAGTATGACTCATCAGCTCCATAACTCTATAGTCTGTATAATCTTGGATATACTTTATTCTTATAAATATAACACCTAAACACATTTGCCAACAGAAAAATATTTCATTGTTCTTAGCAAACATTACTTTATTCTTCGAATCTCATTAATATGTTTTCCAACCAAAAAATACCCGGCTTACCTAAACCCTTCCACTGTTTGATAGGGATTCCATCAAGACCAATTTCTTTTACCATATAAATCCTCTTCAGAGTCTCTCACTTCAGGAATCTAATCCGTTTAGTATAGTTTAACATGTTTATCATCTAGTCTTGAAAAAAAGGTTAAATTAACATCCAATCCTAAGAAATAAATGAGAAATATGTGTTCTCAAAGAAGGCAGATGAACTCAACGATTCATGAGTTTCAATGATATAAATTAGGTTCATGTACTGAAAGAACCTTAACTTGGGTAAACAAAGTTTTTCACTAAAGGAGCTTCTACAAGAACTTTCTCAAAACCATCAATTTTCAAATATTAAAATTTCCATGAGTATGTAAGCCAGAATACTGGTAGCTGCAGACATACATGTTTCCGTCCTTTGAGTAATCAACAATTCGAGGCAAGGCAACACTGCCAGACTCATTATTAGAATTGATAAGACTTCACATCATGACTTAAAGGTTAAATTTCAACAAATAAGAGAGACAACCCAGCCACAGCTACAAAGACATGTCAAAAAGGAGTGCACACATAGATAAAGCTTGAAGCCTATATATGAAGTAAAAAAAAAAAAACAGCATCCTTCATCTTGTATCCTATATCAATTATTGGTGAGAACAGCCATAAAACTCAAAAATATTAAAAAATTAAAATTTGAGCAAATTATACTGACACCTATTGAGGTATCTGGCAATTACACTAAGTCGCTAACACCCATTTGCAAAAACTACTGAGTGCTCTTAAAATTTCAGTAGATGACATGGACTAAGATCAAAATTCTAGGAGAATAAAAAATGTGTAGAGGCACAAGTAAAAGGCAAAATACTACAAGGCGAATGCCTTATAGAGGGAGCAAGGCAAAGTCCCAGATGTAAAAGGTGAAATATGAGGCACATATCACTGAGCTTAGAGCAAAAAACTTAATTTTCATATGAAGTTCTGAATATTATATGAGCATTTTTTTGCAAGAAACAAGTATGTTTTACTCAAGAGGCGCTTATGTCCATGTCTTAAGAGGGGTGAAATATCTCCGAAACAGTTCTACATGTTTGGTAGTGCTGAAATTATTTTTTAAGTGCTGCAATTATAAGTTGTTGGTGAATCTGTGGATAAAAAGTAGATTGTAAATTATGGGTCGTACGAAATGGATGAATAAAAAGTATGTTTAACTAGTTGAAATTATAATTTAAGCAACTCCAAACATGTACCTAATATATATTTGGTAGTGCTGAAATTATTTTTTAAGTACTTAAATTTTAAGTTGTAGGAGAATGTGTGGATAAAAAGTAGGTTGTAAGTTGTGAGTCCTATGAAATGTGTGGATGAAAATTATGTTTGACCAATTTGACCAGCTCAAATTATAATTTAAGCATCCCCAAACATATGCCTAGTCAATGGCCTTCAAATTCAGTTCCAAATTCACCACAAAATTATTTGTTTTGCCTTTCAAATTCAGTTTCAAATAATGTCCCTGAAAAATATCATGTTAAACTTTAACAAAAATAAAAAAGAGTTCCTTAATTACAAAATGAAATTCCCTTTGGGGAACAACTGTCCAGATGCAAAATATACCAAGCAAAGCTATCGGTGTCTACTACCTTACTTAAAATATCACCGTGAAAATTGGTCAGGGATCTAGATTTCCCAAAAAATCTACATGAAGCACGATGCATGTTGAACGTATTATGGAGTATTGTATCAAAAGACAGGCAAAAGACCAATGTGACTTTGAGGAATGAACAGAAAGACACTTATCATTCTGACCAACTTACTTTCTTAAAACCTGCTATTAACTGAATTGGAACCCATCCCTCTTCATCCATGTTCTGGCGCAAGAAGGTATCTTTAACTAAGTTCTCACTGCTGCAAAGTTAAATGGATAAAATAAAACAAGAAGTTAGTGTCTGTATGGTGGCAGACAGTAATATAATTTTGATTTCCTCATAAGAGAAGCTAACCACATAATTAAGTACCTAAAATAATAATCTATCTGCTTCACTATCTTGATAGACAAGTGGGGATCTGGCAGAGGGAAAAACATAGGTGAAATCGGAACCATAGGCATAGCTCTGAGGGAATCTGGATGAGGGCCTGGAACAATAAATACAGGAGAAGGCACTTCTGCAAGCATACCAGAACTTCAGTACAATAACAAAAATATGAAAACGTAATTCTAAAAGTAACATATGTCACCAGTGTAAACCATCGGAGGAGCAAAGGGTCGCACAGCCAAAGGAGGAGGGGGAATATAAGGTGTACTAGGAACTGGACCGCGAATGAAAGGTCTAGAAGTAACTCTCTGCTGCGGCATATTGCCTTCTCTGCCGCCAAACCTTCGATGAGTATCCCAATCCTGATTCCCGCGTTCCCGATCACGCCTGCCACCATGGCCGTGATGATGGGAGACATCCCCTCGGGGGTGTGGACCACCATTGCCTCTTCTAAATGAATTCCGCTGCTGTTGGAGCACATTCCCACCATGCGACCCTCCCCTGTGCCCACCCTCTCTATTTGTGTTATCCCTCACAGAAGACTCCCCAGCAGAGCCACTTGACTTACCCAAATTATTAGAGGCTAGTTCTACCACTGCGCCTTCCGGTGGTAGTGACTGAGAAAAGTTGTCATTAGCTGATCCATCGCTATTGCTCATACCCCCACCACCACGCTTCATAGACCTCTGCCGTGTAGTGCCGGCATTGTGGGGTGTTAAATTAGGGTTGGTGTTACTGCTGGTATCTTGTTTACGGGTAGACGAAAACCCTACTCCAGTCCCCTATCATACAGACATGCACATATAAATAGAGAAGTCAAATTTTCCAACCGCTGCAGCAAATACTAAAAGTCAACTGTCATGGTCTTTCATATAAAACCACAGCATATAACATACAAGAAAACTAATTATCATAATGCAGCATAAGACGTGCAAATGCGTTCAAGTAAATTTTAGAGTTGTGTATAGAAGAGAAGTTAAGAACTTGACGTATAACATAAAATTAATAAGCAAAGTTCATAAGAATGTAAAAATAATTGTATCCATAGAGAATAGACCTGTGACAAAGAGACTGGTCCATCAGAGAGAGCTTTGAGAGAATCAGAGGAAGGCGACTTCTTCGGGGATGCACGAGTAGACTCAGAGAGAGCAGGCCAAGACACTGCCCCCATCACAGCGCTAATTTCTGCAGTAGCACCATTTGAAGGCTTGTTCCAAACCGGCTTCTTATTAGCATTGCTGCCGCTGCTGTTTCCCCCACCATTGTCAGTGCTCTCTAGCTGAGTCTCAGCCGCACAAGCAGCACTACCACTTTCCACCGCAGGACAAGTCAAAGAAACGGCTACCGTGGCCAGTTTGGAAGCAGCTACGGAAGGGGAAGAATCAGAAGAAACTGGTGAAGAAGAAGAATTCACATTTGCCTCCCTAGCAACAACACTAGACGAGGAAGGAGAACGCGGAGAAAGCATGCCGTTTACAGCTGCCGCCGCAGCCGAGGAGGAGGAGATTATATACTCCGAATCACAGTCACGGACAATCTGAGTCCATGGAGAGGAGCCGCCACGCGCCGCCGAGGCCCACCTTGAATTGGGACTCCTAGGGGAGTGATGAGCCGAAGAAGAACTAGGGATTGGATTAGTTGCTGTAGCCATAAGAAATTATAGTTTTCTTTTGGGAATTCTGTTTTCCAAAACAAGGGTTTCGAATTTTTCCTAAAATGATTAAAAAAAAAACTCTAAAGATTGGAATTCAGGTTACCAAAAACACCTCCCTGATTTGAAATAACAATTACGATCGATTAATCAACCGGAAAACCCCTGAAAAGAACCAAAATAACAACAATAATAATATTATGATCGATTAATCACTCGGTAAACCCTAAAAAGAACAAAAATAATAATAATCAAATTGATCAAAACTTTCTAGTATTAGACTGTAGTAAGAGATTTTCGTTGGATCGCAGAAGATCCGATTAGGGGTGGAGAGGATGAGATCTTCCTCTTCACAAACAGAAAAAACACAAATAGGGAGAAAAGAACCTTCTCTCTCTCTCTCTCTCTCTCTCTCTAACAATTCTTTCCTTCTTTGCTTCGGCACGAGATTACCCTCTGTGTCTTTCTTTTTCTTTTTTTTTTTTTTTTTTTAATATTAGCTCCGTATCCAAGCTTCGCCTAACTAGTAGCGTCAGCATTCTCCTTAGTTCGCCATCTAAGTAAATTCGGATGCGATTATAGATTATACACACTTAGATCGGACATTCGACGATTCTCATCCATATAGACCTTCTTATCTTCCAATTTCTTTTTTATGTCAAAGAAATTCAAATTTTCGATGCTCCGTAGAGAAACATCTTGTTTTACCACTGCGTCATGCCTCTTGAGCATAAAAAGTACTTTCTATTTCTTTTTCTTCATAACATGTATACTTATTATTATTACCAGTTCACTATATATGGTAATAAAATCCGATCGTAAAAGATTAATTGAGTTGAAGAATAAAATGAGATATTTGAAAAATAGTGAACAAAAATAAGATGAAGAAATTTGAGGGGAGAGAGATTTTTTTAAGATGGAAGACAGACAAACATGTCTTTTTATCGTGAACGTAGTGAAAACTATTTACGGTTGTGATAAATAAAAATACATGAAAACAAATAATTTTATTAGGATAAAAATAAACTTGTATAATGCTTATTTGCAGTGGAATCCAACCGTAAAATTTGTTCTGAAATAAAAAATTTGATAAAAAAAATAATATCAATCAAAAACTTTATAAAAAAAATGAATGAAGAAAAATTTACTGGGAGTTTAAAAATTCATGCTTTAAGAATGTCAATCAACTTTGATCTACCTCTCGTTAGTTTCCAGATCCACATTAATCACCATTGAATACCGCCGACCATTATCTTTAAAATACCTGTAACCAAAACAATAATAAAGAACAAGAAAACCCAATTTATGGTTTTAGGGTGATAGATTGCGACGGTGAGTAGAGTTTGGAGATGATCGTTTGAGGGAGAAGATTGATGGAGAGTTTCATTTGAGGAGAGACATTAATCGTAGAAAGATACGGACGTACCTAGTTTTTTTTTCTTCTCATAGCAGAGAAAACCTCCATTGGTCGATGATATGTTATTTTGTCAAAGAGTAAGATAATATTGTAAGAATTATTTTTGAAAAGAGTAATATTATTCATGGTCACTCACTATCTATAATGAGCGTACGTGACATTATTCATTTGGAGTAAACTCGGTCAAAAATAATAACAACATAGGATAGTTAAAACTTACTTAAATTTATTTTTAACTAACTTTTAGTTTAGTACTTTCTTCTCATCATAAAAATAGAGTTACTTTTATTTTCACATATATTAATAATATTTAGTTATTATTGTTGAAACAATAAATTTTACTTATATTTTTTTTATTATATTAATATATTGGTAGTTCATATTTGTTGATAACTAAAAACATTAAGGGAGGTGTCCTCAACTTAGATTTGAATAGATTTTAAAAATACATGTAAATTTTGGTGTCTCCAACCCAGATTTTAATAGATTCAATTGAAATTTAGGTGTTCTCAACTCAGGATTTAATAGATTCAATTGAAATTTGGGTGTTATCAACTCATATTTAAATAGATTCTTTAGAAATTTAGGTGTCTCCAATTACTAGTGGATTTATGAAGATTTAATTAATTAGAAGATTTAAACAGATTTGTATGAATTTCGAGCTCATAAATATGAATAACAAATTCTTTAAAAATTTATCCACACCCCTCAAAATTTCAATTTCAACTCTTCTCTTCTTCTCATCTCCTCTTCCTCTCTCTCTCCTCTCTCCTCTCCTCAATTTGTACCACAAGTTTCGTAGTAAACTATTGTTCTTGATTTTTTATATTAGCATGGAAGTTTATTAAAAAAATTTATTTTTATTTTATTAATATTTTTTTTTGTACAATTGTCAAACATCTTCTTTCAAATTTTTATTCTTAATGCTCCATGACCATTCATTAAATCAAACAATTGGATTGAAATATATAAATAATATATTGGTAAATATTAATTAGATAATTACAATTTATAAGTATAGCACTAAAAATTCTTTTTGAATTTGGAAAAATTTATTCGTCAAATACGACACATGTAAATTCTCTTTTTAAGCCATATAATAAATTTTTATACAAGTTGGTTAAACAACTGATTTTGGAAGAGAATGAATATTAAATATCCATCATTTAGTCTCGGATATGAAAGAGATAATTATATAAAAAAGGACATATAGAAAGAAAGTAAAAATTAAACTTTATTTTAATTTTTTTTTAAAAAAGCTTTGTTCTTTAATAAAAAAAATTTAATTCAAACCAAGGAAAATTAATAATAATAATAATGTGAATCCCCCAATCAATGGATCTAATTACGTTTCGAGCTTAGAAACGACGGATGACCTATTTATTAGTTTGTTCCTTAGGAGCTTAGCTGACACAAATGTCGAATTAGTATACCTCACAATCCATCGAATCATTCATCCCGTTGATCGAAAAGAGTTTTTAGTTCTTTATATTTTAAAAAAAGTTCTCTTTCCAAAATTCTACTAAAAATATTTGTTTATGTAGGGCAGTCACTAGAACTATTTAGAATAAAAAGACCACAAATTCATGAAAATTATTTGAAATCTATAAGAATATATTGAAATTTAAAATATAGAATTATGTTGAAATCTTATAAATTTTGTGAAATTCTATTTAAATTCATAAATATTAATAAATCTTTTAAAATCTGAGTTGAGGACACCATTCTAAATAAGAATATATAATAGATTTAAGAAATTAATTATATTGAAATGAATAGATGAATAAAGATACTAAACCTCCTCCTAAGCCTAGGAAAGGCCACGCAGAGTCCCATGTTTTATATGGCTACAAAAATGCATGTTGTACTTGACCTATATGAAGGTTGGCCCATCCATCTTGCTCGACACCTTTACATGTGTGAGTGACAAATAAGATAAATTTTATTTACGGTAATTATACTTTCAAACTCTTGTCAATAACTTTAATTTTGTTCAATCGAATAATCAATTTCGTCAGTTCAACAAACGAAAATCAATGACTTATCAATCAATAAATGATAGCCTCATTTATTTCACTAAAAGTATACAGTTTTTGGTTATGGGGTGATGACCATCATTCATTGACACAAGAATGAACATAGCTGGATACATTAGCTTATGGATGAGCGCTTCTCTCTCTTATGTGGGCTGAATTAATTAGAGCCATTCTTCAGGGTGTCGAATGCTTTTGGCTATCTATTTTCTCGATTCCTTCTTCGATCAGTGACAGAATTCGCAGATTGTGTCGAAACTTCCTTTTGGGAAATAAAAAGCCTTTAATTACGTGGAAGGATGTGTGTTTACCGAAAGCTGAGGGTGGTTTGGGTTTCCGTGACATCAAGTGCTGGAACACGGTGCTACTTGCCAAGTCATTGTGGAATTTCCATGATAAAAAAGATATTCTTTGGGTTCGATTGGTCAATGATGTTTATTTGTGAGGGAGGACAATTTGGGACTGGGAACCATCTAAATCGGATTCACCTCTTCTCAAATCTCTTCATTCCATCTGAAACCGATTAATCTTGTCGAGGGAAACCATCAGTCGTTGTCCGTAAGCTATTTTTGTTCAATTCGAGGGGCTAATTCGTGTTTATTGATCGCATATGATCACTTTCGGCTGAAGGGAAATGTTCCCTCTTGGGCCAAAGATGTTTGGAAAGCTTACATCTCTCTGAAGCACTCCTTTATCCTTTGGTTAGCAGTTTCTTCAAAGCTTCTCACTAAGGATAAATTATTCTATTTACATATTGAAAAGGAGTGCAGTTTTTGTTTTCATGAGATTGAATCAGTTAGACATCTTTTTTTCCAATGTCATTTCTCCCATATTGTTTGGAATCGAATCAAATCTTGGTTGGGAATTTCTAAATCAGCTTCAACCATTGTCAGCTCACTCAAGTGGATTAAAAAAGAAGTGAGAGGAACCGGGTGGCTAAGCAAAGGCAAGAGGATCGGATTCGCTGCAACAGTCTACCATCTTTGGACGGCAAGAAACAAATGGATTTTTGAAAGTGTTAAGCCAAATCAATATAGTATTGTCACAAAAATTAAAACACATGTATACAAATTAATGTTTAGTTTGTATCCTAATGTTTTTATTTCTACTGATATATCTATCTAGTGTAGCTTTCTTGTCCCTTGTGCCTCGGTTAAGGCATTTGTAATGTCTTTATTTGCTTGATTGCCCGGGAATGACCGGTTGTATTTATATATTTTTTGATCTATATATATTTACATTTTCGATCAAAAAAAAGAATGAACATATATTTACAGCAAATGAAATTTGCCCGTGACTAATAACATTAGGTTAAGACTGTTTTGGCCCTCAGCAGGGTTAACTCCATGATTAAAAAATATCGCTGTTATGCTATAATATGGATGTCGAACTCGACCCCTGGACCCCAAACATGCAGATTAACAAGATTAATCAACAAAATATAAAAGCATTTGCAGATTTCTCCTAGCCAAAAAAATTTAAGAAATAAAACTTTGCAGACTTCTAAATTAAGCTGAACGGGTGAGTGTTTGAGACTAAAAATTTACAGGACATTTACAGATTAGTAAATTCAACAAACTTAACGTCTATTTCTGCCAGAAACCTCGCAGCAGTAAGATCCCAATAGGAATCAGAGAACACTTGTGATTATGCATCAATCAGTTACTCTTGGAAGGTACTCAATCTCCTGCCCAACAGAAGCAAAGGACAAAACAACGAGAAAGTAAGTTAACGATATTGTTGAATGCATCTTGGGGAGTTTTCTTTTCATAGTTCTCATCCACTGACTAAAAGCAATCGAATTCAGGTTTCGTCTACTGATTCGCACCTGCCCTTGTTGGAAGAGCTACCCTGAAAACCTTGAGAGGACGAGTACCCATTCAAACAACTCCCATCTGTAAAACTTTTCTCGTCCCTCATGGGTTGCTTGCCATTCTTCTCTCCTGACGACACCTCCTACATAAGATAAATAATGATCACGCCTCAATCAACATAATTCTTGAGTTTACACAATTCTAATTTTTTACAGATTGACCACCACCAACCTTCTGAACTGTTGATCCCGGTATTTTAAGTTCCAGATCTGTTACAACATTGTTAGAATCAACAACTTTCTGGCTGTTGCTACTTCTACATTGGTCAGATGAGATAAAAGACGTTAATGAATTTAAGGTGGTTGGCTGGTCGACCAGCGGAACAACGGGATTCAGATATGGAATATAAGATGAAATGCGATTCGGATTGGAAAATGGCTGAATTGTTGGATGCATGGGAATAGGACCAGGGGGAATAGGTAGGGGGCAAACCGGATATGAAAATGGCGGTGCCATGACGATTGAAGGATTAATAGCACCCCATGGAATCATAAACCTTGAACCTTGCTGATATTGAGCATTGAGATTCTCAACGTCAGATTTCAGAGATGCTTTCTCTTCTCTGAGGTCGTTCTTCTCCTGTGTCAACTATTTAACACAAACCCTTGGTCAATAAGAAAAACCATTAATGAGGCCACAAAATTACGTGGACAAAAATCAAGTGAATTGATCATCACCTCACTTGATTCTTCACGAAATACTGTATATTCTGTCTTTAGTTTGTTGACTTCTGAAGTTAATTCCTTGAGCACTTGGATTGCATCAATAAGTATGGAAGCCTTGTCATTCTTGGGTCTATCTGGATCTAAATAGAAACAGGAAAAATTATTCACAGAATACTTGGCAGAAGTTTTTCTTGTTTCCTTTTCCTGTTCTTTTTATGTTTTTGTTATTGAAAATAAGTAGAATTGTCATTTTGGCAAAAAATTGTCTTTTCAGCAGAGATTTGGAGGGAAACTATCTGTGGATAAATTGTGCAGCGAAATTGAAAGGTTGACGATCAAAATGTCCCGATTTTAAGGTTGCGGACCAACTTGCTACATAAACCATGGATTGGGAACCAACACTGAAATTTTCCCTTATTTATTCAACTTTAAGCAGCTGTTCATGTAAGACTTCCCAACATCAGGTTCATAGAGTTGATTCTGACAAGGATGCAATTAAGGATAAGCTACAAAAGACATGCTTTAGTGTAAAATTAGTACTTGAAGCACTTGATGCAACAAGGATGCATTATCTTACCTAGTATATTTCCTAGCTCCTGAAATTGCTCATTTAGCTTATCTCTTCTCAATTTCTCACGGTCTGCTTTTTGGGCTTTTCTTGCAGATGTTGCATCATTAGCGTTCTCATCATCCCTTTGTCTGTAAAAATTCACCATAAAAGATGGACAAAACAAATTAGATTTATTTAAAGCATGATAAACTAAAAATGAATTATAACACGGCAAATTTAATGCAAAAAATTTCCATACATAAATCTGTTGGAGTGTGTGGACCCTAATTATACTATATACTTCCCCTTACTGTGGATTGACCTTCGGGGTATATTGACTACTTCATATATGTATTAAGTTCCCTTAATATTCCTATATATACTAGTATACCGCTTTTTTGTGGTGGAATTCACCATAAGCTCTATTATGATGATGGATTGAGGCGGTGAATAAATTTTGAATATGATTGGTGGAAGAAGAAGATCCATTGAGGGAGATGGATTGAGGAGGGTTGAGGAGATGATCAAATCAAAGAGATGGATTAAAGCAGTCAACAAATTTTAAAGGAAATAAAGACGTAGTGACACACAGACATCGAAGTACTTTTTGTTGTTAAAATTAACGGGAACAATAAAGAAAAATATAAAACAGAAATGTAAAAACAAGATGAAGCGAGGTATGCCATAACAAATCTCCTTGAGACAGATTTCGTTCCCTGTAAAGGTGCAAACAGGATCAAAGAACGTCTGCCTCCCAAGATACAACGCTTCTTCCACAGTCGGTACTGCACTTATACCAACTTTATCGATCGAATCAAATAATGAATGTATTCTTCTCGAAAAGTAAGAACTACGATCTTTTGAAAAATTTCAAAAATTATTTAAGCAAAATTTTAAAGAGAAAGAGATAATTTAAAATCAATTAATTTAGAATTGATTTGGTGTAAAAATTGAATTTAGTGGGTCCTATTTATGGGTTTTGAAATGTCTTTTTGCATGGATGCGTACCTCTTCATGAATATGTTCACCATTTGGTTTAATTAATCTGAGCCCTTAGATCGTACCATTTCATATTTTTATATGATCTAATGGTTCAGATTAAATCTTGAATAAATGTGTCCATTCATTATATTATTCACCAATTATATACTTCTTTATTGGAGACTTTTTCAATTCAACTAAAATTAATTGTAATTGCACACATCATTAAAATATATTTAATGATTCAACCCGATAAAATTCAAATAATTTCAACACTTTTTTCTTTCCGTAATAGAGAAAACTCTCTACGGTCGTGATAAAGGATTTCTTTGGGGGCGTTTCTCAGTGAGACACAAACAGAAAGGTGTGAGAGGTGAGAAATCACAACTGTGATCTTCTTCTTCTTCATAGTAAAAATATGCAGTGAGGAGTGGACGTAGCTCTATTGGTTTGTGAACCACTATAAATCTGTGTTTTTGCTCGCATGTGTTTCTGATTTCGTGTTACTTCAGTTTACTCTCATGATTGGGATTAGGGTTTCAGAAAGCCAAATACCTTATGCATAACCAGACAAACATATCAAGGTCAGAATATTATAGTCATATTCACATCGCATTCATTGTCGTATCCCTTTTTGGACAGACACAATGACAAGGGTTAAGCCTAATGGTTCATCCAATGTGCTTCGTTAAAGAATCACAAATATATTCTACTAAACCAAAAAAAATTCAATCCTCCCTAATTGATTCACTACTTCGAATTCAGTACAAATCCATTAAACAACACCGAGAAAAGAAAGGGAAAATAAAAAACAAAGACCAAAACTGGTATTCCCCTCGTATTTAAACTTCAGCTTAATCAATTGGACCATTCCATTAAATTGGCACGGCATAACTAAATTCACATGAAAACTAATTTTCTAACTTACATTTATCAACAATTCACAAATCATAATAGCATATCATAACTGCAAGCTTCACACAGAATAATTTATCCACAGCCAATGCTAAAATAGTTATCCACTAAAACCCCAGAACAAAAATAGAGACAGTACATCCAACTATAACTATCTAAACAAATATATTTCAATACATGCGTGTATGCATGTATAGTACCAAAAAAAAAAAAAGGAAATAGAAACCCACCTGAGTTCAGAGGAATCGCCGTTGGTTTTCCATTGATCCATTTCTTCTCTTTCCAAATTTGATTAAACGTAAAAGAAAGTACGGAATTACAGTAAATTTGGGTGCTCCCGGGATCTGAATTCAACGGAGAATTTTGAAGAGAATCGGCAATTGGAACTTGGAAGTTAGAACTACTGTGAGTGGAAAAAAAAATTGTTTTTGTTGTATTTGTTCACAAATATTAAGGACTTGTGCTTTGCACGAGCCCGGACGCCACGCGGAAGGTGTACCAAAGCCATGTGCCCATTCCTTAAAATATGAGGGATGTATTGGAGAATCTCAACGGGATATTTATAAAATATGTTAAATAGCAATAGGGTCTCTAACTTTTGAACGTTGTAATGGTGAAGTCTTGAATTTTTGTTTACTAGCAGCCGGAGTCCCTAAACTTTGAAACGTTAGCGCCTGAGGTCTTTTTTTGACACAAACCGTCAGTTTGACCGTTAAATGGTCAAAATTTTGTTAAATAGACTATTTTGCCCTTAAATTGAATTATTAAAAAAAATAAAAATAAAAATTACAATTAAACTCCAACCCAATTTTGCAATTGACCTTCATCTCCAAAACAATGGCTGATAAGAGAAAACAACGCCGACCATCCACCACCTGCCGTCGCACTAGCTCGAATTCCTACATTTGGTTCAGGCATTTTATCAGTTACCTTGTGTAATCTGATTCCGTGCCTTTTTCGTCAAGAGTTCTAGAGATAGAGGGGGATGTAGAGCACTACTGACTCAAAATAGCCCCAAAATCATTCATCACTTTCTTCAAAGAATCAGCACAAGCACAAGAGGAGGAATGGGTGTCTTCCTTACCGTGAATCACGACTGAGTTTTTCTCCACCAAGTTTTGTACTTTATTGAGCAATCTTGCAGACGGAATAGTTCTCAGCAATGATGTTTTCTTCTTCCTCATAGCTTGAAATGGGCGAACAAGAATTGCCCCACCAGATGGGATCTTGGTCAAACAGGCTAGCCCATTCCATTCGTCAATGTTCATAGCGCACGAACCATATATTCCCTCACGGCAAGATCGTCGAAATGTCAACGATGGGTCGACCTTGTTTTTATCTTGATTAGGGCATCCAGGACCATTGGCCCACACTCATTGAGGTCAATCTCGTACATTTGCAACTCGACTTCTGGGTACTATCTGGATTCCATCGGTAGATTTGGAAGGTCTTGAGGTTACTGGTGGATTGCGACACCTTGGCCTCCGACGAGTGGACCAGAGTCAGGATTATTCTCTCTGTCGGTACCAACTCCGAAATCGTAGTTATTGGAAAAGATGAAGTGTTTGGGGTTTAGTTACAATTTTTTTTTTTTGTTGGTTGGGGTTTAGTTGTAATTTTTATTTTATTTTTTTTTATCATTCAATTTAAGGGTAAAATAGTCTATTTAACAAAATTTTGACTATTTAATGGTCAGACTGACAATTTCTATGAAAAAAAAGACTTCAGGACTAACATTTTATAGATTAGAGACTCAGACTGCTTAGTAAACAAAGATTTAGGACTCCATCATTATAATGTTCAAATATTAGAGACCCCTAGTACTATTTACCATATAAAATACACCCACTATATGAGGTGTATATGCTCTCTGACGTACTTGATTTTATAAATTTAATGTAAGTTGAACGGTGACTTTTAGTTTTGTTAAATGCCTGTTTGATAAAATATTTGCTAGAACTTTTATTCTTTCGTCTAATAAAAATAGATCTATTTTCTTTATTTATTTATTTTAAATTATAGTCTATTTTTCTTATTATATTATAATTAATTTTTTAATTTTTTAATATATATTTATTTAACGTATATTGTTATCAATAAATATGAACTACTATTATATTAATGTAAGGATATATCGAAAAATTATAAGTAAAATTTATTGTTCTAAGTTCTAACTATAATAATTACATTTTCTTAATATGTGTAAAAATAGAAGTAGGCATATCTTTATGAGACGAATGGAATAGTAAATTTTACTAAAAATTGATTAAATATGTTGTTGAAAATTTAATAAAAGTTGTAGGTCCCATAAAATATATTGTTATAATTAATTGTTAACTTTGATCTTAATTCTAACAACTTTTAACATTGAGCCAAACAATAGCCAAGTTTCATTCTAGAAAATGGAGAAAATTACGTATACATTTAGGGAAAAAAAAATATATTAAGGGGGGTGTATTCAATTGAGATTTTTAAAAACTTTTATATGTTGATGACTTTTGTAGAATTCGTAGATTTTGAAGTAACTTTAATAGATTTATTGAAAATTGATAAAAGTCTTCCTTAAACTTCTGTAAACTTTAATAATTTATGTAGATTTCTATAAACTTCCATTAAAAACTTCCATTTTTTTATATAAAAGGATAGAGAAATGAGCGCAAATGGTCTTTAACCTTCGCTCTTAGTGTGTAAATAGTCTATAACATTTGTTTTTTAGCGCAGCAATTCCAAACTTATGTTTTGGTGCGCAATTCGTCATTATTTGATAAGAAAACAAAAATACTCTTATTTTTAATTAAAAAAAATTACAATTGAATTTATAACTTTTGTAAAATGTACAAATAGTTCCGATACATTTATTACATAATATATAATTTATCATATTAAATATATTATATAGTCGTGTCAATTAAATTTTTCATAAAAGAAAAATGTAAAATTATTGTGCTTTAGGTGTATGTAATTTTGTGATGTAAAAACTTGAAAAAATTAAGTTAAATAAATGCTTTAAGCGTATATAATTTTATGACATTGAACCAATCTTATTATATTTTTTTAAAATAAAAATACTAACAAAAATTAGTTTAAGCATTATGTGTTCTTTATTTTTGAACGATAAATTAAAATATGAAGAACACAATTTGAGCTTTAATATTTATAGTTAATAAACGAATAGATCAATTAAATAAAAGTATTTGAATATCAAATTTGTGACAAATTTATTTTTCTTTTTATGTTGTAACAATAAAATTAAAGTTTGAAATTACCGGGTGTATTTTGTAAATTTCTCAAAAATAATAATACACAAAATTGTTAACTTGGGACAAGTAGAGAAGACATGATTTGTAGTGATTTAATTTCAATACTAGAGCTACTTGTCGAACATGATTTTATTATAACCATAAAGAAAAAGAATTCACATCTCTCTTTTCTTTCAACACAAAAAGAAGCTCGTCCTAATACTCTTTATATAAAAAGAATATATTAAAGGAATCTAATAC
This sequence comes from Forsythia suspensa, assembly GCA_023638005.1. Lineage (NCBI taxonomy): Eukaryota > Viridiplantae > Streptophyta > Magnoliopsida > Lamiales > Oleaceae > Forsythia > Forsythia suspensa. The sequence goes on from CM042672.1 coordinate 12,392,078, forward strand.
ATTGCATAAATATTTATTTTCACTTTAAAACAGAATAATACAACAATAGTATTCATGTAATCGATTTCAAAATTATTAACAATAAGATTTATTTCTTCTTATTATTGTTGGCGGTTAGATAAAAGAAAAATGAAGTAACACTAGATACTATCAAGAAACACGATTTTCAAGAGCACAAGTTTGACACAACAAATCAACAACCAAACAACATCGTACAAATTAAATTGTATTGGGTGAATAAAGTATTAACAATGGATTGAACTTATTTGTATTTATGTTTGGTTTGTTGAATTGGACATGATGACTAACAAATTCTGTCACGTACCCCTATTTCTTAATCTGTTCAATCATTTAGTCTACCTCACCAAACATGCCGCAAGCCGGTGAACACACAGCAAATGATGGAAAAATGGCCTTCGCCCCTATTTATGCATTCATATGTAGTATATGTATAGGCAGAACCTAATATACACTGCAGGCATGTATAAGGTGTAATCAGCTGTGTGTGAGAACTGGAAAGAGGATTAAAGAATGGCTATAGTAATAGAAAGAGTAAGAGAAGAGATAATAAGCAAGAGTGAATCAGATTAAAACTAATGCAGTAAAATGATGTAGCATCTAAAGTATGACCAATGTTCTGGTTTGAGGCTTCTGATTTCGTAGTAGTCGGATTAATGGCTGGTGGCATGTTGGTAGAATTCACCGGTTTAGATATAAAAGCATTCGAACTGTCCATATTATAACCTGCAGGCGTGACGGAATTTCCACGTAATGGTTAAGTTGATGTACTAATGGGTTAAAAACACTGTTATTCACTCAACTTATAGCGAGGTTTCATCCAAGGACATTGAAGTTCTCTTTTCTTTTCAGTTTCGTCGCCAAGTTAAAATTGGTTAGTTTTTCTAACGGATTATCCGAAATGGATCGTTCTTCTATGGCGGACCATTCTGTTAGGAAAACTAACGGATTCTATCGAATATTAACCAAGTTACCAAATTTAAATAAAAGGTAAACATGACTAGCAATGTTTTTAACCCTCATAAACAAATATACATTTAAGTGTTCACTAAAACAAAACTCACAATCATACTTCTTCCAACCAAGGACAAGTTTTTCTCGATCAAACACAATGCGGTAGCCAGTCATGAAATTTTCTGGAAAACAATAATGTTTGAGTAAGCAGTGACCTACAGAGGTTTAAAAAAAACGAGGAATATTGCTAGCAAACAGGCAACTTACGTCCAATTATATTAAGTTCTTGACTCTTGATAACAGCCAAGCAATATACAAGTTCATGCTGCAAATTGTAAAAAGAATTAAAAGACAATTCGCATTTGGGGAACAAAAAATTTATATAAAACGGGCAAGTTTTGTGAAGCCATACCAATGTAGAGATGACAATTATTGGATCATAGATGACCATTTGGCCTCCACCCTTCATCGTTAGGCTCATAGTAGGAATCAAACTGGTATTTGCATCCGGGCTGTTGATCATCAAGAAGAGAAAACTAGAAATTAAGATCTGGAGAAAAAAGAAAACTGGTGAAAGAAATTTATGCAAAACTCAAGTATGACCTCATAATATAGCAGTACTCAAAAGGGATTCTTTGATCAGGTGGACGTCTCTTATCCCGTACATGTGAATGGAACTACAGAAAATTCAAGAAAAAATATAAAAACTTATAAGCTTAATCACTAAATTATTAATTAATTTCTGGTTTAATGTCCTCACACTGTCTGAAAGTCTTGTATAGAAAGGGTCAACTAGATACGTAAAGGAGGTGCCAGAATCAACAAGCGCTGTAAGCTCGGAAACATGGAGAGTAGCTCCGACACGAATTTGAGTGACAGTTATATTATAGATTGGGCTGCAAGAAAATAGCATTGGATAGCAAATAAAACTTGATTTTAAAGGAAAACATAGGAACAGCTAGTTTCCAAACCAGAACTAAAAAAATCCACACTCACTGGAACTGATCCATATTGAACGGGGTCTCTTCCTGGTCAAGGCTACCCTTATCTCCAAAGCTAATCCTCCCCGTTCCATCATGCCCAAAACACATAGAGAAAGAATCTGTAATATAACCGTCCCTGGACAAGATACTAGGAACTGATATTTTCTCGAAACCAAGGCCAAATAAACCATTTGGAGCTGCAATGTCCAAGAATGAACCAGTTTGGATGCGACCGCAGCTGCACAATCAAATTAGAGAAATATGAGGAATCAGAACCATATATCTCAAAAGAGGAATCAGAAATTTCCAAGTAGTGTTTACCTGCAAGACATACAGCCAAAAGTCAGGGTAAAATAAACGAGGTGAAGCTCAAAGCACCACATCAGTGACAAAACATAAAATTTTAAAAACTCACCCAAATGTAATGTATGCCTCAATAAATTCCAGATCACTGTCTTCAGTTCTTAAGTGCAGAATATCCTCCACCAAAACACCAGTAGTTGAAGTTTCGGATGAGACATAGGAGACAGAATAAGGGCACTCGCTAGATTCGCTAGTGCAGCCATAGTAGTGAGGACATATGTCATTGTTACAAGTGACATTTTTGCTTGTTGATGACCCTTTTGGATCATATATGGTAAGTTCGAAATCCTGACATGGGGAGCCAGACTATTTAAATTTAATGATAAACAAAAATACGAAAGAAAAATTGATATTGGTGCTGTTCAGCAAGTCAAAGGGTGACGGTTTCTGGAGAAATTACTAGGATTGATGGGAGATGGTAAGAAAGATGCGACTTTGGGCCATACAATGTATGCCAAATAGCGTAGTACACTATCACATGTAGGGCCATAACTAGCTTTGTACTGTTTTTCTCTTCTTAAAGATCAAATGCATGTTATTTGTGTACTTGGTACTTCAAGTATACCATAATTTATTTCATTTTTTCGGGAAAATTTGAAGTTAACCATAAGACTAAGAACTAATTTAATGAACAAGAACACACATTTAAGCTCGTCAAATGACTCCAACCTACAATTCCTGCCTAAAAAAGCAAACACTTGTGAACACGCTCTAGCCCGGCTTATTTGCAGACCTAATGTCTGCATCAGTGGGTGACAAATGAAAGTAGTTCAACTAATTATACAGTTAGGGTTGACGTACATTCTCCTGATAATTAATCCCCGAGCAGAAAATTTCCCCGCATGTAATCTTGATGGCTATAGAAATCACTAATCCTTAATTTCATCCTTCTCATAAGACATCTTGTTAAAAACTCAACCACTACTCACTGAATCTGCATCTAATCATAGATGCAAGCCTAGCTAGCATAATATAAATAGAAGTACACAACACATATTATTGCATCCTTTCAATACGAAGTCTTTGATCGAACTAAAAACTGAAATTTTGTCAGCACTTGATCTTTAACAAATCGATCGAACTCACTGTCTTGCAAACAATCAGTCAACCTACAAACTAATACTTGTATTTACTTGGTATCAAAAAATTCTCCCAACAACTTGAAAAAGGTAAAATATTTCAAGAGAAACAAGATTAATTAAAGGTAATAAAGTACTACTGAATAAGAAGAACATACAGAATTATAAGGTAAATCATCTGCAGATGCACATTTCCCACAACTACAGGGCACCCAAAACAGATCACTCCCGGTATCAAGAGCCACCAGAAATTTCATCTCCGGCGTTCCCAAGGTCACTGTCGTGTAATGCAAACTACACCAACTCTCAATCAAACTTCAAAGATAATTCAAGAAAATTCAAGAATGATTACAGAAAGAATTAATTATAAGTAACACTGTCATTTATAATTCTTACAATCCTAAAGAGCTGATACGGAAAGTTGAATTCCCATCGGAGAAAGTTAGAGACCCATTAAAATCCGACAACCTCCGGCCACGTAGGACGCGATCATGGTGCGCCAACTCCGCGTAGTACTCGATACTACCCTTTTCCGGCCAACTTCGAATCGGAAAATAATTTCCGTTCAGCTGTGACCATTTCTTGACTGGTTCAGAGAAGCGGTGGTGCATATCCAGAGTGAAAATGCGGGCATTGGAGAATTGGGATAGCCAGATTGAGAATGAAATCAGCAAGAAAACGAAAATGGAAGACATGTTTCGATTTTGGGAACTCAGCAAAGATATTCATAGGAATGGAATTTGAAAGCAGTGATCAAGAATCTTGATAATGAGCAGAAAATTATTGAAATGATTAGAGATTTTGATAAAGATTTTTGTAATGTGTAAAAGTTTTAAATCTTCCGAATATCGATAAAAATGATATTTGGTATAACACTTATGATTATAAATTAATTTTTCAACCAAAAATGATGAACAATGAAAGTCAATTTTTTTTCGAATAAATAAATTATTTTTGGTCAAATAAACTAATTTAAAAACTACATCAAACAAGTACTTAATAAATATATTTTAGAATCCAGCTTTGTTTATGGTTATTATAAACTATTTTTATTTAATTAGTCATTTTTACTTTTCAACCCAATTTAACATCAAAATCAACAATTTTAACTCAAATAAACTAATATTAATTTATAAACTAGTTTATAATATCTGTCAAACGGATCCTAAATTAGTTTAATTGACCAAAATAGTTTATTTAATTAAGAATAATAATAAATGTCAAACTAGACAAATTTTTTGGTCAAATGAACCACTTTAGTCAAATAAACTAGTTTATAAATTCTATCGAACGAACTCTTAGTGTATTTTTGATAAATATTTTTGTAGATTATAAATAATAGTTTTTATGAAATATATGAATAAAAATTGTAGTACTACGAAAGTTATTATTAAAAATGATCGATTTATAATCAATTTTTAATTTTCTTTTCACATCTTCTCTATGTCACTTATTAAAATATAGCTTTCACCTACATCGTCCCGTGTCACCATGCATAACCAGTTCTCTCGCCCCTCCACTATTTTCCATTAATTCCCCTTACCCACCCTTTTGAGTCCTAGCCATATTTAGTTTTTCATATGATTAATGGAAAAAGATTGAAAGAGATGGAACGAGTTGAAGAGATGGAGTAATGTTTGGTTTGCTATTTTCAATTTTCAATTTTGTAAAATAAGTAAGATTTTGTTTGTTATGATATTTTTGAAATTTTGTTTTGAATATTGAGTAAAAGGAAATCATTCAAGAGAAGATTAATGAGTGGGTTCTATATTATATTTTCTTTCACCAAAATCAATATTTGTAAAGCAATTTTTAAATCTATCAATTTATGGCTTTGATGATGGCATTGATCTCCTACCCTCATCGGGATATCCTGTCCCATCGGCAATTAGACGATTGATGATATTTGATCATCAATCAATTGTTCACCTATCGACACCTTTCAAGCAAGTGGGTAGGAGGATCGATGTTCCAAGTCTTTAAGCTCTAAGAACATCTATTCTTGTAAAATTCTCAATTGAGTTACTTTTTAAAGTAATTTATTTGTATTTTTTCTTTTTTTGACATATTAAAACTTCTTTGTAGTGCCTTTTGTAAGATACATGTATATAGAGTATGCTTGATAAAAAAATTTGTAAATTATAAGTAGTGAATTTTACTGTGGATAAAAATCGTAGGTTCTATGAAAAATGTAGATAAAAATAATGTTTGAACAGTTTATAAACACTTATAAATATTTACAAACATGCTCTATAATCTATTGGTAGTGAGTAGGCAGCTATAGGTAGTGCCTCACTCTAGTTAAAATCCTTCATCCTTGATTACACCAGTCATTGAACATTAATCTCAATTTTAAATAAATCATGAAGTCTTTTATTTGGTAAAATTTAAAAAGTTGTTAAATTGAAACTAAAGTGAATAATTACATTTTTATCAATTTTCAATCATACATTTTATTAAAATAAACTAATTTTTTTTTCTTAAACTACCCTAAATTTCATTTTGTTTTAATTTAGTAACTAAATTTATAGATTGAATCACTTTGCTGCATCTAAATTTATTAGCTTGGCAAATTGAAAAGTAACTAAATATCCGTTTGATTTTGTTAAAAATTGGATATTTCATAAATTTTAATAAAAGTTGATGAAACGTGTGGTTGAAAAATTAACAAAAGTTAAAGATTCTATAAAACATGTGGTAGAAATTAATTATTAACTTTGATTTTAGTTTTTTTTAAAATTTAAGTAAAATCAAAATTGACAAGTTCTAGATAATAAGTTCAGTGATTCCCAATATCTTTTGCAAAATTTTCCTATAAATCTTTGCAAAAAAATAGTTTATATTACAGAAATACATCATATCCCATTAATCTCCATGTAACTACAAACTTACAACTCAACTACATTAACAAGGCACTGATCATACTGAATAGGGCTACAACAGAAGGTCTCAAACAAGTTGTATTTTAATTATATCTAATGCTTTTTCCCCCCAATTTAGGTTTCAAACCGGAGAGGTAGAGGTACTGAATTCAAATTTATTAGATGGTGATTCTATTCGTGAGAAAGGCGAAAAGACCTCCATTTGATGCACAAACTGCACATCATGAACCAATGGATTATCTATCCGCCTCGGTGGAGATCCCGAGTAACACGAGGGTGAACATCCGGTGCACATGCATCCTCGTCCGTTTGTTGTCTATATCATCAAACATTGACGTAAATTCAGTATGCATGTTGTCTAATAACGAGCATCACAAATATCAAGTCCAAGGTTGGTGCTCGGGCTCCTCAAACCTCGTCTAAGGAACCCGAGCACTAACCTCGTGCTCGACATTCAAAATTAACATGGAAATAGAATGAACCTTTTCAGCAAGCATGAAAAGAACTCCACTTCTTGCATCAGAATTCGGCTTTCTGATCATTAAATTGGACAAACAAATAAGAATAAAGAAAAACACTTATAATTAACCAAAAATATAAGTTTGATTAACTCATTAACCTGTTCTTGCTGCAGTTGAGAGGATTAAGATATTCAGGCAGGGCCGACCCCAGCCGACGTGGCTTAGGACAAAGAGGGGTGGAATCACTGCCTTTAAAACCTAGTTTGGTTGTCTCTGCATTTGTACCAATAAGGTTGTTTTTAACTGCAAAATGATGCATCAGGCTGGGAAAAAAGTCACAAAATTGAAGAGGAATAATTTGTAAAATTACTTATAATTTATTTATAAGTGATTGAAATGGTAATTATTTTCTGCAATGCATTTGCATGGCTGAGATTAGTCATATGATTTCCTAAATTTCCTCTAATTCTTGCCTTGCCTATATTTCATTTGGTCCAAGTAATTAGGTTTTACTTTTACCTTAATCACAAGACAATGTTTTAATTAATCATATATCTTTGATACATGCATGTGGTACTACCCAACATAATTTTATTTTTATTATATATATATATATAGTCTTCTTAGGCACGTGCAATAAGTGAAAATATAGGAAATTTTTAATTTTTAAATATAGTTGAAATGACAAAAAATATATGAACAAATTTGAAAAATGTAAAAATTTAGAAAGAATTGTGTACAATTTACTTATAAGATAAAAAATAAATGAAAATCTATTTGCTACTAAACTCTAAAAAAAAAAACACACAACAAAAAAATCTATTTATGTTCCGTAAATAATAAATATTTAAGTGTTATAAGATGAATATTTTGGGTTACATTTGCAATAAAGAAGCGAAAAAATAAAAAAAAAATCAATTTGCTTATAAGATAAAATAGAAAAAATTAATGAAAAAATTGAATGAAAAGGTCTAAAATAAGGAAAAATATAAACAAATAAGGAAAAATAAACTACAGAAAAAATATTTGTGAAAAAAATTAAAAAAAGACAAAGGAAATGGCCTTTAAAAAAAATAACTGCAATGAAAGTTCATTGTTAAAAGGTGAAACTATTTTCCTTTTCGCATATTATTTTGTTTAATTGCACATTATATTTTGAGGTTCTTCTGGATTTTTATTTTTGAAATAAGAAATGGGTATTTTTGTTGTGATCTTCTTTTGCTTTGATTTAATTTAAGATTTTGTCTTGATATAGACATTCAATACCCTTTATTTTCGCAAATTTATTCTCAAATTTGCATCAAAATTCTTAGCTACATGAATTTAATATAAGCTCCAATGGAAAGTATGAAGGACGTAAAAGAAGTACTAATAAGAAATCATAGCAATGTTCCCCTTCACGAAATATTTCACAATTGATTTACCGAGACAAGAAGTTTTAAATCTATTAGATTTGGTTTTAATCTTTTTTTTTTTTTTTGCAATTTGTTTAGCTTTCCATCCCAAGGTGCATGTCCTAAGAAGTTTAAAGTAGATTGAAAATCTTGTGATTGGATGAGTAATTATGGAGAATAAACCAAAGGCTTTCAAGATCGAGTTGGAAGTACATTTAACCTCTACTTCTCCTTTGATAATCCCAGGCCTACATTAGTATGACAAATGTTAGAAAAGCTTTAAACCTTCGTAGAAGAGCGCTTCTAATATTTTTCTTATGTTTAATTATTTTATAAATATCATTAGCATTTTGGTATTTAAATCTTATCATGAAAATACATAATCTATTCAAAATCTCATTTTCCTCAACAATGAAAAGCGTCTGAGAATCTTGGCCCGTAGGCCTCAAAGAAAGATTGTTGTCCATACATTCGGACTAATAACATTATAACGATGAAGTGTAAAATAGAGCATAGATAGATTTATAATCACCATATTCATCAAGTGGGCGTCATAATCATAGCTTGTAGTAATGAATGGGCCTCCAACAGGCGACCAAAATTGGTGCCTCCATGATCTTGTATCAACAGGCATAGCGAACTCAGTTTTACATATGAAATATGTATTAAATATGACTCTAAAAGTGATTGGAATTGGAAAACAGACCATGTAGTAGTTAACAAATGAGCCTCCTTTTGTATAAATCTAGCCACAGCAAAAGCTAAATCCTGAACTGGCCTCTGGTGAATTGGACCACCAAATTCTGTGAACCTAATTGTTTGGTTTATACACATGATTAGAAAGCACCCAGTAATTAATTATCGGCAGTAGGTAGAGAAACTAAAGTTCACTTACGAACCACTCCAAGCCTCAGTCCATTTCTAATGCTGCCTTCCCAAAAGAAATCATCCTTCCATACTTTGTTAGTTCTTGTACTTGGAAACTGGTCCCTCCTTTACTAATATTTTCATTCTTTCTATTATTGTCCAAATGTTGCTGGTGCGTTTTCTTTGCTGAGTCACATACATGGCCTTCCTCTGGAGACCAATCCAAGTTACCCCAAATTGTCTCTCCTCCTTTAGGTATCAAAGAAACTATGGAGTCCCATGTTCTCGATACATGCATGACATGCTCTAGAGTTTGAAGGCCAAGAAAATCAGAATCTAAAAGACCTGGAGCCATAGCTCTTCAATTATCATAGGCAGAAGTTGAGTACCTTACTCCATCATGAGTATATAGAATCTCTTTCAGGTTTTTTTCGCATAATTCTTTATATTCACAATGGTGAGGATTTTTCCAGACATTACATTGAGATGAAACTATTTCAGTTCTATTGTTGACAATGTTATATATAATTATTTCACCAGGGAAGCGTAAAAGGAAGCACTAAATCATTTCTCCGATTTCATAAGTAAAATAACATGGTATAAACTAAATGGTATATTTAGAATATATAGTTGAACTATGTGGAGCTTAATCATAGTGTACACTTATCCTCTCCACTATGAATCGACCTAATAGTCTTACATATATAAAGGAATTTGGGGGCGTTGTTGTCGCTGCAAGAGAGGTGAGATGAAAATTTTGTATTCTTCTTCATTATAGTGAAAATCTACACCGCCAAGAGGACACATCTCTAACAACTATAAATTGTGTGCGCTTTACTCGTTTTCCTTTTCGGTCATTATTGCTCTCTTTTGTAGGGATGGGGCTTAATGCTTAACATATATAGTATTAACGATATCCAAAAGCAATGCCAAGCCCATTCCATTTTCTTAGTGAGTCGGGAAGCAACTCAATGAAGTACTACTGATGAATTTACAATCATTTTCATTGAACAAAATACATTGATAACATCACTTTTAGGAAATTAAATACATTTTTGTCGGTCAATCGAGAAAGAAACTAAGAGCATTATATATAATGTGGAATGAGTATATATGATAAAGACCAACCGATAAAGCCACATCTTTGCTCTCGTGAGACAGGATGTTCTTGATAGCTTCGAAGCCAAGAAAGCGCCGGACCGATGTTCATTATTGCCTTAATGTGTTTGGCACACCAACCAGGGCCACCTCCTCCTCCTATGGGTGGAGGTGATTCAACCCATTTAAGAAAGTGGAGAAAATAGATTACCCCATGGAATGAGGGACCACCACCACTTTTTATTGCCATTTGTTACATACATAAGCTCAATTTTGCTCTTCAATCTACTAAGTATTTGGTCCCTTATCTGCTCAAGTCTCATTATAAGTATATTAGATGAAGCTCAACTCAATTCGAACTGTCTTATACATACCTAATTCTTAACATTGATAAACAAGAAATTAGAGGGTGGCATCTAATCATATTGAACAGGACCTAGAAATGAACATTAAAATCTGATCTCATGAGTATTGAATCACCTCATCTAAAAGATTAAAGGGTCACATTTATTTATTTAGATTTAGTTTTCAAAGGAGGGGTAAAACAAATGCTAGTATACTACCACTGGTATTTGCAAAACTAAACCATGAGTATGGCAAGTGAAGGGCGCTTATACCTCTGTATTCTGAAAGGATAATCTCCAATCATAAGCAGCCATATACATATTCTTTCCCTAGTAGCCAATGCGTGCCAAATTCTCAATAAGAATAGCCCATACAAAATATCCAGGAGCAAAATAGTCAGCTGCGACCAGTCCTGGGATAGCCTGAACCCGAATCCCTGGTGGATCAAGCCCTGTTTCATTGTCCAATGATAGATGCTCCAACCAACACATGGGCCTAAAATTCCATCAGAATGCTCAATTGGGTGTCAAAATCTCAACCAAAGTTCTAATCGAAACAAAAACAAAATTCAAATAGGCAATCCAAACCTCTTGAAAATTTCTATAAAGCTGCCGCCCCAAAGCCCCCTGTGAAAAAGGTCCTCATAACAAGGCTTTCCTCCCAGAGCTCCAGGCCTCCAGTGACAATGACGGGCACCAAAACAACCGGATGGGGCGCCGTCAGGCGTTCACGCTTCAGCTTTGCTCCCGGGGCTCAGGCACCTTAAGTCCAGGTAAATTACCAGGCAAACAATGGAATAGAAACAAGAGCAACCACCAGGTGGTGCACATGTATCCAGGTATCCAACAACGTGAATCTATGCATCTCTATTCTTTGGGCTGTTTCTTTTGCTTCTTCCTTTTCGTGTTCTCTTCTAACACAGCAGAAACAGCACCTTGTTCCTCATTTTCAACTTTGGGCGTTTCAACTGATTTCTTCTCATCAGCTTTTGCTTTATCACATGAAGAATACTTGACAGGCTCAAGAAAACAAAGCTTCGAAACCGAATAATATAAGCCATTGCAGCAAATTACAGTTCAAGATCAACAATAACAATGACCCATCTATGAAAAGATATTAATTTGAAACATGCAAGGTAATTTAGTAGAAGAATTTATAATTAGAAATTAAGAAAGCTCCTTAGAGAAACTAAAAGTTCACACAAAGGTTTGTACTGACCAAAAAAAAATATTAACATGAGGATTTGTTTTATTTTAGAGCAATCCCATTAATTAGACTTCTTAAGTTACTTAAAGAAGATGCATTTGCAAAAGGAACAAGAAAAAGGAGGAAATGTTTACCTTGAAAGGCTCATTGTCTGTCCTGAAGCTAATTCCTGGAACATATTTCAGCCAAACTGGAAATCCTCTACAAACGGTAAAAGGAAAAAGAAGTTCAAAAATTTTGCATATCATTAAACTTGTACAAACCTTCAAAATATGGAGAACTGTGTATATTGTATGTATAGGCAGGGTGGGGGTGGGGATGGCGGTGCTTGCAGTTAGACCCAGGCAAAAGCACATAAATTATTACCCAAAATTCCACTCTGCACAAACATAAGGCCCTATTCGAAGTTGGGCATACAGCCCTGCTTTCTGGATGGTCTTTATGAACCTCACAATATCATATTTCCCTTCAAAATTGTACTCAAAAACCGACAGAGAACATACCCAAAAATACAGACTTTCAGCCAAAAACTAAGGGATAAAAAGAAAAGTAAAAAACAGTATAAATTCAAAAGTAAATCCAGGAGAAAGTGAAGTACATTGCCAGGTGAAGGCTCATGAACATTCCAAAATACATAAGTTTCAATCACATCTACACCTCCTTCTTTAGCCTTGTTTATCAGATCTTCCCACATCTAAAACATGCAACATTTCATTAACAAAATGAAGTCAAATTCTTCAAGAAATAAGCAAGTAAAAAGATAGATTTTCTTGAAAAAGAAAAAGAAAAGATAAGAAAAACAGAATTTAGTACCTCGGGAGTGCTTCTCGGGTAATGTATGGAACCAGAAATGAGAATTCTTCTTTGCCCGTTGATAACTATAGCCTTTCTATCATATGTCACACTACATTGCACCAGCCCACATCCAACAAACACCGCCAAGCAGATGAACAAAACCCACTTAGAAACTAAGTTCATTTCCATATTTCTCTCTCAAATTTGCCTTAAGAACATATATGAATCGTCAAATTAAAAACTCAAATTCAGTTGGATTGTGTGCGAGTGCGCTAGTTGGAGTGTGTGAAAACTGCAAAAGTGTGAGTTTTACTTTAGACTAAGAGCAGCAGTTTTCAAGAAAAATGTGTGTACATATATATATACTCGGCAACCAAGACCAAACCAGCTTGGGTTGCCGAGCAAACTCGGCAACCAGCTTTGGTTGCCGAGTATCTCGGCAACCATTTGTGGTTGCCGAGTGTTTGGGATTTTTTTTTTTTTTTTTTTTTTACACATTGTGTTTGGAATTTTTTTAATCTAAGTCCTATTCAACTCATGAGAACTTTGTTATTCTTTTTTGCTTGTTTTTGAAGTCAAGACATGAGATTTCATTATTTTATTTTTGCATTTAACTTACGCACATTTTTATTAATGATTCCTACGGTGTTCCCTTTCCAAGGACAACCAAAAAACATGTTTGGAACAAATCACTTACTAAGTTGTTCTCTTAGCAATTAAAACTCTAACCCAATTGTAATTTAAGTAGCCAAAATTTGATTTGATCAATCGTGGTTGCCGAGTGATTTCATGGAGTCCCTTTCTCGATACATCTCCCGAATTCCAAGTAAGAAAATGGAGTTTTGGGATTAAAAGCGATATTGCATTGGGCGTAATTGAATTGATAACCTTGGAAGTAGAATAAAGAATTTTTAGGCGATAGAATTTTTTATATATCGCAATCCTAGCCATTGGTGAATAATAAAATATTGTTCATGGCGAGTTGCTCAAGCAATGAACAATTCATTGCCGAGAATTTTATCGTTCACAAATTTTTATTTTATTTTTAATGTGGCAACATTATAAAAAAATAAAACATTCAATTTGCTTAAGATAAAATAAGCAAATTGAATTCAAAGAACTTCTCAACTTCCATCTCATCTTTCACATTTTGTTTATTTTTAAAAAATATTTCTTTGGTTTCCTTACGTCAAAATTTTCTTAGGATCCTTGTACGAGAACCAAAATAAATATAAAATGTCAGTCTAATCTTTTAATTTCTCATTGCTGATAAAAGAAACACGGACAAATCTAAAACAAAAGATCAAAGAGAGAAAAAGATGAATGCTTGCTTCAACTTTGTCCATGCCTTGTTTACATATCTTACCAGTTGCCTGTTTTTTCTTATCTTTTCCATCGGCTTCCTAAGCAATGAGTTGAACAACACTTGATCTTTGAAATATAAATATATGAATCAATTTTTAAAAACCAAGATAAAGCAGCGTGTATTCTACAAATCTACGGTCGAAAATTCATTGCCGACTCGACAACCAAGAGTTGCTCGGCAACCAAAGTGAACGAGAGAATAAAAGCAGGTTGTCGAGTCGCTCGAAAACCACAATGGTTGTCGAGCGCACGATGGTTGCCGAGGCTCGGCAACACAAGAGTGGACTATCTACCTAGACTATTTGAACAATGCGTAAGCACATTGACACCAAGAGTAGGTTATGCAATAGACAACTTGATTCCCATGATCCCATACAAAGAAACCACATATTTGAAATTTCCTCTGTTCTACTTACAAATACTCTTAAATTTGGAAAAAGGATAAACAAAATGAAATTTTCCTTGAAAACAAATAATATACACCAATCTAAAAGTCTAAATTCTAAGGTCCAACGAGAAAAAAGGTGAAGAGCGAAGAGGAAGACAAAGAGAGGAATAAAATAGGTAAAAAGAAAATATATATATATAAGGATATATATAAATTAATGAGGCAAAGATAATAAGAAATAGTTTATTACTTTTTATTTGCTCTTGTAAAACCACCAAATAGGGAGGAATTACACTTTCTATAGTGTGCTTTTTATGTTGAGGACAATTTGTGGTATTCCATGTAAGAGTATCTTTAGTATTGTAATAGTGAATTCTTAAATAAAAAATCTATTTTAAATGCAAGTTGACACGGATTCTGTAAAATTGACTTGACAAATGAAAAAACAAACATTGTCTATAATTCCATCTACATTCGTTAGACATGCTCAAACACTATTTTCTATGCCGATTTATATTTCCTTTGTAAATTTAAAAATGATTTTATTTTTATCTTAAGAAATTAAGACACCTCGACAGTATTATTTGATTGTATATAAAATTTATTGAAGACTAATTTTGAACTTAAGTGTGTATTCAATAGACATCAATGTCATATAGAGTATCAAAATTTATGTTAGACACTATTAGAGCATGTCCATGCACTCAATGGATTATGGTTGACGTGGCAATTAAATAGACAGATTTGTAGATTATTTGAAATAAATAGACAATGAAGTCCAAAAATTCTCTCCAATGGATTTCTTCTACAATCCAATAATGTTGATTATGTGGCATTTATTTTTTTAAATTAAAAATAATAAAACTAATCTACTTAATGTAATTTTAAAAATTAAGTCAAAATTAAAAAATTGATGACTCGTCCAATCTCATGGGCGTCTAGATGTAGAAGGAGTACTTCACATTTTTATTTTTACGGTGCCATGTCATTTTACATAGTATTCCACATTGTGCATTGAAGAAGTAATTTTAATAAACATTATCTATTTGATTACGTGTCACATCATTTTCTCCAATCCATTGAATGCATTGGAGATGCTCTTAGACATGCTGACTTAGCAAATTTTCTATTTTCTATACAGATTTGATGTGATTTTGTTTTTATTTTAAAAAATATATAAAAACACTTAGACAATATCATTGGGTGGTAGATAGAACTCATTAGAAATCAATTTGAATTTAAGTGTCTATTCATTATATATCAATGCCACGTAGAGCATAAGTATTTCAATGTTCATACAACTTATATAGACATTGTCTATAGCTCCGTTTACAATCGTTAGATATATTGAAACTCTATTTTCTATGCCGATTTATATTTCCTTTGTAAATTTAAAAGTGATTTTATTTTTATCTTAAGAAATTAAGACACCTAGACAATATTATTGAATTGTAGATAGAACTTATTGGAGACTAATTTTGAACTTAAGTGTGTATTCAATAAACATCAATGACATATAGACTATCAAAATTTCTGTTAGACACACTATTAGACATGCTGACTCAGCAAACTTTCTATTTTCTATACAGATTTAGATGTGATTTTATTTTTATTTAAAAAATATATAAAAACACTTAGACAATATCATTGGGTGGTAGATATAACTCATTAGAGATCAATTTGAATTTAAGTGTCTATTTATTATTTATCAATGCCACGTAGAGCATAAATGTTTCAATGTACATACAACTTATATAGTAATCCATAGAATTAGGGACGCAAAAATATTCAATCCAACTCTAATCAGATAGATATTCGCTCCGAGTGGAGCAAAAAATTTCGATCAGCGAGTCAGTGAGGCGGATCGGGGCAATTTTTGGTGATCCGACGCGGATCACGGGTCAGATCGGATTATGTGTGCCTCGATTTGATCTGCCCCATTTGAAAAAAAAAATTAATTTTATTATATAAAAGACGTCCCACACTCCCACTCTTGGACGTTAATTGATGTAGTTTGTTTCTCTTGGACGTTTAATTAAGTAATTGATACATTTTAGAACATTGTCTAAAGTCTATAGTAAAATAGCAAAGTTTGTTTCAATGTTTATTTAATTTTTTGAAGATTGACAAAATAAAATAAAAAACTGCGGATCACTTTGATCCGCTCCGACCCGGAATCGCCCCAAAAAATGACTGATCAATCCGCGAATTTAGATATTCTTGAATTATTGCGGAGGTGGATATGGATCGGATCGATTCAATCCAAATTTGCCCCATTACCATTACTACATAAAATACATTGGAGATGCTCTAAGAATAGAGACCATCCCAACCTCTACTTGAAAAGCCCAAGTGTAAGAACAATAAATTTCATAATTATCTATGTTAAGAAAAGAGATTCTTGATGACATGGATTCACATTTTATAGTTGAGTTTGAATCTTGAAGAATAATAAGTTGCTACTTATCCTCCACAATCTAGTCCATAACAAAATATATTCAAATAGTAACTACTTTTATGAGTATATTCATCTTATGTGAAGGCAACAATTCAAATACTTAATTGACTAGGAGATAAAGAAAAATGATAATTTTCTCTTTAACAATTTCAGTATCAACATATTCCAATCTCTCGTAAGTATCAATAAAAAGCGCAAGATAAGGAGACTCGTATTCTTTTTCAAATAGACAATATATTTCCACTTCTGAATATCGACTTAAACATCCAGAGACACTACGAGAAATGTCCAATACCATTTTCTGTAGAAAACTTGGGAAGGATAGTTTGGCAAAACACAAGGACTATATATATTCTAATTACATTTTTGGACTACAACATATTGGAGCTATCGCATGAATAAACAAAAAGGTAAATGGTAGGAAGAAAGAAGTTTAGGTTGTGTTCTCTTTGCGTTTGTGTTTTGTGTTTTGAGTTTTGAGTGTTTGTTTTGAGATTTTTGAAAATGTGTTCTTTTTTAAATTTTCGAAAATTGTTTATGAAAATAGAAAACTCAAAAACGCGTTTCATTGAAATTTTTTAGAAATTTGGATTTGGAATTAAAAATAATTTAAAATTGGAATTTAAAACATTTAAACACAACTAAAAACAATTTAAAATTGAAATTAAAAACATTTAAAAACTATTAAAAAGAATTAAAAACATTTAATTATGGAATTAAAAATACTTAAAAACAATGAAAAATATTTAATTATGGAATTAAAAATATTTAAAAACAATGAAAAATATTTAATTATGAAATTAAAAATATTTAAAAACAATGAACAATATTTAATTATGGAATTAAAAATATTTAAAAACAATGAAAAATATTTAAAAACAATTAAAAACATGTAATTATGAAATTAAAAAGAATTAAAAATATTTAATTATGGAATTAAAAACATTTAAAAACCATTAAAAAGAATTAAAAACATTTAATTATGGAATTAAAAATATTTAAAAACAATGAAAAACATTTAAAAACCATTAAAAAGAATTAAAAACATTTAAAAAGCTTGGAAGGAGAGGGGAATCGAGGACCTCATGCTTAAAAATCGCACTCCTGACCACTTTGGAAAAGAACCGCATATTGTTAAAAAAATGCGTACAATGCGTAAAGTCATGAATATTTTCACCAGCGTAAAATGAAAAAAAAAGGAGGAGGAGGAGGAGGAGGAGGAGGAGGAGGGAGCAAGGTTCAAACAAGGACCTCCACGGCCAAAACGCACGTTTTGAAAACACTTGGATTTTGTTAACAAAATGCAAAAACGGCTAAAATATCATTTTGTGTTTCCTTTGCAAATTTTTAAGTGTTTTCAAAAATGTATTTTCAGAAATGGCAAAAAAACACGTTTTGATTATTTTCAAAAACACAAATCAGAAAACGAGTTGAAAACATCAAAGAGAACATGGCATTAACCTTTACATTTCAATTCGGAGAAACCACTAAAAATAGGTGCACCCTCATATGTTTAACAAGGAGCAAGTGGAAGACAAGGTTTGTGCTATGGTGAATAGGGGTGATTGCTAACTTCAGAGAAGGTTAGGGAAGCAAAGACTTGCCCAAGAAAAATATGGAAAGGGAAAACTAATACAAAAGCATGCTTGAAACGAGAGATAGCCCAAAGAGAGTTGGCTTGGGATGGATTTTCAGATTTGATTCTGGTTGATATATGATGGATTACATTAGTTCCATGAGTTTTGTGCAAAGTGATAGTGATAGACCTTAATCAAAACCCTTTTCGAGGAGATTCTAGAGGAGCCCCTCCCTAAAGGATTCAAACCACACTCGTTGACAATAAAACATTGAGAGTAATTGGAAATAATCAAGAGTAATGTGTTGGTGTATGGATTATTAGACTCGGTGACTTGCAATGTGTTTCTAACCACTCTTAATGGCAATGCGCCAATGCCCATGAATGGTTCTACTCAATTCCCACGCAGTTTATTGGAGGTTTCGATCAATTAAGTCACCATTTCTCAAGACATTTACTAGTAGCAAAATATATAGGAAAATCATTTGACAATTGATAGCAGTTAAGTAGAAAGAATGAGAGACGTAAAACATTGAGGCATTGGATGTACCTGATCTCGACCTCCTAATGATAGCATGCTAAGATCAATGATAGTTTTCATGTCCTTTACGAAATTACTCCTAGAAGATATCACAAAACTCTTAGCACAAGTCAAAAAAGTACATCAATTTGAAATATACACAAGGGATAAAAAGATGAGGTAGAGAAACAGAAGGGCGAAAAATAAGATAGTTGGGCCTCTCAAACATGAAAGAAAGTGGCGTAGAGCAAACAATGAGTCAAAAGGTCCCGCACTATCGTCTCTCGTTATACTTCGCTCAACACTATAGAAAAGGGCCTAGAGTCTCTAGAGATCCATGAGATTTTCCTCAAAACATTTGTACATAATGTTAATAAAAACTTGTTAAACAGTGAATTAAACAATTGCAATGAATAATTTTCAGGAAGGTTAAGCAGTAAATGAAACAGTGCTACAATTGTTTAGTTCACTGTTTAACAAGTTTTTCGTAACAAACTTAAAGCAATATTCGCCCTCTCACCGAAATAACTTGAGCGCTTGCTTTCCAGGACACAGCGGTATGAATTGCAACTGTGCGATCGAACTGAAAATGAGCCTGTACGGAATCACCAAGCGGCTAGAAGATGACAGAAATGAGAATGCGGAGAGATTTCGTGGAGTAGCTTTGCTGTGTATTGGACCGAAGAATTGTTTATGTATATGTAGGCAAGGAGGAGCCTTTTGCATTCAGTGCAGTATGTCTTTACTCCAGACGTTTTGGAGTTACAAAGTAAATGGAAATCAATTCAGTTTTGGAGTTATGTTTTAAATGTAAAAACATAAAACAAAATTTCAAAACGTGGCTTGCACTTTGTGGTTCATTCGGTCCGACATTCGTGTGCACAGGTCGCACCCGCACACAAGTTCAAGACTCGAAGGCCAAGTCGGTCCAAGATTTGCACCCTCCCATGCGGGCGCGTAGGCCATGGATGAGTCTCTATGCAACAAATGGTTACACATTACAAATTGTTAACCATATATAAATTGGTCCACAACTAATTTTTATCCGATGTGGGACAACTATTTAAGTTTTCTACACATTTCCATATTTTATTCATTTTCCAATGTAGGATGGAACTAGTATTTATAGTCTCCATAAATTCCCACTTTTCCATTTCTAACCAATGTAGAATTGCAATCCCTTTTAAAGTTTCTCTCTCAATCCCAATTTTCAACCAATGTGATATTTAATCACATTTATTAATGAAAATTCTATTTGCTACCAATATATTTTCCAACACATAATACTACTATTTCTATAAATGACATGGACAACACACGACTTTGAAGGATGAAATTTAACACTTTATCAGGGTAGGCTACTATCAAAATTAGAGTAGGAAATAAAGAGCAACAAGTAGGATTATCACAATGAGTAGGAAATAAAGAGCAACAAGTAGGATTATCACAATGATAGTAAGAGGACAAGCTCATAAATGCTCATAAATGCAATTAGCATGTTCAGCGGTGCTGAAATTATTTATAAATTGTGGAATTATATAGAATAGATAAATATTAAGTAAATAGTAAAAAATATTCAATACATTCTGTTTATTACAATTTAGACGTGTCACATAAGTACATATAGATAAAGTTATAAAAAAAACTATCTTTAATGCATATTGATGAGAATTCCATCTATCTAATGTGGCATACTAAAAAATAGACTTTATCTATAAATCTGTCTAAATATAGACGGACTTCTAAATTAGTGACAACAAATTTAAAGTCCAACTCAATAATTTATTAAAAAAAAAGTCGGGCGAGAGAAATAATAATTGAAGTGCCAATTTTTTTTACATAAGCGATAATATTAATTTTAGACAGAACTCATTAGAGATAAATATTTAATATAACCGTCTATTCAATACATGTAATGTTATATAGATTATAAATCCGTATATTTTATTTGTCACGTAAACTTTAATAGACGGAGCGTATTAGAGTTGCACTAAGTTGTGATATCATATTTAGTTAAACGTGTTGATCAAACGTGTTATAAGTTAGAAGGAAACGTGAAATAAATAAAATACAAAGTAAGTTGTTCCCTCCAAATGACCCTGTCATCTCTAGTTCCACCCACATAGGAATTAGATTATAGAATTAGAAAACTAATAAAAGGACAAATTGGTATCAAACTTGGTCATTCTCACTGGCGAGGAGAGCGCTTCAACGGCATTATTTCCCGGCTAAATAGGTACACACACTCATCGCACATGTGTACACACACATTTACATGTATTTCTCTCTCCCATTTATTTCTCTTTTCTCTCTCTCACTACATTGCGCTCCTCCATTTTCTCCACCCTCCCAATTCCCATTCTTATTTTTCTTTACCTTTCAGAATTTCACCCCCAAATTTCCAATTAGGGTTAGGGTTTCGCTCAGAAGGAATTTTGGTTTCTTGTTTATGTGTTTTTTTCAGGTTTTCTGATGCCACAGTTCAATTGAAGGACTTGCAGTACATTGTATACGAAAATAGTATTGAATTTGTTAGCTGATCAGGTCTTCTGGAGAAGATCTGAGAGCGGAATTTGTGGAAATAAAAAATGAGTGCTTCCAGATTCATAAAGTGCGTCACTGTGGGCGATGGTGCGGTTGGCAAGACCTGTCTTTTGATTTCATACACCAGCAATACCTTCCCCACGGTCTGTCTCCCTTCATCCCCATCTTTTAAGTCTGATAATGGATTTATTTTCTTTTGTGATATTCGACAATTGGCATTGTTCGGCTAAATCTTGTAATTTGTTTTTGGCACATGTTGAAATTAATTGCGACATTTGGATCTTTTGCATTTTGTCGAGTGTTTTTGTTGGGATTGTTGTTGCATTTTCGTATCTTGACGATTGTGGGGATTCTTCCTTCTTTTCTTTTTGGGTTGAGATGAATGGTTCTTTCTATGTTACATTTTTTATTCATTGTCAGTTGAGATTTATTCATCCTATGGAAGAATTTATGGTATACATGGCAAGAAAAAAGAAAAAGTCAAAGAAAAGGAACACATTTCTATATAATTAATTTGGTTTATCAGATATCATGAATTTCTTGTGCAAATTAAGTTTGATGAAAATGAAATGGAATATCTTCTGGAATTATTTGATTTATGTGGAATTTTGTCATTTATGGATTTGTTTATCTTTATGGAATAAATTGATTTCTACGGAACTCACAATATATGATAAAAATGTTCCTTATCTTTTGACTTTTTCTCTTTCTCTTGCAAAATAACATAGAAATTCTTTTATAGGACATAAAATTGCTCTAACTGACAATGAATGAATAATGAAGCAATTCCAAACAAAGACATATTTATCTCAACACCAAAAAGAATGAATGGAAGGAAAATCCCCTGAGCAATCCCCCTTCTCTGTTTATGGAATGAACTGATATATTATACATATATTTTGTTAACCTTCTGTAATTGCCAATGTGGATATATATGTTACATGGTCGTTTTGTTGATAATTATGATTTTTACAATTGAAGAATTATATATTTGTTTGATTTTTGTTTCCAATATGAACTTTTTCATCTTTTTTGTCCTGTTTTCTATTTCTTAGCTGTGCAACAACCATATTATTTTTGCATTCTGTTAATAAGGCTCTTCTTTTCTAGGAATAGTTGCAGATGTGGTGATTGTCATGTTATCATGCTTCAAGTCTTTATTTTTAATTTGTTGTGGTTTCACTGATCTTTTGTTACATTCGAATATGATAACACTTATTTTTTCCTAAATGAATTATCTATTTTAACTTTTTGCTTTTTTATTTTTGAATGAAACAGGACTATGTACCTACTGTATTTGATAATTTCAGTGCGAATGTCGTCGTCAATGGAAGCACTGTTAACCTAGGCCTGTGGGATACCGCTGGTAACCTCTAAAATTATTTTTCATAATTTCTGTACTGTTGTCTAAGCTTTTCAAATCTCTGCATGCTTTGGCAAAATTAGATCTTAATGCATATTAATCTCAGTATATAATACCCTTGTGAACCTCAAATTGTTATATGAAACAGGACAGGAGGACTATAATAGATTAAGACCTTTGAGTTATCGTGGAGCTGATGTTTTCATTTTGGCATTTTCTCTCATTAGCAAGGCAAGCTATGAAAATGTTTCCAAGAAGGTGAGGATTTGATGGCTATTAGAAAAAGTATTTCTTTCTTTTGGTTCCCACTTTCTCACTAGGATATGCAATAGTTTCTTCTGGTTTGATAACTCTCTTTTGCTTTTGTTCATTTTTCAGTGGATTCCCGAGTTGAAGCATTATGCTCCTGGTGTCCCTATCGTTCTTGTTGGAACAAAACTCGGTGAGATATTTGAGTGAATTTATTTTCTTTTATCTACTGAACCATAACTGCATGATATATTATTGAAATACCACAACTGCATGATATATTATTGAAATATTATGCTTTATATTTTATTTTATTCTAAGGAAACCACCGATTTTAAAGGAGGAACAGTTACAACCCCAACCCCATCAACCAGAAGACTTCTTGGTAGCTGTAGTAATGGAGAGGTCTTTATATACATACACATTATGGCTGCTAAAAATGCTTTCACCTCCCGATCCTGTTTGGTTAAAGTGATTTTCTTCCATCACTTTTTATATTTATTTCAAATAGATTTTTTTATGTTGGATTGAAACGAAACACTTGATGAAAGTAAAAAGAATCAATTTACCATTACCATTTTTGTAATCTTTGTCATTGTCAATTGTGATTCTACATAGATTTTCACTTGGCTTTGTAAATGATCATTTCCATATTATATGTTTCTTGTTTGGTCTATAATCTTTTTATTCATGCAACAGCAGCTGTAAGTTAATAGGAGGAAGATATTCTGGATATTCATTTGTTTATAAGTATTGTAGGTTGTGCAAAAATACTTTTGCACTGGCTCTTGATTTAGAATTCTTGCATGAATTCTCTATCTTTATGTGATATCCATCCTGATTGTTCTCTATAAACCCTTGTGTTCTTTGGAAAGATTTGAAGTGCACATCATTTATGACTTTTTTTTTTTTTTTTTTAATGTGATGTTTCTATCTGATGGATTCAGATCTTCGAGATGACAAACAATTCTTCGTTGACCATCCTGGTGCTGTACCAATTACTACAGCTCAGGTGAAGTCCGATCACTACATTTTATGATGTTTCATGGGAGAAGACTTTGCTTTAGTTTGCTCACATTCTTAACATTTCATATGCCTCTTCCAACTTGCAGGGGGAGGAGCTTAAAAAAATGATTGGGGCACCTGCTTATATTGAATGTAGTTCAAAAACACAGCAGGTATGTATGCGTGGATATCACGTTTTCTTTTCCCATTTTTTTTCATCCCCGGAAGATATCATAAGCCTCAAATTGAAATTTGTTGAAACGTGCTCCCTCTGCAGAATGTGAAATCAGTTTTTGACGCTGCAATTAAGGTTGTGCTCCAGCCGCCGAAGCAGAAGAAAAAGAAGGGAAGGGCTCAAAAGGCCTGCTCTATATTGTGAGGATACTATGGTGCATCGTAATTGTATTCCTCTCGTTTATCTCCATTTATCTTCCTTTGCCTCAGAGGAAGTGGGAGGTGGGTTCCCCTTCTATGTTAAAGTGTTGGTGGCTTGGTTTCCCCGTAGTGCTCTTGGTATCAATTGTTGAGTCACACTGTAGCTACTTCATTGCTCTTGGTATCAATTGTTGGTGTCTTGGTTTTTTATTTCTATGTATTCACGGAACAAAAATTCCTTTTAGAACACATTTGCCTTGCAACGTTGTCTAATATTATTTAGTTCTTATGAATGTTGATGCAAATCACATGGTGCAATTCCATTTTTACAAAGTACTTACTGCAATGCACGCTGTGGTTTTGGCTATTCTGTGCTGGCTGATGTTATTCATGTCTCAGTCGATGGTCATGTTGTGGCATTATTAATGTTTTCTAAGTGAACTTTACTGGTAAAAGATTTTAGAGGAACTGAATTTATGTTTTAATTGAAGTTCTGGGTTTTTTTGCCACAAGCAAAATACACAAGTTTTAAAAAAAACAAGCTGTGGAGGATTATGTCAATCAAACATAGTACAAAAAAAATGGACAATATCGAGAGCTCCGTCTATTGATTCAACAAAATTTAGATTTTTTTATGCATATTTAAATATAAAATTTACCTAGATAGTAATATTTAGATAGTAATATTTAGAATGCATTCAAGACCAAATTTAAAATTGAATGTCATTAATTAGGTATCATTGTCACATAGATTAAAAGTTTTTTAACATTGTGTTACTTAGATAACAATTCATAAAATGCAGTGGGTCCTTTTGGACTTTTAGAGTATGTTTGGTAAAAAAAATTGTAGATTATAAGTTGTGAGTTCTACGAAATGTGTTGATGAAAATAATATTTGACCGGCTTATAAGTGTTGATAAGTATACACAAACATACTGTTAGTGATCTAACTGTGAGAAAATAAATTCACTTAGAAATTGAAATTGAGGCATAACCCTCAAATTTTCTAATTGAACTTAGATTTTGGACGGTATATGTTAAGCAGAAAGGGGCGTGGCAGCTGATTCTTGTGTCATGATGTGCCTACAAATATATTGGCGATGCATTTAAAGATTTTTCACAAATATATCAGGCATTTAATTATGATACTATTGTTTCCCAGATAGGAATCTTGGTAAGAGGGATCCACTTATTCTCTACGAGCATGGCACTACCCATGATTACGCGCGTTGTCATCTTATTATTCTTATTTCTTTACAGATTTAGATCCTTTTTAGGAATATATTATAAAATCCCGAATTTATCATATGATTATATTGCTATACCATCTCAATGATTGAACTTATGACATGACAATTCAAAGTTCGAGTAATACATATAGTGGAGAGATAATGAATCAATATGTTGATAAAATGAGTGTTTCAAAATAAATCGATACTTGTCTTGACTTTCGTATAAGACATAATATACACATGCAAACAATTGTTGGTCTTGTAACATCTAGCTACTTTGAGTACATTGTTTCACGTGTGTTGAGACATTGAAAGAGAGGGTGATCAACTTATACAAGATTCACCCGGTGAGATAAGCTTGTAAATATTCAATTTGTGAGACCAAGTCATAGCTCAGAACCAATAGAGTATAGAGTGATGTTAATCATTATTCGTGAAAATGATTTTTGATCGAGAGTGTTTTATTTGCTGAGATTATATATTATTAACGGATCATAACGTCCAATTTTGTTCTAATTTATACACATATAGCCAACAATGCTTAACTTCATGTAACATTGTTAGTGATATCTGTGTTTTGTTCAAATAAATATGTAAATTTGTTCCTCTCTTCTCTAGATTACCTTGATTTGTTAAAATTAATAATAATAGTTAACTTTGATTCCATACAAGGTAAAATTCAAAGAAAATCTAGCAAGCATAGGATTAATATAACGATGTGACACCAAAACGTTACAATAACAATATCATAATCATGGAAACATATACTTGGTACAAAATTTAGTACTCAACTAATTACACAAACAAGGGTGGGACAACTCAAATCTCAAATCATAGATTTAAACATAAAATATCAAATTTTGTACTTGACATATGCTGGAGGAGCTCAACTAAACCCTAAATTTACAAGAGCAACATAATTATCGTCTATTAATTTTCAACAAACTATTATTATACAAAACGCGACTAATTTAGTATATGACTAAATAAGATTAAATAAAATTCCCATGACATCATCAGCTCTATTCAGTCAACTATACAAAACATAAAATGCTACTCCTCATCACATAACCACACACGCATTAGGATTATCATCACTAAAAGCTGTAGTGTACTTTACTTCCGCAGAAGAAGCTCGTGCAAGGCTCGAAACATGAGGATTATCATAGATATTACGCACATACCCGAGCGGCGCCTTCTTGTCGTAGACGCCGGGGGCATAGGGATGTGGCACAATATCATAGGGTACAAAAGGCCACATTTCAACCATCTTACCAGTACGATGTCTAACTCTGCGCAACACTTTATCAGGATCAACATGACCAATAACAGTCAGTTTTTGCTGTTTTGGCTCAACTTGTACTTGTGTCACCCCTTTCATGTCTTTCACTGATTTTCTCACTCTCCTCGCGCACCCTTCACAGTCCATTTTCACCCTTATTTCCACTGTCTGTACATATCATGCAAAAGTACAAAATTTGTCAAAGCAAAGAAGGCAAATGATTCTGGTTTCATTTCTGACGGTTTACTCCAATAAGATGATTATTAATTTAACATTCCATGAATCACCGAATTTTACATAAAGAGTGATATATAGATAATAGATGCATGTGTAACGCTCAAGGTTCTAAAAGTCTAGAAAAGGCGACGCTTAGGCCAACTTAGGCGTCATGGGAAGGTGACGCATAAGAAAAAAGCAGAAGGGTCGACTCTATTTTGACACGTCTATAATGCGAGTCTAGATGTCCTTTCAATTTTTTTATTTCGTCTTTTTTTTTCTTCAATTTTTTTAAAGTTACATTAAATAATTAAAATAATATTGAAACAAGAAAAGCGCTCATAAGGCTTGAGGCTTAATCTTGCCGCATTGCGGCACCTTGTGTATTTTAGAACTTTGGAAACATATAAATTTTTTCTTACCTAATCATAGATTACTTAAAAAATTGTACCACATAAATAAAATAGAAGGTGTTCAAAAAAATTCATCTCCAATACAAATTGACAGAGACTCCCAAGCTAATATGGTAGATAAAAATAGACATTGTCTAAAGTTTCATTTAAATTTAAACATTCTAATAAATATGTTGACTCAACAAAATTTAAAATTTCTATACATAATCTATATAACAATCTATAGAATACATTAGAGATAGTTTAAGTAGAGCATAAATACAAATTAGAAAAATGACATGGCACATGACATCGGCATGACACTAACACAACATAACATTATAGACACATGAAAATTTTATTTCTTTAAAAAAAAAAAAAAAAAGAATACGAAACATTACATTAAAAAATTTTATAACTTCAATGTCTAATATTAGAAACCTGTTTAATATAAACACAAACTCTAATTACTTAATAATTTTTTTAAGTACAAAGTTTAAAACTTGTAATTAAGTTAATTTTTAACTAAATGTGTAATTAAGTTAATTATTTGTTAAAACTCACAACAAACTCCACGATAAAATACAATCTCTAATAACAAAATTCAATATTTAGTCAAATGTTTTCTAATAGTAGCCGTGGAGTTTTATTCGAGTTTTCGAATTTTGTAAACCAAACAAATAAAAAAATAAAAGATCGAGATTTCTAAAAGTTTCGATTTTCAAAGCCTATGACACGTAAATTTTAAAAGTTTAATTAAAAAAAGAAAGAAAAGGGCACCTGGAGAGGCTTCTTTTTGAGTTTCTTGAGCTTCTTTCTCTGCCTCCAACTCCAAGAAGATTCAAAATAAACTGAGATTTTGTCCAAAACCCCCATAATTCAGCATACAAATGTTATTGTGAATATTAATTGAGACACCAGTTTATATGTATATATATATATTATTAGTGAGTTCTAAATTCTGCAATTTAGTGATGCCGCCATTGAAAAATTGAAAATATTTAATGGCAGTATGGCACCACGGTTGTGTCTTCCACGTGTCAACGACGTTATTTCATTTTCCTAGGTTAGTTCAATGTTTTCCTTAAACAATACTTATCATGATGAGGATTAAAGTGGGATTTCTAAATCATTGGTAATAATACACTTTTTTTTTTTTTTTTTTTTTTATAAAGAGGATTTAATGTGTCGTGTCTTGTTTTTCATTCTCATTTGTTATATATGGACAATGGATAAAAATAATATATAAATTTGTTTTATCATATTTGGACGAAATTGATTTTTGAATAAATTTTTATCTAGATAACAATTTATACCAAAATTAAAAATAATTTTTATCTTCAGCAAAAAGAGGATTAATTCTTTTATTTTAAAAGACAAACTTATCATTTTTAAATCTCTTTTTAAACATCCATATTCAAAGATAATCGCTGCTACCCACTCTCTTCCACCACCTTCCTCCGCCTCTACCACCATCCACTGCCTACCTGCCTGCCAATGCTGCTCCACCTATTTTTTTCTTTTTTAGTTATTTATTTATTTATTTCGTTTAATTAAAAATAATGATAGAATTGTCTTTTTTTTTTTAAAGTTGACTTTTTAACAATGATTTTTTCATTCTTATACATAATTGAACCAAACAGAATAATAAATCTGTTATTCGAATAACTATTATCCACATAATTATTATCTAAAGAAATAATTTCCACAAACCAAACGAATCCTTATAATACTTAACATGTGAATGACTTAAACAAAATCTTAGATTTCCATTTTGTTACAAGAATTGAGAAATATTATTTATTTGCCCCTTCACCAAAAAATAAATAAATTAGGGTGAACATTAGATTTGGGAGTTGATTCTTTAACTAATTATGTTTGTGTATGCTTATAAGTATTTATAAATCAATCAAACATCATTTTTATTTATACATTTCGTAAGACCCACAACGTTTATCACATATTTTATACAACTCACTGCTTATAATCTATAAAAATCTCTATCAAACATATACTAATAAAAATAGTTTACGTATACTTATCTATAAATCTTATAAGGAGAATTTACATACTAAGGTCATGTTCAGTAGAGATTTTTACTAAAAAAATTTATTTTTTTGCCTACAATTTTTGACTTTTCAAACCCTTTTTATACTATAAAAAAATTTAAAAAGTCAAAATAATCAAAAAAAACTTATTTTTTCCCAAAATAAAACTCTGCCCAACAAGCTCCAAATGTCTATCCAAACTTTTATGTGGTTGGATACCATATTAATCATTTTGTTTGCTATAAATGAAGAAGACCGGGTTGCGATTTTGCCAACTAATCAGATAAGGGGTGGTGCAAGTTTTGAATTTTTGATAAGTGTAGAATTTAACACCCAATAGAGAACTTGCATTTGGATATTGATAATGGCATTGCAAACTTAAATTCAACAAGAAAATTATGATTATAAAGACTTCATTATGGCTTCGCCACGGTGTATTTATTTAGGGTTAATTACAATAATCATCCCAATTCTTTTAAATTTGTAATAATATCATCCTCATTCAACTTTTTTTTAACAAATATCATCTATATCCTTCTATTTATTCGTATAAATAATCCACAAATGATTTTTTTGACAATTTTGTCCTTAAGTAAATTAAAATAATAGAAAAATAAAATAATGAAAAAATTACAATTCAGATCTTAACTTTTCAAAAGTACAACTAAATCTCAAACCTATTTATTTTTTACAACTTTTCACTTAAAATAATAAAAAATGTGTCATTTATTTCCAAAACTTATAATTATGTTCAACGAAAGGATATTTGAAGTCTCTACAAATTTCATCCAAGTGAATCGTTAATTGACAAAAAAATTATACCCGTGATCTTAATTTGACAAATTTAACAAGGACAAAATAATTTATTAAGATCATACATATAATTTTTTTTGTCAATTAACGGATCACTAGATGAAATTTGTAGAGACTCCAAATGTTCTTTCGATAAATATAATTAGAAGTTTTGGGATTAGATGACATATTTTTTATTATTTTAAGTAAAAATTTGTAAAAAAAAAAAAGTTTAAGATTTATTTGTACTTTTGAAAATGTTAGGGTCTGAATTGCAATTTTTCTATTATATTCTCTTTTTTTCTATCATTTTAATTTATTTAAGTCAAGATCAAAATTGTCAAAAAGTCATTGTGGACCATTTGTACAAATAAATAGAAGGATGCGGATGATATCTACTAAAAAATTTTAATAAGGATGATATTGTTATAAACTTGAAAGAATGGAACGATTAGTGTAATTAACCGATTTATTTATAGTAGTTGAAAACGGCACAAATGTGGCAAATGATTGAAGAGAGCTCCAATCAAAATAATCTTTGTGGAGACTTACTTGATTAAATTTTTTTAATTATTATAGTAAAAATAATAAATTTTATTTATGTTTTTATTAATATATATTTACATTAACTTAGTAATAATAATTTATAGTTAAAAGATACGTTAAATAGAGATATATTAAAAAATTAATTATACTATCAACAAAGAAAATTGATTATATATAATTTAAGAAAGATAAATATAAAAAATAAACATATTTTTATAAGAAGGAAAGAGTAAACATTTTAATTGATAAGAGCATCTTCAATATTTATGTTTTACAAAAATCATATCCAATTGGAAAATCAAGATGGGGCTAGGGCTAAAGTCCATGTCTCGGGTCGAGGACAAGGTGAGGATGGGGAACGTGATTCCCACCCCGTATCCATTCCAATTAATTCCAATAAATAAATAAGTTTTATTATATTTATAAAAATATAAAATATAAAAAAGTAGTAATTGGCTAAAATATAAATTAAAATACCACAAATTCACTTCTTGGTCCATCTAAATGTAAATCTCACTATTATTTAATGATAAGTCGGTCCACCACTCTCTTTTATGGACTTCTCATTCAACACATTTATTTAAATAATTCGACGTGGATCCCTTCCAATACAATCATTATATAAGTTTTGGAATTTAGTAAGATATTTCATTTTGTCCCACATCAAAAATCATTCTTCATATTAAAAATAATGTAATTTTGTTATATTATTTTAATGTCTTAATAATTCAAGTATTTCTTTTTTAATAATTTAATTTAATATTTAAAAATAAAAATAAAAATAAAAACTCTTAAATGGGGCAAGGGTTCCTGTCTCTGGCCTTGATCCTGTTCCAATCCCTAGTTGTCATAACCTGTTTCAAAAAGTATTTTCTCCAAATATTGTTTGGATAATGCAGTAAAAATAATTATTGTCTCTTATATAAAATTAATAGATGAACTTCGAGAATTATAGTGATTATGAGAGTAACCAATAACTCATAGAATAGTTGATAATGAGAAACACAATTAGATCTCATGTTGGATAACATATATACACAGTGTCCAACAACACGTGTTTTTACCCAATTAGACAAAAAAAAAAAAAAAAAAAATGTACTAATAGATTTTTCGTGTCATGTTTTGTTTTTCGTGAGCAATTCTACTAATCAATCAACAAATATAGTATCTAAAGTAAAACAATGCAATGAGTAATGTGAATAAAAGTGCTTTTTATCCCTATAGATCAATTTCAATATTTGAACAAAATCAACATACATAATTGACAAATATTTTTTAATGTAGAAAACCCTTTGAATTCGAAGAAAAAATATCAAGAAATAATAATCAATCAAATCACGACCACATCAACAATATGGACATCCTACAAAGATATATTTATTTCTATTTTCACACAAATTAAAAAATATAATTATTATAGTTGAAACAATAAAATTTAATTAGCTTTTTCTAATATACATTTACATTAATATAACGGTACTTCATATTTGTTAATAACAAGACAAATTAAATAAAGCATATTAGAAAATTAAGAAATTAACAATATTATCTACAAGAAAAGTGGACTACAAATTGTGATAGATGAATAAAAAAAATAAGTTTATCTTTATAGTACAGATGAATAATCTTTTGCAGTGTTCTAAAAAGTGTAAAACGTTGTTAGAACGCCAGTTTCGTCTTTTTAGACTCCAAGAAAGGAAGCGTTGGCGGACCCATTCAGGGTCCAATGTTTTTTTTTTTTTTGGTTTCTTTCACGTCCAGTCCCATGCATAAATCTCAACCCAATTCCAATAAGCCTTTGGTTTTATTATTTTTTGAATATCAGTCCAAATAAAATAATATCGCTTAAAACTAAGATATCAAATTGTCAATGTAATTCTTTTTTTTTCATAAGTGGTTATTTCATATTTGGATTTCGGCAAATTCGTTCAGAAAGTATTTTTTTTCTTCTAACTAGCTCATGAATGTAAGATGGTTTAGTTGTGTATATTGAAAAAGATGTGTTAATAAAATTGATAATGAGACTATTATACAGTGTTTTCAACGTATGAGAAGCCGTAAAGAAAAAAATTGTAAAAGGAAAAAAAACACTACATTTGAATATTATCGTTATTGTCTTATTTGAAATTAATTTTTACGTAATTTTGTATCGTTCCCACTGAACCATAATCCTGGATCCGCCCATGCAAGGGAGAGACATGAGACGTGGCTAAAGTGTGGAGGTGGAGTCTAAGTGAACTTTTTAGAACAATGATATTTTATACTCAAAATTAGATGCTATCTACACACTATTTCGGCTACAGTCTTCTCTAATCGACACTAAAGACTTAATACAATATCAATGACATATTATTCTTGACACACAAATAATACTTTATCATCTAACAAAATTGAAAACTCGAAAACATTTAATTTTTTTTATCCACAATATAATATTCTTGGAAATCCGGCTCAAATAACTACAAAAAAAAAAAAAAAAAACGCAAAATAATACTAAAACCTTCCTCTAAGCCTACATTATTTTCTAGTTATGCAAAGAATTATGCCTCATCCACGTGCTGTATTCTAAACTTCCCATGTTTGATTGGTTTTTTTTTTTTTTTTTTTTTTTTTTAAAATTTCCACATTACTTTTTGGTACTTACGTAAGTTTGAGAATCGGTATCATTACATTTTTAGGATTTGTCTTACCAAATATTTGTCCACAAATACACCCATTTTTTTTATTTTTTATTATTGTTTAATTTTAGAACCAAAAAGTAAAATAAAAAATAAAAAAACTTTTGAATCTGAATAATTTTACCTGCAGCATCAACCCAAGGTGTCCCATTCAGGAAGCAAGCACAACTCTTCTCACACGAAACACTCTGTCTTTTCAATTAAAATAGGGATTTTAGCACAAATGGTCCTTAACCCTTGCTCTTAGTGTAGAATTGGTCCTTAACGTTTATTTTTTTCCAAACAAATCTCTAACCTATGTGTTTTGATGCAAAATTGATCATTATGAAATGAAAAAGACAAATTTGCCATTAGTTTTAATTAGAAGAAATTATATGTGGATTCTTAATCATTACAAAATGTGTAATATGTCCAATACTTTTATTTATTTATAAATAATTAAAGAAAACTAATGAGATTTTTTTTGGAATTAACACTTTAGTAATAAATATGTCAAATAAAATTATTATTTTTATTATTACGTAATTATATTATTTAAAATTTAAAATTTATTTTATTGTTGTATAAAAAAAATAACTTTGTCACAAAATTAATGTTCAAATACTTTTATTTAATTGAATTATATGTTTATTAACTACAAATATTAGAGATCCAACTATATTCTTCATATTTTAATTTAATTTATCGCTTTATTTTCGATTCAAAATAAAACACACATAATGTGTAAATTAATTTTTATTATTATTTTTATGTTAAATAAAAATGTAATAAGATTAGTTCAATGTCATAAAATTATATATGTCATTTTGTTATTTATTTAACTTCATTTTTAAAGTAAAGAGGAGAAATTTTTTTAAGTAAATATGGAGAATAATGATTTCTCACAATGATTTCTCCTCTATAAATAATATAATTACTTAATAATAAAAACAATAATTTTATTTGACATGTTTATTACTAAAGTGTTAATTCCAAAAAAAAAAAAAAACTCATTAGTTTTTTTTAATTTTTTATAAAAAATAAAAGTATTCGACCTTGTAATAATTGAGAATCCACATACAATTTCTTCTAATTAGAATCCAAGGACATATTTATCATAATGACCAATTTTACACCAAATCACATAGGTTAGAGATTTATTTGCTAAAAAGTAAATAT
Organism: Forsythia suspensa; assembly: GCA_023638005.1. NCBI lineage: Eukaryota > Viridiplantae > Streptophyta > Magnoliopsida > Lamiales > Oleaceae > Forsythia > Forsythia suspensa. The sequence goes on from CM042672.1 coordinate 12,426,710, forward strand.
TATAGACCAATTTCACACTAAAGATAAATATTATGAATTATTTGCACCAAAATCCCATTAAAATATTACATTCAAAGGCTATATTCGTGTTAATGCTGATTAGAAGACAAAAATTATATTTGCATGTTCTTGTGTGGTTGAGATGATATTTCTATAAAAATAAAAATTTATTCGCTCCTACAAAGACATTTGGGCCTGATCATGAATTCATTGCCCCGATAACTTAAGATGCACGTAAAATTTTACGAGGCTAACATTTTGTTTTAAACACGTTTCGAAAACAAATGTTGGTGTAATTTTTTAGAAAAAAATGGGTTTTTGAGAGTCTTTATCGACTTTTCAAAATTTTTATAGTGTAAAAAGTTGAAAAGTCAAAAAATCAGAAAGAAAAAATGAGTTTTTTTGAAAAAAATGCCACCGAACATCCCCTAAAACTCTTGAAGAAATCTTACAGAATTTTTGACCAAAATATTTGAAAAGTTAGATTAAAAATTAAACATTATTATGTGCATTTTGTAGATTTAAACTAGTAAGTAACTCTAATCAACAAACACGTAAAACTAGTATTACATAGTTTTTTTTTTTTATAATTCAAAGCTTAATTTATAAAAATAAATTTTAATTATTTATACAACATTTTCACGATATTGTGGTCCTTTTTTTTTTTTTTAATAAAAAACTAACATTTTAAAATGTCGCATTGTGTTGCGTTTCATTTTCGTTTAGATTTTGTTCAAACTAGCCAATTACTTTTACCCCAAGTGCCCGTTTGGCATATAGACAAATGTTAAAGATAATAAATAAAATTTATTTTTATACTGCTTGTGTGGAATTGATATTTGGATAAATTTTTATATGGATAACAATTTAAGCAAAAAATAAGAATAATTTGTGTCATAAAAAATAGGAGGACAAAATTTTTATCCGGATAATGATTCACTCATTTTTTAAAAGACGACAAACATTTTATAATAGACTAAATATATTCATACCACATATTCTTATAACATACACTACATTTTAATTGCATAAAAGATCTATAATCTTTACTTATTATTGTATTTATATCTCAATATTTTTAATTGAATTTTTATCATCAACCTATTAATTTTAACATATATCTTTGTCTTCGATAATGATTTCCATCCAAAATTTCATTAAAATGAACAAAAGAGTTTTTTTCCTTGGTATTTTTAAATAAATAAAATATATAAATAAATAAAAATTCAATTAAATATTTGTCCCTCATTTTAAAGAAGCTAATAAATTTTTAGGCGAAAATCGTTAGTAGGAACAATATGTGTTAATTAATAGAATGTTAAATAAAAATTAATGAAAATGAAAAAAAGTTGAGGACATAAATGTGACAATAAATAAAAGTTGAAATACTTTTTATCCAATTAAAATATGGTGTATTTATAATAAAAGTGTGAATATAATTACTTTTTATAATATTGAATAAATTTATTTTTGGACATCCATATCCTAAGATAATCGCTAACACCGCCACCTCCCTCCGGGTTCTACCCATTTTTCTTCTTCTAGTTTTATTTATTTATTTATTTTTATTTAATTAAAAATAATGGTAGAATTATCTATTTTATCAAAAATTAACTTTTTAACCTTGAATAATAAATCTATTATTCGAATAACTATTATCCAAAAAATAATTTTATCCACAAACTACACGGATCCAATGAAAATTATTTTGATATGAATGCTGGAGCTGGTAGTTGGAGTTGGTAGCTTGGAACCACTTATTACTAATTAGGTAAGTATTATGATTTCTTGTCCATATTTTTTTATTAATTAATTTTTAATTCATATCTCAAAAATATCTCAAAATCGATAGTTAAATTAAAAACGGAAATTGAATAATTCTATCTCATTAAATTAATTAATATTCCTTACTCACAATATAACTCGCATGTCAAACTTTATATACTAAAAGGTTGTTATTGAAAAAGATTTTTAACAAATTTTGATAGAATATTAATGAAATGTGTAGTTTAAAAATTAATAAAAATTATAAATATTGATTAAAATATTTTTGAAATACTTAAATGTTTTAGAAAAAATAAAATTTATACTTTTAATAATAAAAAGTAACTCTTATCTTATCTTTTTCTTTTTTCTTTTTTCAATTTAAGTAAATATTTTATTGATAAAACTAAAATAAGAGTTACTTTTATTAAAATAAAATTTTAATTTAAAAATATATATTCAATCTTGTTTGGAATTTTTAAAATATATTTTTCCCCAAACTTCAGCCAATCACGCTCTTTAAGATCAACGCTTTAATTTGTAAAATTTTGTTGTGTGTGAACTATATTGGATTTGAATCAGATTTTGGATTAACTGCCACTATTATGTTGTTGATTTTGGATCTTCTGACGATCACGTGACGTGTGTTCTTATTTATCACAATTTAATTAATCCACATCACGTGCTTGATGCTTCCACCTATTCATCATTGCACCCCACTACTCCACTACCCCACCCACCGAATATCTCCTAATCCAGGAATCGCCTTCATTTTCTCCCAAAACCTCACCTCCAAAATTATCCCTTTTTATTCTTTTCTGTTGGAAGCATCGTTTTCTACTGTAACTTGAATTGATCGAAAATAGAGTGGATTTCTTGTTTGTTTTGGCAAAATTATGGCGGAGGATTCTTCCGAACAAGTAATATATTTGCATGGAGATTTGGATTTATACATAATTGAGGCGCGTAGCCTGCCGAACATGGACTTAATTACGGAGCGTCTCCGCCTCTGCTTCACCGCCTGCGACGCCTGCCGTACCACTGACACCAAGGACGGTGGCGGAAGTAGCCGCCGCGAAAGGAAACTTCACCACCGACGGAAAATTATCACCAGTGACCCGTATGTCACTGTTATGTTGCCGCAGACTACACTCGCCCGCACGCGCGTGATGCCCAATTCTCAGAATCCCAGATGGAATGAGAGGTTTTACATCCCCTTAGCCCATCCCACGGCATTTTTAGAGATCCATGTTAAGGATGATGATATGCTTGGAGCGGAAATTATAGGAAAAGTCAAAATCCCGGCAGAAAGGATCGCCTCTGGCGAGAAAATTTCCGAGTGGTTTCCCATCATTAACTCGTCGGGGAAGCCCCCGAAACCTGATTCGGCGCTGCTACTTGAGATGAAGTTCACTCCCTGTGATAAAAACCCATTGTACAATCACGGCATTGCGGGCGACCCGTTGCACAGAGGGGTCAGAAACACTTATTTTCCATTGCGCAAAGGGTGCTCTGTAAAGCTTTATCAGGATGCGCATATTAGTGATGATGTTAAAATGCCTGAGATTAAGTTAGATGATGGACGTGTTCGTGAGCATGGTAAATGCTGGGAGGACATATGCTATGCTATATCAGAGGCACACCACTTGATATACATAGTGGGATGGTCTGTTTACCATAAGATCAAGTTGATCAGGGAGCCCACGCGACCGTTGCCACGAGGTGGAGACTTGACACTAGGTGAATTGTTGAAGTACAAGTCTCAGGAAGGGGTTCGAGTTCTATTGTTGATATGGGATGATAAGACGTCACATGATAAGTTCTTCATTAATACGGTATGGATTGGTATGATGCTATTAATAATCCTTGGGGCAACTTTTAATCTTATTCCTTTTTTTGTTCTTGTCTAATTTTGAAGATAGGTAGCTACTTATTGACTTGTTGGTAAAATGTTGTTTATTTTGGTTTAAGATAATGATTGTTGCTTAGACTTTGAGGCATCAACTCTATTCAAATTTGAATATAATGCCGAGGCATGTTTTGTTTTGCAAGTGGGGTGCTGTGGAGTAGTTGTTGTGTCCTCTTAAGATTCTCCTGCCGGACTGGTTTCAGTACTTTTGCTTGAGAGTTCCTTCCTTTCTCTCTCTCTCTCTCTCTATCATTTATTTCTCTTTTCAAATTAAGATTGTACCCAAAAGATGTTTAGAAATGTAGGCCAAGGAGAACTAAAACAACAGGAGGAGATCCAAGAGAGGACCCGATGAATGTTATTATTGTAATCTCTCTTTCAGCTTTAGCACTGTCGAGAGAGGATTGTTCTTTGTCAATGCTTCCTTTTCTGGGGGTGTTCTATTGTGCGAGGTGGGCAGAGTTTGTGACCCTGTCAAGCAACAAGCAAGACATTGCTCTAATGTTATCTTTTTCTCTTGCTGAGAATTTTCCAAGGGGATAGGTTTACCACAGCCGTAAACGGGAATCTGTTGGCCTTATTTCATTCCAGTGTACAATAGTTGCTTGAAAGGACTGGTCAAAATGGCATTTTTGTAAGTGGGGTTGTATTATTTGTTGAATTGAAGTTACCTTTGCGTGTATGATATGGATTGTCTAGCTCTATTAGGAATATATAAAACTAAACTTAATTTAGGCTGGCTCTTGAATCCTTACTTTATTTATGACTAAACTCACATTCAATATTTATTTTTCTAGTTTACTAAAAGAAAAAATCTGCATTAAACAAATGGGTCCATTCCAACACTGAAGCTAACTGCCACGGGAATAAGGTATTGGTGAAATGCATTTAATTCTGAAAGTATATGAATACTTGAAGCAGGCCATTTGTCATCTCGATGAGCTCATGAATACTGAACTTCCCATTGTAATATGTATTGCCTTAAATGACAGAAGTCACCAATTACATAACTTGCTTGGGTTTGTCTTCCACATGTCTAGTCGACTGTTTAACTGAAGAAAAAGTAAGACCAAGATGAGACATGCTATTCCACAAAAAGGTCGGAGCACATATCGTACTAAAATGTCTCTTCAATAGTTATTCCGTCTCTTATTTGTTTGCAATTTACACACTGATATACTTGGGTTTGCCTGTACCAACTAAAGTTGGAAGGCTTGCTTTTTGACTAATGGTTTTGATGACTCTGGATGCAGGCAGGAGTAATGAAAACCCATGACGAAGAGACCAAGAAGTTCTTTCGGCACTCATCTGTCATATGTGTTTTATCACCACGTTACGCCAGTAATAAACTTGGCTATATGAAACAACAGGTTGAAACCATACATTATCAAAACTATTTGTTTTTTGCCTCCTATTTTAGATTGCATTTATGAATGTACCTTGACTTGCTCATAAAATGGTTGTTTCCAGGTTGTTGGAAATCTTTTTACGCACCATCAGAAATTTGTTCTTGTTGATACACAAGCCTATGGTAATAATCGAAAAATCACTGCATTTTTAGGCGGTATTGATCTGTGCGATGGCCGTTATGATACACCTGAACATCGATTATTCAGAGGTCTTGATACTGTATTTAAGGACGATTTTCATCAACCTTCATTCCCTGTGAGTAGTTTATTCCTTCATTTCTATTCAAGCTATGGACGCCTTGTGTAAATCATTTTACAGCATTTGGAATACTCCTTACAGTTACTAAAGAAGGTGGGATGTTTGAGTGATGCTTAAAATGCATTCATTTGTGCCATGAGCAAGGCAAAAAAAAATATATTCTCTTTCTGCACGTCATGTTGAAGATATCAAATTATTCTTTACAAATTATGTTAGATTTTTCTGCTTCATTGTGGATTATATGTTCTGGAGATGACTACTCGGTAAAAATATGGCAAGAAAGTGCATAGTATTGCCTGATTTGATTAAAAATTGCTTTTGAAGATTCCATGAAGATGATAAGCGTAGTAAAGCAAATCAGGTCAAGATAAAGAATATATCAAGAATTCTAGACCATTGTAGAACTTCATAGATCTTGAAAGTGATGAGTAAAACTATTAGACGAAGCTTTTGTGTTATGCATAAATGCCTTTGTTCAGAATTTGGCCTAATCCTATATGCTCTAAAATTAGCAGGCCATATCTCAGTCTCATATATTTGTTAAGACCTGTGAAAGTAGGGTTTTATATGACCTTGCACGCATATTTCTCTATCCCTTGTTTTCATTTTTTCATGTATTGCCTTTATCAGGCAGGAACCAAGGCTCCGAGACAGCCATGGCATGACTTACATAGTAGAATAGATGGTCCTGCTGCATATGATGTCCTTGTAAACTTTTCTCAACGCTGGAGGAAAACAACCAAGTGGAGAGAATTTAGTTTACTTACAAAAAAGATGTCTCATTGGAATGATGACGCTATGATAAAAATTGAGCGGATATCGTGGATACTCAGTCCTGCCTTTTCCGTTGCAAAGGATGGTACTTACACATCTTCTCTGGAGGATGATCCTAAGCTGTATGTGTCTAGGGAAGAGGACCCAGAAAATTGGCACGTGCAGGTTGTGTAGTATTTTGTCTTGTGTGTGTATGTGTTTGGTGAAATTCTTGAAATTCATTTAATCTTGATCCTTTTCTCTTTCACAGATATTCCGGTCCATTGATTCAGGGTCAGTGAGAGGCTTTCCCAAATACTATGATGTTGCTCAGTCTCAGGTTATAAAAAGCCATATTCATGATTCATTTTTCAGATCGTTGTGTGTATTTATAAAATTCCAACAATGTGTGTGTTGGTATGCTTCCAAGTGTGTTGGTATTCTTCCAACAATATGTGTGTTGGTATGCTTCCAAGTCATAAATGGTGTCAAACTAATGACTACGGATTTTCATGATAGCGTATTACTTCTATCTTTCTTACTTCACCATTACAATTGAATTGTTTTATTCAGAAACTTGTCTGCTCAAAACATCTGGTGATAGACAAAAGCATCCAAGTGGCATACATTCAAGCGATAAGATCTGCTCAGCATTTTATCTATATTGAAAATCAGTACTTTCTTGGATCATCATATGCTTGGCCAGCATACAAAGATGCAGGTGAAAAATTGCATTTTCTTGCTGCAATGAAGAAATCTCAGTAATATCATTTTCCAGGCTAATTAAACAGTGATTTCTTGATGTTTATATCAATTGTAAAATTTGAAATTCATGCAATTAAATGGTGTGCTATTTTGACAAGACATATTTGGTTGAGCTCTCCTAATATTATTTTCAAAATAGGATTTTTTAAGAAAAAATTCATTTGTCTGTATCTGTACTAATTATCGGTGCTAGGCAATCAGAATTATTTTCCTTGTCATGACCAACCTTCAATGTGCTTGATTACCACTTCTTCTTTTCATAGTTTCAGTTATCTGAAAATTACTGTTTTCATAAATTTATCAGGGGCTGATCATCTAATCCCAATGGAGTTAGCACTGAAAATTGCTAGTAAAATAAGAGCCAAGGAGAAGTTTGCAGTATACGTTGTTATACCAATGTGGCCTGAGGGAAACCCCAAAGATAATGTTGTGCAAGAAATTCTTTTTTGGCAGGTATTAACCTCTGACTACCCTGAAATATTTGGCAGTTTCTTTGAGAGTAGAATTCTGGTGAACTTGTTGCATGTGCCAAGTAATAAGTAACTAATTATTAGAAAATATTTGATAGAAAATTAGAACAGGCATGAGATAATTCATACAAGCATTAGGTGTTAGGAAAAGATAATATTGATATAATTTTCCAATTTACGAAAAATTGTATTACTTGTTTCAAGTTTTTTTATTTTATTGAAATTTGAAGAGCCGGACTAGAAAAAATTCATAGGAAATATGTGTGAGAGTTAATGTCTTGGTTTTTGTGAATTTATTAAATGGTAATTGGAAGGAATACAAGCTGGAAACTCTCTTCGCATCTGTATTTGATTAGAAATAAACAGAAGTAAAAGCTAGGTTCTCATTGCTTTCAGCCTTGCACTACTCCTCATCTTGCAGTAGCAACTAGTAATGTCTTTGGTCTTTACCAATCGGAGATGCTTAATGGTAGCATGACATATGCCTGTGGTTCAATCTAATAATTTAAAGGATGCTTCACGTGGCTTTATTTTAAGCGCTTCGTAACCTACTCCGTGAACAAATTTGTAGAGTATTGCAATAAGAATAGGTTTTATGGTTTTGAAGACTCTTATGATTTTTCCACTATTAACTGGATCTCCCGTGTTTTGGAGAACAATTGTTTGCCAATTTATTTTGTCCTTGTATGAAGAAATATTTGACAAGAGGTTGCATATAAAGAAAAGGATTGGGAGATTATATGACTGAATGGTGTTTGCATTTGACAGGGCCAGACAATGCAGATGATGTATCAAGTGGTTGCACAGGAGCTCAAATCTATGCAACTTGTGGACTCACACCCTCTAGACTATTTGAATTTCTATTGCCTTGGAAACCGTGAAGAAATTCCAGATACGATTGCTCAATCCTCAGGAGATGCCGATAAGGTAGTTGTCGAATGGAGACTTATCCATTACAAACCCATAGAAGGACTTGGTTATTGTTTATGTTTTGAACCTTGTATTATTATTGCAATAAAATCTTTTTTCAAATTTGCTGAAGCCTTTGTCCTTTTATTTCTTAATCATCCCTTTATACTATAATGTTTTATTTCTTCCAACACTACTGGGGGTGAGGGAGGAAAGATGAGAGAGCTACCTGGTCAGCACACCTAGGGGTCTTAGGAATCACCCTTGACAGAGAAATGCATCACGTCTCAACAAAGAGCTGGATGTTGCTTCATTCCATTTCTAAAGCTAGCTGAATTCAAGCATGTTTTAACAGATTTTCCAAACTGTATTTTCTTTGAATTTGCTTGACATTTCTTTTTCCACCGGCTTTGAATCAGATCCGCTTGTTTTGCATCAGACTGCACCTTTTTCCATACATTTATGGTTTTAATTTCGTGGCTATCTTGCCACCACTGATGTGGCACAGCAGCCCTCAAAATATTTTTCATCAGGCAGTTCAACGGTACAACTATAAAAGATTCAGATTTCATGTGAACTTAAGCTCCAATCTTCATTCGAGCACAAACCAAATTTGAATTAGGTTGCTATGTGTTCTCCATGTCTATCTTCATGTGCACTTGCATGTATATAATGGAACATATAATTGCTCAGACCTCTCTATTGTCTGACAGCACCGAAGTGATACAGCCATAACCTCTTTACAATACTGACCGTTGCCTTTGACTAAACACTGCCATGCCTGCACATTACATTTCGTCTAATTTGAAATGAGAAACGGAGGGAAACAATTGTTATAAGTAGAGTGGGAGGTTTTGATATGAGCTCTCTATATTGTCAAACGGTACCCCTGGAAGTCTTTAATTCATAATCTACATTTGATGGAACAGCTCTACTGGATTGGCAGCATTATTTCTCCTCCTCACAATTCAATTTTGTACTTCTTCAAATGTCCTTATAATGGTTGTTTTCTTAAGTGATTTGAGTTATATTGGTGGTTTCACAGGCAAATATGTGCATTCTTGAACCAATATATTTTCTGTTCCTGCTGTGGGGATTGTAACTGTAAAATATTGATGAATTTGCAGTGACATTTCCTGATTAGTGTGGGATTGTATCTTGTGGCATTCTTTAAATTATGCTGCCTTGGTTAAAAATTTCCTGATGTTCTCTCTTAAATTTGACATGCATTTAGGTTTCAGCAGCGCAAAAATTCAAGCGGTTTATGATATATGTGCATGCCAAAGGAATGGTAGTGGATGATGAGTATGTGATAGTAGGATCTGCCAATATAAATCAAAGATCTATGGCTGGCACGAAAGACACGGAGATAGCTATGGGTGCATATCAGCCCCATCACACTAAGGCAAAGAAGCAGCAGCTTCCACGTGGCGAGGTTTGATTACTTGCTGTATGATAAACTTTACTGTTATGTTCAAGTACCTTCTTTTTTTTCTTTTTTGTTCTCTTTTTTCAATGGGGGTGTGGGGGTGTTTGACTTCGACACCTATCCGTTTATTACTACAAAAAAAAGAAATAACATTGGATAGCAGGCTTCTGGCCTTTAGCTCCAGAGGTGCATTAGAGGGAGAATAGTGTTTCTACCATTTACTACATTGTACACACCCCGTTTTCCTTATTATCATTTTCACATGCAGGTTTACGGATATAGAATGTCCCTATGGGCTGAACACCTTGGGATGGTTGAAAAGTGTTTTGAGGAGCCAGAGACATTGGAGTGCGTAAAGAGAGTAAACGAGGTTGCTGAAGATAATTGGAAGAGGTTCGCTGCCGAGGAGTTTACAACATTGCAAGGCCACCTTCTCAAGTATCCCTTAGAAGTGGACGTCAACGGTAATGTAGGGCCGTTGCCTGGGTATGAAAATTTCCCAGATCTCGGGGGTAAAGTACTCGGGGCTCCTTCCCCTACCATTCCTGACATTTTGACGACATGATATCAGCCTATTGTTCTTTCGTTGGATAGTTGTACTATTTAGAAGAGGTACATGTTTGATATAGCCTCTGGTAATTTTACTTGTGTCAGAAGTGTGAATTATTGGGATACATGAACGTAAAGAAGCAGCCAAAAAAAAAAAAAAATGATTTGTAATTTAGTGTGATTTGTAGTGGATCCTTGCATCTTGTTGCTTAACTGCCTGTTACAGTTTTCGTACTTCTGTAAGTATGAATGTCCATTGTACACCGATGGCTTGTTTGGTTAAGGTTTATTACAGAGTACTCGGCGATTTTAAAGATGAAAGCGAATTATCCCTGATGGAGTTTGCTATGAGGTTCACTATTGTTTGGACTAAAAGTGATAGTAGATCTAAGCATATTGATCTTTTGCCTCGGGGTTGACATGTAAGATTCCATAATGCTATGTATAACATGCAATCTTCTACATTCGCTCTATAAAACACTGGGTTGTCGTCTGCAAAATAAAAATAAAAATGTGGCTTACTCTAAGACCCGACTGAGATCAACTTAAGCATCGTGTGATTCTATTTGTTGAAGTAAAGTGGAGAGACCTTCCACACAGAACAAAAATACATAAGAAGAAAGACGGCACTCCAGTCGTAGGGATAACCCTATTCCAATGCTCCCCGTTGATGATGAAGGAAAAACTGGTCGATTACGTACAATCTTTCATGTTTTTCTTTCATTCATAGGAAAACTAACATATTCCATCCCTACTAAGAGAAAAATCCATTCCACTCTATCATACTGCAATACTCATATCAATTTTGTTCGAGAAGTGAAATATAAAATTTTACTCATCCAAATTCTCCAAATATCGTAGAAACAAATAATCTCAATTGTTATATTTTGTATAATACACGAAGAGAACAAGAAAAATTAGAATACCTAGTTTATAATTTTTCTTTCAAAAATTCTGAAATCACATACATAAAAGAATAGAAAAGACATTAATTTATAGAGAATACACGTCCAAAATCTTATTTAAAATTTGCTCCATTCTTGACTCAAGCAAACATATTCGGACCAAAATTGCCTTCTAACTTTTGGCTGTCCAATGTGTATTATGTTGGGAATTGATACCAATTCTTTTATTCTTACAAGATTCTCTTGCATCGAGAAAAAAATAACGAAAGCAGTAAAAATATAAAAGATAGAGAAAGATTTACTTGATTTGTCAAAATTTTCACTATATATATTACAATCATATAGATTTCATTCACTCAAATCCCCAAGTATCTCAAGAAAAATAATATCCTAAGTTTTACCGCACCCACCAATTTCTACCCTTTGTACAACCCACAAAGAAAACAAGAAAAACAACTAGGATGCTAGGCTTACAATTTTTCTCTCATAAAACTCTCAAGTCACACTTACAAAAGAGAATAAACAACGTTAATTTATAATTAACGAATGACCTAATTTTCTCACAAGTTTAAACTGCCGAGGAGTCCAAGATTTGAAAACTTGTTCTATTTTAGTCGACTTAGATGTCTTACAAGTTTCGACTATCAAAATGTTCAAGATTAGAAAATTTGTAATTTTAGTCGACTTAAATGTCTTCTAAGTTTTGACTATCAAATTTTGATAAAATATCCCAACATATTATTTGGATACTTTCCATTTTTATCTCCAATATAATAATACCATTATATTGTATCTTTAGTGTCAAAATTGTAAAAGACACAAGATAATATTTGAGATACCCTTAATTTAGGCTAGTGTATTCAATTGAGACTTTTAAAAACTTTTATAGACTTTTATAAGTGGGTGACTTTTGTGAAATTTATGGACTTTTAAGTGACTTTTATAAATTTGTTTGAAAATAATAAAAGTCTTCTTTAAACTTTTGTAGACTTTTATCAAAGACTTCTTAAACTTCTATATACTTTCATTTTTTTTTAAATATTAAGTTAAATTTATATATACTATAATATTATTTTATATGTCCAAATCATCCAAACACATGTAATTAAGAACTCAAAATAATAAATTATATTTCTCATTGTTAGCCTGTCATTCTTATTGGCTGTGAAATTAATAAAGTAGGTTAACTTATGTTATTGTATATATACATAAGTATTGATCGATTCATTCTTTATTTTCAAAAAAAAAAAATCTCTAAAATAAAGAGAAATCATAAAAGAATGTGTATTCTAGATTCATTTTTTTGGCACAAAATTATTTTAACAGTGTTTATAATAATATAAATAACAGACAAATAATGACACACATATTTTGTTGACCTATTAGCCAAATTAATTCTTGGCTAAATTACATTAATAAAATAATCAAAGTAAAACAAAAGATTTCTAGTACAATACCATACTATTACCATGGAATAAATTTTAATAATTAAGTTTAAAAATTTGACTCCCACTAACATTAATCAAAATATCTGTAAATTCATTACGTAAAATATCCTCAAGTTTTGACACAAGACTACTTGTGATATCAAAGTTTTGATTATCGCAAATTCTAGATACAATTGCATATAAATTATTGATTATAACAAATTCTTACTTGAATGAAAGAGATATGAAAAAACCTAGAAGTGAAAAAAAAATGGACGTTTTTTTTTTTTGGGGCTCAAGTCTTCACAAATCTCACGGTAGATGAGAGACTTCTTTTTAGATTTCTTATATATACTTTTCACTAAAAAGTCTCCAAAAGTCTCTGTAAGAAGTCGGTAAAAGAAAATCTCTAAAAGTCTTTTCTCAATTTGAATACCTCAGTAACTTATAGAAACTCATACAAAGTTAATTGAATCCCCGTGACTTTTAAAGACTTTTTAAAAGTCTCTAAAAGTCTCAATTGAATACACCAATACTTTTTTAGAGATTCTTAAAAAATCTACATTGAATACTTCTAAACTTTTAAATATTTAAAATTTTTAAAAGTCTCAATTTGAATACATCCCCTTATTTTATTTTCTATTTACAATTGAGGCCCTTTTACTTTTGGCACTTTTGATACGAAATCCCAACAATTTGTGTCTTGACAAAAATGAGCCAAATATTTTAACATCTCTCATGCAGCTCTTGATCACAATACTTGAGAAAAACTAGTAAACTCTGACTATCACAATTCTTAAAACAGAGAATTAACACAATCCACTAAACAAATATATCAATTAAATTTTTTTTACTCCAGTAGTCTCTCAGCTGCAAAGAATGAAAATGTTTTTCAAGTACAAATGATTTGAAATACTATTTGTTCGGTGCAACTCTTCATAATATTCTATGAATATTACAAGAATATTTTGACTAAATAAAAATCTATCATACTTGCAGTTTTCAAATTCAAATATTTTCAATCTTCATCGCTCATGCATGATTTCTAACATCAATATCCTTCACTTGTATTTGTCACAAGTTCACAAGTCAAAATTGAGAGTCTGTTTGGTAGAGTTTATAAATTAGTTTATTTGACAAAAATAATTTATTTAACAAAAATAATTTATTTGACCAAAAAATTTGCTTTAGTAGTCTAACATTTTTTACCATTCTTACTCAAATAAACTATTTTGGTCAAATAAACTAATTTATAAATTCCACCAAACGGACACTGATTTTCCGATCAAATTTTTCTCCATGTTATATTTGATAGACATATCTTATATGTACTTCAACACTCCAAACGATCTGATGCTATGATACAATTGTTAGAAATTGAGACTAATTTCCTCTATTACTCATAACATCTTTGTTCAAATAAAAATAACAAGACAAAAATATAAAAATATATAACTGTCAAAAACTTTTCATTATATAAAAAAATAGTTACACCTATACAGAATTTCACTTATTCAAATCCCCAAGTTATCGTTAGAAAAATAATCATAAGCTTTATAGCACTCTCCAATTTCTACTCTTTATATAACTCACCAAAAGAATAAGAAAAACTAGATAACTAAGTTTATAATTTTTCTCTAAAAAGCCTTCAACTCACATACATAAAAGAAAAATAAAAAAAAATTAGAGTACACGTTAATTTATAGAGAATACATGTTGAAAATTTGACCTAAAATTTGTTCCATTATCGGCTGAAGCAAACATATTCGGATCAAAATTGCCTTCCAACATTTGGTTGTCCAAGGCGTGCATTATTTGGATACTTTTTATTTTGATCCCATATATAATAATACTATTATATAGTATTTTTGTTCCCATAATTATACAAGGATGGACAATTAAAAACAAGGTAGTATTTGTGAGAATTTTGATCTTCTACTCACTTATTCTACTCATTTACAATGTCTACGCTGATGTAACATCACATGATTGGTAAAAATAATGAGTGTGGGATCATGAACTACTAATCATGTTATGTCACTTCAGCGTGGACATCATAAGTGGATAGGAGATCAAAACTCGTATTTGTGATACCTTTAATTTAATTTATTTTTTATTTGTATTTAACAATATTTTTAAAAGCATAAAACGTAGCTAGATATGGAGGTCGAATTTCAAATTTTTCGGGTCTAGACAATGCTTATACGAGAATGAGATAAGAGCAAGATGAGGGTGAGACGTGGTTATCCACGCCTAGGTTCCGCCTAGACGAAATATAGATAGACTTTTTAGAATAGTTAGGGTGCGTTTGATTGGCAAAATTTGCCATGGAAAATCCATATTTTCCACCCATTTTCCATCTTTTCTTGTTGTTTGATTGGTAAAATTTTCCATGGAAAATTTTTTCCATTTTCCTTGCACGTGAGGTGTTTTCCATGAAAAGTGGGAAAACATTTGCTTGGCTAGGGGAGAACCAATTTTCTTGGCCAAATCATTTCCAAAGCAAGAAACCAAATATTAAGTTGCTCCAAATCAATTTAAATTTATTAATGATTTAGAGCAAAATTATTAATTATTAATTTTTAAGCAAATTATTAAATTTGCTTAAAATTTATAATTTTAAGCAAAATTATTAATTTTAAGTTGGCAAAATTATTAATTTTAAGTTGGCAAAATAATTTTTCGCAAAATTTTTAATTTTTAAGCAAATTTAAGTTGCTCTAAATCATTAAAAGTAAATTTAATGTAGTTAGCTAAGTTAGTCCATTGTGTTTATTCAAAATATAGGACATTTTATTTTAGTTTACGTGAAGTGTAAATCGTAGGCCTCGTGAGAATCTACTATTTAACTCACTTTTAATTACTTTTTAACAAACTCATATGCTTGTGGTAATTCAACGTACAATATAATTTTTCAAAATTTGTATTAGATTATATAAAATGTATGGTGGAAATATGCATAAAAATGGTAAATTATAATTTAACAATTGTCAATAGTAAACTTTCAATTTTCTCTCCAATATTTTAGTCATGGAAAATGTGATAATTTCCTAGAAAATAGTTCTTTATCAAATAACAAAAGTTGAAAAATAATACATTTTCCATGGAAAATAAAGGCAATCAAACACCAAAAGTTGGAAAATTACAACATTTTCTAGGATGAATTTTCATCCAATCAAACTTACTACATTTACAATTCGCGAAAAATATTTTCTAAATCATTTCGCTGAAAACATTTTCTTTCCACCCATTTTCCATGCCCAATCAAACACAAAGCCTTATATTTAAAACACTATTATTTTTGGGCTATGAAGGTAATATCCCTACAATTTTAAGAATGTGTATCCAAGATTCTCATTGGTTCACATTCGCTAATATTTCATTTGTAAAAATGAATTTTACAAGGCTACAAACGAATAAAATTAGAAGTGGCCTTGTAAAACTAACAACTCGTCTATATATACACACGAACGAACCGCCAGAGGGCTACCCCTGAAAACGCCTCGCTATTTAGGGTTCTTCATTTCAGTTAGGGAAAATGGCAAGATCCCTCTCTCTCATCTCTGTATATACAGATTTTCGTGTATATTGTCGAAAATCTATTATCTGTGATGCCTTGGTTATAGAATAACTAACAATAAAAAGTTTTCTTGATTCTTTGCAGGCTGATTCTCCTCGCAAAAGGTAAAATCCCGATTTATTTTTCGTTTTAGATCTGTGTTGATTTTCTGTTTTGTTTGCTCTATTTATCTTTCTCTAGGGCTAGTATACCTTCCGATCTATCAGATTAAAAGGGGGGGGGGGTTGGGTGCTTGGTTAGGTTTGTAAATATGCGTTTGAGTTTTTCTCTCATTTTTTTGGTTTAACGCTTGATCGTACAGTATAGTATTGCTCGTGGATAAAATTATCAACGTTTTTCTTTATTTTGAGGGCACAGATTCATGTTTTCTTTTGTTTTTGGGGTCTCTGTCTTTGTTTTTGGCCCTGGGGGTAATTATTTTTTAATAAGTTGCACTGTAGCTTATGATCCATGTATAAATGCTGCCTTAGGATTTATCTTCTTTTTTTTCAAGGATTTATTTGATTGACGCAAATCTGAACTTAGTTGGATGTGATTATGGGTCGTGTTAAGTTGAATTTTCTAATTGTTGCGTTATTTTTCAACTTCAATTTTAGGGTGCCATCATGACCTGCATCTTTCCTAGATATTGAATGGAAACTATTGATATTTCCTTTTGGGTGAAGATATTTGATTTTTCTAGAAATAAGACATTTTCTGGTGCAGTTATAGGCATTTGAATCTCTAAAACTATGATTTCGTCAGTGTTTCATTATTCCACCAGAATGGCCATATTATTAAAAACTGAAGGGTGAGGGATTGATGTTCTGGACAGTTGAGGGAATAAGTTTAAATAGAAAGTTAAGCATTTTTTTTTCAAACTGACGTATGCCTGTGGTTCAATATAATAATTTAAAGGAAAAATTTTGAAATTATTCACTGATTTAACTTTGGATTGATCATGGCAGACAATGGCACAGTTTTTCTTCTAAACTTCCTCTAACTTTATGCCAGTGTGCTTCTGGAAGCTTTTTTATTCTATGTTCATCATTTTCCAATTTCAAAAATTTGACTGAAAGCATTGCCAACTGCCATATGTCACAGCCTTTTTTCTTGCCCAATTACTGGTATACTCTTTTGACTTTGTGGTGTTTGCATCTGAAGCTTTTACTTGTAGATAATATGTTATTCTGATCCAATTATTTTTTCTACAATGAGCATGTTTGGGTGTGCTTCAAAAAAAAGATAAGCTTCTTAGAAGTAAAAAAGAGTGAATTATGCATGTTCGGAAATCTACTTATAAGCAAAAATTGATATGAAAATGAGCCAAATCACTAGATATAGTTTTCATTCACACAAACAATTAATTTTGAAATTTAGAGCCATTGGATTGAAGTTTGCACCTTGTTGTAGTTATGAGCATTTGAACCTTCTCTCACATTTCATCTTGTTGATTATATATATCAGGTATGCTCGATCTCCTTCTCCTTGGGATGAAAAGTCTAGATCTAGGTCAAGGTCGAAATCTAGATCCAGATCTAGATCCCCATCTAGATCATGGTCAAGGCCAAGGGACAGGTCGAGATCAAGTTCAAGGTCAAGAAATCGTAGCAGGTCATTCATAATTTTGTCTCTGGTTTTCTCGAGATGGCATTGTTACAATAATGAGTATTTGTTTACTAGTTTAGGTCCAGAATTGATAACCTTGTGACCTGAGATGGCTAGTATTTTTTTATGCTTATTCTTTTCTTTGATTTGTCATGTAGAGCTGATGATATTAACCCTGGGAATGCACTGTATGTTACTGGCCTATCTATGAGGGTCACTGAAAGAGACCTTGAAGATCATTTCTCAAAGGAGGGAAAGGTTGGTTCCTTATTAATTTCTAAATGTGTTTTTGGTGAAAAGTCTTCTTGACAAAATGTGTCTGAGATTGTTGCTGTTAACATGTTTTGTTATAGTACATAAGTGAAACCATGGAGGTCTTGTATCTTGTATCTCCTGTAAATTCTGATATATTATGTACCAAAAAATGGAACTCTGCCTGGTACTCAAGTTGTTGAATACTCTATTCAACCTTGTCTGGACGAACTTGTAACTTTATCCCTGATAATGTCCTTCTGTTTCCTCTATTTTCCAGGTGAAATCTGTATTTTTGGTTGTGGAACCGCGTTCTCGCGTCTCTCGTGGGTTTGCATTTATAACAATGGATTCTGCTGAGGATGCGAATCGATGTATCAAGCACCTTAATCAGTCAGTTCTTGAAGGTCGATACATAACTGTGGAGAGGGTAAGCTACCTATCCATTATAAGTTGAGGCATGACCAATTTGATTGTATATCAGTCTTCTTGACCTGGAGGTTTTCTGGTTATATTCAGAAGACATTGCATCAGCTATGTTGGCAGCAATCAAAGATGATGAGTCCATCCATTGCAACAATTTAATCAAACAGCATCAATGGCCAGCTAAAACAGCTTTTCATATGCATCTGATCAACTAAATAGCAATTAT
This sequence comes from Forsythia suspensa, assembly GCA_023638005.1. Lineage (NCBI taxonomy): Eukaryota > Viridiplantae > Streptophyta > Magnoliopsida > Lamiales > Oleaceae > Forsythia > Forsythia suspensa. The sequence goes on from CM042672.1 coordinate 12,445,329, forward strand.
ATTGCCCAACAAATACAACTCAGCAAATACTTTCACTTGTCAACTAATCAAGGGTCATTGACAACATTCTAATCAGCCTTCTATGGTATCTCACACTTAGCATTAGTTTTGTCTTTTAGCTTGTTTCATTTGTTTCTTTAAACCAAAAATGGAATAGATCTACCGTGCATCAATTAACTTGCTGCTAAATGATTTTCCCTCCTTAGGGCCCAAAGGAAAGAAATAGATGTATTTTTGCCTTCTGCTGTTCCACGTCTGTGTAATATAAGATTATTGGATACGTGTTTTCCAGATTACACATATTGAGACCTTTTTTGTTTTTCAGTCCAGGAGGAAACGCGCAAGGACTCCTACACCTGGTCACTATCTCGGGCTGAAAAACAGTAGGGGTGATGGTGAGTTCCTGTTGGTTTGTTTGCTGTTGATCATTAGTTTGAAAGTAATATGTCAAGTAATGAGAAACTAATCCATTGCTTGGGTGAAAGGTTATCGTGGTACCTCTGGTGGGCATCGTAGAGGTTCTGGCCGTGATGACTATGGATACCGGAGGTCTCCTAGGCGCTCCCCATACAGAGGTGAACGTGATTACTCTCCTAGGCGCTCCCCCTACAGAGGTGAACGTGATTACTCTCCTAGGCGCTCCCCATACAGAGGTGAACGTGATTACTCCCCTAGGCGTTCACCTTATGGTGGAAGGACAAGAAGGGACCGATAAATGTCATATTGTCCTTGGTTCAGTCCTGGATGGAATTAAATGCATATTGTTCTAGGTAAGACATTATCAGATTTTAACAATCTTTGTTTGAAAGGATAAAGACTCGTGTTATGTTGTGGTTTTGACTAAACTGGTACTGGTGGGGCTTCTCCAGTGGTATGATATTGTGTATGTTGTTCATGTATCAGTTTAACTTTCATGAATGTGAAAGTTTGTGAGTCGACTGATTTGAGTAGTTGCTGTTCATTCTATATTGCTGTAGTTATGTTTTGATTACCCCCCCCCCCCCCCACCACCACCACCACCCCACCACCACCACCCCCACCAAGAGGTGATGTGATCACTATCCTGTTTAAATTTATTTCATTGTGCGTGTGTGGTGCTATCCAACACTCTACGCTAGAAATGCCCTTAGAATCTTGTTTGTTGATCTCATCAAACTGACAAACACTTGTACTATGTAACGTGTTATCATCTACTGTGCGGTAGAGGTGGAGGTAACCTTGGCTGGCATAGTGGAAATTTAGAGATCAGCTCAGCACGAAGAAAAACTATAGGTCCCGTTTTCTGTTCTTGTTCTGAAGTCACTATGGCTCGATTCCAAATAATCACGTCATAGATTTGGCATATTCAAAATATATATCAATAAATTTGCAGTGATAGCAATCCGCTTTTTGCGCCTCAAAAACAATTATACCAATGAGGTGCTAAATATTGTTTTATTCTTGTATGGTGTACTTAGGTTATGAGTGGACGTGATACAGTCCCATGAGTTTAGGAGAAGTTGCACGTATAAGCCGATAAAAATAAAAATTTCAGAAATTTGTGTCAAATTTTGTCGACTTTACTATTTGATTCGAAATTAAAGGCAAATAATTGATTACAAAGTCCTTAATAACTAATTGCTTGTTTGGTCCAGATTAAAATATTTTAGAAAGGTATGGTAAAAAATTAAAAGTTAATTTTAATCTATATTCTATAGAATTTACAACCTTTATAAATTTTTTGGACACATTTTATTAATTTTTTACCAAAATTTGTTAAAAGTTCTCTCAGACGAACTGCAACCGAAAAACACGGGGTCAAATTATGTAATTTCATCAAAATCGTAAAACTTTCTTTTGTGTGCTTTTGGAATAATTGACTGAGCTAACCAAGAATTTAATTTTACTTTCCATTGAAAATATGATTCAATATCATTAAAAGATTTTCCCCCCAGTATTATATGTTCAATAGAATCATTTGTAACACTAGGTGCATTGTAAAATGTTTTATGACATTTAGCTTCACTTTAAAAAAATTTATGATATTTATCTTTTCACTTCGTAATGTGCTCTGATTTTAATCAGCATGAAAACCCGTATGCTACATACCGAAATATTCCAAATAAATGGAAAAAATCCAATCATCAATAAAATATAAAATAAGAGAAACGGGGGAGTGGGTAACTAGAATGCAATATATACTATATTATTGATTGTTTGATTTTGTTGAATACAGTTTTTTAACAGATTTTGATAAAAGTTTATGAAATCTGTAGTTAAAAGTTGTAAATTCCATTGGTTAAAATTAATTGACTTTGATTCAAATTTTTAAGCAAAACTATACAAAAGCATAATAAATTACTTGTAGGGCGTTATTGACAGCAAGTATATGCTGAGCACTGAGCAGTAACAAAAAGGACAAAACTCATTGACTTGCAATGATTCGTATCTCGACAACCATCTTAGCAAATTTTGCAACTCTTTCTATCTTTTACATTCTTCGATAACCCTGGTAAAAAAATCGTCCGTACCTTCAAAAATCACTAAAAAAAATTAAAACATTATCATCAAAGTGCTACGACCAACCTTGTGCAACAAATTTCACCAAATGCTTTGAACTTTTTCAATAGGTTTAACTTTGGAGTACTCGGTTATTCGTTGTATTTGCCCTTCGTTTGTTACCAGTGATTTTTGTCGACACAAAGTGAGGTAGAGTGGGCCAAGCCCAAAGTCTGCATTGGGACCCATTATGGGCCGCAGTTCTGCCATCATTTTCGATCATATAACGGCTATTTTTCCAGTTGTCCTCGTCGGCACAAATTCAATAAAAGCAGTGGTATAATATCGGAGTCGCTGATTCATCCCTGTCCACGGGCTACTTCCATTCGACCGTTACAGCCTTAAATAAATCGAAAATCTCTCACCGCATAGTTTCTCTCACTTCCCAGTGCACTCTTTCTAGCGGAATCAAGAATAAAAGGGTTAAAAAAGAAAGGGCAAAATGACAGTGGCAAGCGCCGCCACAAGCCGATGCAAGAAGGCCGTAAAAATGGGTCTTTTGCTCTTCAGCCGTGGCTTCAACTCCTCCAAATGGTAATTTAACCTCTTCTTTTTCTTTTTCTTTTCTATTTTGGTAGTAGATTTACTTTATTGAATAAACTTTGGAAAATTTTAATTTACTTCCCGAATACAAATAGCAAATCAATGGCGAAAATGGCGGTGGCGAGAATAAAGCTTCTGAGAAACAAGAGAGAAGCAGTGGTGAGGCAAATGAGACGTGACATTGCTATGCTTCTCGATTCCGGTCAGGACGCCACTGCTCGTGTTCGGGTAACCTTATTTATTTCTTTTTCCTATTTTTTCTGTTGCAATTTGACATGAAATTTTCATTTTTCTTCCAATTATTTGTCGCTTCTGCATAATTATTGGTGTTGTTGCTAGAATTGTGAGGTCCCAAGTTGTAGAGGAAATTAATGGGTAGTGCAATCTGAAGCTAAAAAGATAAATTTCTTGTTGGATATTTTGTTGATTTTTTTGAATGAAAGTTAGTTATTTGACTATGATTTTCCGAAAGAAGTGCCTTTATGATCTTGGAGGATTTATGATATAGGTCCTATAAATATTTAAATTGAAATGCTGGTTGAGTGTCGAATCTTACATTAATTAGAACTAATTTTATTATAGCAGGATAGTTTTCCTAGTTATAGCAGGTGACCATTTGAAGGAATGGATGACTGGGAGACTCTTTATGCAGTTTTTAGTGAGAAAACAGAGAAAGGGAAAGATGTTCATTTGTTCTGATTTCTCAACAACAGCGTTTATAAAATTAAGTCTTATTCCCAAGAAACTTGGAGTTGGCTTCGTGAATCTTTTTGGATTACATGCTTAGGATTTAGGAAGATCGAAAGAAACTACTAGCAACTGCAGCACACCATGTTAGTTTTCCTCTACCCTCCATCTTTTGACTTATTAGACTTACACCGTGTCACTCTTATGATTGAGTGTCCCTTTATACTTACCCAAGACATGTTCCAACCACACAAGTCTTCCGTTTCTTATGAGTGAGTGTCTTTGTATGTCGTTCATTACTATTAACTTGTATGGTATGTTGTCCCTTGCCAAAGTTTGGTCACAATGTTACTGTGGTTATGTAGGTCGAACATGTAATTCGAGAAATGAATATTATGGCTGCAAATGAGTTCATTGAGCTTTTCTGTGAATTAGTGGTGGCCCGACTCTCTGTCATTTCAAAGCAAAGGTATTATAAAACCTTTTTTCTTTTAAATCAATAGGATTGTTTACGTGATAAAATCTCATCAATATTTCACTATCCAGAGAATGTCCAGCTGATCTGAAAGAAGGGATATCAAGTTTAATATTTGCAGCTCCTCGGTGCTCAGATATTCCAGAACTGTTAGCAATTCGAGATATTTTTGAGAAGAAATATGGGAAGGATTTTGTTTCTGCTGCTACCGATTTACGACCAAATGCTGGTGTTAATCGCACGGTATTTATTCCTAACTTTCAACTATAGCTTCTGTGAGACAAGCATTTAAATTCAAATTGCTGAGCTAGAAAAATATCACACTGTGTTTAAGATATGTTTTCGCCTTTGCAAATGCTTCATTGTAAGTGACATTTCCATTGTTTACATGTGTGTATATTTTTTTTTCTCTGTCTGAGTTGTTATTATTGCTTTCTGTTTCAGCTCATTGAAAAGCTCTCGATTAGGTCCCCAACTGGTGAAATAAAATTGAAAGTTTTGAAGGAAATAGCAAAAGAATACCAGGCTAACTGGGATACAACAGAATCGGAGACCGAACTGCTTAAGCCTCCAGAAAAACCTATAGTCTCTCTCTCTCTCTAACTATATCTCTCACACTCACGCGCACAAGAGCCAAATGGTTGCACCCATGCACATGTAAATATAAATTTCTATTTCCACTTCACCTAATCTCTACTCTCTTTTAATTTTGTGTGTATTAGGAAGGTCCAAACAACTTTGTAAGTGCCAGTAGCTTACCTTTGAACTCAATCCCCGAGAAATCTCGTGAGCCAAATATTTCAACACGCAGGTAATTTATTTTCTAATAGGATAGCATTTGAATCTAGTAATATTTCGTTCAAACATGAAATTTCACTTCAATAGTTGAAATCGAATATACTTCCTTATTTTTCAATTTTTTACCCCTGGACAAATAGATGCTTGAGCAATGAACAGAGCAATATTGTGCACTATGAAAACCCTGCATCAGCTGCTGAAGCAGCTGCCGAGTTTGCAAAGAAAGCCGCTTCTGCTGCTGAAACTGCTGCCATTTTGGCTAACAGAGACACACACGTGTCAGGTAGCAGTGGGAACACTGGAATTTCCGCCGGCAAGTTTTCATCCAGTGGTTCAGAAAATTCTCATGCTACGAGTAATAGATATGCTGTCCAAAAGAGTATGAAGTATAGTAATTTTGGAAATTCTCATAGTCTCAGGGATGCAGAAATGCCTCATGATGTGGATGCTCGAAATATTCATAGAAGACACAGCTATAATATTCCGCCAGCACATTCAGATATTAAGTCTGGTGAATCAGATTATGATGAAGAAATCGAGATGGAAGAACCAACAAGTGGTGTTCCGAAGTTGGACAAACAAAGTACTAAGATGGACAGCATAAATATCTACAGAAGGCACAGCAGCAATTACAGTGCTTCAACTGGACATTCAGATATTAAGTTTGATGAGTCTGATTGTGATGATGATTCAGTCGAGGCGGACGAGTTTGTTAGAGGAACTAATTTACCACCCAATCTGCCGCCTACACAGGAACAGTTTCCAGTTAGACGTGTGCATCCCAAATTGCCCGACTACGACACACTTGCTGCTAGTTTCGAAGCACAGAAACATTGCAGACCACCAACCTGAATTCTTTGAAGTAACTTTTGAATATGCATACCTTTATTTCTATGCTCTATATGCATTTTCTTATTCTATAGATATATAGTATACATTTTGACTTATGTTCATGTGATGGTACTGGGAGTTTAGCTTATGATGATATAATAATACTAGGAAAAATGTCTGTCACTGGATTTCTTGTTCTTTCTTAATCCCTTTGAATGTGCATGTTTGGTAAAGATGAGCTAGTAAACAAAAAATTAACTCGAAAAGATAAATTCCACGTGCTAAATTATCTCAATTTTTTGGGAAAATTTTAATCGTGCTATAAGAAAATTATTTCTTTACATGGTAAATAGTGCTATTGACAAGGGCTTGTCAACATACATGGTAAATAAAGTAATCTATTTTGGAAGGCTTTCAATGTCTCCGCAATAAATAAATTTTTTAATTTTCTTTGTGATAGTCATAGAATCTTTTGTTTTAAACAACAACAATAATGCGAATAAATCTAAAAAAATAGCTATTGTTAAGATGGATTTCTTTCAACTCGTCTTTAATATTAATGATATATTTTTATATTTATGTATGGTGTCATCGTTCTTAGCAAAATTCTTAATTTACAAAATTTATAAATAGTATTATTAAGTTTAAAGTGCTTTTTAGATATTTATTTTGAAAATATCATTCAACTGTGTTAAACTAGGAAGACACTCCAATGGCTTTTGACTATCCCAGCAAATTGATGTCCCCCAATTGGATCAAAGTGTTGGATTCCAAGAATATACTAATTCCTATAATGGTTTGCATGTGTCATCCCTTATATTATAAGTTTATAACCCTAGTTGATTTTATAAATCCTACATTTAGTGGAATTTGACCAAATATTAATATTTTTATCTCTAATTATTTTATTTTTATATTGTACATTTAATAGAATTTTACCAAATAATATATTTAATTTGTGTACAGAGGTGGCGATTTGCCGCATACAATGAATTTTATCTTCTGACAGCTAAGTGGTCGTCCTCATCTTATCCACGTCAATACACGTGAATTCCACGTCAGTCTTTTGGATTGGCTCAAGGAAGTTATTTCAATATTTTTAGTTTTCAAAAAATCATCTTATTAAAACTTTAGGGCTGTAAGGCATCTTCATTTTCTTTAATTTTGCAAGTTTTGCATAAATTTAAAAAGAAATCTACGTGATTTACAAATATCGGAAGAACAAGTAGAAAATAGAAGAGTACACCAAAATTAAAATGATTGGTTGTGATTGCTAAAAATCTAGGTACATTAGATTTTACAATAAATTTAATTGAATAATATTTTCGCATGTCAAACGTTTTTCAATTAATAACAGAATATAAGAAAATATAAAAACTTTATTTAGGCTTAGTCGGGAGGCCTAAAAGTAAACGCACCCTAAGCTTATAAAAAATAAAATAAATAAAGATTAGATCAACATTATTAACATGAATAATACAAGTTCTTATATATTAATTAATATTTTTATATTGGATTAATTTTAACTATTGTCATTGAAGTTTTCAAAAAAATTCAAAATTGTCAGCTGAAGTTGTTTTTCTTTATACTACTAGTCACTAAAGTTTGATATCAATACAGCAAAAATTTGCTTATTCTGTTAACACCGTTAACCTTAGTAGTCTATGACATTTCCTATTACATAGAAATCTTGATCTCAGTGCAAACTCATTTTCTTGTTGAGTTAGTTATGTCATTAACTTGTTCATATCTTAGACCATACGTGCTTTTATTTCTTCATTGAGAATAAAGGTTAATGATAAGTGATGATCGATAACCATTAACACTAAATCTTGTACAATAAAGTTGAATTATAGTTCAAAAAACGATTTTTAGTATATTGAATAAATCATTAGAAATTAATTCTACAAAATGCCAAAATTATGAAAATTTCCCTATTTTGTATTATAAATTCCCAGCAATAAATGAATGAAGTGCATAATGAATTATTTTGCAAACAATAATTATTTATAATGGAGAGGTTATTAGTTTATTGAATTAACAATATTATTTCAAAAGATCTGAATTTTTTCGAATTAATCTAATCTTTATCTTTCATTTTATTTTATCGTGACGCACAACTTGTATTTGTAACATCATATTATCACGTGCTCAAGATATTTTTGTTATTATGATGTAAATACAATAAGCAATTGACGTTACACAACACTTTCTATTGACCTTTGTACGACCTAAGCATCAAGATGGCATTGTTAGCTTTCGTGCCATTTCAAAACATTGCCCAAAATGGTAGAACAGAGAAAAAGTAGTGACCCTATATTTTTATTGTGATGGTTTTCATAATGCTCTAATTATTTATTTTAAAAGATTTTAACAAATAATTTTGCAGATTATAGTTAAAGGAAATACAACAATGTTTGACGATAAAATTAAGGGTAATTATATTACTACAATATTATTTATTAAGTACACTACATTCTAATTGCAATGAAAGTCTCAAATTATTGGTCACTTTTGCATTTATAATTCTAACTTTTTTTAGCAAATTTTTTTCATTAACTTATTAATTTGCATGTCTTATATTTACTTTTGATAATGATTTTTGTCCAAAAAATTAATTAAGAGGGCATAAATCTTTTTTTGCCTCTAATATTTTTACATAATTAAAATAAATAACAAATACGTAAGTTTGACAAAATATTTTTCCCTCGTTTCAATGCACATTAGCAGAATATTTAGACAAAAATCTTTATTGGAGACAAGATGTGAAAACTAAATAAAAGTTAATGATAAAAATACGATAAAAAAATTAGAAACATAAGTGTCTAAATATCAAATGTTGGGGGACCTTTATTGCAATTAAAACGTGGTGTGAATAATAAAAAGTGTAGTGTGAATATAATTACCCTAAAATTAAAAATAAAAAATCAATTTTTTGTTTGTAGAGAAATCTCGTATACTAATAAGTAATTTGGTTAAGAGTATAGAGTCCCATTCTCCTACCACCAAGGGGAAAGAGAACATTTACCCACCGCTAACGTGGCAAGCTCCACGTCAGCGGCCATTTTGTGTTAAACACAAAATGGTTCACCCCGCCAAGGAACTTTTCGTCGGCATTGCCCTTGCCGTAAAATCACCACAACCTTCTCCATTCTATCATCAATCACCGGAATCCACTAAGGCACAAAACTCAAAAAAAATCTAACGGAGCTACTAAAAAAAAGTAGAAGAAGCTGCCATTTCTGTAAAGAAGAAGAAAAAAAAATGTTGGCAGCGTAGATCTCGTCGGATCTGCGTTGCGGCGGCAAGCTCCAGCCGATCCGCGTCACCATCAACCATCCATTCATCATCAACCACCAAAAAACCACCATCATCAACCACAAAAAAAAAAAAAATACTGGAGATGTGCGCGACCAAGAACAGATCCGAACGCAGATATCGATCCGCGCGCGACCGAGCGATGCATCGATGATCCGATGATGCGCGCGTGGTCGCAGCAGCGGCGTGGCGTGGATCCACCGGAACTGCGCGGCGGACGATCGCGCAGATCCGGTGGTTTTCTCCGGTGGGTTTTTCTTTGGCAGCTTCTTCTTCAAAACTTGTGTTCCTGGCCGAGGTGATCCATTTTGTGTGCGCAGGCGAGCGGCAGATCTAGTCGGATCTGCGCTTGGCGGTGGTTTTCTCTTCAGAAGCTTCTTCTTCAAAATTTGGATTCCTAGCCGAGGTGAACCATTTTGTGTTTAACACAAAATGGCCACTGACGTGGAGCTTGCTACGTCAGCGGTGGGTAAATGTTCTTCTACCCCTTGGAGGCAGGAGAATGGGACTCTAAGAGTATATAATCAAATTTTGTTCGATATATCATGCACATCGTATTTTATCTAAGCTTAACAATAGAGATGGAAATGGGGTGACTTGTATATTTTTTTTCTTTTGTACTCAATATTTTAAAAAGCGTAAAGTATAGTTAAACGTGAAAGTTGAGCTTCAAGCTTTTTGGATCTAGGTGATGACGAGTCGAGAGCGAAGCGTGAGGGGTAAAAGCCGCACCTCACACTTAAGCGAAACCTAAGCACCGTCTAAACGAATTTTTTAGAACGCTTGTGAAAACTAAGCTTTGTCTAAACGAGTTTTTTAGAAAAGTAAGCAATCTCCTAGTCACCACCTGCAGATAGGGGTAAGCATTTTAACCGGAATCGAACATCTCGAACCAAAACTGAGAACCGACGGGGTCGGGGTCGGGGTCGGTTCTTATTTTTTTAACTAGTATTGTGGGCACTCGATTGGAATCGAATTTGTAATTTTTTATAATTTTTTTTTATTTTTTACAATTTATTCACCATAATCCAATGATCCCAACACCAAATTACCAAAGATAAGAATCCAATTATCCAAAATCCAAACCAAAAGTACAAAACCCCACAACTCTTATACTCAAACTCAATTGACCAAATTCATCTCAAATTTTTTAATCACTATTTGCTCATTTATTCAATACAAAAATTGTTGTCTGTCGAGCACTTTCGCTCATCTCTCCTTCACTCAACACACATTGAGACGGCGAAGGCTAAACTCTTCTATAACCGAAACGAATCCTCAATTTTGATAGGTAATTTTCATTTTTCTAACTTTAATTTGTGAGTTTGCAATTTTGGTGTCTATTCTTCTAGTTAATATTTATATCTTTTGTAAATTGTTTTAATATCTAACGTATTTTAATGTTAACGGATTTGCAATTTTTAATCTTTTTCAAAACATGTTATCAACTCATGATTTTAAAAAGAAAATGTTATGGGTAGAACCCGAACCCGAACCCGAACCCGAACCGTTCGGGTTTGGTTCCAATAATTACATGGAACCGAATGGTTCCATTTACAAAATATCCGAAATATAACATGTGGTTTCGGATATTGAAATATCCAGACCAACTTACCCGTCACCCAGACATACTACAGAGCACGTGCAATGGAACTTTTCAATTTTTATTAGGGTTAATTACATGATATACTACTAAACTTTATACTCTATTTTCTTTATACCACTGAATTTTAATTCGTTTCATTTATACTATCGAACTTTAAAATTACTTTCAGTTAAACTATTTTGTTAACCAGTTGTTCATTGGTTGATAGAAATTTTAACGTGGCATTAACAGGCTGTTAATTGGTTGATGTATTTCATCACGTGTGAAAGTGGTGTCCACGTGTATAGAGTTCAACATAAAAATACACTTTTGAAATCGTGTTTGAAAATACGTTTTTGTATCGACTATTTCGACAACCCTTGACTCCAAAGTCGTTTAATTGATGTAAAAAACGTATTTTCATTTTAAACTTCATATACGTGGACAACACTTTCGCACGTGTTGAGATACATCAATCGATTAACAACCCGTTAGTATCACATTAGAAAATAATGAACGACTAGTTGACGAAGTGGTTTAACTGAAACTAATTTTAAAGTTCGGTGGTATAAATGAAACGAATTAAAATTCGATGGTACAAATGAAATAGAGTATAAAGTTCGGTGATATATGATATAATCACCGACCGTATGTAGATTTACTCAGCTGCAAACAAAAAAAATACTTCTTTGTCTGTTACTACGTCTTCATCCTCTCAAACCAAAACTCATATCTCTCTCTTTTAATTCCTCAATTTCTCCATATTCTTCTCCATATTCATCAAAATCAAAATTCCCTCAAACAAAACTCTCTCTCATTCTCTCATTCTTCTCAACTCCTCAATCCATCAAAATCTTCTATATTTGGATTCCACCGCAAAAAAAAAAATGGTATACTAGTTAACCCATTTTCATTAATCACCGACCGTAGGAATGTTTACTCCGCTACAAATACAAAAAAAAATTCTTTTTTGTCCATTACTACGTCTTCATCTTCTCAAACCAAAATTCATATATCTCTATCTCAATTTCTTCCATTTCTCTATTTATTTTTTATATTCATCAAAATAAAACTCTCCTCAAATAAAACTCTCACCTCTCTTATTTTTTTCAATTCCTTGATCCATTCAATTCATCTAGGATTCCAACACACAAAAAAAGCTTTATACTATTAAAACATTAAAACTGCGCATCTGAAACTGAATTCGCAGAAAAGGAAATTCTCTCTCCTCTTCTATATTCTCCGTCGATCAATCTCGATCTTCACACACAAACAAATGTATTAATCACCATTAAAAAATGTTAATGATTAATTAAGCAAGCAAAAATCTTCATTTTCTCTCTGAAAAACTAGTTTAATTTCGAAATTCGTGTGATCCTGTAAAACTAAAATGGTGGTTATGGATGATACGGAGAGCTGCGGCAGCCGAGTCACGGAGCCGGCGTCTCCGAATAAGAGTTGCCAGCAGAGACAGCGGCTCGAAGTTTTTCACGAAGTGCTCATCCGGCTCCAGGATTTGAATCACGAAGAAGCTAAACTCCCCGGCTTCGAAGACCAGCTATGGCTGCACTTCAATCGCCTTCCTGAAAGGCAATATTTTTATTTTTTGAGTTCGAATTATTGATTCTTCGATTTCATGTAAAAAGGTTTAACGGGTCCAAGATTTTACTCGCAACGTTGTAATTCGACTGCTCAATTGAGGTTTAGAGAATTACTCAATTGAGCCTTTTTGGCTCTCATACTCTCGTGTTCCATGTTAAAAGTTCAAAATTTAAGCACGCTAAAACACGAATTAGTTTTTTTGTTTTTATAATATGTTGAATTGAATGGTGGTGATATATGAAGATATGCTTTGGATGTGAATGTGGAAAGAGCTGAAGATGTACTGACGCATAAAAGACTGCTGCATCTGGCGGAGGACCCTGCTAATAGACCTGCCTTCGAAGTGCGCCTTGTGCAGGTATACATAAAATTTCAGGAAAAAAAAATTGAATATTTTAACTGCTTGTCTATGATGCAATTTCCTCTAAGTGAAAAGGATTGCATCAATTCTGCCTGCCAGGTGATCATTTAATAGGATGTGGTTTTTAGGTTGGATATTGTTGTCATTTGAGTATTTGCACCAAGCTATCCTTTGGTATGAAGAAGTTAAAATACTTATAATAATTGCCATATACAGGTTCCTCCTACGTCTAATGGAAATTCAGCAGATGCAGATCATATGGATTCGTCAGCAAATGAAGATGGTCAAAGTTACTCTAGTCGTTCTCCTAGACTGGGGTAGTTTCTGATTTACATGCTACTCATTGTCTTACTGTTAATTTTCTTCTTTCTTCTTTTTCCCCAGTTTGTTTTTCTCCCAATTTATTTTAATTTCGGCTGCCATATTTTTCATTCTCTTTCCATCCAGAATCCATCCTCCACCCACATTTGGTTCAGCAGCAAATCTTGAAGCCCTTGCCATTCAAGCCAATGGAGTTCATGCCAATAATGGAGATGGTGATGTCAATTCAACTTCACGAACTTCTCGGTAAAAGTCGAAATGGTTTATTTTGCTCATTAGCTCTTGAATACTGTAAAATTTTCTTAAATTAGGGGCTAAAAGATGGTAAAACAAAAACTTCTCTAACTGTTCCTTTTGATGTCTACTCTGAAATCTTATTGCTGAAACTGAAAAATGATTTTCCTGATCTTGACATGCGATTTAAGAAAATTAGAACGTTGTCTTGCATTCTAAAATGTTCCTTATCCATCGTACTCCTCTCCCCCTGGCCACTTGGAAATGAAAGCAAAAGAGAAGAAATAGACTGACAAAGGAAAGAAAGAAAAAACATATTGCAGCTATTATCAGGATGATATCTAAATATTAACGATAAAGGGTTTTAGTAGAGGAGTTGCGATGGAGTTCTTGACCATTGAGTCTTTTTCAAAACTCCAAACCTTAAAACCTTGTGTAAACCAGAAAAAATAATTACTCAGATAAATTCACATATTACGGTAGTGCAGGGTCATGGCTGGATAAACTATTGAAGGCATATGTGATTGAAATATAATTCTGTTTTAACTCCTTGCTTCCATTTGATTTCTCTTTTTTACCTTCAACATATGCTATGCTAAGGTCTTTCTGTTCTGTATTTTCCCGTGTTCCTCCTCTAGGCTTCAACCACATATGAATTTCTAATTGACATAGTATTTACAGGATCTTTGGAGTATTTTTAACTGTGTAAGCATTTTTGTAGTTTAGTTAAGATATTGTCTAGTCTTTTCGATATCTTTCCCATTTTGGTTTGATATTTTCATTCTTTTCATGTTTCTGATGAATAATTATAATTGGCATCTGAGATAAATGAGATAAACAACAATAATCTTTGAGGCTAAAGTACTAGAAAATGTTCTGTTAAATCATTCTTGTAGATGCGTTTTTTTCTTTTGAGAAATTATTTGCTTTTCCTGCCAGATTCAGAACTCGTGTATATGTGACATATCTATTGCATGAATGAAATGATAGGGTTTCGAATAATTAACTATATGCAATATCTAGTTGTTATTTGTGACTTCGCTGCACATTCTTTTACTGTAGTCTTCTTTCTGTTATTGCATATTAAAATCAATGATGTCTTAGAAATGGATATCTTGCAGGCCCATGCACGAAATCACATTTTCCACAATTGACAGGCCCAAATTGCTGAGTCAGGTTGTCAACTTATTTCTTTTTCTTTTTCCAGGTCATCTTCATTATTTTTTTCCTGGTAAATGTTACAGCATAGAAATAAATCAATAATATTTGATAGATGACTCCTCAGTCCTCCCGTAGCCCTGGGAAGATAGAGAATAAATAAACAAAAAGAAAAAGGCTCCCTTCTAGGCACTGGATAAGTATCTGCTCCTCCATTTGAATATGAATACGATGGCTTAACCTTTGAGGTCAACCAGGCTGTCTTCCGAGTAATATCTTTTTCATTTCATTTCCCGATAAACAAAAATGTTGGAATTCAAAGAAAATACTAAAACACCTAAGAGAATGTTTTTGAAATTAAAAACTGAAAGAAATCGTTGTAAATTATTGCTCCAAAAGCTCTGGCTGTCCTGGAAAGTCAAACCATCTCATTCATTTGAATCGAAGGGAGTATGGTACAACTAAATTTTAGGGTGATGCCTAATATGACCTAAAATTTATATGCAATGAATGAGAGTTTAGGTATTTGGTGGGGCAGTACCTGGGAAATATTAATACAAAATAATTTTTCAGTTTTTAGTGTTATTATTGGTATCCACGGCGCTGATTATCTACTCAAGACAATTAATTAATATAAACTTTTTTTCAGTTCTCATGATAGATGGGATAATGCGGATAAAATAGACCTGAAAAGGTGTCGTCAGAGCTCTGGCCAAATGCTATTACTGATTAATTTTTAATATTAACTTATAATGACCTGTATCAATTGCTGCTGCTAACAAATGTACATTGAAGGAAGCTTAATAGAATTGTTTAACTGTGATGCTCGTGCTTTGAGCTTGTGAATAATTTTCTTAATATCAAATGCAATAATTTTCTGAGAGAACTGTTAAATATGAATTTCATAAATTATCAAATGCTGATCCTTCACATTACAATCATAGTTTTCCTGTAGCTTATATTTGACTCTTGATTTGCAGTTGACTCTCTTACTTTCTGAGATTGGTCTGAACATTGAAGAAGCACATGCATTTTCAACTACCGATGGATTCTCATTGGACGTCTTTGTTGTTGGTGGTTGGCCGTATGAGGTATACTCATCCCTCTTCCGGTAAATGGAAATGCTTTAAAAATGTGGGATCCTTAATGTGGAGTTCAGTGCATTTCTACATCCTGACTTATTTATCCTGTTGTAAACATATTTTGAGCTTCATTTATGCGTTTAGATGTATTAATCTACTGCCTTGTCTATTATGTATGTCATACTAAATTTGTTTTGCTGTCTTAGAGGATGATCATAGCACTTTGAATCTTTTTAATGTTTTCCTCATCTTTAAGTTTTCGCCTTATCTTTGGGATCAAGATAGTTGTTCTGGAGAGGTATAAGCACCAGTTCTTACTTACTATCTCATTCTGAAGAACATTTTCAATACGAGAACCAGCATTTAATATACTACTTCCATGTATTCATCCTTCTTCATATCAAATTGCCAGTTTATAGATGCGACATTGTTAAAGTTGACGATCTGGTTTTTTTTTCCTCGGTTTGCATTGCCATGGGATAAGTTGAAAGACAAGAAATTTTGTTGATCACTCGCTTGAAGTGGTTCTTTATTTTACTGACTTCCGAATCTCATGAAGTTTAGACTTCCAACATTCTTCATTTTGTTATGTTTAATTATTCATATATGGTTTCGTATTGCTGTGAAATACTTAAAGTAGTTAATTAAAGTAGTTAATCCTCTCCTTTACTCCTCCTCCTCATCCTCCACCTCCTAATTGGATAGATAGATAGATAGATAGATAGATCGAGAGGTAAACAGAAATGATGTAGAACGTCTGCTTTACGTTCTATATCAAGAAAATGCTATGAATTTTGTTAAACCCCAATCAGCACCAAAGAAAATATCAAGAAATTTAACATGGAAGTCAAGTTTGGTACCTAAGTTTGCTTTGATGACCCAAGCTTTCTGATGTACAATGGGGAAGAGAAAGAGAGAGAGGGAGAATAAGAATTGGAAAATTGTGAGAAAAATGAAGGGAAGAATTTCTATATTCTGAATATCACTTATTGCTTGTTTGATTGCGCTTGTTGGCAAAAATAATCAGACTGAATTTGTGGGCCCCTGATGTTTGAATCATAAATGCTGCAGCTTCAATTAGTCCAGTTTGTATTCTCTCTCCATCATCATGTCGATTACCTTTTGATTAATTTCCCAAAATGCCCCCACCCATACACCAATGAAATTGGTTTGTGTTTTGTCCTGCACGCACATGAATTACAAATTTGGTATCAAAATGGGGGAAAAATTATGGAATGGAGCACTGTGTCAGGACTTCTGGTCCACTTTCTCAGACTTTTTCTGCAAAAGGCAGATTCATTTTAGCATAATCTGCTAAAATGGATAGTTTAAGCGCAATCAAACAAGCGCTTAATCAATTGTCTAAATTATTCAAAATTGTTAATCCTATTTATACTTAAAATCCCTGACAAAATTGGAAAGTTGACAAAATACAAAATGTAAAATTTCTTGACTTAAGCAAAAATTTAGGATATGTTTGATTTTGGTTAAAATCAGATTTTGTGTAAAAGTTGATAAAAGTAGATGAAATGTGTGATTGAAAAGTTGTAAAAAGTTGTGGGTCCCATGAAATGTATGTTTAAAATTAATTGATGACTTTGACTTCAACTTTTTATCAAAATTTAAATTGAAATCAAACGGGCTAGAATATAAGGAAATAATCAGAATATTATTCCTCTTTTTATGCCTAAAATGAGTGTGTTTTTTCTGGCATGTCACCAATAAATCTTCATCACTTCACCTTTTACACCTGGGCTCCACCTTGCTTGGAGGGTACGCCTAAAAGTAGTTTCACATTTTGGTTGCACTTCGACTTATTACTTGTTTGCCTTACCTAGGGGGGCTCCCAAAAGCACCTTTCTTAAAATGTCTTTGTTCTTTTCTCTCCTTCCTAATGATTCATGTTATTGATTATTATACACTGAATACATGCTTCTTGGAAACTTGTAGGAAACTGAGGTGCTTAGAAGTGAGCTGCAAAAGGAGATCTTAAAGGACAAGGTATATTTTCCTAAAACAGAAAAATGGAACTTCCACATGATCTCACTTTTTAGGCTCAACTGGCTACATGCTATAACTTATGCCATGTAAAGTTCGTGAATCTACATTGTCTTTCTTTATTAACTTTTTTATTTTTACCTGTACCAGAATTTTCCTTTATCTTGTTAGCTACAACAGCCCAGGCATGTGCATTTATGTCTTGATATGTGTCTGCTATGCCATGATTTATGCAACTACATTTTATTAACTTCTTCAAAACTAGTGTATTTAATTTTATTTCCTCTAAGTTCAGCAAGAGTATGAGAATGCTATAAATCGGTAGGTAGGTATGATTTTCTTTGTTGGGGTGAGTTTTTCTCGATGTATTGGGAAATGAAACAGGCCACTTTATTTATGCTGTTCGCATGTTCTAGGCGCATTGTTGCCTTGTGTCGTGTAATGTCACATAATGAAGAAGATCTGAAAGGAAACCTCTAATTCTACTATGTTGATGGACTCTGAAATGAGAGTTTTGATTGTGTCGGTATTTATGTTTTCTATAGTAGTAAGAAGGCAATTGTTTAGCAGGGTAGTCTCCACAAGCTATTAAAGAACACATAACTAGCGTCTTAATATAAAACTAGTATACCGCTTTTCTTTGCGGTGGAATCCGACCGTAGAGGATTTTAATGGATTGAGGAGTTGAGAAAAATGAGAGTGAGAGAGAGAGAGAGAGAGTTTTATTTGAGGGGAGTTTGATTTTGATGAATATGGAGAAATGGAGGAATTGGGAGAGAAATATGGATTTTGGTTTGAGAGGATGTAGACGTAGCGACGGACAAAAAAATACTTTTTTTTGTGCTTGTAGCGGAGTAAACCTCCCTACGGTCGGTGATTACCTTGATTTTGTTTGCTCGGAGCATTACTTCATTCAATTGGTGTATACATGTATAACCTCCAACTGGAGTAATGAGTTTTGCAGCAAATAGTTGAAGGACCAACTTCCTGGACTGTTTTTCCTTTGGAGAAGGAGACTGTTTGGTGGCATTGTAAACATAAATTGATTATCTTGCTCTGTTAAAAATTATGGATCCTCTATGCTATTCATAATGCAGTTTAGTGAAACTTAACCAGTTTCATATCTCTAATGACATCCTGCTCAGTCTCACTGATTTTTCCCATCCTTACACCTCTTCTTTTTATACCTTTGGAATTTGAGTTGGATTCAATTATGTTGATTTGTTTGTTTATCTATTTTTGGAGTATATGCTATTAGCATATCACTGATTCTGATGGCATTAGATCTTTGAATTTTTATACTTATTTCATGGATTTACAGTTGAAGTATACAATAATGCTGTATGACCTACCAACATATAACAATGAAGTAACAAGTGACCTGCCTTGGAATTTCAGGGTGTGTTTGCTTTTGATTAAAATCAGATTTTTTGTAAAGGTTGATGAAATGTGTGGTTGAAAAGTTGTAAAAAGTTGTGGGTCTATGAAATGTGTGATTAAAATTAATTGTTGACTTTTGACTTCAGTTTTTAGCAAAATTTTAAGTGAAATCAAACAAGCTCTCGATCTGTTTTTAGATTGCTGAAAAATTCATTTGTTCACACATCTAGGAGTACCCAGAAACTTGAATTTATTTTGATGGTATAATAGTTTGCTTTTCCAAGTGATACATAATTTTTAGATTATTTGAGAAACTGAAGGTTATCTACTAATTTTTGATTGAATACTTGTAGCATGTCAACTTGAAAGCTAAAGTTATTTCTTTTGATAAATTATTCTGCTGGTGTTTACTGGAAACTCTGTACTTTTTCTTTCTTGACACTTCTATTGTTCAGCTTGGACCAGTTGCTTATTAATATGGTCACTGGTAATTTATCTTGTTGAAGAAGGATAGTCAATTACTGGACAGTGTTTAGTTCCATTTCTCTCAACACAATTTCGATTTGTTGGATTACACAACCAGTTCCTTAAAAATGGGGTTCTTTGTCTTTTCAACCCTTTGCTTTACATGGGTTGATGCTCTTAATTTACCAGTTCATATGTTATAGGAGCAACCTTTTCCAGATCAACATTCGCTTTCTGCCATCAATCAGAATATCCTAAAAGAGCCTGAATTCATCTCTGAACATGTTAAAATACCTACTGATGGAACTGACGTCTGGGAAATTGATACCCGCTTGCTTAAATTTGATAGCAAAGTTGCATCTGGTTCGTTTGGTGATCTGTAAGTTCAACAAATGTGTCTTTATTGTTTTGTTTTTTCTATTTTTCTGGTTCTGTTTGCAGTCTTACAGATTATGCAACTCCTTTTCAGGTATAAAGGAACATACTGTAGTCAGGAAGTAGCTATAAAAATCCTCATGTCCGAGCGAGTGAATGTTGATATGTTGAAAGAATTCTCCCAGGAAGTTTTTATTATGAGGTTAATTAACTTCTCTCACAAACTTGGTTTTGGTCTTTCCTGGAGTGGAGTTTGCCCTTATGTCATTTCTAATTTATGAATGAGTAGATCATCAATTCCACCTGAAATTCTTTTGATTTTACTCTTTAGAGATAGCAACCTTATTATGCCTATCAAATAAATCTTATTTTGGTAGAGAACTTGCAACTTCAACCCGAAATCAAACTATTGATTTGGTGGTTGAAGTTTTGCAATTAGGGATAAGATCTCCTATATAATTCAAGATATTCTTTTTATTGCTTAGGATTTTAGGCTCCATTTGGATCCTGAATTGTAATTATGAAAACAGTGAGAAAAACTTTACCTTGCATTTGAATCCTACGTAAAATGCAATGTATTTTGATATTCTAAGCTAATTAAGGGAGTCATCTTACGATTTCCACATTTTTTCCTTTCAATCGACCATATCAAAAAAAGAAAATTTGAAAGCAAGGAAAAATAGTTTTTACTGTTTTTTGCCTTCACTATTTGTGGCATGCAGGAGCCATCCTTTACATTTATATCCTTTGTGGTTTGCATTCAAGTCATGTTGGTGTAAATCATGAACTTGCAAAACACACATTCCTGTCCCACTATTTTTGTTTCAATTGAAAGTAGATTCGTAAGATCCATCAAAAATTATAAAATTTCCTAAATTATGCAAATTTTGAATTTCAACATCATTGTGTGACTCTTTCATTTGTCTTTACTCTTATTTTCACTTTTTTCTTTTTGTTTGCAGAAAAGTTCGGCACAAGAATGTTGTTCAATTTATAGGTGCATGCACAAGACCTCCAAACCTGTGCATTGTGACTGGTAACACTAAAACTTTCACTGTGTTTAAACCAATCTATCATGTTTCCAAACTAATTTCAGTAATTTTGGTTCCTTTCCAAATACCAATTATATAGTTTCCCATATCAGCTATGTTTCTGTTCATCAGCTATTTTTAGTTAATCCATCAGCTATCAATTACTTCAGATTATTACCTACTAATTCTGTGAAGTTTTATGTTCCTATTCCACATTAAAGAAGACCTTTTTTTGATGGTTGGGTTTCTGTTTTTATCAGAGTTCATGTCTGGAGGAAGTGTGTACAACTTTCTGCACAAACGAAAAGGTTTTTTTAAGCTTCCTACTCTGTTGAAAGTGGCGATTGATATTTCAAAGGGAATGAGCTATCTTCACCAAAATAACATAATCCATCGGGACCTGAAGACTGCCAATCTTCTGATGGATGAACACGAAGTAAGATGTTTCTGCAAAGCTGTAAATGATTATTAATTTAATAAAATTCATATGAATTGAAATTTCAACTATCTTAGGTTCGTTTTTCCCATTTTCCATTGAACTTCTGAGAATTTGGTAGTTAATATACTAGTGAATACAACCATAAAAACTGAAGCTTATTCCCCATGGTTAATATACTAGCGAAAAACTGAAAGTATTATTTGCTCCTGGTTCCAGTGTTGGCTTTTCTTTTGCCCACCCGCTATTCTACTTTTATCATTTTGGCATCTGAATGCTCAGCCAAAGCTTATGGCATCGGCTTGTAGGGCTCCTACTGAAATTCAATATTTCATTCTTCTGTAAATGAATTATAAAAGAATGTGAATGTTCAGAATACATATGATAATTCTGCTGCTTGTTTGGATGAGGATGGAGGTGTTTATGTATTTCAGTTAATAGATTTGGTTTTTCATCTCTATCTTGTTGTGCCCCTAAACATTGGTGCTGTTAATTTGTTACTCGTTACTTTTGACTTTTTTTTTTTTTTTTTTTTTTTGTGGAATTCTATTGACTTTTCATTTGCCCTTCATCTTTCTTTTTTTCTATGGACAGGTTGTTAAGGTTGCTGATTTTGGAGTGGCCAGAGTGCAATCTGAAACCGGAGTGATGACTGCAGAAACTGGTACATATCGTTGGATGGCTCCCGAGGTATGCAAATTTGATAGTATAAGTTAGATATATGACAATTTAATTTTAAGTGTCCAATTCATGATGAGTTTTTTTTTTCACAGTTTTGCATAACATCACATTATGGTGATAATTAAATTTATTGTTAGAATAAATCAAAACTATTGAATTTTCCGCGTGATTACATAAATGCTTCAGCCCTTACTGGGGTAGTCTGTGTAACAACTCATTTCCTCAAGATTACCTGTTGGTTCGTGCATGGAATTTCTAGTTTCCACCATTCTGATGATTATTTGCTACTATGATTAAAACTTTCAACTGTTGTAAAATGCAAGTAACGAATTCTTAAATCTTTTTCTGTATATTGGATTAGTAACATGGGATCACTGATACATGTTTAGATGTCAATTAGAATATTAACTGCCGTGCGTACCCTCTTATGTTTACCCAGTTAAGAAACGGGTCATGCCAAACCCCATAGCTAGGCATGGGTGGTTTTTTTCTTTAGAGAAAAAATGTGCAAGCTAATAATTGCAGGGGGAGTAGAATATATTGGGAATATATACTCATGTAACCATATTTCTTGAATGTTGTTGTGTTTTATTATTAGATATTATTTATGAACTTAGACGTACACTAAAATACTATTGTGTTCTTAATCACAAGTTGAGTAAAAGATTCTAGGGGTCGCCGGACTTGTGCTCAATTTTGAATGGGTCAACAAACTTAATTTTGTCACAATTAGGTGAATGAATCAAGTCATCATGTCCAAGTCCGTATGGTAACCCAACGTGGCAGTTGATGATTTATGTGTAAATCTGATTTATTCCTGCCATATTAATTTCCATGTCATTCTTCTGTTTCGCAAGTTGACGAAGTTGGATGGATAGACTCGATTGAAACTAATTAGCCAATAGGTTGATTAGAAATCAAAAGATGTGTGATTTGAGGAGAGAGGACCAATCTAACAATATATGGCATTTCCATTTTGTTCTTGATTCTCTTATAACATGCTCAATCTCTCATCTAAGATTCTGATCCCTAGAACTGATATTTTTCGAAGGTAATTGAACATAAACCATATGACCACAAGGCTGATGTTTTCAGCTTCGCGATAGTGCTATGGGAACTTCTAACAGGAGAAGTAAGCCTAACTGCATTTTTATATTATTTTTGCTTCTGTGCTTTCATCCGTTGGTTCATATCTGAACTCCTTTGTCCTCGTGTTATACGAGTGGTGCAGATTCCATATGCCTTTCTAACACCTTTACAAGCAGCAGTCGGTGTGGTTCAACATGTATTCCTACTTCTCTCTTCATATTACTATTATGCATGTTTGATACAGACGATTGGATAGCATTGGACAATACTAAAAAAGAAAAAGAAGTTAAATATACTGTTTAGTCATGTCCAATACTGAGTGCCCAACGTGTATTCGAAGTTTCACTAAATTCTTTAATCACTTGACAGTAATGGTCACTTAAATTGATGTGGCAATCAGGGTCGGAGGCCGACAATTCCAAAGGACACTCACCCGAAACTTGCAGAACTGCTCGAGAAATGCTGGCAGAAAGATCCAACTCTAAGACCCGATTTTGACAAGATTTTAGAAATACTGCAGCAAATTGCCAAGGAGGTACACTAATCGGCTGAGAAAAAAATAAAATATTCTACTAATATAATAATTTAAATTGTAATTAATTCTGGCTGTTGTTGAAATAGGTCGGAGATGGTGGAGAGGATAAGAACAAGGACAAATCAATTGGTGGTTTTTTCTCCTCTCTCAGAAGGGGACATCACTGAATTTCAACAATGGAAGAAATGACACTGGACAAAACATTTTACAGTGTCATTGAATTTCGAATATTGATACACAAGATTTTATGTGTACAGTAATGTGTTTTTTTATTATCCATCTGAATGTCATTTGGCTTTTCCAGTGAAAATTGTATGTTACCCCAAGTTTTTCTTTTTTTTTTTTTTTTTTTTTTTGTTATTTTAAATTATTTTCTAATGTACTTTCTGGCTGGGGACAGTTTGGACGCTGTATTGATTGTCAGATTGCTTAGCCTAACTGTTAATTCTCATGTCACCATGTTTGGTATATGTTAGATTAATTGGACGACGCTCGACAGTAGTACGAAAGGAACAAAAAAGTTGCAATCTTTTTTTGTTGTTGTGTAGTTATGTCTGATAATGCATAGCAAACATGTGGTTGGCTATACATTTTCTCAGAAACACGATGCAACTAGCATTTGGTATTTCACTACCGCCCACGCAGCAAGAGTAAGTGTGATATGCATGCTGAAAAGTTTGAATCCTGTATGATCCGAAAAGATTGTATAAAGTCCAATGGATGAGCATCTTTTAAGCTTAGCCAAACACCTTGAGAAAACGATTCGGCAGGTGATCGACCAGAATCCTCGAACCTTTACGGCATGGCGGATGAATGGTCAAGCCACCGCATGCGAGAATATCCATTACAAAGTTCTCTTACCTCGAAGAGAACTCTCTCCCGCTACTCTTCAACAAGAGATCTTCCCCAGGTTGTGATAAAAAACAACTCACAGAGTAGAATAATACTAATACTATGTAGCACTATTGTTATAGTCAATACATAGCAATACAATGACATTAAATGTGGGGATATACGATCTATTTTATTGGATTTCAATTCTCAACTACCCATAAGTCACAATTATACAAGTGTTCAACTAAAATAGAATTCAATCATTAAGATAATCTAATCACAATAAATATAATGCTTCTTAACGATATTCTAAGTATGTCCTATTGACAATCTAAAGAGTTTGCTCCTATTATATCTCAAATTACTAGCTTACCATGAAGGATCACTCAAATCTTCCTACGAGATTAGTGCTTGCAAGACAATCTTATTTGACTAATCAACAACTGTCTTGAGAGACGTCGATCTTGGGGGTTGAGACCCTATATCTAGAGATCATTCGAACATTATTTTCAAACTTGAATTAATCTTAGGCCTCAATTTCAATCTTGGTATGTTGCTCTACAACAAATTTGGGTTTCAAAGACGGACATAATACGACGTAAGCATGAAAAAACCGTCCAAAATGTTTTCGGGCATACGGAATGCTTGCTTGTAATATTTCTTGATGCAAGAATATGGTTTAATTTGCAAAATTAAAATCAATATAAATACATTTGATGAATGAAATTGAGCTACGAAATGTATTGAGAGAGGGTTATGATACACAAAGGGTGCATTTAGCACACCGTACTATGTTATAGTGAATGATATTAGAATGGTGATACAACATATTAAAAGAATGACTTGTGGTATATTATAAGACTACCGTCTTAACTTAATTCGGATATAATTTAATCCGAACACTACATTGAATAAAAGGTCAATTATGCCTCGGTCCCTAACCTTTCATAAGTGTTGCACTCATTTCCTCTATCATTTATGCACTCATATCTCCAACCTTTTAAAATTATAACACTCATGTCTCCAGCGAAAATATTTATTTGAATGCTAAATAGTCACATGACACAAATAATATCGGATTGTAAGAGAAAAATTGTTGAAAAAGATTTTTTATTTCAAAACAATCCAATCGGTGACTTCAACTTTCATTTCTAAATCCCAAGAGGACAAAATTTCTTCCAAAAAACGTATCCCCCCTACTTTGCCCCTTCCTCGACATCACGTCAGTGTCATGTGTTCATTCAAGCAAAACTCAATGATTATTTTAGGTCTGAGTCATGTTAAGCAACATTCAATTATTATTGTCTAGCATATCAAACATGTCCTTAGTAGATTATTGCACGTAACCTAATTCAATCAAGAAATGAAATACCACAATCAACAAGGAATTTTCGAGAAATAGACTAAAACGTGCTTAATATGGAGACTAACATAAACAAGAAAGTAAAAAAAAAAAACAACATATTTTTGTGTTTTGGCGTTTTTTTTTTTTTGGGGACTGTAACAAAGAAATACTTAGAAACCCTAAAATGGATACCAATATATTCATATGCTGATCATGTGTAGAGCACAAACCTTTTTAAGAATTTGGATTTGAAGAGGGTTGGATTAATGGAATGAAAAAGAACAAAGATATTGGCACGGCTCAATCAAATCATAACATTATTAAAATTTAAATCTGAGTGAACCAGGCCAATATCACTGTTACTGTTTCAATATATACACCTTCCCACAAACCCTAAATTTTCTCTCATTCGTTTCAGAGACTACAAATACATCTAAAGAGACATGAACTGGAATTATTTTTGAGTATCTCTCTCTCTCTCTCTCTCTCTCTCTCTACAGTGTTTGTGAGTGAGTGAGGGATGGGGAGGGGGGTTGTGAAGGGGGGAGGTTGAGAATGTCTGGAGGAAATTTAAGGATTTGATTAGAAGAGAGTGCAGAGAGCATTTATAACTGTGACTACCAATGCAGAAAGCTGGACCATAGCATTTAAATCTCTCAACCTCCCCTACTCACAAGAAATGCCTTGATGCAATGTTTGGCACCCTCGACTCAACAGTATCGAGATCAAATAACAAAAATAAGGTAATAGTCTAATTTATTGTGTTATAGGATCCTTTTTAATTTAATACTACGTTCCAAGTTAAAGTTTTATTTATTGTATGTGTTCGCCCATCTCCAATATGTGTAAATACTAAATAGGAATTAAAGAATTGATAATTCATGGGACAAAATCGAAACATAGTTCAATACGAACTCTTTGAGATAAGTGCTAAAAAACTTAACCGCTTAGAAGGACCAATGCCCAAGACATCCAAAAAGATAGAAATGATGAATTTTAAGAGAGTACAACTCGAGCCAATAGCATTTTCAAATGAAGACCAAAAATGTATTTTGCTATCGATGACGATTACAAATAGATATCAAGAATATCAAGCTCAAAGTTGGCGCTCGAGCTCTTATAAGTGTGTTTTACACGATTATCCTAGTTTATAAACTTGATGTATATATATTTGTAAATTGAGTGAATTTCTACTCAATTTAGTGTAATTATTATTATCACACGTAAAAATCCAAAATTGGAGGAAATTGGAGCAAAGAAAAAGTTTGAGCTTAATTGGAATTGGTCAAACGCAATTCACAACTAACATAATGGCACCGGAGTGATAGGAAGAATTAATAGAGCCATTGGAAGAAAATCACAAGTTTTGAGGGTGAAATTTAACTTATGGAAATTTTGGAGATTGATTTGCACACTTCTGAAACTTGAGAATTACCGATTTGGGATGGTTATAGAGATCCAGGACCAACGTAAAATTGCCTTTGGGAGTTGCGGGATCAATGTTGAAGATTGGGAGCGAAAATGATTAAACCTCTACGAAAAAACTTGAACTATGAACCAAATCACACAATGCTTAAAACATGGAGATCAAATTGTAAATTGATCAAAAGTTAGCACACTCATATTTTTTGTTTGCCATGGTCCAGCCACAGTAAGCAAACCGCGGCGAACAAGCTCTTCTATCTTTTTTCGACTCGAGTCATAATTTGCGCCTGCAAAAAAGATAAGTCAAATGTCCAAAAGCTCTGCTTGTATGCAAAAAATTGTAGTTTGATGACAACCGAATGAATTTAATAATTGCTCAATTTAAAACAAGCCAGTGGAGTTAACAATAGTTAACTTACAAATTGTAAAACTAATGACCATGTTGCCATTTGATTTATTCATTGTGTGGCACCTACAATTCTAAGAAAAAACTTGCTTTCAAAAACATGTTTGGAGCGTCGTATTAGACCATATAAGAATTAATTTAATCATATTGGGTGTTTGATAAAATTAATAGTTGATTTAGTTAATTTATAGTGTTTATCTTCCACTAGTCAACCAAATTAGGATAATGTGCTCTATTTGATGGGTTTAGACTTGATTATTAATTTACCATATTATGAATATAGGTGAAAAATTAGTTGAATTAAGATATATAAATTCACTTTTAAGTAAAAAAAAAAAAAAAACTTAATTGTAACCCTATAAGTAAAACAAAAATACTTGTAAGTAAAAAAGTCACTCATAAGTAAAAAATACTTAACAACTAAAAAATTCACCAATAAGTAAAACAAAAATACTTGAATATATTGACCTCCAAAAATAGGTATCAACAAGATTCTCACGTTTTACATCTTTCACGTATTTTACCAACACACTTAAATAACCATGTTAGCCTGTGGATATCGAATAATGCTATTTGCAGTAGCTTAGTACCGTAGTCACTATATGTGGCGTCCTACTTAGTGTCCTACATGGCGTATAATAAATTAATCAATTTTAATAGTTAAAAAAATAAAATTAAATGAATTTTTCATCTTTTCATTTATTTCATTGGAGAAGAAACGTGCCGTCTCCCCAAACATTTCTAATTGCCTATCTTCCTCAACCGGCCAAACCTCCAATAGCAGACCACCCACACCTAGCTTCGCCACATCCAACCCTCTAATGGAACGTTTCCACCATTAATTTCTTCTTCAACAATACGATTTAAATATAAGCAAGATAGTGATATTTGGTTATCACATATATATTACCACCTATAATGTTAACAATCAGCATTCGAATACATAGATTTTGTAATTGAATTTTGAAAAAGTTTATTTAAATCAAATATTTTGAAACCAGATCAAATCGGGTTAATTTTGGTGGTCCATCCTTCATCCTTCTAACCTTTGCATGAAATGAAAGGCATAATTCCGTTTCAGGTAAGATAATAAGAGTTATATACTTTATCCCAAAGTGCAGATTATTCGAAACAGTAGGTGTGTTTGGATATGAAGCCAAAAGGTTAAAATTTGAATACTTGCATATTCATTGTAACTTTATTATTTCTGGCATTTATATGTGGATTCATATGCACAAGCCATTTATGCATAAATGGGTAACAATTGCTTTCATGGATAATTCATTTCATCTAAAAAATAGTCCAATTCAAATTTTATCAGATGGGTCCAATCAATTCTACTCTTGAAGCATTTCCATTAACACAATGTAAAACTAATAACATTTCAATCAATCATCCAACTCAATTAAAAAAAAAAAAAAAAAAATTAAAGAAACATAAGGAAAAAATAAAAACTGACGGTTCAAGAAAACCATGCCAATTGTTAAAGAGAATGTGAAGCGGATGAATAGTATTGTTGAAAAAGAAATTAATAGTGGAAAGATCCAGTAGAAGGTTGGAGACGGAAAAGTCAGGCGCGGGTGGTCTGCTATTAGAAGTTTGACCGGTTGATGAAGATAGGCAATTGAGAATGTTTGGAATAGATGAAACGTCTATTCTCCAATAAAATGAGAAGATGAAAAATCCATTTTGCTTTTTTTTTTTTTAATTATTAAAATTGATTAATTAATTATACGCCACGCAGGACGCCACATATAGCGACTACGGCAATTGGCAGTTGCTCACTGTAAATAGTATTACTCGTGGATATCAAGGGTAAACTTGAGTATGGGTAGGAAAATTATTTGAGTGTGGGAAGGACACGCAGTAGTCAAGAGAGTGGCTTGATGGCCTCTAACCACATATTCTCTAAATGAGTTTAAGAACCTTTAAGTTAATCTATGTAGAGGGCTTTTGTTTAATATAAATTTCATTATCATTTTTTGTAGAAATGACTTTGGTATTTATAGGCCAAGTCAATTGGACAGGTGCTCTGGATGCACAACAAGTAGCGCAATCAATGAGCCTCTTGTTACAGTCAAAGTGTCATGTTTTAGGTTTAATGAAAAAGCGCAATTCCAATGAGCCTCTTGTCACAGTCAAAGTGTCATGTTCTAGATTTAATGAAAGTCTCTTCTTTCAACCGCGTCGGAGGGCTTATCGCGACAAACCGAATTAGAAGTCTATCTCTTCAGTCTTTTTCAAGTCTGATTCACAGAGTGTCAGAAGAGACTTACTCAACATGCACCGAGGTCGATCTTTGACCGCCTCGTCCTCTCAAGCACCTCTTCTCATACTTCTTCGGAATAAAAAGAACATCATCGGTGGTGATGTCATCACTTCACTTCCACTAGGTAGTTTTAACTTTGACCAGCCTACGTGGTGTTGAAGCGTAACAAGGCATAACAAAATAATTGTAAATAAAAAATTTACTCATAAGTAAAAGTCCACATATAAGTAAAAATATATTTATAACTAAAAAGTCCAATAGTGCTGAAATAAAAATAAAAAATTAAATAATAACAAGTGCAAGAGATTTTGTCTTAAAAGACAAAAGACACAAAACAAGAGGGTGTGTTTGATTTTTTCTAGAAAATGTCTAATCCATGGAAAAGACAAAATATTTTATCTCTTTGGTTTTGTTTGTTTTTAAATGATTTAAAACTGATGACGTGATTAAGAAGGAAAAGTTGAAAAATACAAAATAATACTAGAATCAATCACTAAATGAACGGGGTTAAAAACAATACTAGTCACTGAACTATCGTGTGTGTTTCACTTTGATCACTTTCTAACTTCGTTAATTCGTTTAAAGTACTTCAGTATTTAATGAAGGTGGATGGAGTGACCTAAATAAAATTTAGGTGACTAAGTTGGAACAAAAGAATTTAGGTGATCAAATTGCAACTTCGCTATAAATTCAATTACTTATAACATTTTTACCCAAAACTAATAATAATAAAAACAAAGACAACAATCATAATAAATAGACATGCCATCTTGTTGGTACAATAAGAGGGTTAAACACATTGGTGGTTACTAAACTTTTAAAAAAATTCATGTTGATATATAAACTTCGTTATTTACCAATTAGTCATTGAACTTCAACTTTGTTGAAGTTGATCATTCCATCTATATCCATTAGACAAACTAAAGGACATGAACAGACTAAGCAACTTGAAACAAATGTTTTAAGTTTAATAATCATCTTGAAACAAAGTTTACAGTGATTAATTTAGAACAAAATAAAGTTGAGTGACTAATATGCAATTTTTCCAAAAAATCAGTGACGTAGATACCATCCAAAGAACTTGGCTTTGAGACAAATCTTCAAAGGCAAATGTCAATAAGCAGCAAAATTGGCACTCCAACATAAAATTATGTATGCAAAACAACTGCATCTCTGTTTTCACTTTTAACTCACCAAATATTTTTTCTCGGAAATAATTAATTAGTAAATTTCATATGGAAAATTCCCATCATATTTATTCAATTTCTACAGATGGGATATGAACAAAAAGAGATAAGCTAAGATAAAGTTGTACATGATTGTGAATAACATTACATCATGAACTTGATCCGCTGAAGCAGATGAAAGTGCTGCTGAAATCCTTGTGACGACTGTATAAAACTGCACAACAATCACTGCGTCTGAACCGATTCTTGATCCTGTAAAAAATATATCATCAAAACGTTGGACATATACAGTCACAATATCATCCAGAAATCATCTATTTCTAACAATGAACTGACTGAAACACTATAAATTCAGTGTGCACATCTCCGTCTTTCGTCCTTTCTATTGGTGTTTTTTACAGTTACACTTGCATCAAAAACTAACTTTCTAGAAAGCATTTAACAAAGTGCAGTGGAACAGTACATTGCAATCATAATTGCTTTTATTCCACTACCTCGTTTGGTAGGGTGCATTACATTAATGGTATCAGAAAAGAAAACCAAGCTAATATCTTGTATATAATATTGTCGAGTCTTATCTAGTACTATATAATAATTATACTATTGAAATTTAGAAAGGGGATTTGAGGAGTTCAAAAGTTGCTAAAGACTTTAGAATTCTTGTAGTTGTGTATTTACCCCTTCAAGATAACTAACTTTACAAAGAAAGCCCCCACATACACTATATTACCAAGATAACTAGATAAGTATTATTCAAAAAAAGAAAATAACATGATGACAAATTCAATTATATGTAGAAGCTGAGAGAATGTACAAGTACTAGGCACAGACATAGCAGCAATATGCCATACAACTTATGGATGGGAAAGAAGGCACAAGGCCTTGTACGCAAGAACACCCCAATGTCTCTTAGTAAATTGCTCCTCATGGAAAGAAAATCTTCTTTGTATTAGGCTATTCCAAATTCCACATTGCTTGGGCTGGGAGAATTGCACACAAGCAGGGTTCTCAGTGTGGGACATGTGAATTGCCAATTTGGAGATCTAGATCTGGTCAAAAAGGGTCTTGATTTTAGAAAGGGATACATTGACACGCTTATATAATCAGTAAGGTTATATATGAATACTCAACATGATTGTAATTCATTTTCGAAAATCCATATATAACACCTAATAACTAACAAGAGAAGGCACATCTTGTTACTTTGTCGATAAACAATAGTTGATAGTGTGGTTTGGAACTTGCACCATGTGCCCTATAGTCACGTCTGTTTTTGAAGCATCAGTGATGCAAGAATACAGACCAATGTAGGAGGAAGAAAGTTACTTTATTGCAGTTGAGTGTCTTGAGAGGTTTTTTCCTTTGTTTCCCAGTCTTCCCTCCAAAAAACTTGGGATTTGACAAGGGACAAAGCACATTATCATCTTTATACACTTTTGTCTATGTCAACCAAACAAAATGCTGCACACCATTTTCCTTCTCGTGTGTGACGTGGGTATGGCATGGAAAACCAAAGAGTCTGATTTGTTCAAATTTCGGAATCATTTCAAATACAATATGCAAGTCTTTTCAACTTTCTAGTGCACCATTCCACTATTCGTAGCTGCAGATACAATTAACTCTTTCAATCAAAACATTAGAAGCCACACCTTAATGTTCTCTCTCTCAATTCTAAGTGATAATCTTCAATTAATATTTTATCCAAAACTAAGTAGTGAACTTAATTATACAAAAACACTGTATTAATTCTTCACCAGATTCACTAACTGAAGATCTGTCCGCAGAAGACAGGAATCATTGAACGTCTGAATTCTAAATATGCATCTCCACTCTGGGTTAGACATCTTAATTATGGTCCGCCAAGTCAATGCTGTGGATTATGGGACTAGTTGGAATAGAAAGTGGGAGTGGTGGAGGCAACGCTTTGTATGGACTGTGTCTGAATATTGACAAGATGGGTGGTGAATAGAAGGCAGAGAGATTTTGGGGTACTAAAGAGGGAGAACAAGAAGGCAGAATAGTTTGGCACAAATGCCATGACTAATGCTAATATTGTTATGGCTTCTATGGATGGTGCGGTGATCGTGAAATTTTGATCACTCAGCACACAAACTATCATGTGATTGAGACACAGTGGAGAGGCACCGATCTTAAATTTGAATGCATCTAAGTGTTCTTTTCTTTGAAATGATTCACCATTGGGGCAGTAAGATTGAATCTCCTTTTCTCTAGGAATTGATAGGCTCCAATTAATGGTTATAAGAGCTTGCACTGGGTTTTAGTTTAGTGGCCAACAAAATGATATTTGAGCAAAAAAACTGAAATCATAGACAGATATCTGCCCTCAGAAGCCACTAGCTAGACTTGTCCAGAGTAACAGAATCACACTGGATTAGTTGGAAGTATTCCTCGTACTGAAATAAAATACAGTAAAATATGACCAGTCGGAAACAACAATAAACTAAACCTTATTCCACCAAAAATGGATCGACCACGTGTATTTGGAAGACCCTTACTTTTACTTGTTTCACTTAAATTATGAAAAAGGCCATTAATGTCGCCATCTGCTTAACAGAGATGTTCAA
The DNA here is from genome assembly GCA_023638005.1 of Forsythia suspensa. Lineage (NCBI taxonomy): Eukaryota > Viridiplantae > Streptophyta > Magnoliopsida > Lamiales > Oleaceae > Forsythia > Forsythia suspensa. Next base: position 12,478,903 of record CM042672.1, read on the forward strand.
GTTTTAATAGGCCGAGACACGGGTTCGCTGAACTAATTTTATAGTATACTGGATACAAGAAGACCAATTTTATTAGAGTCATACTAGCAACCTCTTGGCCGGATCGATGTCCTGGCAAGAAAAAGACCAAGTGTAACCAACTGATCACTTATGACAATTTTATCACATATAATACTTGTGCAAGGAAATCTTGTTGAAAAAGTGAGCAAAGATATTTACAAAAAGCTTTGTAGAAAATCATATGTAATTATGGTGCTGAAGCAGGTATAAATCATATATAATAACATTAAGAGATACAGGCAAATATAAGCTTCGGTTGGGAAGCAATACTAAAGTAGCAGAAATAACAGACCACCGGGGTCCGAGCATAGGGAATATTATATGCTCATCTGGGTATTGAAGCTTACCTCTGTCATAGACTCGTAGTAAATTACGCCTTGTATTCATGGACACGAATCCACTTTGTAGATGACCATTTGTTCCCTTTGATAACATGGCAGCCACCTGAAAGAAGTAAAGTATGTTGATTCCACATCTAAAATGTTAAATGAGCCATAGACATAAGAAAATAAATCTAACTAGATTATAAACATAATGCTGATATAATGTAGCTATGTCTGGGAAGACAAGCACCTCAAGAGATATCTGAAAGGTCAATCATAAATATAAGCACTACAGTACAAACAATCAGTCATAGCCACAACTGACCATGCAAACTTGAAGGATCCAAAGTTGCATCAGGCTTCATGCTCCAGAAAAGTAATGCATCACCCATCTTTGGTTTCACAGAAAGTCCTCCCTTACCACATTCAGATAGCTCATTCCACCAAGGCACAGAACTGAAGTTGCCTTTGGCAGCAGGGAATACTGTTTCACCCCCTTCTTCAACATCTGACCTGTAATACAGTGCATCACAAACAACAACCATAAGAACCTATGCAAATTATACTGAGTATTGAAATAGAAAAAATCACTTACAGGTACATAAGAACCGTAGCAATTCGTTGACCACCATTGTTAGTGTTAAACTCGTCCATAAAATAGTCATAATGAGGCTCATACTTCTGGCCCACTTCATAATGGAGGACTTGAAGGCCTTCCCCATGCTCTGTTGATTTCAAATTCATTCGCGTTAAAGCCAAAATATGAACAAAATGCACATCATGTCAAAAATATACCAAGGAAAAATGGACAAGAAGTTTAGCATCACCTGAAAGAATGCTTCCAAAGAAATCATTACATTAAAATAAACGAAGTCAATTGGTAAGAAAAGTCAGCTCCAATAAGGCAAAGGCAGAGGCATCTATGATTCCACGCCTTTACTATGGAGACAGTGGCCCAACAAATTGCAATAACAAGAAGAGAAAATTGGAGTATATAGAAAAACAAAAGGTGATGACTGGATTTGGAAAATAGATGTGCTGATAGCAAAGGGTGGCACTACATCCAAATAAAATAATAACTGCACTCTTGCAAAGTACTTGAAAGAGATTAATGCAACTCCTCATATCAATATAAGTTCCCATTCTATAATCCTAGCTCTTTCCTTGAGGATTACGGCCCTTTTGGATAAAGTTCAACTGTATAGGTGGTAAAGAAAATTTATTTACTTGCCCAACCCAGCCATACAATGAACAACTATCATTGACAAACTGGAAGGAACTCAACCTAAAGTAGAAAAGTTGGTGCCAGAAGAAATTTATACCCAAACCGTGCATAATTTGGTGTACCAAGTCCTGGCCCCAACCTAGGTTCTAAATCTTGGTACTTTTGGTTTACAGAATGATTGTGATCATAGAAAATGATAGATGATTTGCACATAAAAGTTATTACAAGTAGTCATTGAACTGCATACCTACAGGAATGAAGGTGACATCTGCAATCCTTTTCTCAATATCCCTAACAATTTTATCACGTCCTCTAGGGAGAAATGTACCAGAACTAGTACGGACTCTGCAAGCAAAAATGTATCAGGAAACACCGAAAAACTCAGAACTAAATAACACACAAAAAAAAGTTCCATCTTCTCTTGTGCATCTTAAAAACCAGGACATGAAGGAGATAGGAAATGGCATACCTACTATCTTTACTTTTCCCAGTGTCACTATCAACAACTGTTGACTTTTGCATATGAGGCTTAGCAAGATTGATCAGATACTCACATTCCTCTTTGGACTGCCCAAAAAATAGGGTAAAAAATACTCAAGTAGCCCATGCATTTAGTTGAGGCATTAATCAGCAGATCAATAAGATATTTATGAACAGAACTCACATTAAAAACAGCATCTATCTCCCTACCCTGTCCATGAAATGGGAAACAAACGAAAAAGAAAAAAGTTTCCAGCAACTTTTCATGAGTAACTTGCTACTGCATACGACAGACTTATTTTTGAGATACATTCATCTAGAAATCAAGAGCATGCCAGCATCTATGTCAGGTCAATTTCTCTCAGTGCCTAATACTCTATTTCAGTTTCTGCTAATAAGGAACACTACATCATCACCCAGCAGCAGAGGAACAGTGAGACGGTGCCCTCCAACCAGTTCGTCACTGAGTTCTGAACTACCCCCAAAAACAAAACCATGATGCATTAATACGGATAAATGACCGCCTGTAATGCAAATAAGAAAATAGACTAGCAATTCTGGCACAAAGTTTAGTTTAGTGAAATGCACTCTTCCTCAACCGGTGCAAAGAACTTTTTTTTCCATTTGTTCTCTCTCTCCTCTCTCTCTCTCCCCCTCTGTGTGTGTATCACACACGTTTAAGATTGTTAATCACTCTCCTCCTTTTTATTTTCTTCATTGGAATAAAAGTTATGTCAATCCAACTACAACAGAATGGTTTCATCAAGCCTGGGTAGATTTAAATATTGAATAATGTACAGCTAAGTGAGGTTTCACTAGCTGTAAACTGAGGCAATACGCATTTGGAAAATAACACTAACATGATATATAGCTGTGTGCAGCTATTTGAATTCCATTGCTTTTTGGAAAGGAATTGTTCTGCTGTTATCTATTCCATTGTTAGGTTAATGTCTAGGTATGGACGTAGTGAATTTAGGCCTCTAGATGCTTTTAGGTGACTTTTCTTCTCTGAATTTTTTATGGCACATGCTAAACATCTAAGGATACATGAACTCACAATTGGAACTAGAAATTTCTCTTCAAATTTTAGTTAATGTTCCACGAACCCTATTTTGAGGCCCCAGTTCCAAGTGACCAAAATGTACCATGTAGAATATGGCACATCTAACATATATAAAGATGAATAAAAATCATTTATAAAATCTAATTGTATCGCACATTGCTCGTGAGAGATCTGCCTTGTGGGTTTATAAGCATTTTAGGCACCCTCTCCTTACAAGCTAGTTTTAATAGTGAGTTATACCCTTGACAACCACTTTGGGTAGAACTTGCCCTTAAAACCGACTTGTAAGGGGAGAGTGTCCAAAGTGCTTATAAACCCACAAGGTAGGCTTTTCACGAGCGATGTGAGATACAATTAGCTCATTTCATTCTTCTTCAGAACCAACGTCCACGGCAGCCCATTTTTCCCAGCTGGGTGACTACAAGGAACCAGTCTTCTACTGGAAGTAGCCCTCCCCAAGTTGTCCGTCTGCAATCAGTTACCAATTCTACCAAGTACTCGCCTTTAAAACTGGCTTGTAATGGGAGGGTGCACAAAGTGCTTACAAACCCACAGGACAAAACTTTCAAATGTAGGATATATTTGATAATTGTTAGAGCAAGCTGTATCTTGGGAAATCCTCGTTGCGGACGATGCGACTTGGGAAGAGCTACTTCTAGAGGAAGATTGGTTTCGTTGATTCATCCAGCTCGGAAAATTGGGTCACCGTCAATGTCGGTCTTGAAGATGGGTGGAATGTAACATTTTATACCACATCGCTCATGAAAGGCCTACCTTGTGAGTTTATAAGCACTTTAGGCACCCTCCCCTTACAAGCCAGTTTCAAATGTGAGTTCTACCCATGGCCCGTCCGCTGAGGGTCCCCTAAGACGGGTGCCTGCTTTGATACCAATTCTAACTACTTTAGGTAGAATACACCCATAAAACTAGCCTGTAAAAGGAGGGTGCCCAAAGCAGTTATAAACACACAAGGCAGGCCTTTCACGACTGTGTGGATACAATTAGATTGTTAGATTATTAATTGATACAGAGTGAAAAAAATAATTTTTCCCATATGCATGTCTCTGTGTGCGTAAGAATAAAATTAATTACCAAAAAATTGTGAAAAACGGAAGCTCTGGGTTCCCAAGAAATCAATTCAACCCACTGATCTTTCCTCTCCGCGTCTTCATCACCTCTACACCAAATATAACAAATTCAGATCACAATTATACAAAATATCACAATAATTTCAATGCCAATAAGCAAATGAACCACGTAGTTCAACTCAAGTTAAATTCTTACTTGGAGACGGTATTGCGGGCGATGGAGCTGAGATCATGGGCTTTCGGAGAGCCCTTCGAACTACTGGGAATCGACAGAATTCCGAGAGCCAATAGGATTATAACGAGGAAAGAGAATATCAAGAGCATCGACAAGACCATCATCGATGACGACACTTTACGCGGCGGACCTCTCCCGTACTGCCTACCCTTCCCCGCCATTGGCTAAATTGAAAATATTACAAATTCAAATCTCGATCGGATCGGATCGAAACTCAGCACTGGATTTTGAGGATCTGAAAAGATAGTTGGATTCAGAAGTATACAGAATGAACGATCTGAAATTAATTTTTTGTCTTTTTTTAATTTCTGCGATTTGAATCGTAGCATGTGATTTATAGAGGTAGAAATACAATTCGTTGACAATTAAGAAATTTGGCAGAAACGTGGACTTAGACAGCGGGAAATTAACAATTCAGTCGTACATTCGGTGCAACCATTGATGTCTTCAAAGAAAATGTGTTTTACATATGGTCAATGACTTAGAAGTTGCATTTATCTTGATTAAGATGTTTGATTGCACTATTTACAATGAAAAATGAATATAAAATAATATTACATTAGAAAAAAATATTTTTCAACTTTTACTATTTAATTTTGATTTTATAAGAAAAGAAAATAAATTTCAATTTCAAATAAACTACTTTTGGTTTATCTGATATAATCACTTAAAACATAAATAAAAAGAAAATTTGTTGAAAATGATCAACTTTCTCACCACATTTGTGACTTTTATTTTCATTGTAATATGAAATTTTTTTTCTTCTTCACTCTTTTCAATCAAACACACCCTAATAGGTTTTTTAGAATTTGGATTCTAATATATTCAATTTTACAGGCCTCCAATTAATGAATTGTGCGTTTCTATTAAAGCCACTAATTTATGATAATATTAAAGCCGCGTTTGTTTTTAATTAAAATTTTACTAAAAAGTTGAAGTTAAAGTCAATAATTAATTTTAACTATACATTTCATCAACTTTTATCAATTTTTTTAAAAAATCTGATTTTAATCAAAATCAAACACACTCTAAAAAAATTGTTACGTGTAACAAATGTTAAAAATATTACTTTTGTTTTTTTGTTTTAAATTATCGTGATGTCTTCTACTTGCCCCAAAAAAATACATATACGTCTATCTTCATCTTCATTCTCAAAATTGATTTTTCTCTATTATATATCCTATTTTTAAAATTCAATATGCTCAAATCAAAGTCTCCAATTCACCATTTTCTTCATCTGTTATATTATTTTTAAAATTAATTTTTCTACATCATATCTCCTCTCTGTTCTTCATATTCCTTCTCCTCAAATTAAATTCTCAAATCCACATTCTTCTTCATCTGCAACGTATTTGAATTGTCATTGAATTTGAATCATAACCTCTGGTCGAATCCACCGCACAAAAGTGGTATATACTAGTTAATGTTATTTTGTAACTACCAAATGTCCCAATCTTGGTATAATAGCATTGGAGAATGACTCTTTCAGTCGATGCTCTACCCTAAGCACGAGATGCTATATTGGACAGAGCCCTCCTTCCAAGTTCCAATGTGTTCACAAGCTTTTTGGCTTCTAGCATGCCTAATCTCATGGAAGAAGGTGCGCAGCTACACCTCCGCGATCTAGGCATAGGTAGCAATCCATTCTATAATTCTTCTCATTACCTCTCATGGGAAAATAGATTATCTCAAAAAAAAAATTGTACAATACGAAATAACATAAGGACCATTTCGTGCATTATGTTAGATATCAAGGAAAATCAATTCTGACTTCAAAATGGACGCCACTTTTGATGAATAAATAGAAATATTACCATGTAACTTTTTGGCAATGTCGTTTTTTACTGTACTTTTTTTTACTAGGTGTGATTCATTGAACATATATCCAATTTTTCAATTTTTTTGATTCCTTGGAATTTTGTTTCCTCGTTCGTGGTGTTATCAAAACGCCGCTATATCGAGATATCTTATCGGCCTCTCCAGAAAAATGAATACCTCCAGAAAATATTTTAAGTTCAATTCTTTTTTTTTTTCTCTCCACAAAAATCGTCTATAATAATTTGTGATTGTAATATTTAAGGGATTGATAATAAAAGATTTTTCTCTCTCCTCCAACAACAACGTCTGTGATTGTAACGTCATAATTAGAGTAATTATATTTTTGGGAAAAAATCTTATTCTCTCTTTTCCAAGCATTAACGTCAATGGTGGATGAACATCGAATTTTCGATACCAACAAATCCAAATTTCTGTCGCAATTCAAATTGTGTGGTAAGTATTTTTTTAATTCCAAAGTTTGATAGATATTAATTTGGTAATTAAGTTATGATATGCGATGTTTGTTGTCACTGGTTCATTGGATTTCATAATGGTAACTGGTTTGCTTTTTCAAAGTTTGCAATATAATGTAAGCTTGTAAAAACGTTTATTATATAATATGAACTCGACGTGATGTTATCAATTCTTGTGTTACAATTCCATCTTTTTGTTTATTCCGGTTAATTTTATGCCACTAATTATGTTATTGATCTTCTAATAAAAAAAATTAAGTTGCTCACTGCCTAAGTGGCTCACCACGTCAACCCAGAAATTGATAAATAAGCTAAAGCCACCTCATACATTGAAGTGGGCCACAAAACCCCACCCCACCGATAGAGAACCTAAACCACCAACATCAAAACCATCATAACGTCGGACGACCACCTTCACATCAACGTCTATTCTCTCATCTTTTCCCAGATTACGTCCACCACTATGACGCCACCCACCAGCGTCTTCTCTATCTCCCCACATCAGCGTCTTCTCTATCTCATCTCCTAGATCGCGTCCACCACCACCACGTCATACCAAAGAAAATCCCTTATCAAATCACATAGAAAATCACAAAGCTAAAATCACATGGAAGAAAAAGTGAAAAACAAGAACAAGAAGCAAACAAATTTGCACCCAAATGATCAAAATTCCAAAATACAAAATTGCCTCAGATTTTACATTAAAACCCTGTTCGGAAGTGAATGGACTCAGGCCTGGCGGCCAATTCCTCCGACTCCTCTCTCTTCTGCCACCAACCACCACCGGGAACGCACAAAGTATATACAACGTTGGACCAGAAACTTTGACTCTCAAGAAAATTATTTACAAATTTTCAAAGTACAATAATATCAACTAAAAATCCTTGTTTTCTTTGCTGGAAAATCAATTTTAGCCACGCAAAAAAAATAGCAGTTGAAGTGGGGAGCTTTAGGGTAGCTGGGAAAGGAGAGAGAAAAGACTTTTAGGGGTTAAAAGGGGTGGATGAATGGGGTTTTGTGGCTCATTTTAATAAATGAGGTTGACATGGCTTATTAGTCAAATTTGGGGTCACGTGGCAAGCCACCTAGGCAGTGGACAATTTAATTTTTGCCCTCTATGGTAGGAGATCAAGACTAACTATGATAAGAGTGGTGATCTCCTGCCCATGATAGGCAGGATACCATTCACCAACTGCTGATGTGGACGTTGAGTCATGAAGCTAAAGTGGAAGCTGGGAAAGGAAAATGTAATTGGTCCATATTTTGTCTCTCACACACGTGAACTCTTCCATTTCCCCCAAAAAAAACCATCGCTCCTTTGTTCACCATTTTTTCCGTTGCTGGACCCATCTTATCGGTGAACTTAGATCTCCATTTTACGTACAACGCGTCGACCGGTAAACGAAACTTAGACCCCGTATTTCCGATTTGAACGCAACCATTGTTTCTCGCTCTGTTTCTGTTCTTTCACCGCACGAAGTACATGTAGCGTGAAGAATCATTTGTTTCGCCTTTGAAATCTTCTTTTTGTTGGCTGTTTTATGAGATGGTTGTTAGCCAACGGTATGAATCGAACCTGAATTTGTCGTGAAAATCTTCTTTTTTATTTGTTTTATGAGATGGTTGAGTGAAATCTTTTTTTTTTTTTTTGTTTCGAAATATTTGTTTGCCATCAGTATTTATTTTTTCTCGTTATTTGTAGTAGAATTTGCAAAGAAATGGATGTCAAACGAGTGCTGAATCCTCACAAACGTGATATTTTACTGGTTTTGCTTATCCTTTTTCCCTAGTTCAGCTGAATTTCCTTTTTTAACAAATATCAAAATCATTATTGCCTCCAGCAAGTAAAAAAAAATTAGATTTTGAACACCATGTCTCAGACCAATCATCACTACCTCTAGCAAGTAAAAAAATTTCAGATTTTGAACACCAACACTCAGACCAATCATTATTGCCTCCGACAAGCAAGTTCAAAAATTTCAGAATTTGCACACCACTCAAACCAATCATTGCAGTGCACACCAATTGTCAACACGACCCAAATCATAACACGTAAATGAAAATGAACATCATCAAGCACATCAACCAGTACAACAACGAAATTTTGCGTAGTATAAGTCATTGTCACTGGCAAGATGGGTCTGAAAACGGCGGAAATAGTGAACAAAGGAACGAGGGTTTTTTTTGGGGTGGGGTGGGGTGGGGTGGGGTGGGGTGGGGGGAGTTCACGTGTGTGAGAGACAAAATATGGACCAATTACATTTTCCTTTCCCAGCTTCCACTTGACTTCATGATGTCAAATTTTAATTAACTCGCAAGTGTACGAATATATTGGAATATAGATAAGTAAAAACGAGGTCGATCCCACAGAGACTCGCTATGAGGAAGGTGTAATTTAATCCCAATTAAGCATTATTATTCAAGGCTAGTTGAGTTGAAAAGATTTGTTGTTGAAATTGTTTAATTAAAAGACTAAAGAAATAAGCTAATAAATGAATTGAGAATTCAAGTTGTGTAAAAACACCAAGGTTTCAGAATCCACCATTGTCTAATTTAGCAATTATCCAATCATTCATTAATTCCCAAGAAAAACACATACGACAACCCGAAATCAATCTGTTGTCGTCCCTAAAGATTTATCAATCAAGTCCAGAAGAAGAATATCAAATATAGGCTCCCCTTATGCTTCAAACATAAACCACTTAAGCGTTTTCAGATCAAGCTCAATTGAAAGAAAACAAAGAATCAAAGAAGTTCTAAGCATTCTATGTATCCCAATTCGAATAGAAGATAACGAAAAATCAAAAGCAATTAATAGATCATATTATATCACCAAGCATGAATTAATTAAATCAACATCTAACTATCAAAAATACATGATATTTAAGATGAAAGAAATCATATTTAATTAATTTAGTCAAGAACAAGCCATAAACGTTAAAGCTCTTAAGAAGGAATTAACCGAATAATTAAATAGTCACTAAATCAAGACAAGGTTTCATCATCTACCTTGGCTAAAGAAAACTAGAAGAACATGATTAAACTAGAAAAATAATAAATGATAAAACCCGGCATGGATTCAAGGAGAAGGAATCTTCGAAGAAGTCTTGATAGTCGAGGAGTCTTGTTCTCTTGATCTCTTCCGTCTTCTCTTGATTTGCTCTCCAAAATCCAACACGTGTTATGAGAATGTATCTCATATTTATACTACTCTTGTTGTCCCACAAAAGATCCCAAGAAGACCTAAAAATTCGTTCAAAATATTTCCAAGTTGGATTGGGACTCAAAAAGGAAAGAAAATAAAACCAAAATCGCAGTTTAAAATTGGCACAGGCGATCGCTTCAGCTATTCCCAAGCGATCGCCTGTGTATGGCCTTTAGGTCCCACGGAATTGGTTTCATCTGGCTGGCGCGCCCGCCATTTGTAGTTTCCATTGTTTTGCGGTTTGGCCCTTCTCGTTTGCAATTGCCACCCGCCTTGGTCCTTCAACTTTAGATCTTGATCATTGCAGTCCTCCATCTTCTCATAACATCAAATTTGGTCCTTCAACTTTACATCATCTCCAGTTTAGTCTCTCAACTTTTGGTTGAGTGCAATTGAGTCCTCGAACTTATGAGATATCTTCTAATACATTGCTCTTTTCGCCCAAACTTCTCCAATTGTTTACCAACACGTCCAAAAGCGAAATAAAACAATAATAAACTAGATTAAGTAGAAAAGCAACTATATGACGACATAAATAGTTAATTCAAAGGTTAAAATAGGTGCATAAAATGCACTTATCAAACACCCCCAACTAGCCCTTTGTTCGTCCTCGAACAAAAACAAAACTAAAATATAATTTAAACTCAAATTTGATTGAATCAACGAAAAATTAGTCAATGTTAAACTCCTTACCATATGCCTCGGGTTCAAAAATAAAGCAACACTATTAGAAGGATATCAAACAACAGCACAAAAATTTTCACTTATCCGATGTTCGACCTTGTGTGAGTGTGTGAATAGCCAAACATTGAACTTATACACGTATTAGACCATGACCAATATTGTGTTGTTGACATTTTAGCAATCCGAACCCTTTGTAGCCATTTATTCCTTACACCTCTCGTAAGTTATCACACTTCTAAAGCTTTTCTCTCAAATCCCGATGTGTTCTAGCGAAGTTGGTTTCTATTGATCATCACAATGCTCTTTCTTTTCAACGAAAGTGGTAAAACTTAGCACTTGTATTCTGAGAATTAGGATGGTGAGAGGTTTCTAAATTCTCATCTTCAGTCTCTAAGGTTCTAATCTAGCAATCCTTCCTGAGCACTTCTACTTTTTTTTATTTAACTCCTCATTACGCCTTACATCCTGTGCAATACTTCTCTTTCACTAGCTTTCTGTGTGACCCTTGTAGCGAGCTTTGGGTCGATGACTCCCAAGTCAGATGACCATATGGCACCAGGTTTGAAAATACCCTAGCAGACTTAATTGCTCGAGTCCCATGTGCTAATAGAGGAGTGAAGATGTAAATTTATAAATGTCGCTCTCTCTTTTTTTTTTTATTATTATTATTTTTTTTTTTATTTTAGATCTGGGACTCATGTAGCGAGCTTTGGGTCGATGACTCCCAAGTCGGATGACCATAGGACACTGTGTTTTAAGATACCCTTACAGCTTAATTGCTCGAGTCGGATATTTCATTTAATTTATCACCATGAGTAGTGCTCGGCCTAGATCCCTTGACTATAACCCATTCAACCAAAGATGAGACCTAGAAAACCCAAACCATCAAAAGTCTTAGAATAGAAGTAGTAACTTTAACACCCCCAAACTGTTTCTCAAAACAGGTTTAGTCACTAGCTCTAAGAATGTAGGAACGAATTTTTATCATGATACTCGATCAATAATATCAACACAAACACTCAAGTCATGTCTCCAATAAAAGATAAGTCAAAGTGGCTATGTGCTTTCTTAATCGGGTCTAACATAGATAAGTAATCAGATAAAAGAATGAGTTCAAGTGTTGTCTAATAGTCGACTAAAAATGTGCTCAATTTGAGCAGATATCATCATTGGTGATAGGATATTCAACAAACAACTGTAATTTTTTTTTTTTTTTTTTTTGTTTTAAATATTTCACCATAATGCACTGAGACCGTAATGATAAGCAAATCAGAAGTTCTTAAGTAACATGATACTTTATAACCCACCCCAAACAAAAACTTTACATTGTCCCCAATGTAAGAATAACATAAAGCATAAAGCAAAGAGTAGGAGGGAAAGGATCAGTTACTCCCCAGGGATAGATGTGGAGAAGAAGCATCTGGCAGGCTGAAAGATGTTGAACACCGTGGACACCGCAGGATCGGGCTTGCACAAAAGCGGTCCTAAAAGAAAAACAGAGAAAACAACAAACAAAACAACAAAAGCAAAATTTTTTTTTTTTTTTTTTTTTTAATAAAACGAATTTTTTTTTTTTTTTTTTTAATAAAAGCGATTTTTCAAGAGAGAAGGGCAAGATCACCCAGATTAATTTCTTCCTCCCTCGAGAGTGAAACTCAAGTATGGTTTTAAACGTTGGCCATTAACCTTAAAAATATCACCATTTGTTGGGTTTTCAACCTCAACGACTCCATGGGAATAAACAATGCGAACAATAAAAGGACGACCATCCGGGCGTAGTTTACACGGAAATAAATGCAAAGTAGAATTATATAAAAGTTTTTCGACTGGATGAATGATTTTCGACTATGTGCTTGTCATGAAAGACCTTCATTTTGTGCTTGTAGATCTTAGCATTCTCATAAGCATCGTTTCAATTTCTTCAAGTTCGACCACCGCAATTTTCTTTTTCGACCGCTTCGCATATCAAAATTGAATTTCTTAATGGCCCAATAAGCACGATGCTCTAACTCAACCAGGAAGGTGACAGCCTTCCCATACACCAATCTATAAGGGGACATGCCAATGGGTGTTTTAAAAGTCATCCTATATGCCCATAATGCATCGGTGAGTCGAGAGACCAATCTTTCTATCGTGTCGAACTGTTTTCTCTAAAATATGCTTGATTTCACGATTTGAGACCTCAACTTGACCACTAGTACATGGATGATATGGGTGGCCACTTTATGTGTGATGGAGTATTTTGCTAGAAGGGTTTGAAAATGTTTATTGCAAAAGTGAGATCCCCCATCACTGATAATGGCTCGTGGAGTGCCAAAGCGAGAGAAAATATTGCTTTTCAAAAATGCCACTACGCTTTTGTGATCATTGGTCCTACAAGGAATTGCCTCGACCCACTTAGAAACATAATCGACCCCAACTAATATGTAAAGATAACCAAAAGATGGAGGAAAAGGTCCCATGAAATCAATCCCCCAGACATCAAAAAGTTCAACTACGAGAATAGGATTAAGCGGCATCATGTTTCTTTTGAAATGCTTCCCATGCGTTGACACCTATCACATGAAGAACAAAAAATATGAGTGTCACGAAAGAGAGTAGGCCAGTAAAAACCACATTGCAAAATTTTGGAGGTAGTCTTTTTAGCACTGAAATGGCCTCCACACGCGTGGTCATGACAGAATGACATAACACTGTGGAATTCACTTTCTGGGACGCATCTCCTTATAATTTGATCAGCACAGTATTTAAACAAGTAGGGATCGTCCCAAAAGAAATTCCTCACTTCAAATTAAACTTAGTTCTATCCTGTTTAGTCCAATGTTACGAAGTTTGCACGTAACAAGATAATTAACAATATCAAGAAACCAAGGCACAACATCAATATTCATGAGTTGTTCATCCGAAACAACTCATTTAATGGTAATTTATCCCGCATGCAGTCAAGCACAATTCGAGATAAGTGGTCACCACAACATTTTGAGATCCCTTTTGTCCCTAAATTCAATGTCAAATTCTTGCAAAAGCAAGACCCACCTAATCAATCTAGGTTTAGCATCTTTCTTAGTTAGAAGATATTTGAGGCAAAGCATGGTCGAGAAAAGATAATAACTTTACACCCTACAAGATAAGATCGAAATTTATCTAAAGTAAATACTATCGCTAGCATTTCTTTCTCGTAGTAGAATAATTTAATTGTGCATCATTAAGAGTTCTACTAGCATAGTAAATAATGAGAAGGTAACCGATCTAATCTCTCGTCCTAAAAGCTGCTCCCTCAAAGATAATCGGATGCATCACACATAAGTTCGAAAGGCAAAGTCCAATCGGTGGTCGAATAAACAAAAAGTGGTCAACACTTTCTTAAGATGTTCAAAAGCCTCTAAGCACGAATCATTAAAGATAAAAGGTACATCCTTAACAAGTAAATTGCATAAGGGTCTAGAGATTTTACTAAAATCTTGAATGAAACGTCTATAAAACCAAAGATGCCCAAGGAAAGATCTTACTTCTTTCATCGATTTTGGAGGTGGAAGATTGGAGATAAGATCAACCTTGGCTTTGTCAACCTCAATACCATTGCTAGAAATAATGTGGCCAAGAACAATACCTTGTTTCACCATGAAGTGACATTTTTCCCAGCTTTAGTACTAAATTCTTTTCCTCACATCTCTGCAAAACTAATGTTAGATGGCGCAAACAATCATCAAACGAGTCACCATATACGTAAAAATCATCCATAGACACCTCAAGAAACCTCTCAACTATGTCGGAAAATATACTTAGCATGCATCTTTGAAAGGTAGCGGTGCATTACACAAACCAAATGGCATTCGTCTATATGCAAAGGTTCCAAAAGGACAAGTGAAAGTAGTTTTCTCTTGATCTTCCTGAGCTATGGGAATTTGATTGTATCTGAATAACCATCTAAGAAACAATAATAATCATGCCCCGCTAGTCTATCAAGCATTTGATCAATGAATGGAAGAGGAAGTGATCTTTCTAGTGACTAAGTTCAATTTCCTATAGTCTATGCATACACGCCATCCCCGTAGTTACTCTAGTTGGAACCAATTCATTGTTTGTATTAGTAACTACGGTGATACCGATTTTTTTTGGGACAACATGCACAGGACTTACCCATTTGCTATCGAAATAGGATAGATAATTCCAAGCATCTAGCAACTTAAGGACTTCGGTTCTCACAACATCTTTCATGTTAGGATTTAACCCACGTTGCATCTCTCTCTAGTGGACTTAGAATTTTCCTCAAGATGAATATAGTGCATGCAATCTCACAGGATTAATACCTATTATGTCAAGAATGGTCCAACCTAGCGCCTCTTTATGTTCGTTAAAACACCTAACAACTTACCTTTTTGTGCATCATCAAAGGCGTAAGAGATAATTACAGTAAAGTTTACGCCTCTCCTAAGAATGCATCTTTGCAAAGTGTCGCAATGCTTTGAGCTCTAACTTGGGCGGTTGTTGAACCGATGGGATGTTCTTCTTCTCACTTATTGGAAGTGGCTCAATTTTCTGTCTCCACTTACTTGTATCTATGCAGTGTTGACTCAAAGAAAGTGTTTACCTCATCTATAGCACCATCAACATCAAAATCTGTACCAAAATGGGTTAGACACATCATTAAAGCATCATCAAAGTTAGTTGAAATACAAGAGTCATCAACCAATGCTTCTATCATGTCAACATCAGCGACATCCTCGTTGTCATGTGGTTGTTTGTTGACATTGAAGACATTCAATTCAATTGTCATGTTGCCAAAGGACAAGCGCATGACTCCATTCCCCGCAATTAATTACAAAGATTAGATGTGGCTAGAAAAGGACGACCAAAAATCACAGGAATATGCTTAGTGGAGTCTCGAACAGGTTGTGTATCAAGTACAATAAAATCAACAGGAAAATAAAATTTATCAACCTGTATCAAAACATCCTCAACAATGCCACGAGGTACTTTCACAGATCTATCAGCAAGTTGTAAAATAACAGATGTTGGTTTTAACTCGCCTAGTCCAAGTTGCATGTACACAGAGTAAGGCAGAAGATTGACACTAGCTCCTAAATCTAACAATGCCTTCTCATTTTTATGGTTTCCTATAATGCAAGAGATAGTAGGACAACTTGGATCTTTAAATTTAGGAGGGGTGTTGCTTTGAATTATCGAGCTAACTGTTCGAGTTAAGAATGCTTTTTACGTACATGTAATTGTCTCTTTTTAGTACATAGGTCTTTCAAAAATTTAGCATATGCATGTGCACTTGCTTAATAGCATCAAGTAAAGGGATATTTATGCTTACCGCTTGAAGATGTCCATCATGTCATTGATAGAATTACCTTGCTTTACCTTTGTCGACCGAGGAAATGGGGCTTTGGGATGTAGGATGGCTCATTGTCTTCTTTGTGAGCTTCTTGGATCGAATCATCGGTTGAGGTATCACCGGAGAAATTAGTTGAGGCGTGTTTTGCTTGAAAGATCCACTTTGTTGTCAACCGTTTGCCCGCCTCAAAGTCATGATGGCCTTAGCTTCTTCATGTTGGTTACTTGAATCTGTTCAATATTGTGCACCCTTTAGGATTAGGAAATGGTCGATTAGGAATTTACCTTTTTCGATGGTTGTTGCCGGTTGTTGTCTTGATGAAGCCGGTTGCCCCATCATGTTCTCCATATTGGAAATGGATTGTGCCTGAGTTTAAGCTAGTGCGCATCTCCTTCTTGAACTCAAATGATGGTGTGATTCTCATGCTCCAAAGCAGCTTGTGTAGCTTTTGTCAAGTTTTGAAATGCCTCTTCCCATGGTTTAATTTGTGAGAAGTTTTGGTTGAATTGTCTGTTCAGTCGGCCGAGGGGCTTGACCTCTTTGTGTTATCCCGTTGATTACCCCGTGACCAAGAAAAGTTGGGGTGGTCCCTCCAACCCGGGTTATAGGTGTTGGAGTAAGGATTGTAAGGAGTCTTCCTCATCATGTTGAGGGCATTAGCTTGCTCAAGACTTGCTTTACGGTTACGGAGGACTATTGATTGTCAATGAGGTCAATTTGCTAGAGATGTCCTCTATCATGCACTTGACTTCTTTGATTTACGAGCTAGGTTCACTGCTGCGAATCTCATAGATACTCCTTTTCTTTGGCTCGATTCTAGAGGATCTGCCTCATTGTTGTGAATTGTCACCGCTTTTGAAAGAAGGTCCAGATCTCGTAGCATTTTTAGACATAAGCTCTCCCCGCTTGTGGCCATCAACCATTCTTGAATATGTGGTAGCAATCCTCCAAAAGTATTGGCATAAATGCCATTTTTCATAGCCGTGGTGTGGACATTTCATGAGAAGCCCGTTGAATCTCTCCCAAGTTTCATAGAATGGCTCATCGTCTCTTTGCACAAACTACGAAATTTCCTGCGAATAGCATTAGTTTTGTGAACAGGAAAGTATTTGTTAAAAATTTAGCAACCATTTGTTCCCAAGAAGTAATACTATTAGCGAGACAATGTATTAAACCAAGATCTAGATCTATCTTTCGAGAGAAAAGGGAAATAGACTAAGTTTAACATTATCGGGAGACACATTCTCATATTTGAATGTTTCACATACAAAGATAGAAATCAGTTAAATGATTATAAGGTTCTTCACTATCTAAACCATAGAAAGATGGGAGATGCAGTTAAGCACACTTTCGGTTTAAGCTCAAAATTCTAATGTGACCTAAGGGTATTGTATGCATGAGGTGCTCAAATTAGCCAATGGACTAAAATAGTCCCGAAAGGTCTCTCCTCAATTTCATCCCCCATAGCTACTATTGCTTCGATTTCTTCAATTTTATCTAGATTAGTGGCTCGTTTTTGTTGGTGAAAAGTCCTTTCAATTTCACTATCTAGATGTTCTAGCTTAAGTTCTAGAGATCTACGACCAAGCATGCACAATGCAGATTTTTGATTTTTGAATTTTTTTTTTAAATAAATAAAAAAAACGAAAATAAAATAAACAAAATAAAATCCTAAATTATAACTAGTCAAGAATGAAATTAACTAAAATTAAATTAACCTTCAGACTTGAGTCCCCGCAAGAATGGCGCCAAAAACTTGATGTCAAATTTTAATTAACTCGCAAGTGTACGAATCTATTGGAATATAGATAAGTAAAAACGAGGTCGATCCCACAGAGACTGCTATGAGGAAGGTGTAATTTAATCCCAATTAACTGTTATTCAAGGCTAGTTGAGTTGAAAAGATTTGTTGTTGAAATTGTTTAATTAAAAGACTAAAGAAATAAGCTAATAAATGAATTGAGAATTCAAGTTGTGTAAAAACACCAAGGTTTCAGAATCCACCATTGTCTAATTTAGCAATTATCCAATCATTCATTAATTCCCAAGAAAACACATACGACAACCCGAAATCAACTGTTGTCGTCCCTAAAGATTTATCAATCAAGTCCGTAAGAAGAATATCAAATATAGGCTCCCCTTATGCTTCAAACATAAACCATTTTAAGCGTTTTTTCAGTATCAAGCTCAATTGAAAGAAAACAAAGAATCAAAGAAGTTCTAAGCATTCTATGTATCCCAATTCGAATAGAAGATAACGAAAAATCAAAAGCAATTAATAGATCATATTATATCACCAAGCATGAATTAATTAAATCAACATCTAACTATCAAAAATACATGATATTTAAGATGAAAGAAATCATATTTAATTAATTTAGTCAAGAACAAGCCATAAACGTTAAAGTTCTTAAGAAGGAATTAACCGAATAATTAAATAGTCACTAAATCAAGACAAGATTTCATCATCTACCTTGGCTAAAGAAAACTAGAAGAACATGATTAAACTAGAAAAATAATAAATGATAAAACCCGGCATGGATTCAAGGAGAAGGAATCTTCGAAGAAGTCTTGATAGTCGAGGAGTCTTGTTCTCTTGATCTCTTCCGTCTTCTCTTGATTTGCTCTCCAAAAATCCAACACGTGTTATGAGAATGTATCTCATATTTATACTACTCTTGTTGTCCCACAAAAGATCCCAAGAAGACCTAAAAATTGTTCATAATATTTCCAAGTTGGATTGGGACTCAAAAAGGAAAGAAAATAAAACCAAAATCGCAATGAAAATTGGCACGGCGATCGCCCGAGCTATTCGGCGATCGCCTGTATGGCCTTTAGGTCCACGGAATTGGTTTTTCATCTGCTTTGGCGCCGCCCGGCCTATAGTCTCAAGCGATCGCCCACTTGTAGTTTCCATTGTTTTTATGGTTTGGCCCTTCTCGTTTGCAATTGCCACCCGACTTGGTCCTTCAACTTTAGATCTTGATCATTGCAGTCCTCCATCTTCTCATAACATCAAATTTGGTCCTTCAACTTTACATCATCTCTAGTTTAGTCTCTCAACTTTTGGTTGAGTGCAATTGAGTCCTCGAACTTATGAGATATCTTCTAATACATTGCTCTTTTCGCCCAAACTTCTCCAATTGTTTACCAACACGTCCAAAACTGAAATAAAACAATAATAAACTAGATTAAGTAGAAAAGCAACTATATGATTTACATAAATGGTTAATTCAAAGGCCAAAATAGGTGCATAAAATGCACTTATCACTTCATGACTCAGCGTCCACATCAACAGTTGGTGAATGATATTCTGCTCATCATGGGCAGGAGATCTCCACTCGCTATGTTAAAACCACAATTGTTTTTGTGTTAAGTGTTATAGTATTTTTATGTTGCATTCGTCATTACATATTATGTTAATCTTTATTTTACTTTCATGTTACATTCGTTGTGAAATTTTATGTCAGTAATTATGTGAAACACATACTTGTTGTTATGTTAAATTTTATTTCAATCATTATGTGATAGTCTTGTGCTCCATTCGATG
The DNA here is from genome assembly GCA_023638005.1 of Forsythia suspensa. Taxonomy (NCBI): domain Eukaryota; kingdom Viridiplantae; phylum Streptophyta; class Magnoliopsida; order Lamiales; family Oleaceae; genus Forsythia; species Forsythia suspensa. The sequence goes on from CM042672.1 coordinate 12,498,448, forward strand.
TTACATATTCGACTCAAATTTATGTTCACTATACATTGCATTTGATGTTACAGAATCTACCAACTATTATTATACAATTCAACATAGTTTGTTACATTTGTTAATCGCTTTCCTTGTAATATTTGTTCAAAGTGTTTATGTATAAATGGATAAACAATGTTGAAATTTATATTGAAAGTAACATTGGTTTTAACAAATTTGAATACAATATATCTGTACGTATTTGAATTATAAATATTTTTGTCGTTCATAGAAGAAAATGGCTCGAATTCTTTTACCAAATGATTGTACTTATGCCTATCTTGTTGATATTATACCTTGAGGTGATAGCGCTGATTTGATTTGTACCAGAGAGTGTAGATATGATGAAATTGTAGCTAGTTCAGAGCTAGTCCAACACAACCTTAGCAATTTGGAAAATGACAAAGTTAATTAAAAAAATGGCATACTATGACTGATTCGAAATAGTTGGACTTCGGCATTTGGAGGTTCTTCAATCTTCTTTGAGTTCATCATTTGGTTTGCATTGCTCGAATTTTTGTACCAGACTTTTGATTTTTGGCTACTCTTTTAATATCGAAGAAATTAAGCGTTCGCAATTGAAATCGGGGAAGTTGTCCTGTTTTGTTCCACATATGAATCATACTTCGACCCAGACTTCATCTCCACTGATACTTTGGTTAACGACCAAGTAACCCTATGAGTTGGGATATCCATTATTTTGATTCTTGCACTCAAAATAAAGAAATTAAAGATTGGGAAAAGGGAAAATGAATGGAATGTAGATCATATGCAAGAAATTATGAGAAATGAGATTGAAGGTTTGGAACAACCCTAACTACAATTTGGAGATTCTTTTCTAAAATTGGATCCAGACATATGCTTTCATAATTAGATTTATTTTAATAAATTAAAATATTTAAAAAAGATAGTATTTTTAGAAAGAAAAAAAAAAAAGGACACAGTTTGTAAACTTAAAATTATTTTCAAATATACAAGTAGTTGATGTAATTTTCACATTAAATTACAGGAGATTTCAAGCTCATAAATATAAACATCAAAGTTTTAAACATTTCAGTTGGACTCTATTTTTATAAATTTTCATAGATTTTTAGCTCATAACTTATTTTTCTTTCAAAGTTCATATTCAGTTTGTGCACAATGAGTTATCAAAATGGAAAGACTACAAATACTGTTACGAACTACGTTAAAATAAAATGATTAGATTTATATTTATGAATATAGCAATATTTTTTTAAACATAATTTATAATGTCGATTATTTTACGACACGAACTATTTCCTTGTTTCATCCACACAACATTATCTTATTTTCACCTTAACTACGCAATTGAAGCACTTCCTTTATACATTTTTTACAAAAATTGTAGTTTCTCCAACAACAAAAAAACTAAAATATTAAATGTTTTCTTTTTAATATATTGTGACAAAATGCAATATAATTTCAAATAAAAAAATTATATTCATATAAAATTAGCGTATGTTTGGTAAAGATTTTTGTAGATTATAAATAGTGGATCATACAAAATTTGTGATAAAAATTGTAGTTTTTATGAAATATGTAGATAAAAATGATGTTTGATTAGCTTATAAGTGCTTTTAAGCACTAGCAAGCATATCTTTAATAAATTAACATGCACTAAAAAATAGTTGGTTTTAATATTTTAAATTTACGAGAATTCATAAAAATCTATAATATAGATTCTGTTAAATTTTTATGAAATTTATTTTAATCCATGAAATCTATGAAATTCATGACAGTTCATAAATTTTAAAAAATCTATTAAAAAGAAATCTATTGAAATCTCAATCGAATATTATTCTTTAATAATAAGTATTATATTTGTGATTGGATAGCAAAAAAAAAAAAAAAATTATTAATTCTTAACTTTTCGAGGAATCTTCATCAGTGGTTGTTTGGTTGTGAGTGACTGATTTTTTCAATCTTTTCGACATTGGTTTCGTATGAGCAAATCAAGATTGAGAATTAAGAACATTCGATCTAATTCGTTCTCAATAGCCATGAAATAATCATCTTAGTATGATCCTTTTGTCGATAGATACTCCTATTACACACATAGTCTTTAAAAAATGAGAACAAACAATGTAGCATATGCAAAAAAAAAAAAAAAAATCAAGTATTATATATGTCATTAGTCTGGTCTTTTGTAGGAACTACCCGTAATAACAAATTTGTAAAATGGTTGTGTTTATCATAAAGAGATTTGTCATTCCTGACTCTGCTTCACTTTAATTGTTGTTTGAACAAGTAAAAGTTTTGTCTTGGTTTAAGTAGGTATATCATTTCTCTTCTGCATGTCCATGGAGTTTTGAAAACTCAAACATCTCAGAGATAGATATAGAGGTAGGAATTTCTCAAACGAATTGCACTTTCTTGTATATGTCAAGACTCCAATGATGAGAAAGGGCTGAAGAAAGCTTGAACACAATTCATACATTGATGAATATGAGCGCAATTGAAATTATTGGAGAGTTATACATTTGTCTATTGATGAGACCATTCACTATTTCTTGAAGCTCTATCTCTCTACCCCAGATGAACCATATAGTCAAGAAACTATGAACCATAATAGAAGAGATTACCCAACCCACGAGTAAATATTTTATGGTAGACTCATTAGACCTGTACATCTTTCTGGACATATTTAGATAATAGGTGGGAGCATAAATTGAAACATTTTGGAATTACATACATAGTTATTAAATTGTTAGTACTGAATAAAAAATATTTATCCTAGAGTAGTTGTTAATATGAATAAGAAAAACTGTGTTGTAGCCATTGACACATTTGACAAGAAAACAAATGTACAAGTAAATGGTCAAAACGGTCATTTTACATCCAAATCGTTATTCCATGGGATAGCTCGTTGACATGTTGATCTTGGGACTAGAGTATTAGCGCATGTTTGGTAGTGTTGAAATTATTTTTTTAAGTATTTATATTATAAATTGTTGGTAAATGTGTAGATAAAAAATAGATTGTAAGTTTTGCGTTCTATGAAATGTGTAAATAAAAATATGTTTGATCAATATGACCAGCTGAAATTATAATTTAAGCAATCCCAAACACGTGCATATTATAATTATTGGGATTATGCACTTGTTCTTATAAGTAAGTGAAAATTAGGCACGTACCATTTTTTTGTAAGGAAAATGAATTATATTGATCTGTATAATTTATTTGACAAATACCGAATTCCAAATATATTTTAATTTATTTTATTGCTTGGTAATATTTATTTTATTTATCAATTAGTCTTAATTTTCTTATTTTTTCTGTAAAATAAGCTCACATTAATATAAAGAACATTGGTTTTACGGATCTAAATATTTCACCATCTCATACAGAATCAGGTTCATATATCCATCTTACGAAAATGCCGAAGATTCAATCGTTAGACTCTTTGCAACTCTAATTTTTGTATTTCTCAAACAACTTATGTTAATTATAGCAGCTGCCTATATCGTTTCATCATTCTGAAACATTAATTATATTGCAAATGAAGAAAATGATCTCAACGACTTCGCATTCAAATTCTACCATTACTTATGTTTACTTAAATTTGTAAAAGAATTTATGTTAGTTTCAATACTTACGATATATAGTTTCATCAATTAGAAACCTTTAATTCTATCCACTTAACTATTGCAATCTTTAATAAATTAAAAATCTCTCACCACATAATTTCTCTCTCTTCTCATTGCATTATTTTTAGGGAATCAAGAACAAAATGGTAAACAAAGTGTGACCAAATTATAGCAGCAAACGCTACTTGAAGTCGTTGCAAGAAGGACGTGAAAGTTCTGGGTAGCAAACCAGGGGAGAATGCTGCCACTCTTCAGGATTAGTCATACGAAGCTTAGATACCTGAGTCATAAAAAAAAAAAAAAAAGACGTCAAAGATGGATATTTCAATAATTCATTCTTTTGTCGTGGCTTCATTGTAATGATAACTAATTTATTTTATTTTTTCATTTTGGGTTTCAATATGCGCCACCTAATTGATGAAAATCTTTAATCGTTGAACTAAAATTATAATTAAAAAAAGAGAAAATTCAAGACCGATCACTGTTGTTGTACTTATGATCTCTAAAGTCATATGGTCAAAATTTAATTCAATTAAAGTCACATTTTAGCGCTAAAAGACCAACATATCCGTACAATTGCAAAAAAAAAAAAAAAAAATGCTAATTTAGTGATAATGTTTTATTGTGATACTGTTTTGTATAATACTATTTTATTGTGATACTGTTTTATTTATGTTTTTACCTTTGATATTGTTTTATTATGATAATGTTTCAACATATGATACTGTTTCAATTTATGATATTTTTATTGAACGCATACAATATCAATGGTCTTGTACTACTAATAGAGTATTTTAAGAACAATATTATTGTTTCAAGCACTAAAACATATCTACTTAGTTATATCTATGATACTGTTTTATCTAAATAAAGTGTTATATATGATACTGTACCACTACTTCAACCATTAAAAATCTTTTGTACTTAGTTTTATATATGATTTTGTTTTATCATGATTTTATCTTTGATATTGTTTTATTATTATAATGTTTCAACATATGATACTATTTCAATCGATGATATTGTAATTGAATGCATACAATATCAATGGTCTTTTACTACTAATGAATCATTTTAAGAACAATATCATTGCTTTTAGGCAGTAAAACATCTCTACTTAGTTATATTTATGATACTGTTTTATTTAGATAAAGTATTATGATATACTTATACTATGCTTTTATCTTTGATACTGTTTTTATTACGATAATGTTTCAACATATGATACTATTATTTAATATATGATAATATTATTTTATTGGGTTGTACTTTCTGATACTGTTTTATTAAAATGCTTTCATGTATGATACTAATATATTAAGATATATTTATCTATGATACTGTTTTAATATGTATGATATTGTTTAGACAAGAAAAATTAAACATTGTCATTTTGAACTAAATAAACGATTTCAAATGGTTAAAATCTTTCGTACGTAGTGGCAAAACCACTCGTCTTGACCGTCTCGTCGAGATGATTCTGAAAACATATTATAATAAAAATTATGAGCAAGTATGCGGATTCTATGCTCGTTTCTATTATGATACTATTTTGTATAATACAATATCAAACAACACACATAACTAACAACAAAAAGAATAATCTAATGACCAACTTAATACAACATCAAGATGCTATTCTATAATATAATATCAAGCTATTTTTTATAATACAGTATCAAACTGCTATTTACAACAGCAAATCATGGCCACAACTAATATAATGATACTATTTTATGATACTGTTTTCTATAATACAATATCTTCTCTATAGAAATTCATGGCTATTCTATAGAAATCTATCAAACAAATCATGGACACACTATATAAATTTATCAAATTAAACTATTTACAGCAACAAATCATAGCCACTCTACTTCACTTATCATTACTTTACAAGTCATTCATTGACATCACTCCACTCCACTTTTATTCTTTACTGCCTCTGTTGCTGTTGCTTATTCTTCTTGTTTTTTCAGGTAATGCCCTTTTACGTGAAAATTATCACACAAGTTGTAGACACACAACAACTCTTATAATTTACTACATCTATTGTTACCAAACAATTAGTAGCATTCAAATAAAGATTTAGAACAAAATTTAAGTCAACAAGCATAAAAAAGAATAGGCAGAAATCCACGAGGGAAAAAAATCTACAATTTTGACCATATACATTATAATGAACCAAACTAATTAATAGACAGCATTCAAGTATTTGACGATACACTGGATTTAGATAAGCAAATGAAGAGATTTAAATAAAACAGCCACAACCATCAGAAAATCCATCAAGCCAAGCCTGCAACACCATATTTTACTAGAGGAAAGTAAAAAGTCACAATGCGCCATAGAAGAAGCATTCGTTGGAGGTCGTCAGAGGTGGATGAGGTTTGTGGAGGTAGAAGAATTTGCCGATGGAAAATATGGTTAACAAGGGTGATTTTGGAATTAATTTAAAATATTGTTGTAAAGTATGACTTAATCACAATTTAAAAAAAAAAATTGACCTAATTTAAAACAAGTCACATGCAGGTAGCTATTGGCTATTGGCTTTCCTATAAAAAATTGTTATTATCATTCCATTAGAAGCATTTCCAATGAGCTCTTTAAATATAAGATTCTCTCTATTTTAAAGAATCAAACTTTAAAATTATGCTTCAGCAAATTCTCTAAATTAATTTTTTAAAATAGAGAGAGCCAAACCCACTCTCTATAATTAAATGCATTCAAATAATTTCAATTTTCAATACTCTATATAATTATTGAATTAAATAGTGTATACAAAATAAAATAAAAAAATAGAATAAAATCATATAATAATTAAGAGAGGAGCATGTTAAAAGAAAATAAATAAAAAAATAATAAATACTTATTGAAAGAAGTAAAATAAAGTGTTAAAGATAAAGAGATTGTTGAAGTATTAAAAAAATTTATTCTCTAAATTTATAGATGCTCTCTAAAATGTCAAATATGCTATTTATAAATAGAAAGTCTATTGGAGATGCTCTTAAATACAAAATTACAACAATATAAACGATTGGGTAAATAGCACAAAAGTCCCTACCTATTGAGGGTATTGTGGAAAACGTCCCTACCTTCAAAATTTTGGCATTTTCACCCTTACCATCGGATTTCCTAAACAAAAGCGTCCTTTAGTCCAAAAATCAGTCATTAACATAGGGGTAAATTAGTCCAATCACTTTTTCACATATATATTACTTCCTTTAAAATTGGGGGCTTCCTGCAATTTCCAAAATTGCACGGCAGGCCCCCGTCCCCAAATCTTCAACATATATCCTAGAGCAGAGAAGGCTCTTTTCACCCTTTTATCCGCGTTATTCCCATTCGCATTTTGGGCAAGTAAACATAGGCGAAAATGGGGTCCAAGTCGGCCACGCCGCTATTTTTTTCTCCATATTTTCCATTGAAACACCCAATGGAAAAATCTGACAATAGAAGTACCCTCTTGCCCATTTACACATTGGCGGTGGTGATGGAATCACCACACCACGAAAAGGCCCTTCTACAATTCGGCGTGAAGGGTACTCTCAGATACCCCTGGGATACTCGTACATATGATAACAATAAGGACATGCGATCCGAAAAGTAGAGCCACCATCATTTGAGGTACATCCACTCTCTCCTCCTCCTCCTCCTCCTCCTCCTCTCGTGTATCCATTCTCTCCACATCTTGTTCATCCATTCTCTCCTCTTGCATATTCTCATTGGCATGCACATTACGATTTGACCCAGAAACAGAAGGTACATTACCAGTGAAAGCAGGGTAGTTTTGGAGTGGCTATCCCAATTTGTGGACGATTCTACATCGGGCTTTCTTTGGTATGTCCCATCGGAAGTTTAGCGAGAGAGAAAACCCGAGAATTGGACGGGAGCATCCTAATAGTTCGAAAACATGGGTTCCATGTTTTCCGGCGCTATTCCGGGAAAACAAAAGCAAACGGTCAAGCAGAATAGAAGAAATTGGTCTCGACGTCATCTTGATGAGTACCACGTCATCTTCTTCTTCGTATGGCTCTTCCACGGACCGGTTCAGGACACATCTTGTTTTCCAGCGTTGAAAAACGGCTAACAAAAGTAAGAGAAAAACCAAATTTCTTTGAAGCCGGTTCATTCTCCCGAACGGTTCGTCGGTGTACACATTGTCGTTATTGAAGACCCCACAGTGGCGAGTGGGGACAGTTTGGTCCCAAAACATTATGCAACGCTTGTGGTGTTAGGGTATTCCCAAATCGAAAAGCAGAGATTATTCTTCTTCAATTACATCCTCTTGGGCTGGCGGAATGATCGCATTGTTGTTATACCAAAAAGCGTGGGCATGATGGTTTCAAGTTTGACTTTTCGGTTGGGGATGGGGGCTGCCGTGCAATTTTGAAAATTGCATAGGAAGCCCCCAATTTTAAAAGTAGTATATATGTGAAAAAAGTGATTGGACTAATTTACCCTATGTTAATGGGTGATTTTTTGGACTAAGGGACGTTTTGTTTAGGAAATCCAGAGTAGGTAAGGGTGAAAATGCCAAAATTTTTGAAAGTAGGGACATTTTTCGCAATACCCTCGATAGGTAGGACGTTTTGTCTTATTTACCCTAAACGATTTTATAGAGTAATTATGGAATTTTATAAGCGTATATACAAAAGCCCATTAACAACCAAAGCCCATAAAAAAGCCCGGTCCGCACTCCACGCGTTTCGTGCACAGATCAGTGTCTCCGTCTATAAATAGCCCTCAGAGTCCCCTTACGATTTCATTTGGCCGATCTCTCTTTCAAAGGGGGGCGAAAAACTGAGATTTCCCTATTCCACAATTTCCAACTATCTGAACAGCTCAAAAGTGGGAAAGTAAAATAAGCAAAAAATAAAAAATAAGCAGAAATCGATACCGAATTGAACTCTTGTGCTGCAGCTGTTTTTAGTATTTTGATTGGATTCAAGAACGAAACCCTAAAAATTCATCAGTCAGTGAGTCGACGGTGAATATGGATTTACGCTTCCCTTATTCGCCGGCGGAGGTGGCCAAGGTCCGAGTGGTCCAGTTTGGCATCCTCAGTCCCGATGAAATCGTAAGTCCCCAATTCTCTGGTTTTCTTCAACTTCCCCAAAATCTATATCACTTTAATTTTTGATTATCGGAATGGAATTGAGTTGAATTGAATTTATTTGGTTTTGGCAGAGGCAAATGTCGGTGATTCACATAGAGCATAGTGAGACAACGGAGAGAGGTAAGCCGAAGCCGGCAGGATTGAGTGACCCTCACCTGGGGACCATTGATCGGAAGATGAAGTGCGAGACATGTATGGCAAACATGGCAGAGTGCCCCGGCCACTTCGGCCACCTTGAGCTTGCTAAACCCATGTTTCATATTGGCTTCTTGAAGACCGTGCTCAGCATCATGCGCTGTGTTTGCTTCAATTGCTCGAAAATATTAGCTGATGAGGTATGTTTGATGTCCTGGTTATTTTGAATTTGATGAATTGCTTAGAGATTGATCGCGAACTCCATAAGTAACACTATTAACGCATGTTAAATTTCTGTTGTGGAAATTTGATTATATGTGCGAGGTTTATGAATTATGCTTCTCTTCATAGTTATCATTAAAATTTGATGATTTGATTACTGATTAGATATGGACTGTAAACTCTATCAAGTAACACTATTAAGGCATGTGAAAATTTCGTCTTGGAACTTTGATGTGAAAAGTAAAGAAAATTCTGTATTGGGAAATGAGCTGGCATATTCAATCAATTGTATCATCCGTGGACATCTACCTTACTTCTGCATATACAATTGTGTAAAACAGAATATGTTTCATATACTATACCTCTGGCACATATCTATCAGCTGTTATATATCTGGTGGAAGGAATAAAAAGAGAATAGAAAGTGTTTACAACAATAAGTTAAAAAGAATCTCAGTGTTGTATTTGATACAACACCCAATACAATTTTCTCATGTAACTGAATGTCTGGAAATACATCCAAATTTGATCACCTTAGTTCTTCATGCTGAGATTACTTTTATGTCCTTTTCTGAAGGGAAATTTTGGATTCTTTAGTTCTTTCGTTGCCACGGAAACAATAATGGAATACAAAATGGTTATTGGGCTTCATTTAAAAATTAATTTGAGACTTGATTAAGGTACGTGTTGTACGTCATATGTTGGGTTGCTATTAATGATTTAGAAACAATAGTGTAATGAGTAATTACCATACATCTTCCAGGGTCTCAATTACTTCAATCCAAATATCCAAGAAACTAATTGTTCTTATTTGGTCTTGTGGCGACATGTACCATTTATATAGTGTCCAGCTGCAGCCCTATTACTCTCACAATCTCCTTATTCCTTTTTGAGGTCAATATGCAAGATTCTATTAGCTCTTCTTTTATCCCGCTGCTGCACTATCAATCTACAAAGCCAATCTGCCTAGAGAAGAGAATTTTTCGTTAATACGCATAGTTAAACAATGACCCCTGCCAGAATTTTGGTCCCCATTTTAATATCAAGTGAGGAAGAGAGAGAATGTGTTGCGGAAATGTGGTGGGCAGAGGAGTTCTGAAGTTAAGCTATTTTAGAGGTTAAATAATCATTAGCTAAAAGTTGTGACATATTGTCCCCTGAACTGTTGGTATAACCATTTAGAATCATTGATAACAATTGTTTACTAAAGACAGCTGAAGGACTGGATTTTTCCAAGTTCCTTGTTTGAATCTATATCTTGCCAGGATGTGCACGACAAAGGAAGGGAAGAACTTCCATTTTCTTAACAAGATGATGAATAATAGACAGTGAGTGTGTGCGATGTATATAAGGAGTTAAGACAAGTATTTCTGTTGGGATTAATGTTGATCATTTAATCTCATAGTAAGTACGATGCAACTTGTACCAGACAACTATTTCTATTTAGGTATCATAACTTCTGCTTGCTCTTTTAAAATCTACTTTTATTCATAAACAAATCCAGAGTAGTTAAAAACTTGTCCACGTGTTCCATGTTATGGATTTCTCTAGCAATTATGCTTCTTCAGTTTTGTGGTTTTCGATAAGAACCTTTATGCTTCCCCAGATGCCTTGATTTCATGAAATGTTTGCGTGAAAGAAAGATATTTTAACTGCACAGGCATAGGCATGTTATTATAATATTTATTGTAATGATTTTTATCTCTTTGCAGGATGAGCCGAAGTTCAAACAAGCTATGAGAATAAGAAACCCTAAAAATAGACTCAAAAAGATATTAGATGCCTGCAAAAATAAAACCAAATGTGAAGGCGGCGATGAGATAGACGTACAAGGGCAAGATTCTGATGAACCAGTTAAGAAGACAAGGGGTGGTTGTGGTGCTCAGCAGCCGAAAATTTCTATTGATGGTATGAAGATGGTTGCCGAGTACAAGCTTCAAAAGAAGAAGAATGATGACCAGGAACAACTGCCCGAACCTGTTGAGCGAAAACAACAACTTTCTGCTGAAAAGGTTATCTTATTTTGCATCCAAAATACCATTTTTGAAAATATGTTGGTCTCTCATGCTTCCAGTCTGGGTTTTGGTTGATATGATGTTAACTAAGAGTAATTTCCATGGCTTTTTTTTTTCCAGGTTCTTAGTGTCCTGAAGAGAATAAGCGATGAAGATTGTCAACTGTTAGGTTTGAATCCAAAATATGCTCGCCCCGACTGGATGATTCTTCAAGTTCTTCCAGTACCTCCTCCTCCTGTTAGACCTTCTGTGATGATGGATACTTCTTCAAGGAGTGAGGCAAGCCTCTTCTTATTGAACTCTTTGTTTTTTAATCTAGCGTCTTCAATTTCTTTAGTACTTTTTGGTTTCCCTTCGGTGTCAGGTTGCATTCAACAAAACGTGGGATGATACATAAATTTTTGCTTCTAGGTCAAGTGAGATGTTTATTACTTGATCTCTTAGTGCAGGATGATTTAACTCATCAGCTAGCCATGATCGTTAGGCATAATGAGAACCTGAAGAGGCAAGAGCGGAATGGGGCTCCTGCACACATTATTTCAGAGTTTGCACAATTGTTGCAGTTTCATATAGCTACATATTTCGATAATGACCTGCCGGGGCAGCCAAGGGTATGGTTATCTTCTTCCCTCTATCGTTCATACACCACACGACCTTCTTGATTACCTTACATGTAATTAGTGGAGTACATTGGTATTCTGTAGGCTACTCAAAGATCAGGTAGACCAATCAAATCAATATGTAGCAGACTGAAGGCAAAAGAAGGTCGGATCAGAGGTAACTTGATGGGTAAACGAGTTGATTTTTCAGCTCGGACTGTGATCACACCCGATCCGACTATTAACATTGATGAGCTGGGAGTACCTTGGAGTATTGCACTAAATCTCACGTATCCAGAAACTGTCACTCCATATAACATCGAAAGGTTTCCTTGTTTTGTTTTGTTCTTTTGATTGTGTACCTTCCTGTACATTGGTTTACTCACTCATAGTAACTGGGCCTTGAATACAGGTTGAAAGAGCTTGTGGAATATGGACCCCATCCTCCTCCAGGTAAAACTGGTGCGAAGTATATAATTAGGGATGATGGACAAAGGCTTGATCTACGGTACTTGAAGAAAAGCAGTGATCAACATCTAGAACTTGGATATAAGGTGATCATTTTTAACTCTATGAGCAACGATGATCTAGGTTTAGATTTTTCAGTACTTGTGCATTAATTTATCGTCATTAATGCAGGTGGAGCGGCATTTGAATGATGGGGACTTTGTCCTTTTCAATAGGCAACCAAGTCTCCACAAAATGTCCATAATGGGGCATAGAATCAAGATCATGCCTTACTCAACCTTCCGTCTAAACTTGTCTGTTACTTCCCCCTACAATGCTGATTTTGATGGGGATGAAATGAACATGCATGTTCCCCAGTCATTTGAAACCAGAGCAGAAGTGCTTGAACTGATGTTGGTTCCTAAATGCATAGTGTCACCTCAAGCAAATCGACCTGTAATGGGGATTGTCCAAGATACACTTTTAGGGTGCCGCAAAATTACCAAAAGAGACACATTTATTGAGAAAGTAATTATGTTGTATTTTGTTGCTTGTTTATTTACTTGTGTTCTCCTATTGATGTCTGAACCTTTTATGTTAATCTTATACAGGATGTTTTCATGAACATTTTAATGTGGTGGGAGGATTTTGACGGCAAAGTACCTGCTCCAGCAATTTTGAAACCTAGGCCTCTTTGGACCGGAAAACAAGTTTTTAATCTAATAATTCCAAGACAGATAAATCTCTTGAGATATGCAGCATGGCATCAAGAATCTGAAAAAGGATTCATAACTCCGGGGGACACTCAAGTTCGAATAGAGAAAGGAGAGTTACTTTCTGGAACCTTATGCAAGAAGGCACTTGGGACATCCACTGGAAGTCTTATACATGTTATTTGGTATGTTTTTCTACACATCACGAGTTTTAAATTGTAAATGCTTTAGCTGTAGTGTTTAATTTCTCTTTCTAATAGCAATAATTTGTGGACTGTATTTGACTGGGTAAAATACTATAAAAATTGTTTTTATTTAATAGATTCTCGCATTTTACTGAATGCTCTTGAGTTTCTATAGTAAAGATTCCCACCTTTGATTGAATGCCTTCAGGTATTGCATAATAGTTATTCTATCATAATCATACATCATTAATTGATTGTATTGCTAAAATCTAAATTGCATGAGTTTTATACATGAAAGCATATAGATGCTTTTCCAGGTATCAGATGCACTGAACCTTTGATTATAGGACTTTTGGACTATGATTGAATGCATCTAAAATGGTTGGATGTGCATTCATGACTTGCACGAGGATATACATCTTGTATGTTGGAGTGCGGGATATATAACTTGCACATATGCATGTATCGTGTTGATGCTGGTATTATGTGGACATTCATGTAGTGTAGCTGAAAAATATTTGTCAGCTAATCATTGTGAACGCTTTTTGCCAAAAATGTTTATTACATTCATGTAATATAGCTGACCTTTGGATATTAGCTAATTAAATGTGCTTCTTACTCATGTTTGCATGTCAGGGAGGAGGTTGGTCCAGATGCTGCTCGGAAGTTTCTGGGACATACACAGTGGCTTGTCAATTATTGGCTTTTGCAGAATGGTTTTAGCATTGGAATTGGAGATACAATTGCTGATGCTGCAACGATGGAGAAAATTAATGAAACTATTTCAAATGCAAAGAATGAGGTGAAGGAACTTATCAGGTCTGCACAAGAAAAGCTATTGGAGGCTGAACCTGGTCGAACAATGATGGAATCATTTGAAAACAGAGTGAACCAGGTATGTAAAAAGAGTTCATTTTTCTGTCTGCGGTTTAGTGAATCCTGACACGTTCTTTGTCCCCTTAGGTGTTGAATAAGGCCCGTGATGATGCTGGAAGCAGTGCACAGAAGAGCTTGTCGGAAAGTAACAACCTTAAGGCTATGGTCACTGCAGGATCAAAGGGAAGCTTTATCAACATATCACAAATGACTGCTTGTGTGGGGCAGCAGAATGTTGAAGGTAAACGAATTCCTTTTGGATTCATAGACCGGACATTGCCCCACTTCACCAAAGATGATTATGGTCCAGAGAGTCGTGGTTTTGTGGAGAACTCATATTTAAGAGGGTTGACCCCCCAAGAGTTCTTCTTCCATGCTATGGGTGGTAGGGAAGGTCTAATAGATACTGCAGTGAAAACTTCTGAGACTGGATACATTCAGAGGCGATTGGTCAAAGCCATGGAGGATATCATGGTTAAGTATGACGGGACTGTGAGGAACTCTTTGGGGGATGTTATTCAGTTTCTTTACGGGGAAGATGGTATGGATGCTGTCTGGATTGAATCACAGCCACTGGAATCTTTGAAGTTGAAGAAATTAGATTTCAACAACGTGTATAGATATGAGATTGATGATCCAGATTGGAATCCTAGTTACATGTTGCCTGAAGCTGTGGAAGATCTAAAAACAATCCGTGAGATTCGCAGTGTGTTTGATGCAGAGGTTCAGAAACTTGAAGTGGATAGATACCAACTTGCGACAGAGATTGCGACAACAGGTGACAACTCTTGGCCCCTGCCTGTTAATATCAAGAGGCTTGTGTTAAATGCACAAAAGACCTTTAAAGTTGACTTCCGAAGGCCTTCTGATATGCACCCAATGGAGATTGTGGAAGCTGTTGATAAGCTGCAAGAAAGGCTTAAGGTTGTGGTTGGTGATGATTATCTGAGTATGGAAGCTCAGAAGAATGCCACACTTTTTTTCAATATATTACTGCGCAGTGCCTTGGCCAGTAAGAGGGTTTTGAAGGAATACAGACTTACTCGCGAAGCTTTTGACTGGGTTATTGGTGAGATAGAATCTCGCTTCTTACAGTCACTTGTAGCATCTGGGGAAATGATTGGTTGTGTTGCTGCACAGTCAATTGGTGAGCCGGCAACTCAAATGACTCTTAACACTTTCCACTATGCTGGTGTGAGTGCCAAAAATGTTACTCTAGGTGTTCCGAGGTTGAGGGAGATCATTAATGTTGCTAAGAAAATAAAAACACCATCTCTCTCCGTATACTTGAAGCCAGAAGTCAGCAAAACAAAGGAGAGGGCCAAAAATGTCCAGTGTGCTCTGGAATACACTACTTTACGGAGCGTTACACAAGCTACGGAAGTGTGGTATGATCCAGACCCCATGAGCACCATTATTGAGGAGGATGTTGAATTTGTGAAGTCCTATTATGAGATGCCCGATGAAGAGATTGACCCTGACAAGATCTCTCCCTGGTTGCTTCGAATAGAATTAAATCGGGAAATGATGGTGGATAAGAAGCTCAGTATGGCAGACATAGCAGAAAAGATTAATCTTGAATTCGATGACGATCTCACGTGCATATTTAATGATGATAATGCTGAAAAACTGATCCTTCGCATTCGTATCATGAATGATGAAGCTCCTAAGGGCGAGTTGCAGGATGAATCAGCCGAGGATGACGTGTTCCTCAAAAAGATTGAAAGTAACATGTTGACAGAAATGGCCCTTCGAGGCATTCCGGATATTAATAAGGTGTTCATAAAAAACAGTAAACTAAATAAGTTCGATGAAAATGAAGGATTTAAGGCAGAGAATGAGTGGATGTTGGATACAGAAGGTGTTAATCTTTTGGCTGTCATATGTCATGAAGATGTTGATGCGAGGAGGACAACAAGTAATCACTTGATAGAAGTTATCGAAGTCCTCGGAATTGAGGCAGTTCGAAAAGCCTTGCTGGATGAGCTGCGTGTTGTCATATCTTTTGATGGATCTTACGTAAATTACCGGCATTTAGCGATCTTGTGTGATACCATGACATATCGTGGTCACTTGATGGCCATCACTCGTCATGGGATCAATCGCAATGATACTGGGCCAATGATGAGATGCTCATTTGAAGAAACCGTTGACATTCTTCTTGATGCTGCTGTCTTTGCAGAAACTGATTACCTGAGGGGTGTCACTGAAAACATAATGTTAGGTCAGCTTGCACCGATTGGCACAGGAGACTGTGCCTTGTTGCTGAATGAGGAGATGTTGAAACAAGCCATTGAGATCCCTCTGCCGAGCTACATGGAAGGGGGCATGGATTTTGGCATGACTCCTGCCCGTTCACCACATAGTGGAACCCCATATCACGATGGCATGATGTCTCCAAGTTATATTCTAAGTCCAAATCTGCGGTTATCTCCTGTTACAGATGCTCAGTTTTCTCCTTACGCTGGTGGAATGGCTTTTTCACCGACATCGTCTCCAGGCTACAGCCCGTCATCTCCTGGATACAGTCCATCATCTCCTGGATATAGCCCCACTTCCCCTGGATATAGCCCCACTTCCCCTGGTTATAGTCCCACTTCCCCAACCTATAGTCCTAGTTCTCCTGGATACAGCCCAACAAGTCCTGCATATTCTCCTACCAGTCCATCGTATTCCCCAACTTCTCCTAGTTACAGCCCAACCTCACCTAGTTACAGCCCAACCTCGCCAAGTTACAGTCCAACATCTCCAAGTTACAGCCCGACTTCCCCTAGCTACAGCCCAACTTCTCCAGCGTACAGCCCAACTTCTCCAGCTTACAGCCCGACTTCTCCAGCGTACAGCCCAACTTCTCCCTCGTACAGCCCGACTTCTCCATCTTACAGCCCAACCTCGCCTTCCTATAGCCCCACCTCTCCATCATACAGTCCAACTTCTCCATCATACAGCCCCACCTCACCTGCGTATAGCCCAACCTCTCCTGGTTATAGCCCCACCTCCCCGAGCTACAGCCCTACCTCTCCAAGTTACAGTCCTACGTCCCCGAGTTACAATCCCTCAGCCAGATACAGCCCTTCCCTAGCATATTCACCTACTAGTCCAAAGATCACACCTTCTAGTCCATACAGTCCCTCCTCTCCAAGTTACAGGTAATTTTGGTAATTCTTGTTGTGTATTTACTGGCTGAATTGTCTTCATGCTAATTACTAACTATGTGAAGCAACGTAAGACTAGCTAAGGCGCGAGTCATTGCCGTTATCACAGATGATTCATCATAAATAGTTGGTTATATTATAAGAGTTCTTTGTTATATCACTGAATATTCTAGATTACTTCACTTCTGCAACGTGAGAATGACATGGTTTGAATTTTTATCCTCTATTGCAGCCCGACATCTCCTTCATACTCTCCGACATCTCCGTCATATTCTCCTTCTAGTCCAACATATAGTCCAAGCAGGTAAATTGATTATTATTGGATTCTTGCAAGAAGAAACATCATGAGATATAGTGCTTTCATTTAATCTCTGTAAATCTTACATTGTTATTTGACTTTTCAGCCCGTATAACACCGGTGCAAGTCCGGACTATACTCCTAGTTCTCCACCATACAGGTGAGTGGCAGTACTGTATTAGCTGGTGGAATTTATTCCAAAATCAAACATATTGCAATTGAGCTATAATTGTTTGGTTCTAAGCTGTTCTCATTTTTTGTTGTCTTCAGTCCAAGTGGAGGATACTCACCTAGTGCACCTGGGTATTCCCCGTCTACAACCAGCCAATACACTCCCCGTGTTAGTGAGAGAGACGACAAAAGTGTTCAGAATGATAAGGGCAGCCGCTGAACAGCATCATGTACCATAGACTGAGATGGAGAACCAAGTTCCTAATCTTGATATCCCGACTTTTCTGCAGTGTTTTCAAAAGATGTCAGCTAAATTACTGATCGTTGCCTTGTGGAGCACTTTTATGAATGTCTTCTTGTTGATTTGATATAATGTACTAAATTTGATGTGGATGCACATTCTAAATTTGGTAGTGGTGCATTTAATCATGGACATGGTTGTGCTCGAAATTGAATGATTTGGTTATCGTTGTAATCATAGGGAAATGTGAAAATAGGAAAACCGAGAGAGTCCACTTAATTATGAAAATGGAAGTTAGGCTGTCAAAAATGTCCTACTCGCTCAGAACTGTGTTCATGAGTTGGGTTAACTGCCTGTTGTTTTAGGTCGGATTAACTCTCTTTTAGTCTGATTCGTCGAGTTTGTTTCCTGTGTTTGTTGATTTTCAAGGCCACTAATCTAGTGAATCATAGGCTTCGTCAAAAACATGTAATGATACAATATCTACTGGGTGGGTTGCCCAGAATTTCCGGTTTTTAAGTTATATATACTATTGTTCTCTATAACTGAATATAGAATTGTGTTGTACCTTCTTGTTGGCAATGGCAGTTGATACAGTGAGAAAATATAGGATGGAAGTGTGATTAACTGATAATGTCAGCTAAGTTGATGATTACCCTCTGGCTGCAAATGTTTGGGCATCTTTGATCATCTTAACGATGTATCATGCATTTTCTGGGTGCTGAACTTGTGTAATCATATGCTGCTTCTAATGTCTAATTTGTTTACGAATTTTTCCTCTTTGCAATCAGTTTCGTCGCTACAATACTTGTTTTTCTAACTAATTATCAACCCTTTCCAACTTGTGCGACGTAGGTTTGGCAGTTCTGTATCTTTTGGTGTTAAAAAATGTTGCTTTTCTCACTGGTTTTACTACCCAATCAAGAATGGGAACACAATCTGAAATTGAATTGTGCCAACCAAACAATGTCTACGCTCTATTTGTTTTCGTGCATAACGTGACATGATTACTAAAGTTTGATGGAGCTTGTGGTTAGAGTGAGATCACAAGCCATGACTACTCTAGTACTCTGTATATAAGACAACCACTATGCTTCAAGTCTAACGATCGCAAACACAATTTCAACCACTGATGAGTTACCAACAATTTTGTCGTTGAAGTCTCGTGTGATTTGTTGTATAATATGATTAACTTAGTGAAGTTGATCTTTAATAAGAATTCACGATTAAAATGATGTGCATGTCGATGATATGAATTGATAATAAGAAAACGATAGCATATGACAATATAGTCAAGTTATGAGAGAAATTTATAATTTAACTAAAAACTTAAAATTTCAATACTAGAGAATGTGCGTATTCTAAACATACTTCAAAAAAAGCTTACTTTAATCTTACGAACTCAATATAGCTTTTCATTTTCGATAATTCAATAAGAAATTATGGTCATATGTCCAATCTACTACTTTTGAGCAATACAAGTGACATAATATATATTAGAAATCCTATCCTTTTTACCTTGGCCAAGGATTTACACATTCCTCGTATAATCAGAGTGATGGATTGCTTACTGTACATTTACATCCTTCCATGTATGAAATGCATCGTGACTTCTAAGATTCATTCAAACTCGTGGTTAAGTTAAATTGTTATGCTATAATAACTCATAGCGAGTCATTCGCAAGATAGTATTTTTAGATTCAAGTATGCAATTTCAACATATGATAAATCACTGAGATTGTATTCCACGTAACTTGTTTTTCTTCATCAGTCTATCGAACAATCACGTAATTACTTTTATATATTTATTGTCAATTATAAGAAATCTTTCAATATTTCGTTAAAAAAGGTGCATCGAGTGTTAGTTTTACTAAATTATTATCTCAATTGATATCTACAAGAATATATATTAATTAAAAATGAGGCAAAAATAATTAATTATTATTAAAAAAAGTAAAATGAAGAACTAAAAAAATAACACGTTTATTTTTATTTTTTAACTAATAGAAACTTATTTACTTGTTAGTAAAATTTACATTAGCCTTGGAGCATACAACTAACACGTGGGTTAGGGTAGTTGGGAGTTATGGGGTAGTTGGAAAGGAAACTATTGTTTAGAATTAATGTTTTAATTGGTCTACTTTTAGGTCATTTCGGCACGCCATTAAATATATACACTTAAAAGGCATGTTTGGCTAAAGAAAAAGAAGATAAAACTTTGTTTCAAACATAATAAAATTTTTTTTTTGAGATTAAGAAAAATTAATACTTTAGATAAGATATTAATTTATCGAAATGTGAATAATTTAATTAAAATATATTTACATTAAAAATTAATAATTCTAAACTATTTAACAATCTTTCTCAAGTAAAATTATTTTCACATACAACACTATGTTATCTCTACAGAAGATATGAGAATACAAAAATGCATTTTATTTCAACAATCATCCACACAAAGATTTCGCAAAATATAAAAGTATATCTCTATCATCTATCGCACTTTATGTTATTTGCTAAAAACGTGCTTAAATCTATATTAAACCTCTCGAAAATAATCTCAAGTCATAAATATGTTTAAAAATTGATCAATTATTCAAATGTGAGAATTACTTAGCAAATAATCAACCAGCGCAAATTAATGTCAAAGTGGGAAAATTTTGAATTAAAGCTTCATACAAGATTTACATTGTCATTCTAGTGTAGAAAAGTTTAGCTTAACATATTTCAATCACAAAAATACATATAAGAGTGAAAATACATCATCCGAATTTTAGAATAGAGAAGAAAATAGATAACGAGTCTTCAATAAAACTTGTATTGCCTTCTTCTTCATCTATGCTTGAACCCCAAGGAAAATCCAATTAGATGCATTCTTCAAGGGAATTCAGTGTTTTTGTCTTTAAAATTGTGGATTGTATTGTCCAAGAGTCCATAGATATATAGACATGATTTTAGTCTTCAAAAATGGGCAAAAAGTTGTCAAAATGAACTCTGAATTCCAATTATCAAAATTAGAACTAGATCTGATGTAGTAGTTTCGCTCGAGTGAAAATAATTCTCTCAAAAAAAAAAAAATAAAATATGTGCTCTCTGTTCTAACCTTCGCTCAAGCAAGACTCTATTTCCAATTTCATGACTTTAGCCAATTTTTTTCTTTCCTTCATCTTGCTTCGCCTCCAAATTTCTAGAACCGCCTACTTTCCTTTCATTAGGCATTTTATCCTCGCGATATGCTCTTTTCTTCAACCCAATGCAACTCCAAGTTGGAGTTTCATCTCGTGACACACAAACAAACCTAACATTAGTAAAATTAAACTCCACAACACTCGAAATACTAACAAAAATGCCTCGTTAAGAAGTCGAAACAACTGCATAAATTTTAATTGTGGATGCTCTTAACGAGAGCGTCCTCAAATTAAATTTTAATGGATTTTAAATCTCTATACTTTTTAGTATTTCCAACTCAAATTTTATAGATTTCATTAAAATATAGGTGTCCTCTAACTTTGATTCTAATTGTTTTTTAGAATTTTGTGTGTGCTTAACAACTCGTGGGTTTCATTAATTGGAAGAAGTTGAATAGATTTTAGGGATTTTTTTTTATAAATAAGCTAATTTTTGAAAATAATTTCAAAAATCCATTCATGTTACATTTATTCTAAAAATACTGTTTTTTCAAACTATTATTTTAATTTATTATATTATATATTACATATAGTAATTGAATCATTAATTACCAGATTTGATGATAATTCATATATTATAGAATCTTTTATTGTTATAGTAATCGAATCCTTAAAAATAGGAATTGATTGGAATATATATATACTAGTGAAATTCACATGCTTTGCACGTATTGTATTTTAATTAAGTATTTAATAGTGTGGTAATTGTTAGTGAATTTTTTAATTATTTTTTCACTTATGAAAGATTGAGTAAAATATATATTAAAACATATTGAGAAAATTATGTATTATTTAAAAGTGGGCGATATAGCTTCAATTGATCTTTAACAAGAACGTTTTCATTTTTAAATGATGCAATGAATGGTGTGTAGTTCACTAACATAATTGATTAATACAAATTGTAGAACTAAATACTTCAATTATGATCTTATAAGATTATTCTGTTGCTTTAAATTTTAAACTTATTCCACATTTTTCCTCATTATGACCCGACTTTTTAAATTATTTCAAATTTTCAATTTAATTTTATTCATTCTAATGTATCAAACATTAAAAAAAGTTTAAATCACACGAGTTTCGTGAGATATGCATAAGATTTCTTGTGAACTTGGGTAATAAGTAGTAAAATACCTATTATAGATTAGCATAAGTTGTTAATTAGTGATTTTATTTTCTTAGTATATTAGATAGGATTGTACTCGTAAATATATTTTCCTTTTTTACTCTTGGAACTTTCTATCTTGAGAGTAGTATTCTTTTTCTCTTTTTTCTTGCATAGTGCAAGATTTTTGTGCTTGTGGGTAAATTTTCTTGGACTTAATTGTAATTTGATTCAGTAATCGACAGAAAAAATAAATTAAAACTATGTATTTCTTGTAATCTTGATCACTGTGTTGCTAACTTAATATAAGTAATTAATTGAAGGAATTTCGATTACAAATGATTTTGAAGTTCAAAGTGGGTTGCTTGATATATGTTACTATGTCTCGACCTAAGAGGCTGAACCTAGAGCCTAATATATATGTGTGTGGAGCTGAATTTTGTTTCAATAATTTTAGTTATTAGGAATTTGGATAGTTTATATTTGGAGAAAAACAAAAATAATATTTAATTGGGTATTCAAAATAATAAAGATATCTACAAAAAATTTGGGCAATTTTTCGAAAGACACGACTAAAATTGGAAGGATGACGAGAAAATAGCGAAATATTGGAAAAAAAATTAAGGTTGAAAAATCTACAATTGAAAAAAAAATGAAAAGAAAAGAAATGATGAGAAATAGAGAAAAAAAAAAAAAAAAAGAATAATAGTTGGGCACACATGCCTATGAATAGTGCCCAACTCACTTCACTCTTTTAATATATACTAGTTTTGGCCACGTGCATTGCGTTGCGCTTATGAAAAATGTAGTGAAAAGTTTTAGGTTGAAACGATACAAACCTTTTATACAATTATTCCTAAAATAAAATAAAAATTAAAAATAGTTCAATGTTCATTGTTAAAAAAAAATTAAAGAAAAAAAATTTTGTCAAAAAAAAAAATTAAAGATTTTTTTTTTTAGGTTGTGGGCATATCCGAACGATTTTAAAACAATAAAGACCTTTCATGCAATTATTCCTAAAAAAAAAGGAACAGTAAAATATTGTTCATGAAATTCATTGCCAAGATGCCTCGGCAATGAATTTCATTGCCGAGACATATCGGCAGTGAACAGTATTTTACTGTTCACAATTGTGCTTTCTTTTTTTTTTTTTTAAAGAAAATGAGTTTAAAAAAAATTGGTGAACAGTAAAATAAATTTCATTACCGAAAATTTTACTGTTCAAGGTTTTTTTTTCTTTTTTAATGTGGCAACATTATAAAAAATAAAAACATTCAATTTGCTTAAGATAAAATAAAAAAGATTAATGAAAAAATTGAATGAAAAATGTAAAAATATAAAACATTCAATTTGCCACCAATATTTCACAGTGCGTACGAATCCTTTTTGGGCATTTTTTAACAATAAACATCCCAACTTTCTTTCAATTTTTTGGGTTATTTTTTATATACTAAATTAAATAACTAAGATTCATAAACGATGTGGTAGAGTGACTATTTTTATATTTTTATTGAATTGCACCAAGAATTTGAATTGGACCAAACTTTCAGCTACAACTTTTTCAGTTTTTTAACTAATGACTCAAAAGCTAAATATTAAAGAATTGTGTACAATTTGTTTATATCATCAAACCAAAAAAATTTGGTGAAAAATTAAATGAAAAGTAAAAGGAGAAAAATAATAGCATTTATTTAGAATAATTTGTAAAAGGTAAAATAAAAAAATAAGATTAGTAAAAAATTGAATGAAAATTAAGTGTAAAAAAAAAAAATTAAAGAAATTTTTTTTTATGTTGTGGGCATATTCGAACAATTTTAAAACAATAGGGACGTTTCATGCAATTATTATAAAAAAAAAATTGAACATTAAAATACTGTTCATGAACAGTAAAATATTGTTCATGAACAGTTGACATTGCAGAGATGGCTCGGCAATGAAATTCATTGCCGAGACATCTCGGCAGTGACTGTTCACAATTGATTTTTTTTTTTTTTTAATGTGGCAACCTTAATAATAAAAAAAAAAAAAAAAATTTCATTGCCGAGACATCTCGGCAGTGAACTGTTCACAATTGATTTTTTTTTTTTTTTTTAATGTGGCAACCTTAATAAAAAAAAAAAATTCATTGTCGAGACATCTCTAGAAATGAAGCTATTCACAATTGAATTTTTTTTTTTTTTTAATAATGTGGCAACCTTAAAACAATAGGGACCTTTTGTGCAATTATTCCTTTAAAAATTGAAAGAAAAAAAAAAAAGAAGTTAAATACTTGATTGCCGAGCCATCTCGGCAATCAAATTTCGAGTACTTTTTATTTTATTTTTTAAATTTTATTGTGTCAAATGGGCTTTTAAAAAAAATTTGGTGAACCATACAAAGGTATATATACATTTAGAATTCAATGACAAATTTATCATTATATAAATTCAATTTTACATTGAAAGAAGAACAAAATATGCAGCTGTATTTTAATTAGGCACTACGTTTATAACCTCATATAAAGCTTACGAGGATAAAACAATAGGGACCTTTTGTGCAATTATTCTTTTAAAAAAAAAAGAAAAAGAAATTAAACAACATTCATCAATCTCGGCAATCTCGGCACCTCGGCAATCAATTGCCGAGCCTGCTCTGTCAATGGAAGGATTTTCAAAACTAAAATGCGTGCTGAACACATAGAGCTTGTGACGAGCCTTTCTAATTTGCAATGATTTTTGATGAAATAAAAAAGAGAGCACATGTAGTTTTTCGGCCAAACCAGTTCAAATAAGTGCATCACCGTCAAAGAGCAAAATTAAGGTTATGATTTTTTTTCCCGGGGAAACATTAGATCTCATGGAGCAAAACAAAAATTCAAAGACAGAGACATGCATAACAAGGACAACACAAGCAAGCTTCAAATGACTTCAAAAGAAATGATTCCATCTACTATCAAACAAAGGGAAAGATAAAAAAAAATCATGGTAAATGGATAAAGAAGACCCAAAAAATCTAATAATACACGTCAACAAAAATACCGACTAATTGATCTTGACTCATACCACTCCCAAATAAGAACCTATGATTTTCATATCAGGAGTATAGCTAATCACTTGACTTAAATTTGACTTTGTTAGACTAATCAAAACAAAGCCAAGTAGTACATGTTTGTGATTAAAGAATATGAAATTCTCAATCACTATATATTATGCTTTGGTTTTATATTTTTGAGTACTAATAAACGATCTACCCATAGATCGGCATTGGGGACAATTTTTCTATTACTACGCAGATGTATCACGTGAAAGCGAAGGCGAGAACTGTTTTGTTAATAACTTTTGCATTCATTTAGCTATTCCATCTGCCACACAAAATAATCAAATCAAATTACTCATAACTCTAGAACATCGGGAATTTTGAAAAGCATAAATTGGACTGTTAGAGCATATAAGTACTAATGATCATCGAAATCATCTACATTTGTAATTTCCTAAATATAGTATTTAGTTCAAATGCAAATGTACTAAAAGAGTCCATCCATTTCAACGAATAATAATCTATTTATTCAAAAAATCTTTGATTCAAAACCTTAAGACGAAGCAATACCTGATATGACAACAATCGATGGAGCACAATGATTTTCTATACATAAAATCAAACATGCTAAGATAATTGAATTGCATTCAGAGACATAAAAGCTAAAATGAATTCCTTAAACTCATTTATATTGATTCACGACTTCTACTACCGCTTTCTCCATTTTATAAAGGAAGAAAAACAATATTTAGCTTCACGTATGGAAGTACATTCCTATCAAAGGAGCCAGGAAACAAGACACAATAAAAGTAGCATACGATTAAATCAAAACTTGTGAAGTTATGGACGAGATGAACATAGATCACACAAATTGGGTGTCTATATCAAGCGTGATGACTAATTGTAAATGATGGCATAATTATTTAAATTTTAATTCACATTATCTTTTTCCTTGATGGAAAAAGAATGCATATTAAAATCCCTATCTTAGCAAAAACATATATGCAACCGCAGTTGGCATAACAATTGGAGAAAATTTTAGGACATATAGCACTTTACTTAGCCAACTTATGTGCTGAATGTTCAAGAAAATGGATGTTGATAGGCAATCTAAACCTGCGGCAGACGTAGAGCAATCTCGGCAACCAGATTTGGTTGCCGAGGTATCTCGGCAAAATGCATGTTTTCAGGGACAACTGTCAAGATAGCTGCAATTCTTTCAAATGTTGTGGTTCTGTCGTCAGACAACTTTGATGAGATTGTGCTTGACGAGACAAAGGACGTTCTTGTTGAGTTCTATGCACCCTGGTAGGTGTATGTATAATATTTTCTTTCTATGCTGTTCCTTTACTTGAATATGAGATGTCAAAGTGATTGTTTCCAAAAGTTTTCTTTGTGACCATTTGCATGAAATGTGTCACTTCATATGATTGTATCCTACATTTCTATGCTGTTCCTTTACTTGAATATGAGATGTCAAAGTGATTGTTTCCAAAAGTTTTCTTTGTGACCATTTGCATGAAATGTGTCACTTCATATGATTGTATCCTACATTTCGATTGATGGTATTCTTTTCCTGTGTGTGGTCATTGCAAAAACCTTGCTCCTGTAAGTAAATCACAAGCTTATCAATGAGACCGCCATGGATGGTGAATAATTTATTGCAAAACATCTCGTTGTTTCAATTTTGTAGATTTATGAAAAGCTAGCAACAAACATTCAAGCCGGAAGATGATGTAGTCATTGCTAATGTGGATCCGAGCGATAAGTACAAGGACCTTGAGAGAAGTAAGTAGTAGAAATAGTTGTTTCTTCTGTTGTAATATCAATACACGCCCACTTTCAGAGCCTCCTGTGATTGGTCCAGTTAATCAAGTGCTATAGATAAGTTCCATCTCGGCAATCAATTGGTCCAGTTAATCAAGTGCTTTAGATAAGTTCCACCTCGGCGGCAATCAATTGATTGCCGAGTTTGATGAAGTGTTTATTTTTTTTTTTTAAAGAATAATTGCAGTATAAAAGGTCCCTATTGTTTTAAAATCGTTGTTGGCATATTCCAACGATTTTAAAATAATAAAGGACTTTTGCAATTATTCCTTTTAAAAAAAAAAGTAAAAATCTTGATTAGCCGAAGCCATCTCGGCAATCAATTTGATTGCCGAGATGGCTCAATTGGGTACCCCAAAATTACGCTTATTGATGGAGGAAGCTTTGGAGCGTAAAACTATGCAATGCGTGGGACGAGCTTACAATCTCGATTTCATGTTCTTTTGGCCAAATGCCAGAATATCTGTGATGGGAGGAGCTCAGGTATCTTTACACTTAAATTGTGTTTGAAATCACGAGATTGTGCTACATTTAGAATCGACAACAGGATTTTATTTCCCCAAATTTCCCTTGTTCAGAACCTTAGGATTTGAAGTTGGTTTTTATATGGTAAGTCTAATATAAAATTTTCAGTTATTTGAAATCGCACTAAAAATGGTAAGATTTGATGAGCTTTGGCATTTCAAATTGCAAGGATTCTCGTGTTCCTTTTTGTCCTTATTATTGAGTATCTCGTGCATTCTTAGTTCATTGCAAGCAACAACATTATTCCTCTAAATTTCCAACTTTATCATGATAGCGAAGAATTGAGACGAGAAAGAGTATTATCGACACGAGTTCCAAATTCGCAGCTTGTAGTACTTCCAATAAAACCCAATACTAAGTTGTTATTTGTTAATTTCGATGGCCCTGTTAGAAGTCTTTGGGGTCTTGGCTCAAATAGAAAAGGGGCACCGGAAGAAGGCGGAGTTCGGTAGGACATTACTTTTCAAAGCCGAGAGAGCTTAAAAAAAAAAAAAAAGTAAAATACTTGATTGCCGAGCCATCTTGGCAATCAAGTATTTTACTTTTTACTTTTTTTTTTTTTAATTGTGTCAAAGAAAATGGGCTTAAAAAAAAAAATTGGTGAACGATATATACATTTAGAATTAACAAGTTAAAAATAGTGAATGACATTGCCGAATGTTTAACGCACCATATTCTCATCTTGGTCTTTTGCATGGAAAAGGGATGTACAAGAAAGAAAGTGGATCAAGTTCTTATCCAAATACTTCCACTTTGATTATCGTTATGGCGGGAAGTATTACAAGCAGACAACCTCCAACCCCTCAAAGTTGGTCCAGTTTGAGTCTAATGTTGGTTAATACAAAGCTTCTTTGTATTATTCATCGCTTCTGATTGTATAGACAATTTTATATGGGAAACTTCATCTTCGTTATCTTATGTTGCGAGAAATTGTGAAGAACCGATTTAGTTGATTTTATGATGATGCATATGCTACTTTTTACGATTCATATTATCTTTCTTCAACATCCTAAAGTACAATCTCAAACCGATAAAAACTAATGAAATGGCGTCAAGTCAATCCAAATTCAATCGAAATAACTCACGCTTTACGTAGATACACTTTGGCCATAGCAGGTCCAAATCAATCGCCTTGTTCGCATCAAGAATGGCTCTCGATCATCAAAATTTTGAAGAAAATTTCGAGGATCTAATTTAATTTATCGATTATTCGGACCTCAAATTTGAATCATTTTTCCAATTTCTCCCGTGAGTTCTATTCTCGACACGTGTTTATGCATGCATATGTATAAATTACAAAGGTAAAAAATTAAGGCTATTTCATTGTCAAAACGGTGTCGGACGAAAAAAGCTACAAAGAAAAAATTAAGGCTCTTATAGTATTGTATATATATATATATGACAAAATATTTTATTATTATAACTGTCAAATATATATAATTTGTATCAAAATATCTGTAACAAAAACAAACAAAACTCACGTTCTCTTCAATTTCAACATTTGTAACAATCTGTGTTACAAATTGAGATGTAAAACATAATATACCAGTTTTCACAAAAAAAAAAAAAAAATCATGATATATACAATTGTATCATTTGTATCCTATTAAACATCAATGTTATAAACATCATATTAAACAATAATATACCAATAATAAGTAATATCATCTATATTATTCATTGTTACATAATAACCAATTGCGTGATATGTGTTATATAATATCACATAAAAATCAATGTTACAAAACAGTGTATTGTAATATCTTTATCATTCAATGTTACATAATAACATATTGTGTAATATTTGTTACATAATATCACATTGAAATCGGTGTTGCAAAACAATGTATTGTAATATCTTTATTATTCATTATTACATAATAACCTATTGTGTAACATTTGTTACGGAATAATCAATCGTCATAATAATAATTTATATTCTTTAATAATCAATCGTCATAACAATTTATATTCTGTAACAATCGTCATAATAATCAATCATCATAATAACCTATTATATAAACTTTGTTACCGGAGAGATATAACATACTCTATATTCTATTACAAAAATGGTAAAGAATGTACTAAGATTTCGTGAAGATTTTTGGAGAGGATTTGCGTTAATTTTAAAGATTTGGTGTGCTCGATTTGGGGAAGATTACCTTAATTTGAGGACGCAAATTCCAGTTATAGAAATGATTGTATATTAACTATATTTTGTTTTGATTTTAAACCATTATTTTATTTATTAATATAATAATATAAAAACAGTATTTTTAAAATAAAAGAGTTAAGTTTGCAAAAGTTGGTAAGTAGTATATGTAATTTCCACTAGATTTTAGTGGATTTCGAGTTCATAAATATAAGTGATAATTTCACCCTATACTACAAAATGTAAAATAATTTAAAAAATACTATTTAACTTTTTTTATTCTAAAAATACTATTTTTTATTTTTATAACACTTGTTGTTACATTTGTTATGTTTGTTAATAACAAATGTAACACATTTATTATAACTAAAATAACAAATGTAACAAATGTAACAACAAGTGTTACAAAACTAAAAAAACAGTATTTTTAGAATAAAAAAAACATGATAGTATTTTAAGAAATAGTTTATTTATTGTGGTTATTTTTGAAAAAACCCCTAAATATAAATACTAAGTTCTTTAAAAATTTCAGTCTCGCCTTCATATTTTCATGGACACATAACTTGCTTTAATTTTAATTTTTTATTCAAAAATTCATATTCAATTTGTGCACAATGAGTAATCAAATTAAAAGACCATATATACATTTTACGAATTCAATTGAAATGAAATACTTAGGTGTATATTTATGATATGGCAATATTTTGTAAAACATAATTTATAACGTCAAACATATGAAGTATTTCCTCATTTTAATTCACACAACACTCTCTTATTTTCGTTTTAACCATGCACTCAAAAGTATTTTCTTTATTCAAATGATATAAAATACAAAATTCTACATCAACTTTAGTTTGGGCTCCAAATTCCAAAAAAATAATTAAAAAATTAAATATTATGTTTATGATATATTGTGACAAAATGCAAGTTAAATAACCTGTTTTATTTTAAATAAAAACACATTATATGTATTTAAATTTATTAAGTTAAGATGTACTAAAGAAAATTTAACTTTAATAATTCAAATCCATGAATTCCATAAAAATCTATAATATAGAATTTTGTTAAAATCTTATAAATATTATAAAATTCTATTCAAATTCATGAAACCTATAAAAATTTGTAAATATTAAGAATTTTATTAAAATATGAGTCGTGGACACTCCTACTAAAGTTAGGAGATTAGTACCAAAAAAAACAATTATATGTATATTTTGAGAAAAAACTAAATTACAAAAATAGAAATTTTTATATTTTCATTAGACCCTAAAAGATATAAAATAGAAGTATTTCTCAGTATTCTAAAAAGCGCGTCTAAGTGCGAAGCGTGGACCTCCATGTCTCGCTTAGGTCATAGGTGCGCAATTAAGCGGTCAACTGTATTTTATAACTAAAAAGTGAACGCTTAGTCGCGCCTAGCCTCGCATAGTCTCGTTACATCTAGGTGCACGCTTTTTTGTTTAAATTTTTTTTCTATCTTTTATTTTAATATTTAAAATAAATAAATTTTGCTCTCGTCTTACCTAAGTTCGAAAAATTTGAAATTTGGTGTTCATATCTAACCACGCTTTACTTTTTTTAAAATACTGATATTTCTTACACATTTAACGAGATTATTAATTTTTAGTACATTTGCATGAGATGAAAGATATTAATTTATCGAAGATTCATCACTGATCGTAGAGAAGTTTACTTCACTACAAATACAAAAAAAGTACTTTTTTATCCGTCACTACATCTCCATCCTCTCAAACCATCCATATATTTCTTCATATTCTTCTCCATATTCATCAAAATCAAATTCTCCTCAAACAAAACTTTCTTTCTCATTCTTTCTTCTCAATCCATTAAAATCTTTTACAATCGAATTTTACTACAAAAAAAGCGGTATACTAATTTATTGAGATTTTACCACAGTGCTAAATATTAAAGCATTGTATTTGTCCGTTTTAAGTGTAGCCAAACATATTTGTAACGAATTAAAAGAACGAGATGGAATAATGGAATTACAACTGGGTCCAAATTCCAAAAGTTAAAATTACCAAACAAGACCCTGAAAACCTGAATCAAATTCAATCCACTCCTCTTCCAGTTTTCAACCAGCAGCAGAGAAAAATTTCTGTATTGCTGTGTGTGAGAGAGAGAGAGAACACGCACAACCTAGAGAGATGACGATGACAAGCTTAGTCAGCATGTCATCCTTAACCTCCCATGTCCCATTCAATGGAACCCCTCTTCGCTCTTCTCCCCCTTCTCTATGTGCATCTCCATCTCTCCCCCTGCTTAAGGTACTCTCTCTCTCTCTCTCTCTATATATATATATATATATATATGTGTGTGTGTGTGTGTGTGTGTGTGTGTGTGTATACGTGCAATTATGAATACATCTACATGTGTACTTTTATGATTGAAGTTTCTATCACTATTGAATGAATTAATTGATAGAAGGGAAGTTGGGGACGCGGATTTAAGCTGCTTAGAGTTAATTGTTTGTCGGATCAGAGTGAAGATGCCGCCGAGTCCAAACTCGAAACGACGTCTCCATCTTCGTCTTCTTCTATGATTAATGATGATTACACGGAAAATTCAGCATTCAAGTGGTGTGCAGCTCTTGGAGGCCTTGGATTTTTGGAGACTTCCTACTTGACCTACCTTAAGCTCACAAATTCTGAAGCCTTCTGCCCCGTCGGAGGCGCTACTTGCACAACCATCCTCAACAGCGATTTCTCTGTCGTTTTTGGTACTCTCTTCCTTGCCTTAGTTAAAGGAGACATTATTAGTTATAATTTTGAATATCAGTGTTTTTTGAATCATGCTTTATGTAGAACTCACCTTAAAAGTGGCTTATAATGGAAGGGCGCCCAAAGTACTCATAAATGCACAAAGCAGGCCTTGAACGAGCAATGTGGAAATAGCTGCTTTTAAGTCTAAAGGGAATCTGGATTTCCACTCCACATGGATTGGTCATTATGCTTTTGATTTCATCAATAGCTGCTTTTATGAGGCAAATTTTTATTCAATTCACGGTAACAAAGAAATGAAATTGCTTACGGAGAGATGTCTAGTTCTATCTTATCTCAGAAGAATTAAGATGCTTTGGTAGCTTAACATTCAAGTTTACATTGGAGAGTGACAATTCACGAGTATAACCCATCGTTGTATGTTCTAAACGCATTTTTAGATTGATTTCATTATGTATTTACCATCAAAACTCTTTTAAAAACTTTAAATTCCAATTTAGAGTCACAAAAACAAATTTTGAACGACCATATTGGATGTTCAATGTCGAATCACAAACTTTTTTGTCAAAATTGTACAATATTCAAGCATAAAACCTACTCAGAAGAATTAAGATGCTTTGGTAGCTTAACATTCAAGTTTACATTGGAGAGTGACAAAGCTGAGGATATATCATTTTCCTGGTGCTAAATGATATTGGCTCACATCAATTACTTTATAAATCTTTTAAGCAAGTAGAACTTCTTTTTCATCTTAGGTATTTTAATTCCCTCTTGTCGATATTTTTGTACGAATATTTATGCTTTATAAGGCCTAGTTTGACGTTTTTCTATAGTTTAATTGGTAACCACTGTCACCTGATCTTTAACTTGTGTTGTTTGATACTTATGAACCTATGATCTTTCGAACTAATTGTTTTGCATTAAGATATATTTAAATTGATCAAAAGAATTATGCAATTTACAATGCAGGTAAGTGTTTGGGAAAAGATTTATTTTTTATCCTTTTATTTTTGCCAGGTGTTCCTCTTCCATTGGTAGGTATGCTGGCATACGGATTGGTTGCAACCCTCGGCCTACAATTGGGTGCAAAGGGCAGGCTTTTTAACATTGAAAAAAATGATGCTCAGATGGTTTTAATCGGAACAACTACTGCTATGGGGGTTGCTAGTGCATATTTTTTGTATATTCTGAGCACAAAATTTGCAGGGGAATCGTGTTTATATTGCTTGGCATCAATAGCATTATCCTTCAGCTTGTTCTTCATCACCCTAAAGGTCTTTTCCCTGGCAAAATTCTTAGCTTTTCTTAGAGCCAGATTACTGCTTTGTGCTATAGTAATGACAAGAAAGTTTTGGATCGCAGAGTTTGGGGTCTCAGGAGATTCAGAAAACAGTGGGTTTACAGCTTTGCATAGCTAGTTTGGTGGTTTTTGCCTTAAGCAGATCATACAATGCTGCCGAACCTGTATCCACAAGGTAATATAACAGTGAAGTGAAATGGGATAGCCTTCAGCAAATTCTCACTTACTTAACTAGGTGTTCTTACAGAGTAATAAGGATTCTTCTGAGTTGGTAATCTTATGAGCAAGGTGGAGATATGAATATAGGATTTTGTTCTGAAATGAAAAATTGCTAGTGTAGTTGTAGGATGATCAAGAAAATAAACCAGTGGAACAATGTTAAAAAGGCCATGATTTCCTCATGAAGAGAAGAAATAAAAATCCTAGATTTTGGACCGCCAAGAGAATTTTTCTCTCTTTCTTTTTCCTTAGGTAATTTGTGAAGGAAATATTGCCTTACAAATCACTGATGTATTCATTACAGAACCATGGATGGGACAAATTCATTACAAATCCTATCTGCTATCTCTTTTTATGAATTTAACCTCTTGAAAAAAGGATTAGATGTATTTTGTGGCTATATCTGAATTTGAACAAATTGATCTTTCGGGTTCCTTATCTGTTGTTTGCAGGTTGCTTAGTTTTTTTTATCCTTTTTGTGGGTCCAAGTTCAAAGATGCTTGTTGAAATATGATAGATTGGACTGTTAGATGAACAAAATGTTCAGTTAATTTCCAGGTCATTTTTTTTTATTGAGCATATACTCAAATGGAACCATTTTCATCTGCTTACCTTGGGTCAGACTGGCACTTTGATTG
The DNA here is from genome assembly GCA_023638005.1 of Forsythia suspensa. Taxonomy (NCBI): domain Eukaryota; kingdom Viridiplantae; phylum Streptophyta; class Magnoliopsida; order Lamiales; family Oleaceae; genus Forsythia; species Forsythia suspensa. Next base: position 12,532,959 of record CM042672.1, read on the forward strand.
AGTGATTAGACCTTACTCAAGTACAGTTCCTTTATACTCAAACTAATGTTTGGGCATTTGAACAAAACCGCTGTATTGAACAAGATTAATTATGAATGTTTACGAGGATAGTTGTACTATTGTCCTTGTTTAAAACATTATACAACTATAAAGAAATATACAAGGATAGCAATTTTTATGTCAAAAATATTATTCGAATTCAGTTGTTTTTTTTTTTTTACTGATATTTTATTTTTTCAACCTGGATTTCATAAAATCTATCTGGGTTAAGGTTGAACTCGTCAACTTAATGATAAACAGAACCCTCTGTAATCTGTGAAAATGTTAATTTTGTTACTATATTATACATTCCATTCAGATTCTAGTTGTAGTAGACTTGCTAATACTTAATCCCATTAGGACAGTTGATTACTTAAGAGATTTGTTGATTCTGGGTACATATTCAGTCCCTGTTGCATATTGATAACAGTTAGATTTGAGAACTTAGCAGATCGTTTTGAATACTACCTATTCCTGATCTTCAACTCTAAGTTTACACGTCCCTATGAAATCTCTTTTTAAGTTATTTACCATATTTTCAACAGGTTGGCAGAGACTGAAATACCATATTTCACAACCGAGATCACAAAAAAGTCAAGTCCTTTGGCTCTTTCTCTTGCGAGACATCTACATTCAATAGGAGCAAAACTTTATGGGGCTTTCTGGTGTTCACATTGTTTTGAACAGAAAGAGGTACTTCCCTTTTTGGCAGTTGCTTACAGTGCTTATTCTATATACACATGAACTATCATAGGGATGGCAAAAGGGCCGGGTATGGGCCCGAGCTCGTCTAAGGACAGGCCTAGGCTGGGCTGAAGAAAAAAAGAAAGACCGAGCTAGGCCGGCCCGTGAATTTCACGGGCCGGCTCGTTGGACCTGCCCGTGGATCATAAATTTCTATCATAATTTTTTTTTAACCTTCTAAACTCAAAACAAAAAAACGTGCGGCCCGTGGCTCACTGTGTGGCCCACGAGCCACGGGCCAGTTCGGGCTCCATTTTTTGGACGGGCCGAGCCATGGCCCGTGGCAAGGGCCGGGCCGCCATTGCCATCTCTAAATTATCATATCGTGAGATGCTAGAACCATACAATATTAAATTCATAATTTTTTTGAGTAAAACGTGATATATATTTTCTTGTGTGTTGAAATGAAGCTTGCATTCTTTATGGTCATAATGGCCTCGTAGAGATGTTATAAAATCTTCAAGCCAAAAGTAGTGAAAGAAAAATTTTACCCACTTTTTAAGATGGTGATAATCGAAACTCTTTTTTTTTTGCCGAATACAAGACTGATAATTGTCGCTAAGAAAATCCCGGTAAATTTTGGGGTCCATTTGGGAGTCATTTTAGAAAAGACCACTCGAAAAATGTCTTGAGAATGTTTGAAAAAGTATTTTTACTATCTTATGACATGTTAGCACAAATGTGGGATGATTAAAAACACGTTATTTGCCCAATTTCTGGGTGTTTTGGGTGTTCTATTTTATTTTTTTATTGGAAATATAGAAAACATCTATTGTATGATATTTGTTTTCAGCTATATCATGTTTTTCTTTTTCAAAAATATTTCTAGAATGGGAAAAAAGTAAGGTAGCGTTTCATTTGCTGTTTTTTTTTTTTTTTTTTTGTAGAATACTCAAAACTTGTTTAGTCTGGTATTTTTGAAAATGTATTTTTGAAAACATGGTAAAACTTATAATATAAAACTCAAAACATGTTTTTTGACGTTTTCAATGATTTGAGTAAAAATACCAAAAACACTCAAAGCACGGGAAATAAGCGTTTATACAAAAATTCTACAAAAAAAAAAAAAAAAAGTTCAAGCCCTTATTGGTTATTTAAATAAAAATTCTAAAAAAATTTATTTAAATGAAAATAGATAAAAATTCTCAGTCCACATCATTACTTTTTATTTTTTTATTTCCTAATTTTTGCCAAGTCAATTTATTATTTGTTTGTATTTTATTTTTGTGGCGGGAAATTTTTTTTTGTAAGATTTACCAACTTTAAAATGTATTCCATTTCAAATTATTAAATGTTTCACCTTGTTATTTTGATTAAATAGGACTAGTCTTTTTGATTATGCGGACTATAGATTTAATCATTGAGTGATATTAAATTGTCCTTACAATTCTTCTTTTCTTGTCTCTTTCTCTTCTTCTCTATCTTCTTTCTCTCTCCCATTCTGCATCAAATGATGGTAAGACTATTGCTCCAATAGATGACTTTTCTATAGAGATCATTAATATCTAAGCTATAAGACATGAACATTTTCCCAGCTAGACCCTAAATTTGGCGATTTTCTAAGCTCACTGAACATTTCTATGCTTTTTTCAAATAACAGGTAACTTTGGCTTAAGCCATATATTACTATTGTCAGACAGAAAAAGCTACTATTGCCATTGAAAGAAAAATGCATACAGTAGATATGAAACAAATTTGACATGAAATTCTTAGAATTTTTCTCTCATTTTTCTGACTTTGTTACACAAATCTTTTCATAATTAAAAATTTCTCTAATTTATATTTCAAAAATTACAAAATGAGGCTTTCATGTCCTTGATGTGTTGAGGTGTTCCTTGTATGTGAGAACTATAAAAATATGAATAATATAGGACATGCCACATGGTGTGTCGAACACGTGCCCGAGGCATTCTGGGAAGTTTCCCTCGAGTGTCAAAAATTTAAAGTTGTTCACAAAAAATAGGGCACACCATGTGGCTTGTTGGACACGTGTCTTGGAGTGTTAGTGTCGGATGTGGACACCCCACCCAGTGGGAGTGTCCGTGCTTATGATGTCACACATGGTTTTTTATCAATTTAAGATATGTTTCTATCTAAGATGTGCTTCATAGGTATCCTGGTGTTGACTATTATCATGTCTATATCTCTCTCACATCTCATGATGTAATGTCATTCGAGTTTTCAATATAGACAACCGACATGGAAAAAACATTATCCTAAATGTTTGCGTAATTGATTAATGTCATCCTCTTGGCATTGTTTTTAGGAGTTTTATCCAAAAGGCAATATCTAAATATGACAAATATGAATTCTTTTCCCCCACTCCCACCCGTGTGTGCTTGAGAGAGGAAATTTCAGATTTATGTACTTAGTCATTTTTGTTTGTGGATGCATGATTCACTATTGGTACAGATGTTTGGACGTGAAGCTGCAGAATTATTGGACTATGTTGAGTGCTTCCCTGATGGAGTAAGCGAAGGAATTAAAATGGCCAAGGCTTGTACAGAAGTTAAACTTGAAGGATTCCCGACATGGGTCATAAATGATCAGGTATGCAAGCTCTTCATGGAAGAATGTGATATTTTTTGTCTTCTTATAATATGTGATCACAGGGTTTACATTATTATAAAGTTCTTGTTATTTCAGAAATATCTACCTCTACAATTTAACCTCCAAAAATCCTACTCTTTATCTTAAAATGGCTTTATGCCTACTAGCATAATTAACTTGGTTAACTGGTGATTCTATAAACTCTTTCGCACAAGTTTTGACAAGAATTTAGCATGTTTGGCTAAGCTTAAAAATAAGTAAAACGTGTTAATTTTAAGTAACTTTTTTAGTCCAAATATGTTTGGATAAGTTACATTTTTTTTTTTTTTCTAAGTAAAAATGTTAGTTGTTTTGAAAATAGGTAAATTGTTTTTATATTTCTAATATTGATCACAACAACAAACTTATTTTATTATATTTCTAATTTTGATCACAACAACAAACTTAGGCATTTTTCCCAATAAATTTGGAGTCAGCTATATCAATCCTTCTTCGTCATTTCGTTCAGTTCGTCTAGCTCCTTAGCAATTACTAGTTAGAAACGCGTGCGTTGCACGTATTTTTGTAATCATATTATTAATTTTTAATATTTTTAATTTTTAATTTTTTAATTGTTAATAATTAAAATATTAAAGTAGCGATTGTAATAAATATAAAAAAATATAGTTGTTGATAACATATTATTTTGTATTTATTAATGTTGATATTTTATATTCATTTATAGAAAGCAACAATTGCAATCAAAGATGAGTTTTATATAGTAGTAATATGAATAGTAACTTGAATTCAGTGAAAAGCTTTTGGTGATTTAAACTTTGATAATTGAGGAACTATTGATATCAAATCCTATAAAATTAATGTACTATTTATGGATCTTTAGGGTTGTGTTTTACAAAAAATAATAATTATTATTATTAATTTTATAAGAGAGAATGTAATGATTGACTATATAATATTGTACATTTGTTGGAGTAGTGACTCTTTGTAAAGAATATTTTGTGTATGTTCTCTTTTTATTTAGCGCGTCTGATTTGACGATGTAAATGATAACAACATAAATGTAAGTAAAAAACAAAAACTAAAGAACAATTCTCTCCTCTCTCTTTTATATATATATATATATATATATATATATATAATTATTAATTAAATTAAAAATTAAAAAAAAGCTTCATATATTAGTTGTCAACTATAATAATTGTAATCCAATATATTCAAAACAATATGTTCATCTCCATAATTTGAATTTTAATCCAGGTAATAAAAAAATTTATAATTTTCCCATTAAATTTTTTTTAAAATCCATTTTTCATTTCTTTCATCTACGTAAGGCAAAAAAAATTGAGACCATCTTTTCACCTTCATATTTAATTTAATATATTAAATATTTACAAATTTTAAAGGTACATTTAATACATTGTTAAAAATTTAATATACGATTCTAATGAACAATAAAAGAGTAACAAATAAATATTAAAAGATAATTGCATTCATTTAAGTACAATTGCAATTATATATGAATTTTATATAGTGATAATACTAACAATAACTTGAACTCAGTTAAGACCTTTTGGTGATTGATGATTGACGAATAATTGATATCAAATCATATAGTATTAATGATCTCCAGGACTGCATTTTACGAAGAATATAATTAATAATTACTAATTTTATTGTGAGAAAATTTAATGATTGACTACATAATATTGTACATTTGTTGGAGTAGTAGTTCTTTATGAACAATATTCTTTGTGTATATTCTTTTTTTATTAGACTTGTTTGATTTGACGACGTAGATGAAACGTCATAAATGTGAGTAAGAAACAAAAATTGAAGAAGTGTGAATACTTGTCTATGTTGTAAGAATGTCGTTGATGAACAGTAAGAATATTATTGATGTAGAAGAAGTAAAATGAGAAGAATGTTCTATATATATATATATATATATATATATATATATATATATTAATTAAATTAAATTAAAATGAAAAAAGTTCCACACGTTAGTTATAAACTATAGTATATGTTTGGTGAGGTTTAAAGATTTTGGAAAACATTGGTAAAATGTGTTGTTGAAAAGATGATAAAAGTTATAGGTCGTACAAAATATGTAGTTAAAAATAAATTTGAGAAAAAAAGATTTTTTTTTTAAAAAAGAAAATCAAACATGCTCGTAATCACTTTGTAATTTAATGTATTGAAAATAATATTTTTATCTCCAATTCAGTTTTGATAACTATGATTTGAATTTTAATGCGGTAATAAACAAAGTTACAATTTTTCTCATTCATTTTTTTTATTGAAATTCATTTCTCATTCTTTTTATCTACTTAATGCAAAAATAAAAATAAAATATTGAGATCATCTTTTCATCTTCACATTTAATTTAATAGATTAAATGTTTAAAAACTTTAATTGTATATTTAGTAAATTATTGAAAATTTAATATACAATAAGAATAAACAATAAAATAGTAATAAATAAAATATCAAAAATAATTTTACATTAATGAATAATAAAGGTGAATATGGAATTTTAAAAAGTTTGTATGGGTATATGGTCAAAAAATGTTTCTCCATTTAAGTCCCTTTTAGATTATAGATTAGTATAGATATAGATATAGATGACAGACCATTCTAATTTTGATCCATACAAAAATTATTTAATTTAAAACTTATTTACTTATAACTTCTTAGTAAACTTTTAAGCTTAGCCAAACTTGCTGGTAAGGCTGTGCAGCCTTGCTCTTTGTTACTTGCACATTAAGATGAGTCGTTGTACTTGGCAAAGAAAAGTTCTTGACATGGCTTGAACACGGTAATAATATTTATATACTGCACCATTTTGTGACTATTTGTTTTCTTGGATTGCACTTGTTGCAGGTTTTGAGTGGAGAGAAGGACTTCTCTGAACTTGCTAGTGTATCTGGATTCAAACTTGAAGATTTAAGTCAAACAAAGTAAGATGGCCATTATCCCCCTTGTATACGGCTTTGTTCCTGTCTTTTAATGCTGATGAGGTTTTGGCAGTTGTAATATTCTCAATTAGCCTAGTAGGAAGGTTTTGGTGGGTGTTCATTTTACTCGTATTTCAACTAAAATGGGAATCCCACAAGCCCGCAAGAATGAAATCAATGCTTGGTTGATTAGAATACACCTTTGATGTCTATACCGTCTCTAGTCTCTTAATGGCATGTTGGTATGTTAAACCGAACAACACTTGTCGTGTTGTTATATAGTATCTCTACTCTTTTATGTAACTTTTGCAATATTGACGTCACGCAACTCTTCATCTTCCTGTTATGACTTTTTCAAGATCTTCCTTGAATTAATATGATTTCAATGATAGATTGTTTTGACATTTGTTGACTCATTTTAATATTTAAATAAACTACTAATTATTGAAGGATCATTATCATGAAAGTGTGACTCTAGGCTTAACATCCATCTGTTTATGGTTAGTTGTAGTCTTGAACTTAAAATATGATTGGTTAAGAGAAATAAAGAATTTTTGTTCAGACTTAATAATTCAGATGTTTGACGCTTACTTTATCGGCAGTTACTGTTAAACTTTGTGCTGATCCTAGATTTTAACCAGTATTTTTCAAAATAAGCCCCGTTTTTGTCGAGAACATGCGCATCTTCAAACTAAAGGAAGAACTTCTGTTTATGTAAGGGACCGAAGACTACAGTATAATGCAGTCATGCTCTTATTGTATAGTTCATCAAGAAGAATTATTTTATCTCATTTCTTGTTTATGAATGTGAAGCACGTGATCGACCAACAGTTGACTTGGAAATCACGTGATTAATAAAATTTAATAAGCGTCAATTGCGACAGCGGACAGCCCTGTGGTTTCCAAGGACATTTTGTTCTACTAGTTAAGAATACGTGCGTTTGTAAAGTGATTTTGTAATAATATTATGATTTTTTATTTTAAAATTATCAATGAATATAATACTTAAACGAACTCATTTTCAATCATAAGTTCATCAAATAATTATGACTAACTAAGAAATTATATTCAAACTTTGATAAAACATGTGGTTCTTTAAAAATAAATGGCCTACGTGAATATTAAATTTGAAAGATTATTGATACTCTTTTAATTATATTTTAAATTATATATCTAATAACATATCGAAAAGTAACTTTCTTTTATGAAAATTAGTATCAAATTCTAAAATATATGAAAATAGTAGATATAAGTATAATACAATTTTCATTGATAACGTATTTATATCATTATAAACTACACGAAAACAAAATATTTAGCCTTTTAGGAATTATTTCTCGAGAAAAAAGAATCTCAAATTCTTTGACATAAGATAAATAAGAATTTTCTATTACAATATTCATTCAGTTTTAATGCACCCGTAAATTAAGGTTTTTTTTTTTGTTCTTTTCATGCATTCTTTCTCATAATTCCATCTGAAATATTATTAAATTTCAAGAAAATTCAAAACAACCAGATATTTGATCAATGATTTTAACTCATCACATAAAACCACTTATTATGCGAGATTTACCTTCAACTTATATATAACATGACCCACTTTATCCAAGTTATGTCTTCCTTAACCGCGTGTTTGAAAGAGTTAAAGTAACACCAATTCTAATTGTTCTAACTCGTTATTTCACAATAAATATACGTTTAATTGCTTACAAAATGACATAAAACATCATTCGAGCTTAAATCCATTTGTTATCAAGACTACTACAATAATTAACATTTTTACATTGAACAAATATTTTAAATCAGGAAAAAAAAGATATAGAAATCAAAATTTGAAATCAATATTACCATCATATATATTCTTAAAATTAGTGAATCATTCATGGAAAATTAACACATCAATTATTACCACATTACTATCAAACTAATTATCAAAGATTAAAAATCGTCATTGCGAGGAAAAAAATATTCTTGGCATAATAAAAAAAAGACGAATAACAAATGAAGAAAGTATGAATCAATAATAAGAAAGTTGAAATGCAAAGTCAAATTTATCTTGTTTTGTTATGTTGATGAATGAATTTACTTAAATTCTCGTGCATAATAAGATTGACTCTTTGATTGTTTACAATTAAAGATAATAATTTCAATATATTAAAAAATTTATTAGTATATTTTTATTTATTTTCATTAATTACAATACATATAATAGAATTTAAAGAGACAAATCATTTTTAATGATCAAATGCAATATTTATATAGTATTAAATAGTTTAAATTAAAACCAAAATAAATTATATTAATTGAAAGATGATTTTAAGAATTATAAGTTATTTGAGGGGCATTATCGTCCATAAATGTTTTTCCAATATTTGGAACAGAGGAAGAAAATATGAATCAATAATAAGAAAGTTGAAATGCAAAGTCAAATTCATCTTGTTTTGTTATGTTGATGAAGAAATTTGCTTAAAATCTAGTGTATAATAAGATTGACTTTTTCATTGTTTTACAATTAAAGATAATAATTTCAATATATTAAAAATTTTATTAGTATATTTTTATTTATTTTCATTAATTACAATATATAATGGAATTTAAAGAGACAAATCACTTTTAATGATCAAAATACAATATTTATATAGTATTAAATTGTTTAAATTAAAGCCAAAATAAATTATATTAATTGAAAAATAATTTTAGGAATTATAAATTATTTGAGGGGCAATATCATCCAAAAATATTTCTCCATTTGAGAGACTTTTAGAATTAGTATAGATAACCGAAAAAGCAGTGTGCGAGTGGTAATGGGCTCAGCACATGGGCGGCCGGAGCTCGTGAACTAATGGGCTACGGGCCGAGCAAGGCTTGAAATTTGGCACACAAGCCGAGCCTACCCGACTCGCGGGCCAGCCCAGGAGCCCATATGGGCTGCATTCTATTTAGGTTCTTTACATATATATACTACTTGTAAACATAAATTTCAAAAATACTAAGGTAAATTTATAATTATAATATTACTAGATTATAAATCAAAACTTGTGATATTACTGGACTTTTAATGAGGTATATTTCAATAGGATTGATATCAAAACGATAGAAACAAGAGCTCACACTGTTACAAGTTAAGATAAGTTAAGATAATGATCATTAATTATACTTTATTAGTGAAGAAGATAGATAATTCAAATTTCAAACTCAACATCCATTAAAAAGAAAAAAGAAATCAAATAGAAAAAAAAAAAAAAAAAAATAGATTTACATAATCATCTAACTAAACAAATTTAAGACATTAACATTATACAAGAAATTAACATAAGAAGTGAACAATTGAGAATAACATTATAACTAGGAAAATCACGTAACAATTTAACTAAACAATATTAATTAATATACTACAATGTATAAGCTCATGTGATAAGGACAACACACATAATTTTATCGTATTGACAAACTTTTTTCACGTGTAACAATGTAACTAAATATTTTTCACTAATGCGTATGGGTTCCAAAAAGGGAAAATTATATCATCAACCTACTTTTATTTTTTTCAAATTTTCAAATATACTATATAAGTTTTTTATTTTTAATATTACTATATAATATTTATATATACTACTATTATTTTAAAAATTAATTAATTAATTGTAGTAACATTATCATATATTAACCGCTTAAGCTCGTTTTTAACAATTGAATCATATCATTACTAGATTTATAGTGATCAAAGTCAATTCTTATTTTTTCCTCATTATTACGCATTGAATTAGAATAATCATTTCACATTTCTAAATTCCCGTCCTCCATATTTCTCCTATTATCAATTATCTCTCAACAATTCTTCGATAACAACACTACCAATTTCAAACCTAATTCTGCATGGTAAGTGCGTTCATTGTCATGGGTATTGAGTTCGAATGAAACAATTTTTTATTTTTAATTATAACGATATTTTTTGCTTTTTATTGGGTTCTTTACATATACACTACTTGTAAATATAAATTTCAAAAGTACTAACGTAAATTTATAATTATAATATTACTGGATTACAAATCAAAACTTGTGATATTACTGGACTTTTAATGAAGTCTATTTCAACAAGATTGATACCAAAACGATAGAGACGAGAGCCCACAATCAACGCACTATGCACTGTTACAAGTTATAATAAATTAAGATAATGATTATCCGTTATACCTTATCAGTCAAAAAGATTGAGAATTTAAATTTCAAACTCAATATCCATTAAAAAAAAATCAAATTGAATGCATAAAAATAGATTTACGTAACAATGTAACTAAATAAATTTAAGACGTTAATATTATACAAGAAGTTAACGTAAGAAGTGAACAATCGAAGATAACATTATAATTAAGAGAATCAAGTAAGAATGTAACTAAATGATATTAATTAATATACTGCAATGTGATAATATGTTCACGTGATAGGAATGACACATAATTTTATCATATTAACAAACTTTTTTCCCATATAACAATGTAACTAAATATTTTCACTAATATGCATGGGTTCTAAAAAGGCAATAAATATCGATACAATTAAAAATTAAAAGTTGTTTCGTTCGAACTCAAAATCCATGACAATGAATGTACTTATTATACAGATCAATTGGGTTTGAAATTGGTAGTATTTTTTACAACTATTTAGAGAAATTCCAATTTTAAACTTTTTAAAAAACTCTATATTCAATTTTTACAAAAAGTTAAAATGTGCACTTAATAAAACTTCTAGATTTCTAAATATTTCTAAATATATTTAAATTTATTACACATCAATACATCCCTATATATTAAAAGAGGGAATTGAGTTGGGCACTATTCATAGGAATGTGTGCCCAACTATCATTCTTTTTTTTTTTTTTTTTTTTTTTTACATTTTACTATTTCCTATCTTTTCTTTTCTTTTTTTTTTTTTTCAATTGTAGATTTTTTTAGAACCAATTTTTTTTTCACGCCATTTTTCTCGTTTTCTTTTGGTCGTCTTGTTCGTCTTCCTTCCAATTTTAGTTATGCCTTTTGAAATCGACCAAATTTTTTGCAGATGTTTTTATTATTTTGAATATCCAATTAAATATTGTTTTTGTTTTTCTCCAAATAGAAGCTATCCAAATTCCTAATAACTTAAACTATTGAAACAAAATTAAGTTCCACACATATATATTAGGCTCTAGATTCGGCCTCTTAGGCCGAGACATAGTAACATATATCAAGCAACCCACTTTGAACTTGCAATCGAAATAACTTTTCTTTAATTAATTAATTACTTATATTAAGTTAGCAATACAGTTATCAAGATTATAAGAAATACATAGTTTTAATTTATTTTTTATGTCGATTACTAAATCAAATTACAATTAAGTCCAAAAAATATTTACCCACAAGCACAAAATCTTGCACTATGCAAGAAAAAAGAGAAAGAGAATACTACTCTCAAAGTAGAAAGTTACAATAGTAAAAAATATATATATCCATAAGTACAATCTTGTCCAATATACTAAGAAAATAAAATCACTAATTAACAACTTATGCTAATCTATAATAAACATTTTTACTACTTATTACCGCAAGTTCACAAGAAATCTTATGCATATCTCACGATACTCATGTGATTTAAACTATTCTTAATGTTTGATACATTATAATGAATAAAATAAAATTGAAAAATTGAAAAATTTTACAAAGTCGGATCATAATGAGGAGAAATATGGAATAAGTTTAAAATTTAAAGCAACAAAATAATCTTATGAGATTATAATTGAAGTATTCAGTTCTAGAATTTGTATTAATCAATTATGTTAGTGAACTACACACCATTCATTACATCATCTAAAAATAAAGAACGTTTTTATTAAAGATCAATTGAAGCTATATCGTCCGCCTTTAAATAATACGTAATTTTTTCAATGAAAAAATAATTAAAAAATTCATTAACAATGACCATACTATTAAATACTTAATTAAAATACAACACGTGCTTTGCACGTGAATTTTACTATATATCCCTAAATATTAAAAGAGGCACTTTATAATGGTACTATTCATAGGAATGTGTGCCTAATCACAATTCATAATTTTTTTTAACTTTTTCTTGTTTCCATATCTTTTCTTTCATTTTCATTTTGTTTTTTCAATTGTAAATATTTTTCAGCCCCAATTTTTTCTAACGTTTCACCATTTTTCTTGTCTTCATTTAGTTATCTTATTCGTTTTCCTTCTGACTTCAGTCACGTCTTTTGAAAAATTATCCACAATTTTTGCAATTATATTGATAATTTTAGATACTCAATCAAATAAATTTTTTGTTTTTCTCCAAATAAAAACTATTCAAATACTTAATAACTTAAACCATTGAAACAAGATTTACCCCCACCCCCACATATTAAAAGAGGGACTTTAGTATGGCACTATTTCTATGCCACCATTATTCCTTTTTTTGTTTTTTGTATTTTTAAGTTTTTCTTGATTTCTTGTAATTGACACTTTTTTTTAGTGTGACACTATTTCTATGAATGCCCACCACTATTCATTTACTTCTTTTTTTTCCACATTTTTCTAATTTTTTGAAATTGACACCGTTTCTTTTCAATCGTAGATCTTTTTCATCACCATTTTCTTTTTAACATTTCGTTATTTCACTTATATTTCTTCGTTCATATTTTTCGCTTTTCTTTCGATTTCAAAGAATGTCTTTTGAAAAAGCACCCCAAAATTTACAAATATGTTGATTATTTTGAGTATTCATCCAAATTTTATTTTATAAAGTCATTGTTGCAGATTTATCTCGCTTAACTTTTCGCACCACTGATCAGAATAGATTTAAAGGTTGCTATTGACTCTTATTATTTCTAGGATTCGTGAATTGACCATTACAAGTAGTTGTTTAGTTGTTTAAGTCCTATTTTTGTTAATTTTTTTATACTTATTTGAACATTTTTGTTTGTTTGAGTGTTGATTTTCAATTCTCATTTTTAGTTCTTAAATAGTTCTAATATTCAGTATTTTAATATATTAAAAGAGGGATCTTCATCACTGTTCTTATTTTTTTTTTTTTTAAAATTTTTTTTGATTTCCTAAAATTGACAATATTTTTTTCTTTTTTTTTTTTGGTAGCATTGTTCCTATGAAAATCCACCACTGTTCACTTTCTTTTCTCTGTTTTTTTTTTTTTTTTAGTTTTTCCTAATTTACTGAAACAGAATTGGCAATATAAATTTTTTTTTTTGAAATACAATAGTAATATTAAATTTAACACTGGTCAAGATACAAAATATTGTTTCTAAATATGTGTTCTTTTACACTAATTTGTTTTTGTTTTTATTTTTATTTTTACCTAGGTTCTTGATTATAGAAATTTTTTTTTTCCTGATTTCTTGTTAGCTACATCAAAAGAATATAGTGAATACCATTCATTGGATATTGAAATTTGCACTTCAGAACACACTATTAAGAATGACAAATGCATGTTTTTATTGATAATCGTTGTGTTGAGAAATTATAAGCATAAATTATTTAAATTCTAGAATGAATATTCATTTACTTTTTGAATTATTTTTGTTGATTTAAGCTATTGAGAGTTTTTATTTACTTTTTACTTTTTTTTACATAATTTAGTATTGTGAAATTATGTTTAAATCCTTACAATTATACATGTATATAGTATTGATGTGCTCTATACTATACTATTACGAAAACAAGTAAAATCTCATTAATGCACTTATTTTTATCAACTCTTTTTGAGATTTTTGAATAATTTTGTTGATTTTCAATTTTTAAATTGAGGAAATAAATATAAAACAATAAATCAACACTTTTCCCCAAATTTATTGTTTATTAATTACTTCAAAAATTTATGAAAAATCACTAATTAACAACTTATGCTAATCTAATATAAATATTTTTATTACTTATTACTGCAAGTTCACAAGTAATCTTTAACATATCTCATGACACTTGTGTGATATAAACTTTTTGAATGTTTGATTAATAAACAAAATTAAATTGATAATTGAAAATTTTTATAAAGTCAAATCATGAAGAAAAGTATGGAACTTTAAATTTAAAAGTAGCATAATAATTTTTTTCACATAATAATTGAAGTATTCAATTCTAGGAATTACAATATTCAATTTTGTCGAAACTACACACCATTCATCACATCTAAAAGAAAGAACGTTCACGTTAAAAATTAATCGAAACTATATCGCTTCACTCTTAAAAAATACGTATTTTCTCCAACAAGTTTTAATACATATTTTACTCAACCTTTCATAACTAATAAAATAATTAAGAAACTCATAAATAATGACCACGCTATTAAATATTTAATTAAAATAAAACACGTGCTTTTGCACGTGCACTCCACTAGTATATATATATAAACCTTGCTAACTCCTAATGTTATCAATTAATTTTGGAAGGGCTATAATACGTTTTTATCATTATTTATAGTTTTATTTTAATTTATGAGACAAATAATCAAATATATTATTATATATGTAATATATTGGTCCATTAAAGTATATAATAGAATTTGCACATTATGTCTATAATTTAAAAAAATTATTTTAAATTATTTGATATATATTAAAATAATTGTGTTGTGATAATTTAATTATATTGTTTTTAATAGATTTTATAATATATAGTATAATCAAAAAAATATTAGATATATAAAAAAATAATTAATATTTAGTTAAATAAATATATATAATTTATATTAACACTTTTAATCAGTATTATTAAATTCGAACTGGTCCGACCGGTCCGATCGAAAAACCAAAGATCTGGTGCTCCAATCGGTCCGATTTTTTTAATTTGACTGTCGAGTAATTTAAACGATTCGAAAAAACTGTCGATATTCGGATCATCGGTTGAACCAGCAATCCAATGACTTGCCTTCTTGTTTTGAGTCGATATCCGGACAGAGTTTGATAATTTTGATAATTATGCGACCAAAAATTAGTTTAATTTTACAATACTTTTTGAATTGACAACTAACGAGTTTATGGTTAACAGTTCTTTTAAAAAAAAAAAAAAGAAAAAGAAAATCCCTCAACACAGTTTACTAATTTACTCTTCAACTTTTGAGCATCTAGTCTAAACGTACCCTAATTTGTCCACTGTTGACCCGTTAGATTCACACCGACCCGGTCTTGTAGGACCCGCCGCCCCCATCGCGGTGCACATGCACTGCAGAATTCGGCTCCAGACAATTTTTCAATCTGTCTCTCTCTATATCTCTATTTAGTTTCGCAGGGTTTCAACTCTCCTTGAATCGTGCTGTATCTAGTAAAGAAAAATTGAAGCTATTTTCAAATGTATACATCATAATCGGGTAGAGATTAGTGTTACAATTGTGTTGAGTGATGAATGTGTGAGAAAATAATGGGTGTAATCTGTGGTGGCTTCCTCCGCGACAAATGGGATCGTGCCACTGATCGTTGCTTCCGCTTTTTTCCTTGTCTCTCTGATCCGGGTACTGTTTATTTGTTTGTGTTAATGGGTTCTTATATGTATGATAAGATAACTTGAATTTTTTTTTTTGATTAAATATTTCGTCTGTTCAATCTGTTATAGCTAGGAGATCTACTTTATGTTTGAAGGTGGCCTTGGTAACGCTCCATCTGATTTTTGCCGGGGTTTTATTTGCATTTGATAAGGATTTGATTGACAGAACCAGAGAAGACCCATGGTATGGTTTTAAATTTTTCTCTCTAAATTGCGGAGTGTTTTGATGTGGGTTTTTAATAGAATTTTTCTTTTTAATCGATTGCATTTGGTTGATGATTTTAAATCTGGAGTACCATTATGGTTTTTACACTGGAAATGGTAAATACAGCTTTTTTTATATTTGGAATTGATGGAAGAACAACGACCACAAATATCCGGACACAATGCAATGGAACAAATAATTCTCCCTTCTTGTGTATCAAATAGAGCAATTGGACAATAATATAACAAACCTAATCAATGCAAGATTTATCTTTCCCAACCAATGGGAAAAAACTACCGGACTGTACACCCAAAGTCTCCACTATATTAACAATGGGAAGGGCTCAAACACAACATCATGAACACATATCTTGGTACACCAACAATATCTAATCATCTAACAAAGATGGAAATAAAGAAAAAAATAACAAAATATCTTACCAAATGAGAACCAATAATGAAAAACCAAACCTGTACATGTATACAGCACCTTGCTAGGATTCACTACCTAAAATTTGAGCCAAAATGAACAAGGTTTGGCTACTAAATCGTCGAGTAGCGGCAAGCCACGGGTCCTCTCCCTCGTTGTGTTTGTTTCCTGTTTTGCATTCACACTATGGTAATGTTGGTGCTCTTCAATTTTTGTGGCTGATTATGTGCATTCAAAATTCATTCCAAAAGTGAAGACATTAGCTTTATTTTCACTAATGTGATGGACCACAACAAATCTCCCCTCCACCTCGTGTATTTGAAAGAATCGGCATCCTGGCAATGGAACGACAAACGTCAAGTTTCTCTATCATTAAAATCTTTGTCATAGTGTCAGAGCCTTGATGTTTGTTGGGGTCCACCACATTAGTAGGCAAAAACACATTTAAAAACATGGCATTTTGATTTTTTCCAAGACTTGAGGGATAGCTTGTCAATTTAGGAAAAAATGATTCAGGATCAAATTTCTTTTCGCTTAGGGCAGTGAACATTTTCAAAGGAACCAAAATCAGGCAAAAACAAAGATCAGAAGCGGTGGCAGCATCATTAGCGTGCAAAGTAGAAAACAGAACTGAGAAGAGGAAGGAAAATGGTAGGTTAGTGTTTACTAAATGATTCAGTGGTCAAACAGTATCCATTTTGGCTCAAATTTCTAGTGGTGATTCCTAGCAAGGTGCTTTACACATCTACCGGTATAGTTTTTAATTTTTGGTTCTCATTTGGTGAGATTTAGCCCTCTCTATTGATAGTTGTTGTCTTGAGATTCCATCTTTTTTAGATTATGAGATATTGTTAGTGAGCCAAGATATTCTTGGAGCCTGTAGTATTGACCAAAGAACCTTGTTTTCCCACTCTCGATAAAGAAGAGATTTTGGGTATTACTACAGTCATATTCACATACTATTTGAGGACATCTACATAGGAAAGACTTAGAGTAAACCTTCAGTGGGAAAGCAGGAAAAATCGAATTCTCGATATCCTTGTTTGTTTTTGGGCCATGTCATTTTATTTTTATTTTTTTGCGATAGCATTTACATAATTATTTACAAACTTATCATTTTCAAGTTGCATACAGACCATAGACGTATAAAATGTTCTCCTCCCCAATTCCATCAGCCACAAATATTAAACATAATAACAATGCAACAAAGTAAATAATTCCCCCTTCTCGTGTATCCTACTAAGTGACTTAGATTAGAGTATATGAACAATAATAGAAACTCAATCAACACAAAATTTGTTTAACATGGAAAACCCTATCTTAACCAAAGGATAATGAACACACCACGTGGAATGGGTTTACCAGGCTTCGGATACCACTTCACCTCTGGATCGCTAGACCATGGACCTGAGAATTTAATCATCAAAATACTTTTATGCAACTATGCACATGTTTGCCACTGATTAAATTATAATTTCAGCTGGTCAAATTGGTCAAACATATTTTTTATCTACACATTTCATAGGACCCATAACTTACAATCCACTTTTTATCCACATATTCACCTACAACTTATAATATAAGCACTCAAAAAATAATTTTAGCACTATCAAACATATGTTATATAAACTAATTTGGAGTCACGAAAAACTTATTTTGAACGACCACAGTGGCTGTTCAATGTCGAATCGCCAATGTTTTTGTCAAAATTATACAGCTAACACTGTTGAATGTCCAGAATGTATTTTGAATTCGATTTTCTAATTTTTTTTTTTTTTTTGTAACACATACGAAACCAGATGTACTAGTTTGGAATCACAACATAATAAACAACCACACAAACAACAGTTTCAAAACACATTACAATTCTTCCAAGAGACTTATCCTATGCAGCGGTTATTTACCTACCTGTTCGAAGCCTCCAGTTACATGAGAGCTTGATTTCACATTAGAGCATGCTAAGTCTGATTTAAAATTTTGGGTTCTCTATGTTACACGAGAATCATATGATAGAAGGCCTCCAATAGATTGAGATTGAAGTGACAGGCACGTGGAACTCAAAGTGTTCACATGCTTGCCAGTATGGGGTGATTTTATAATTATTTCGTTTCCTTTATAGTGCTTACCATGATAACATGGTTTCCCTTTTCCCAACACAGGTACACTGCAATATATTTGTTACTATTCATTGCTACGCTGGCGCAGTATTTCCTCACCTCTGGAACATCTCCTGGGTAATTAACATTATGAGCTACTTTTACTGCTAAAAGATTTACTTTAGATCTTGTGCTGACAAGAAGATATTTAATGTGTCTGTATTGCTGAAGCTTCCTTTTTTAAAACATGTAGCTATGTACTTGATGCGCAGAAGGCTGTTGATGAGAGAGATGCTATAGTTAGAAGGACATCACTGGACTCGAAGTATGAGGATTCCGTTCTGAGTCTTTACCTTTAAGAATTAAAAAGAGAAGAATATAGCAACCTAATTTGATAATGCCAAAATCATAATGTGCAGATGGTACCTACTCTATTTCTTAAATATGGTATTGTCTAATTGCTATGTTTTTTGGTGTATGTTTATGTTAAAATGTTCAAGCAAAGACAACCAGCTTCAAGCAAAAATGGCAGCGTTGTTATCACAGTGGACCAGAACCAATCAGGCAGGAATTATCAGAGAAGTAATGTAACAGCTTGGACAAAGCTAGCGATGGATTTGTACCCTCCAGGATCATCTATTAGGTAACTTGTTTTAACAAATGGGCTTTAGTATTGCTACAGTATGGAAATTTCTTGGTCTGATTGGGGTAGGTAAATTGAAGCGTCATCTCTGGTGGAGGCTTTTTTTTTTCTTTCCTTTTTTTTTTGTGTATTGACGATGCCTCAAACAAGTTTTCATTTCTTGTGAGTGTTCATTATGTAGATGATTGAATATGGTCATGTTACCATCACATTAGCTATTATAAACTTCTAAAATGGTCTCAATAGATGGATATGTTGTAGAAACCATGTATTGCAATCCAGAACACAAGTGCTAATTCATTTTCTTTGCCCAGCCAAGGAAGATATATTTTTCTTATTCTTGAAAATTTTGTAGTACATATCATTAACATAGAATGGAAGATTATTTTCATAGATGAAAGAAGAAATTCTTTTTGATGTATTCTATGTGGGTAGAATGTCAAATTACCATCAGGGACTTCTGGAGGTAGATGGATTTGTTCTAGAAACTATGTATTGCAATCTACAACTCAAGCATCTATGCTAATTCATTTTCTTTGTAGTAATATATGTTTTATTTGTTTGCTTCTTGTTAATCTTGAAAATCCATGGTACACTACACCAAGAAGCAACAACACGGATACACGAACACGACAAGACACATGCATGTGGACACGTGATTTCTCAACTAAGTAGGACACGAAGGTCGGACACTTTAATTTAAATTCTTTAAAATTGTACATTTATATTTTTATACTTTTTATTTTTTAATAAAATCAATACTCTTTTAGTTTTGATTTCTGCAGGTGAAATCTTTTAAATTGAATAAGTAATCTTTTAAGAAATATGATACCACGTTTCGCGTCGGATATGTCTTGGCGTGTCTGAGAGTCGGTGACTGACTCAACACGTGTCGGACACGCTGCCATAGTAATAGTGTTAGTACTTCATAGACAGTACATGTTATTAACAGAGAATAGAAGATTCTTTTCTGATTTCAATACAAAAGAGGATTTTTTTTTTTTTTTTTTTTTTTTTTTTTTTTTTGCATTCTATGTGGTGGAATTTCAAATTTACCATGAGGGACTAGTTAAGATAGTTTTAGTTTTTTCAGTTGCTCCGTGGTTCTTGTTTCATTTGATGTTTTTGTGTTATTTACCAATGTTTCAAAAGGCTATATTGGGCATAGTTTAAAAAAGGTTTAATTGGTACCAAGACGTTTAATCTTTGTGAGGCGGGACATAAGCCTCAACACAAAGCAATGAAATTTTTGAAATGATATAAAAATACAAAAATATGCTCATATTAAATCATAAACCATCCATAATAAAACAACAACAAATGTAGAAGTCTAACTTGCAAACAAAATACAAAATAGATTATTAAAGTATCAAATAATAAGTTCTCAAGTTCGTAATTACGAAACAAAATTATAATAGGATCTTTAATGAAATTATCAACATCATCCTCCTCATCACTATTATTTTCTTCTCATTCTTTGTCATCACTCTTCACTAGCTATTGTGTGTTATCCTTCCCATTCCATTCCTTGTAAAGATATAAAAATGAAAATGAAAAACCTTGTAAAACATTTTAGTTTATAAAGTAATGGCCCAAAAAGATAAGGCTAATGACAAAATGTCTAGAAAATGCAAGACAAGTGGGCAAACATTTTAGTCCCCTTGAGGCGTAAGCCTCACAAATGTGCCTCAAGGTGTAAGCTTTGAGGCGTCATATGAAAGCTTCACTTGAGGCGAGATTCAAGGCGTAAGCCTTAAATAGCTTTTTTAAACAATGATATTGGATACCAAGGCGTTTTATCTTCTTGAGGTGAGGAATTAGTGTCAAGACAAATCAATAAATAATTCATAATAATATAAAAGATACAAAATGTGATCATAATAAACCATATACCCTCTTAAAAAATTATAATAAAACAAATTAACATTATTAAAAGTCTAACTTGCAAACAAACATAAAATAAACCAATAAAGTAGCAAATAATTTCTCAAAGTAATAATCATGGAACAAAATTATAATCTACTATTAGACTTAGAACAACTCAAGCCTCTCCTATATCATCACTAGTACTGGGATCTTTTAGGGAACTATGTACATATTTGATTTCCCTATCATTCTCTTCATCACTATTAGTTTTTTCTCATTTTTGGTCATCATCCTCCACTTGCAATGGTGTCTTTTCCTTCACTTTCCCTTTTGTGTCAAGGAGGAAATTAGAAATTAATAAAACCTAGAAACCATTTTAGGTTATAGATAAATAGCCCAAAATATTAAAGCCAGTAATAAAATACCCAGAATAAATAAGACAATGGGAGAACGCCTAAGTCACCAGCCTTGAGGCACAAGCCTCACTAAGTTGAGGGATAAGCCTCGGTGAATTGAGGCGTAAGCCCCACAAATGGCATATAATGCGTAAGCTTTGAGGTGGTTAATGAAAGCTTCACGTGAGGCGAGACTCGAGGTGTAAGCCTCAAAAGGTTTTTATTCAAACTGGAAACCTTCAGGCTGAGCATAGGTTATCACTTGTGGGACAAAGGTGTAGTACTAGATATTACAATGAGGGTTCATAGTTGTGAAGTTGAATTTATTGGCAATTATAAAAATTGCAATGAATCTCGGAAAAGATCTGTTGATTTGTTTTGGATCTTCTAATTTTGGTAGATATGCTAGTTCATGCTAATAAATTAGTACTCTATGGATACACACTTGAAAGTTCAACTAAAGGCCTCCCCTAACCTACAAATAGTACATTTTACTAAAGCATGTTTCACGTTGTAAAAATAATTGGTATAGATCAAGATCTAGAAGTATTCTTGGGATGGAAAATAATTTTGTCGTGGCACCTTTTTGCTGAATTTGAAATGTATCATCGATGTAGGCAAGGGAATGCTCCATTTGCTAAGAAGCACAGACACATCACTGACACCAACGTGTCAGTGTTGGACACGTATCGGACACCGACACACATCGAACAGTTCATCGGGTATTTATTTAAGGTTTAGAAAAAATAGATAAATCTTTATGGGCATTTAATATTTTAAATGGGCTAATTATTTGTTTGTTAATGTTAAAATGGGTAAATCATTTTTGATTATTTGATTTTTATGCAATAAGTATAAAAATTTTATTTTATTTAGACAATAAATTTTTAAAAAAAATTATAAAAATTATAAAAATTTAATTGACGTGTCGGCAGCTTGTCGGTGTCGGTACTTTTTCAAAAACTGCGTGTCGACGTATCCGATACATGTCGTATTAGACACGTGTATCGGTATCGGTGCATGATAGTCCATTTGTTTATCAAAAGCCACAAATTTGTCAGTTGCACTAATTTTCTTCATTTATGTTTTATTTTCCAGAACTTGGACGTGCTCTTACTGCAACGTTGTGCAGGTACGATCTTCTTATGCTTTTGTCATCCTTATTTTACATTCACTGAAGTAGTACATGAAATTATCTAAGAAATCTAATAATTATTATCCTATTTATCTTTTTTGAGTCCATATTGATTCACGAGAAACAGTTTGTTGTTTTCCAAATCCTTATTGGACTAGTATTTTGAAATTAAGTTTTGTTTAGAGTTTTAGTTAGTATTTCTTTTGGTGACCATTGTAGAAATTTTTGGCCATTCAGTTTATGAGCGTAAAAACTAAAAAGACACAATAAACCCTTTTTTGACTGTTTTCTCACTCTGCTTACAGTTATTCTTCAATATATTGCGTGCCCTGCAGAAGAAAGAATAATGAATGAGAGAAAAGCCAGAACCTTGAGGGTGCTCTGATAACGCGATGAGAATTGAGTTGCTTCTCTCATTGATTTCCTCATAAGGTCAAAGTACATATTTATAGCTACTTAGAAAATATTCAACAACTATGCAGCCAAATACTACCAGTTGTAATCTAAAAATAGAAAAGGAAAGTCAACCTAGATATTTACAAGATTTTCACATTAGCTAGAATCTTGATTTTTATTGGAAAGTAGTCTAGCTGTTTTCCAAGCAGATAACACAAAAGAATTGCTAAAATAGAAACTTAAAACGTATGTATTGTATTTACTAGAGTGAGAGATAAAATAAATAGCAAAACCACAAGAAAAGGGAAAGAACATCCAAATCCCATCATATCATTTGACTGTCTCCCATTATGCCACCTTTCTCCAACCACAAACATTGCAACACATTTCCGTAACCATCAATGCTGGATTAAACCAACCACCCTCTCCCTTTCGCGGGGGTGAATGAGCACCATCTGCTCTCCACCATCCCACTCATGAATATAACATGTAAAATTAACGGTAAATCCTGAGAGACCCCAATACACTCCATCTGATTCTGCATTTTTTCTATGATTGAATGGCTGGCCAAATTGATATATTGTCTCTGGCAATTTGTCGGATTGGTTACATTTGCAGTGAGGTATTTTGGTTTTGTGAGAGTATATAATTTGTATATGTGTTACTGTGGCTGTGTAAGTATGTGTTATTATGGCTTTGTGTACTTTATGTGTTTGTAATATGTCAATGCTTTAATTTCTGGTTCTTGTGTTTATATACATGGCAAGGTGGTGGTGGCAATGACTTTGACTTTGGTAGTGAGGGAAGGCGGGTTAGATGGCATTGGAAATACACAGGGATGTAATGCATGGGGCTAGGAGAGGGGCACTGGAAGGGGCTGCTGGCAGGGCATGGAAAAAGAACATACTTGGTGGGGGAGCTGTCGCCGGGGTGGAGGGGATAATTTTTTCTTGTGTTGGTCATATTTCACTTTGTTGAGAAATCAAAGATACAATGCTGGGGGTTAATTGATGCCTTTTGTCTTGGATACATTAATGTGCTCGTTTTGGCAACCTCACCTTGAGATGTAGGACTTGACTTGTTCATCCCTCAACTTAAAATACTTTTGAAGTTATTGCTAGAGTTTGCTAATGTACCTATTTTTTTGTATTCATATTATGTTGACAGAAATATGATCACAAAAGAAGAAAATTCGTAATTTGGCAGTCCAAATTGATTATGGAAAAGGCGTTCAGCCTCTGCCTGTAGTGCCTTTTGAAACCAAGAAAAATAAAAATAAGTGAGAAACTCGGAACTGTGTGTGCAACTGCTCGCTCTCAAATTGCTTGAACCTTAGGAAGCAAAGTAAATTAGACTAAGACGTTTTGTGTTGACTTAATATGTACATACACTAAAAAGATGTTTCCGAGTAGCCTGCTTCGACAATGATGGACACAACCAACCATTATTTGCATGAGCTGTACATGAAAAATGCTAAACTTCTCGTTCTTTCTTTCTGCTCTTATTTATTTTTTGACAAATTGGTTCTTGTAAAAACTTGTTGTTGTTCTTGTAAAAACTTAAAAACTTATTGTTGTTGTTCTATTGTGTTGTTTAGATATATTGCAAGTACGCTCCGAATTTTATAGTTTCTGATCCCAGCTTGCATGGCATTCTTTTGTAGCCCCCACGAGCAAAGCATTGTCATGATTGTGACAAATGTGTTCTTCAATTTGATCATCATTGCGTTTGGCTTGGGACATGCATAGGACAGGGAAACCATTGCCGGTTTTGGTGAGTACACATTCTGTTTCTTATCTAATTAATTATTTTTTGTGGTGTATGTTTTATACTATCACATGATTCACAACCTTTGCCTGCTTTGATACTATGTTGAACCCCCTTATCTAAAAACTTAAGTTGTTAGAGAAAGGACATTCATATTTTGACTTCAATTTCCTAGGTATAATTGTCGTTGTGACATGTCCACCCAATTCCTAGAAATTTCATGAGTTAATTGCTAAGAGTGATAAACCCCTGAACTTTGCCTGGATTCCAAAATATTTGATTCTTTACTTAATTATATGATCCTGTCTATCCGCTGCAATATAGCATGCAGATCGCAAATCACATTATGCGGACACACACAGGCTCTGAAAGATAAATACTCTTCACTTTTGTAGGCGCACACATTTAGTTCTACATCACAATACACAAATATAAACACTACTTGAGAAAATGCACAAGAGTGTAGTACATGTGATGATAATAACATATCATCACATGTACAAGTAAATGCATCTATATGAGTAAACAGTGAATCATGCTCTTCAAGCATTCACAAACAAACTGGGTAAAGTCAATTGCACAAACACATCAGATCAGAAATGTGGATATACCTCCATTCAGTCTTTCGTGCATGGTGAATTTCTAGAAGTATTTTATTTGCTTAAATTGATAAAATTTGTGAACAAGAGATAGATATGGGTTTTAAGGGGAGTTTTGGGAATGAGTTTTGATAGTTTCGGGATTTCATTTATGTTGCGGAGGTGGTACCTCTGATGCTGTAATAGTGTAATGTTAGAATTATATATTTTTAAGATTGGTGCTAACTGCATACCCTTATTTAGGTAGCTGATCCGTGGATAGAGAGCAGAAGCAAGATCATAAAGTAGCGAGTTTTATTTCCCCTTTTACATGGGGCTGAGAGCATATGAAGAACTACAGAAATACACAATTTTATCTTTTATTCACTACAAAATATGTTAATTTCGTGATTGTCATAAAATATTTCAAAATAATTGTCTGCACCAGAGATGAAGTAGCTAGGTGATATATCTTTAGAAGATGAAGATCCTGTGATCAATTCTTTTTCTTTTAAGTTCCAGTCTTCATTAGTCACGACTCAAGAATTTGTTACATTCAAACAAGTGGTGTTATACAATTCATTAAAAATTTATCAATCAAAGGAGCAATAGGATTTTGGTCTAAAAGAATTGTTGGTTACGAAAAAGAATAAAAACCTGACAAAATCCTTGCATCAATTGGGCACATATGCTGCATTCCTTAAAGTGCAAATCAACACAGGGTCAACATTAGAGTCCAAATGATTGTTTTTCTTTCACTTTATCACATAATTTGGACAGACACAGTGTTTTATTATCTCTTTCAGTATAGAGTGAATCATTAATTTAGGTTTCACTTCATGATTATATGTATGCTGTCATGGTGATGTTATATGGAAAGCTATGGTTTTGGCCATGTTTTGGGTAGTTTGGACAGAAAGGAATTCTAGAGTGTTTGAAGAGAGAGAACAACTGCTAAGCGATATATGGGAGAGAGCAAAGCTTTTGGCTTATTTATGGGCTTCAACGTCAAATGAGTTTAAGGACTTCCCTTTATTTTTACTTGTTCTTGGTTGGAAGAATGTGTTGTATTCCAGATTCTGTTTTTGAATGTTTTTCTTATTTTCAAGAGGAGTCTTTGTTTTCTTGATGTATGCACTTTTATATCCCAATTAATAATTTTTTTACTAAAAAAAGGGTAACATAGAAGTACTCTCTTTGTATGTTATTACACTGTGGCTTATCATTTCTATGCAATCTTATATCTTGTTGGAATCTACGTATCATTCATATTCTTCTTCTATAAAGACACGTATTTAGAAAATGTCAAATCTCTATAAATTGTATCATGCCCAGAACTTTTTAGTACATACAATAAATTTGGTAAGTTTATACTTTTCTCATATTAGTTTAGTCATGATGTATGGAATGCATATTCATATTGTTCTAGTTTATTTACCTTTTTTTTTTTTTTTTTTTTTTTTTGGATATACCAGGTGGTACATTCTTGAGGAAACAACCTTGTGCCTCTGGACTAGCATCTTGTACATTGTCTACCTTAAGTCTAATATATCAAAAGCATGGTATGCATCAACTTCCCATATTTTAATAAGGTTTATTCTTGCTATTTGCGTTTTTTTTTTTTTTATTGTCTCGAAAGGAAATTAAGCATCTGTTTAATTGTGGGATTGTGAAATTTAATCCACAGATGCAAATATGAATACTTTTGCACTTGTCTGTTTATGATGCTTAGATTTTGATGATTGAATTCTATTAAAACCTGAGCTGGATTTTTTTTTCAGGTGGGTTGATGTAATCATGATCCTGCTTTTGGGTACCTTGTCGATTTCTTTAATCTTTCTACTGCTGCTGCTCCTTTTTCATAGGCAAGTATTTTCAAGTATTTAAAATGTATCGATTTCTTATTCAGCAATATCCCCTTTCTGGTAAATTTAGGAAATTATCTTCATAGAAACCAAGACAGGATATTTAAAACATATAAATTTACTACTGCTCGTCCTTTTTATAGGCATGTACTTGTAGTATTTCAACTGTATGAACTTTTTATTCAGCACTACACTTCTGGTCAATTTATACGATGAAAAAACACTCACTAAATATCATGCGGGTGTCCATTTACTGCTGTATTTTATTATCCAGGATTGTATGTTCAATGAGGTGGCATGGCATACTTGTATATTTCACACAAATGTTCGCCCCTTAAGTGTGAATTTCTTGTGAAACAGCTACCTTGTTGTGACTAATCAAACCACCTATGAACTTGTAAGGCGGCGGCGTGTTCCATATTTAAGGTTAGTTACTTTGTTTTATGCTTCCAGTTTCTTTTCATTGCTTTAACATTTGGCTTTCATTTGAATGCAATTTGCCTAAGAAATCATTATACAGAAGCCGTACAGGCAGAAATAATCACGGTCCTGATTGAAACTCTTAAAATTATGGTTTTATTGTAAGCAAAACAAAAGACGATTTCAGATTTGCACTGCATAGTAGAGCATTAGCGTAGCTACTTGTTAAACAAATTGGTCAAAATGGCTCGAGGGCATCTAATATAATCTCGAGATGATTCCAGTTTTTTGTGCTACCATAATTTTGTTGGTTTCTTTCCTGGTTTCTGTTCAAATTTGTATTCATTTGCAGGGGGGTTCCTCAGAGAGTTTATCCATTCAGCAAAGGACTTTGCAGAAATTTGTACGTGTTCTGTTGTGCCCGAAACGGCATTCTGCAGATGGAACCAATGCCTTCTGCTCAAGAACTGGAAGAGAAGTCGAGACCCTATACATGCTTGGACATTTTTTCTTGTCGTTGCTGCTGATGAATTGAGCCGTGTAATTTTCCTTAAAACGAATTAACTGTTCATAGATCTTCATGTCTCAATTCATACATCATTAGATGTGCCATTTGGAAAAAGTGTTACCATTCAACTATTTCGAGTTGAGAACGTATTGTTGGCACAGACGACAAGGAAGTTGGCTCACATGATGTTTGATTGAAAGTGAGGATGTCATATACATTGTTGTGAAATTATTGAGCTCAACCTAGAGATTATTCCAACATATAGTGTGGTGAGGGAAGGGGGACGTTCGAACCCGTCGTTTGTGCATGTCTTGTTGTGCTTATAAGTATATTAAATTTACTTTTAAATTACTAATTTTGTTGAAGATCATTTTCCGTTACTTTTCCCATTTGTAACATCTGAATTTTCAACTTTGTAACGAGTTGGTATTCACTATTAGTTTTCCAGACGTGCATTCAAGACTACGGTTCTAAGAGCGTCTCTAATTCATTTTATGAATTGTTATCTAGGTGACACGAAAGTTAAAAAAAATTAGTCTATGTGCTATCGATTTCTAATGATTGCGACTCAAGTTTAAAATTGATGTTTAATGCATTTTATTGCATTATATAGGTGATTTTTTTTTATTAAAATAAAAACAAGATTACATATATATGAATTAAAATTTGTTGAGTCAACAAGTTTAATAGGACTTTTGAATTTAGACGGAGTTGTGGATAATGTTTGTTTATTTTTTTAGCCATCTTGATAGAGTCTCTATCATATTGAATTAGAGATGAATTTTTAAAATATTGTATATTTTATAACACAATTTTTTAAACAATTTATGATTGTATTAGAGATGCTCTAAGGGAAAATGTAGAGAATTAAATCAAAATCAATCGTTTTGAAAAATGAAATGATTTAAAATATATTGAGTAATTGAATTATAGAAATTAAATTGAAATATCGCCTCGTGAACAACTAGACAAAAAGATGGTGATACGCTGGTTGAAATTGAACGAGTTAATAGTCTTCATAAAATTTGTTAAGTCAAAAGTAAAAAATAATCTAGAATTTGATGCCCTTTTAAGGTAATTTCAAAGATTAATTAAACCTCCAACAAATAGTAAAATAATTTAAAACACAGAAGTAGAGCTCAACGAAGTGATCACATAAGCACTCGTTGAAATAGCAGGAAATTGTTTTTTTTTTTTTTTTTCAAAAAATATTTTTTGTAGTCAAAATGATCTCCACGTTCAACCTTTGGATGAGTTGAGATGGTCTGAAGCGAATTCTCTAAATTTCTTCTATGTACATACCATACAAACATGATAGGTCGAACTTGGGAAATCCATTTTTAACTTCCACAACATTTTAAATTAAGAAATTAGCACAAATGATCTCTACAATATGTTCATCAAGAGTTATTGGTCCGTAACTTTTTATTTTTAGCGGAGAAATATCAAACATATATCTTTAGGTGTATAGATGATAGTATGAACGGAATCAACAGAATCTGTCCAAAATGCATATTGGTTTTGTACGTGATTTACACTTTTATTTAATAGTGGAGACAAATTTGCCAATTCTAAAAAAAAGTATAAAAAAAATTATGAAAAGAATAAAAAAAAAAAAAAAGGATCGTGTTGATCAACCCACTACACACATCAACACACAAGGACTGTGTGTTTATGCTGGGATCGATTCCAAGCATAATAGGGAGCTCAATTTCGAGTTTCATCAGATAACAATGGCTATTTCTAGTTTCAAAAGGTTGTTGGTTTTTGCTGTTAAATTATAGGGGAAATTATTGGCTGAGCAGAGTGTTGCAACCACCCTTAAAGAAGGGAAATTGGCGCAAATGGTCCCTAACATAACACGTTAGTGCGCAAATGGTCCCTAACCTTTCATTTTTGGCACAATGGTCGCTAACCTATCTATTTAGGTGCGCAATTTATCCTTTTTGACAGATTCCGTTAAAAATCCATAAAAAACCTTTCATTTAAGTGCGCAAATGGTCCCTATCATTTTTTTGTCTTTATTAGTAGGAGTAAAATGGTCAAGTTACATTTTTTTTTCAACTTTTCAATTGGCGCAAATGGTTCCGAACCTTATTTTTAATATAGAAATTTGTAATTGGATTCATAATCTTTACAAAAAGTGAAAATATGTCCGATACTTAATTTTTTTATTAAATTATTTTTTATTATTAAGTAATCATATTATTTAAAATTGAAACTTTAATTTTATCATTACAACATAAAAATAAAAATAAATTTGTCACAAATAAAATTTTAATTATGTTCAACCCAACTCGATTTTATACGGTCTCATATTTATTGGGCCAACCCTACCAGCTTTTGAGCAACTGGGCCAACCCAATTTTAAATTTTAATTTATTTTTCTATTTAAAAAAAAAATTCTTCATCATCCCACTCCACTCCACTCCACTCCACCCACTCCACTCCTACACCCACACTTTCGCACCCTTTTGCCAGAAATGGGGAGAATTTTTCCCCATTGTTTCCAAAGACCGCAAGACCCGGAAACAAGGGGAAAAATGTTTATGTCATGAAACCGAGAGAGAAGAATCTCCCTGGTTTTCACGACCAGATCAGGGGAGATCCTCATTCTCCCCAGTCGTAAAGGAACGTCGAGCTCTGGTTTCGCGAAAACCAGAAAGATTCTTCTCCCTCGTTTCGCGACAAGATGAGGGGGGATCTCCCCTCTTCCCCCGATCATTGAGGAACTGGACTGAGGGGGATTTCTCCTCCGGTCGTGGGGAGAATTCCTCCCGATCCGGGCCGACTGATTAGGGCTAGGGTGGGGTGGACATTTGCTTTTCTTTTTCTTTTTCTTTTTTCTTTTTTTTTAAAATAGAAAAATTAATTAAAATTTAAAATTAGATTAGCCCAGTTGCTCAAAAGCAAGTTGGGTTGGCCTAGTAAATATGAGATCGTATAAAATCGTGTTGGGTTGAGAATAATTAAAATTTTATTTGTGACATATTTATTTTTCTTTTATGTTATAATGATAAAATTAAAGTTTGAATTTTAAATAATATGATTACTTAATAATAATAAAATAATATTAATTAGGACATTTGTTAATAATTATGAATTTAAATTTTAGTTATTTTATAATGGTTCATAAAATATACAAAATAATTTAGTATATTATCAATTTATTAGTTTTCTTTTAATTTTTAATAAAAAAATTAAAGCATCGGACTTATTTTCACTTTTTTAAAAGGTTAGGAATCAAATTGCAAATTTTTTTAATTAAAAGTAAGGTTAGGGACCATTTGCGCCAATTGAAATGTTGAAAAAAAATGTAACTTGACAATTTTACCATCACTAATAAAGACAAAAAAAAATGATGGGGACTATTTGTGCACCTAAATGAAAGGTTTTTAACGGATTTTTAACGGAATCCGTAAAAAAAGACCAATTGCACACCTAAATAGATAGGTTATGGACCATTGCGCTAAAAATGAAAGGTTAAGGACCATTTGCGCACTAACGTGATACGTTAAGGACCATTTGCGCCAATTTCCCCTTAAAGAATTCGAATATCTGGCAAATATCATTTTTACCATCGGAGGGGGACTTCTCCCCTCTAATTTTTACCATTTAACGGCAGATTTGAGGATGGAGAACTCCCTCCTATTGCGATAGCATGGTGGGTGTGGATGGGATGTGATGGGATGGGGTGAAAAGGATATTTTTATTTTTATTTTTATTTTTTTAGAATTTTTAAAATTTTGTTTTTTATTGTTTATTTTAGAATCGATAAATTTGTGAGTGTAAACCACGCACAAAACTATCAACATTTTTGATAGATTTCGTGTAAAATGATCATTTGCGTATATAAAGGGATATGTTTGGGATTTTTTTGTCAAAATGAAAGATTAGATATAAAAAATGCACGATTGACATACATGAAGGACCATTTGCGCCAATTTTCCTTTTAAATTTGTATTATCTAAAAAGATAACAAATTTTATCTTAAAAAAAAAAAACTTGTTTTCTATTTTCTCACACCGATTGGTCTTTAAAAAATTGCACCGGATATTTGATCGGGTTAAGAACACCATTACACAAAACTTATAATTAAGTCATATTAGTCACTAAATATTATTTCATTTCAAAATAGTTATCAAAGTTATATTTTTCTCTTCTTTTTTTTTTTTCATTTGGTATTCCAATAAAATTCTTTAGTCTTTCTAACATAATGTCTAGTAGCAGCGGGTGTGAGTTAGATCGGGTAGATTTTTTACCCAACCCGACCCAAACTGAAACCAACCCAATTGGAAAAATTTGGGTCCAAAATCAACCCGAACCGATTCGGGTTGGCTCGAGTTTTCGGTTTTGGAGCCAATTAAAGCATATTTTTTATTAAAAAAATTATTTTTTATTTTTAAAACCAACCGAATTTGCAAAAAACGACTCGAGTTGGTTCGGGTTGGATCGGGTCGATTTTGCGATTTGACAGTTAATTTGCTCAACCCTAATGTCCAACATGATTTTGACTAGTGTTCTACTCAACTGGAAACTCGATGACTCGGTTGTCAATTCAGTCCGGGTCACTTAATTGGACCTGGTCAACAATCAAACTGGTCAAAACATAGAAAATTCGATGGGTTTTTATAAAACCCGTTGACTCAAATTCGGAAAATCTGACGGGTCATTGTTGATTAAAAATTTTGAGATTTCAATGTGGATTTTGTTGATTAAATTATTAGTTGTTCTTGTTGAGATCATTTTTAGAGTTGGGATTATTAAGTAAACATTTATTTTACTAAATAAGTATTTTGTTGATAACGTTATTAGTTGTTTTTTGTTTATATTATTTTTACAATTTCTAAATACATTGTTTGTTATAAGGGAAGTAGCTTTGTTGCTCACAAGTGACAAATTACTTTTAATGTTGTAATGCATATAAAATATGACAATAATTTGGTGTATGTATTGATGATAACAAGTGTAAATGTTGTAATACATATAAAATAATACTCTATTCATCCCATAAATATATGCTTACTTCATTTTTCATATAGATTAAGAAAATTTAATGTTCCATTTCTTCCGTTTAATTTGGTTAGTAGGCCACCACACTACATAAGATAAAGCTGACAGAGGAAGCGAGCTTTACCGAGCAACAAGTGGAACTATTCTACCCAAGCTTTGAACTTCTTGTATGTATTTGGATTGAACCACTTGAAAAAATTCCAACTTGTAGAAGATAACCACCATCACTGCTGGCTCATAAGGCTGATGTATGAGGGCAAGTAAATTCAATATTTATCTATTTCTATATCGAGTAAAGTACTATAAGAAAGAAGGACATCTCAGTTCTATATATGAGGTAATGATACCCTAATTAAGGCGGTGCAGGGGACAACTAGCTATATAATAAAATCGGTAGCCGGGTAGAGCAGCTCAAAGACGGGCATATATCACCAATTTTAATAGAAAAATCCAACTAGTTTGTGATAATTATTATAGTTGGAATAATAATTTTTATTTATTTTTTTCTTAATATATCACTACATTAATATAATGATAATTCATATTTGTTGATAACAATGCACATTAAAAATAGAAGTGTGAATCCGGGTCAGGCTGGCTGGGTCGGCCCGCATCCAATGAAGTCCGATGGCGGCCCGCATTAAAAAAAGCCCTCGCCACGGCGGGTTGCGGGCCGGGTCAACCCAGCCCACAAAAATTAAATACAAGGCCAGCCCACCTGTCAACTAATCCAGGTCGAGCCCATGTGGGCCACTATTCGACCTTCGATTCTCGCCCGTATGAATAAAAAATTAATTTTTTTTAAATTACTTCAAAAATTTAATAACTTATTGTACTTAAAAAAATATTTACATTTATAGCAAACAATGTGTCAAATTACTAAATAAAAAATAAATAACAATGTTTACATTTTTTTTTAAATTATCAAGCAGCTAGCAACCGAACCAAAAGTCGGGTCATGATTCGATTTCTCTATTCATGGACGCCCTTGGGTTGGCGGTTTAGCGTTCTCGGCCGGTGATCGGCCTGTCCGGTTCACGGGCCGACCCAAGCTTACGGTTCGAGGCGGGTGGACCGATGCGGGTTTGGTCGGCCTGTCCGTCTTGACACCTCTAATTAAATAGAACCACATTATAAAACTAAGAAATTAACTATACTCTCAACAAGGAAATTGAATTATAATTTATGACAGATGAATAAAGAAAGTAAACTTAGGAGGGTGTTCTCAAATCAGATTTTAAAAGATTTATTAATATTTATGAATTTGAGTGGATTTCATGAATTTGAATAGAATTTTATATAATTTATAAGATTTCAATAGAATTGTATATTATAAATTTTAATATATTCTTATATATTTCTATAAATTTTCATGGATTTGTGATCTTTTTATTGAAAATAGTAATTTTACATTATTTTTATTCTAAATAGTTCAAGTGATTGTCCTATATAAACAAATTTTTTTAGTATAATTTTAGAAAGAGAAAATTTCTTTAAATATAAGAAAGTAAAAACTATTTTCAGTCAAATAGGTCAATGATCCGATGGATTTGAAGTATACTAATCTGACAGTTGTGTCAGCTAAGCTCCTGGAGAATAAACTAATAAATAGGCCGTCCGTCGTCTCTAAGGTCGAGACACAATTAGATATATTGTTTTAGTGAATTCACATTACCATTATCAATTTCTTCAATTTTGAATAAAAAAAATTTATTAAAGAGCAAGACTTCTTGAAAAAAATTGAAATAAGTTTAATTTTCTCATTCATATCCGAGACAAATGATAGATATTTATGATTCATTCTCTTCCATCAGTTGTTTAAATATCTTGTATAAAATGTTATTTTATGGCTTAAACAAAATAATTTACGTGTCGCAGTTGATGAGTAAATCTTTCCAAGTTCAAACAAGAATTTTTAGTGTTATATTCATTTTACAGTCCAAATCTAATTGTTCTATATGGTATTAGACTAATTATCTAATTAATATTTACCAATAGATTATTTATATTTTTCAGCTCCAATTGTTTGGTTCTATAAATGGTCATGGAGCATCAAGAATAAAATTTCAAACACAGTGTTCGACAATTGTACAAAAAAAATTAAAACAAAAAATTAAAATTTCAATAAATTTCAATACTAATATAAATTGAAAATCAAGAACAAGAGTTACTACAAAAACTTGTAGTACAAATTGAGAGAGAGAGAGAGAGAGAGAGAGAGAGAATAGTTTGATTGAAATTTTGAAGGATGGTGATAGAATTATTAAAGAATTTGGTATTCATATTTATGAGCTCGAAATCCATGTAAATTTGTTTAAATATTATAATTAATGAAATCTTTAGAAATCAACTAGTAATTGGGGACACCTAAATTTCTAAAGAATTTATTTAAATTTGAATTTAGGATACCTAAATTTCAATTGAATCTATTAAAATCTGAGTTGAAGACACCAAAATTTACACAGATTTTTAAATTTCATTCAAATCTAAGTTGAGGACACCTCCTTATCTTTATGAAACAGAGGAAAAACTTATTATGTTTGATAGAATCAGTGCCAGATTTTAGGTTTCCAAATTTCAGACAAACTATAAATTTAGGCCCTTATATTGTATGGTGCATTTAATTTTTATTTTATTCCTATAAGAATTTTTCGTACAAAATTTATAAACTCAAACTCAACAATAAACCAGTAAATAAAGTAAATAAAATGTAATATCGAAAAGTTACTAATTTTTCTACACTAAACTTGATAATAGCGAAGTACTTGAACTACAAAATACGGATTTCAAAATGGGTCAAATTGGAAGAATCAAAACACCAAATTGTAGGCCAACAAAGCCAAACTATAAACCTAAAAAAATTAACTGATATTCATATTCTAGTCAAGGAAAAACAAAATTACAGAAAAAAACAAAAAAGTACAAATTGAACATTTAAAATCTAATACTAAAGTAATAAAAAAGTAAAAATTGCAAAAAAAAAATCGAATATTGCTAACATTGCCCACCGTCTCAGATTATTGTAAGCCTATGCATGCACCACCCTCTAAAAATTTCAAAGTTTTTTTTTTTTTTCAATACCTATTCAATTCACATCCCTCACTCGAATACATGCTTATTGTCTCATTAATATTGTATTGTATACAAAAATAGAACCAAAATTTAATAAATAAATAAATAAATTTAAGTAAATAAAATCTAACTCTAACCTACAAAAAAATCAAATAAATACAAATTACATATTTGCATTAATATTGTAGGAAAATATAAACAAGAATTTTTTTTTAAAAAAAATAGAAAGAAATCAAGAAAATAAAATTAAACATAACCTCTCTAGTCTGTCGATTGTCGAATTGGGTTATTTTGTCTCGTTCTCTTGCTTCTCAATTATTAAGCATAGTAAGTATAGTAATGAATAATGATAGAGTAGGACTCTGGGTTTGTTAGTCCATAGGATTAGGATGATAGGCTGTTTGAAATTTGAAAAAAAAAAAAAAAATGGGCCCAATTTGTGCATAAAATTTCAATATTTAAAAGAAAAATAGAATTTTGAGCCCTCAAATTTTTTGAGTCCCAACTTGCTGTCTCTTTTGCCTCGTAAAAATTCAGGTCTGGACATAAGTTCCATCACCGGTTTAACCACCACGTTAGTGGTCAAACCACTAACCTAGTGATCTTCCACTTCATCTGAATAAGCATTCTGGTCGGATTTTAAAACATTGATTTTGACGTGAAAGTCTTCTACGTCAAATATTTCGTTACAAAATTCCACAGAATAAATATATAAATAAATGATACAAAGTTTAATAAAACATTTTAAAACAAAATAAGGTTGAACAGCTAATAGAATGGAGTGGAGTGTTTTCACTAAAAGCCTAAAAGGATTAGGTGCCCATCATTTTCTTGAATTGGAGTAGGGTACGGCCCAGGCTGCTGCTGTGTGCACAAATCACCTCTTAAATTTGCACCTAACACAAGAAGAATTACATTATTATTAATGGAAAAAGAATCCATGTTCCTGTTTTCCAATTTCACCTACAGAATTTGTTTACTGCATTAAGGAACATTGTAGAGAGAGAGAACCAACAAAGGGTTTTTTCGAGTTCGTTAAATCACACTCATATTCAGAGCTACATTAAAAAAGTAACCTCCTATCATCGTCATCTTCGTCATCACCATCATCTCTCTCTCTCTCTCTCTCTCTCTCTCTCTCTCTCTCTCTCTCTCCATTTTTCATCAATCAAGAAATAGAGAGAGAAAGACAGGAAAAAAGTGAAAAAAAAACCCACAAAAGAACAGTCTTTGTTTGTGCATGTGTATAGGCACATATTTTTGTATGTATAAGGTATAAGAGGGTGATTTGATGGATCTATAGATCTAACGCTTTTGACAACACATGGGTTGCTACGTTTCTTTCAGATCTCAGTCTTTGTCATTTGGCATGGTTCAGTGGGTGACCAGATACTGAGAACAAGAAGGCCTAAACGTATTGTGAGTATTCTCCTTCAATTTCTATTGGATAGCCGAATAAGGCCGTTTTTTTTATGGCGTTTTAATCTTTTTGTGGGTTTGTGATTTTTTTTACCGAGTATTAGATGTATTGCAGAAGAAAGTCTTATTGTATTGTAGATTCTAATGGGCGGATTCCACTTTTACCCTTTGCCACTATTATCAGTTGTTGCTGTTGTCTGCAAATGTTAGAATTTTCGAACATATTTCCCTTCTTGAAGTACAGTTAGGAATGGGTTTTGAACTTTATCCCTGCTTTTCTAATTTATCGGTGTGAATTCTTCATTAAGGCTATCCTTTTAGTTGTTCTTAGGAGCTGTGATCTGTGTTTAATTTTTTGGTTTGGTGGCCGTACTTGTGCTTAATTTTAACTATTTGTAGTTTTGTTTTTGATTTGCAGGAGAGAGCGGTGACAGGGGACGTGAAGGGATATAGCCATATTGTGGTTTGCATCCATTTTGGATGTTGAGGAATAGGTGGTACATAGGGGTGAAATGAGGGATGTTATCAAGATTGATAAATTTTCTGCAGAAATGCTGGTGGCGTTCATCCGACCATCATGTGCACTCTGGTTCTGATACAACTGGTCGGCAAGATGGATTACTTTGGTATAAAGATTCTGGGCAGCACTTAGTTGGTGAGTTCTCCATGGCTGTTGTGCAAGCCAACAATTTGCTTGAGGATCAAAGTCAGATTGAGTCGGGTTCCTTGAGCTTGCTGGATTCTGGTCCATATGGAACATTTGTGGGAGTATATGATGGTCATGGCGGGCCTGAGACATCACGCTACATCAACGATAATCTCTTTCAGAACATTAAGAGTAAGTGAACAGCATTTATAAATTAGTGAACGGAGACTTGTAGGGATGTTAAA
Organism: Forsythia suspensa; assembly: GCA_023638005.1. Lineage (NCBI taxonomy): Eukaryota > Viridiplantae > Streptophyta > Magnoliopsida > Lamiales > Oleaceae > Forsythia > Forsythia suspensa. Next base: position 12,571,470 of record CM042672.1, read on the forward strand.
GTTTTTATTGATATGCCATTGGGTTTATAAACTTGTTGTCTTGAATTTTTCTTGGCTTTTGCTCTATTTTTATAACTCCTATGTTTCCCCGAACGCTGTTTCTCTAGTGATTTGGCTATAACTGGTTTATTGCAGGGTTCACTGCTGAGCAGAACTCCATGTCAGTGGACGTGATACGGAAAGCATTTCAGGCAACAGAAGAGGGATTTACATCTGTGGTTGCTAAAGAATGGCCGATGAAACCGCAACTGGCTGCTGTTGGTTCCTGTTGCCTGGTGGGTGTGATTTGTAATTGTATCCTTTACATTGCTAACCTTGGTGATTCCCGAGCAGTTTTGGGAAGAGTTGTCAGGGCAACTGGTGAAGTTCTTGCCATCCAGCTGTCAGCTGAACATAACGCGAGCATAGAGTCAGTCAGGCAGGAGTTGCATTCTATGCACCCAGATGACTCCCAGATAGTAGTTCTTAAGCATAATGTGTGGCGTGTAAAGGGCTTGATACAGGTCAGTTCTTTGCATAGTAGGAATGGGGTTTAGATGCATAGTTGATTAATTTTCAATGGAAGAGTTGCCTACTTAAATCAACACCTTTGATAATCTTTGTTTTTATCTCTTTTCAACACCACAAATACTAAATGCGATAATCCTACTAGATTAAAGCATATATTAGTTGACTGATAAAAAGTTCTACTACAATCCTTCTTGCAGTGTATGCAGTTTGTAGTTTCAGCTGTCACCTAAATCTTTGCTTTATCAACATGAACAAATTATTCCTAATCTTTCATCTGTTTTGAGTCAACATCGTGTAATTTTTCGTGATGTTTCTGAGCTCTATCATTTCACAGTGAAAGGGGTTTCTTTCTCCTCTTAGACTCTACTTTTGTAATGTCAGCTGACTCAAAATCTATAACCTGGATTAAGTGTTCATTTTTTTGCCCATTCCTTCTTTTCTTCTTTACCTGTACCTTTGGCAGGAGAAGAGTTAGAAATACCAAAATAGATCTACTAGCAACCCTATATATGCACAATTAGAAGATTCCGTTGTTTAATTGTGTATTATGCAACCTGTAAATCTTCAATCTAAAGCTGCAGCTGAGAAGTGCTCCAATGCTTGTTGAGATTCAACATGGTTGAGTGGTGCCAGCTTAGGAATGAGTTTGATGTCATTTATTGATTATCTGCACCATTCTTGATGGTCTTCCTCTTCTTTCTTGCTTTTCTTAGTCCTATATTGTTCGTCAGTTTTGTTAGGGTATTTATATCTTCTACATTTAATTTCTAAATCGAGAAAAAGAGGGAATCCACTGGTCACTTTTACATTTGCTCTCAGGTGTAAAGGATATCTTATTCCACATATTGGCATGATATAATTGCCTTTGGCCCATGGAATATATTCTCAATTTGGGTGGGTGTGGTAAGCTGTTGAAATGGTTGAATCAAGTAACATTTTAGAAATAAGGTAAATAATAAATCTGATGAGTATGCTTCCAGAAGTGTTGGCTTTTCCAAATCTTTTGTTCATCTTGGGGGATGACAGAGATGTGATTAGAATGAAAACCAAAAGAATGATATAGTTCTGTTGGATTATTTTGTGCAAAATGGGCCAATCAAATTAAAAGACTTCGCAAGACATTCATACTTTATTGCTGGAAGTAAATGGTGTTCAAGCTATCTGAGTTTAATTACTGCTCATTTTGGCAAGTCTGTTAGGACATAGTATAACATAATCGAATATTGTAAGTTTTTACTAGACGAAGGAAGAATATAGTGAAATTCTATTAGAATCTCTACTCCGACAATGTCAGTTAGAGATATGGGACTGAGGGGGTGAGTTTTTCTGTATTAATAGAAGATAAACTTTGGCTAGAAAGGCTATTCATTGAGGAAAAATACAAGCGTAGCTGTGAAATCTTGTTCTGGGAATAAGTTACCAAAGCCTGATGACCTCTTACCCCTTTTTACTCACTGTTTAGATAAGTTCCCAGAGATCATTTCAGAATGTTCTCTTTCTGAGTTAATAAGGTGTTCGGACCTTTGGTTTCTCCAGCACAAAATGCCGTTTTGGATGGCAAGTAAATAATTGATGCTGTTATCTTGGCAAAAGAACTCCTTGACCATGGTGTTCTTTAGAATGGATATGGAGAAGGTCCATGACCATGTAAGTTGGTAATTTTATGCGCATTATGGATAGGATATGTTTTAATGAGAAATGGAAGAAATAAATTATTTTATTATACTATGAGATTCTCTATTCTCGTCAATGGGCACACTATTGGATATTTTGGCAGTATGGGGTGGGGAGAAGGCGACGATTTGTCCCCTTGTTTTTTTCTCTTAGTGATGGAAGCCTTAAGTAATTTTTGGATAGGGTGGCTGCTTTCGGGTTTATCAGTGGCTTCAGTGCAAGCATTGGTGGGGAAAAGGTAAAAGGATAGTTCATTGTTTGCTGATGACAGTATGTGAGATGCTGATAAAAAGCAGCTTGGAGTTTTGAGGAAGATTCTCTTGTGTTTCATGGCCATTTTTGTGATTGTAACATTTGAGAGTTAGGTGGTTCATACAGGAGCTAATTTTCTAGTAGTTGTAGTTAACATGACCATTTGTTTTTTGGAACCACAAAAACAAACTTTCATTATAAAGCAACGCCACCGCAGGCGAGATGAAAAGAGGAAGACAATCAACCAGGTCCATATCGGCTGGGGAAATAGTAGCAAAGGAAATAGGAATCAAATATATGAAGCCAATGTTGTTGAGGTGCTCTCTATGGAGAACCAATAGCGAACCAGGAATCAAATATTTGAAGGAGGTATTTCAGTTCTTCCACAATTCTCCGCCATCGTAATGGTGATGTAATGAAATATTTAGAGGAGGGCAATGCAGAATTGCGACGTACAAGCTGTGCAGCTGTGTTTCCAAAAATTACATACCCCCAGCGATGATGGAAGTGGATGGACACAATGTTTTGGAAAGCTTTTGGTAGAAAGAGTCCAGTGCGAGGCCATTTTACTTTCTCTTGACCAAATATAACATGAATAACTATCATTGGAAGGAATTCCGGGGAAGTGAAGCACCTGGAAATGTGGCTTTCTCTGTATGGACTGTGGCAAAAGAGACATCTTAGAATTTGAGTCTGATGAGAATGTGAATCGCCTCGTTTTGCATTGTGATGTGGCTGCAAATTTGTGGAATGATCTACCCATTTGTATGGGTTATGCCTGCAAATGTTCTCCAGCGCTTGGTATGTTGGAATGGGGAGGCAATGGGATCAGAAACAGCAGGAGTTGGTTCTTCACCGTGTTGAGTGGAAAAAAGATCGGCCAGCCTGTTAATGCCTTGGGGGTATCCTCTCTGGAGAATTAGAAACAAACTGTTTCTTCCTGTTCTTTTGGAGTGACCATTCCTATTTGTATAGACTTTTGGGTGTACTTTTCTGATTGTGTGCCCCTTGTTTAGCTTGTGTACATGCCTTGTATACAGGCCTTTTCATCTTTTTCTATTCAATGTATTTGGATTTGTCCTAAAAAGAGGAATGCCGAAGATTGTATCCTTATATGCTAATCAAATTTGTTCAAATGTAAAGAGAACACATGGGTTAGATTTTCAATGTATTGATCAGCGAGCTTCCGTCCAGATTTAAGATTACTTAACAAATGACAGATGAATAGAATATTTATATTACATGATGACTCCTTCGCTATTTCTATTTCCACGAACATTTTTGTTTATTCAGTTAAGGTATTTAAATTCATCATAAATGTGCTTTGTCCTTCTTTCTTTTTTCTTTTTTTTTTTGAAGAGGATTTTTCACGTTACCTTGAAAGTCTCTTTAATTGTCGAAATTCATCTTGCAGGTTTCTCGATCTATTGGTGACGTATATCTTAAGAAGGCCGAATTCAACAGGGAACCTTTATATGCCAAGTTTCGTCTTCGTGATCCTATTAAAAGGCCCATATTAAGCGCCGAGCCATCAATTTCAGTCCTTGAACTTCAACCACACGACAAGTTTCTAATATTTGCCTCTGATGGTCTTTGGGAACACCTTAGCAATCAGGAGGCGGTTGACATAGTACAAAATCAACCCCAGCATGTAAGATCTGTGACTCGTAAGTTGTAACTAAATAAATAGGCCTATCCACTAAATTTTGTGGAATTTAGCTCCCAAGTTTACTAGAACAAGGCTTATTTTCTGTTGTTGTTATTGGTCCTCCACCCCCCACCCCATCCCGGAAATTGAAGGAAAAGAAATGAAAGGGAGAGTACTGAAATTTTTATGCTTCGAATAGGTGGCAAGAGTTGAAGAGAGAAATTGAATTTGCTCGACTTATGTCATGCAGGGAAGTGCTAGGAGGCTAGTCAAGGCTGCATTGCAGGAAGCAGCAAAGAAAAGAGAAATGAGATATTCTGATTTGAAGAAGATTGACCGTGGGGTCCGGCGGCATTTTCACGATGACATCACGGTGATCGTTGTATTTCTGGACTCAGATCTTGTCAGTCGAGCGAGCTCGTTGAGGGGTCCAACATTATCTATGAGAGGAGGTGGAGTAAATATCCCGACAAAAACTTTAGCTCCTTCTGCAGCTACATCCACAGAAATTGGTACCACTTAAGTTTTCCTTGTGCTGTATACTCTGCTGCGTTCTTCTGAGAACTTCATGTGATTTCTGGTAAGATTAATGAGAGATTAGAGAAGGTGCAGCCCTAATTTATTCTTTCATGTAACAATGTATGTTTAACTTGAAACCTGTGTTTTATTTAGTTTCTGAGCGGGAAAAAAAAGGATGAAAGAATCAGTAAAGAGGAAAAGATTCAAAATTACTATAGAGATTCTTTCTTTGGGACTATCTCTTTTATTTATATCCATTTTTCCTTCTTTTCTCCCTGAAATTGTGTGATGTAAATGGTGTAAAACTTCATTTCTGGAAATCGAAATCTCTTTTTCTTGCTGCTGTGTGCCGGTGTATCATATCAAAAATTATGGTTGCTCTAATCTCGGATAATCGGCTCCTAATCACTGGGATAGGATGGACTTTTTCTTTTCTGGAGTGTTTGGTACTTAGTAGTGAATAGGACTCGATAGTTTTTATATTTTTCATCTTGATATTGTCAAATGTTGTCCCGCTCTCCTTATCAAACATGAGATGAATGTAGGGTTGGTGACATCTGTGGAATAAAGCAGAAGCAGTAAGCAGTTGTAGTTTTTTCCTATTTTATGAATTTACAGTTGTAGTTTTTTCCTATTTTATGAATTTAATCTTCATTTCATTCAAGAAAAGTACTCTTTTTTTCGACAATGTTCCTATTTGTTCAATGGAAGATGAACAGATGATGGCTGTAATTGCCAGCTCTTCCAACTTATCAAGAAAGGATCCAAGAAATTTAAAAAATGCGGCAAAGTATTATAGTCTAAAATGGTTTTAGATTTAAGTTCAACCATTTTGTGCTTATTGTTCTCAATTATTATTTTACTATATATGAATAATTTTAAAGCACAATCTCAATTGTTGCGTGACTTACGTTTTAATACATTTCAAAAAGAACCAATTAGCTCTGAGTTCGAGTAGAATTTTATCCCTCACAACAACTCGTCCGCCTCCACTAAATTGGATCTATAGAAACATTAATTTATACATTCTTTCTAGTCTCAACTTTAGGGATATACTTCGTTTTTTTATTTTTTTATTTTTTTGAGAAACTCCTGAAATCCCAACCATTAATATCCATGCTAAGCAGTCCAGAGTTGAATTAATAAATAAATTATATGTTTTTTCCTTTCCTTGCCTACCTTAATTTCATTCAATGACATTAGAAACTCAAGAAAATTTCTATTACTATTTGCAACGAAAGAAATCTCTTAATATAAGACAATTATGATACGTTTGATAATGAGTATTAGATACAGCTAGATAGTATTAAAGTAGTAGAAAAAAAAAGAAAATTTCATTAATGTTCATTTTGTCAATATTCTAAACCAAACAAACACTTATGATACATCCAGCCTTGTACCTCTGAAACATACTTGAATTATAAGTAAAGAAGTAGTCCACTTCTAGATTTATCTCAAATTTCTGAAGACTAAATTTTACTTTTTCAATAAGGCGAAAACAACCCCATTATTTGTATATTAGTACTCCAAATTTTGGTCCAATAAAGAAGAATTATAAATCACATAGGAAATGCAGCAGGGTACAATACAAATATATTGCTTACAAAGCATATGCATTTGAAACCATCAAAATAATCTACTATATTTTTTCCTCGTAGATTAAACATCGAAGTACATAATGAGGAAACGAAAACATAATTTAGTATACTTCATTAAATCTTCAGAGCCACCAACTTAAAAGCCTAACCCAGTTTCCATATCATGAAAATAGGAAAAATGGCAGTGAAGGAGGATAGATAGGCTCAAGTATTTAAAGACGACGCGCCTGATTTTCCTAGTAATTTTCATTAATACTTCCCTGCATCCACGTAAATGACCACCAGAGCAGACAGAATAATTATACCTGCTTCCGCCTCTTCTCCAAGTACAGATGAATTCTCTGAAAGTTCAATACCGCCCATACTAAGTGTCGTAAACCAATCTCTGGCCAAAGAGCCTTGGGGGAATACAAAAGGCAGGTTGAAGTCTGCCAAAGGAGAAAATTGCTAAGACGAGTCTCGCCTGAAGTTCGAACCAAAATATCAGGATCCGGAGCTACTCCCATATATAAATGCCTCTCAATATCCGCTAGTTTTATTGTTTGATGTCCCTCGTGCTTTTCTTGACTTATTTCACCGTTTTGGGCCCCATTTGCTTTGCTTGACTCTTGGATCTGACCCCACTTCTCCTCAATAGCTTCTTTAGCAGCATGCGCAATTTCATCAGTTGAAGTATAGGCCACACAAATCAGGAGAATGCTCTTGTTGTTGTTTTCTGTAGCTTTCATCGCCTTTTCGGCTGCTTCCCGAACAGGGGTGTTCAAAAGGTTCAAGTTCCCGACAAAATAAACCCTAACTCCATACTGATTCACAATACTTTCTTCCTTGAGCAATCCTTCAATTTTCTCCAGCATTAAATCCATAATATACTGAACTTCCTCGGGCCGTCTTTTGAAGTTATCGATGCTGAATGCATATATAGTTACATATTTCACACCCAATTCATAGCAGTACTTCATCAAAGACATAAGAGCCAAAAAGCCAGCTCTGTGGCCCATCCCCTCTCCGAGGTTTCGTTTCTTAGCGTACCTTCGATTTCCATCTAAAATAAAGGCAATGTGGTTTGGAATTGCACCTGTGGATAGAACACGAAACAGCAATCTTCGCATGTGGCTAACCAAACTCGCAACCAAACTGCCAGCATAAGAATCAATTTTATTCTCCATTTATACTCCCCAAGTCAAGTCTACAGCACTGCAATCAAATTTTCAATTACAAAGGAATTAAAACATCATACCACAATCATATTTGAGAAAGAAACCTTCCAATCAACACGGAGAAAAAGCAAACGGCGTGTAAAAGAAGCTTTGTACATATTTCTTGAGAATTCGGGACTTTTATTCAAGAAAATGGAAAAAAAAAAAACGAACAAAGAACAAAATGTCAAATGATCTTTGATTCATTCGCTACAAACACACGAGATACATCATAAAGGTGAGAAAAACAAAGGAAAACTGAAAACAATATCCAGATCAAGTTTTGGCCAAAAGGAATTAAATTCTGTAAAGGGCCAGAACAATCTTATCTCCTTGACAGTTAGATGCATTGAACAGCAACAGCTAAATTATCACACCACCCGTAAAGAAGATTAAATAGACAAAAGAAACCCTCCTTCAACACCCACCCTCACCTTCAAACCAAAGCAGTACAAAAGGGGAAAAAGAGGCAAGAAATTGGACGTAAAATTAACTGCAGCTGCCGTTGATTAGTAGTAAACAAAACAGAATTGTTCAAATGCAAGAAAACAGTAAACCTAACTCGCAGTGGGTGCTAGGGGCTTCAATCATTGTATTTTTACACTATATCTAAATTGCATATGCTAAAATAAAAATACCAAAAGAAAGAAATTAAATGAAAAATAATAGACTCCTACGAATATCCAATAAATTATAAGCTCTGTACTCCAATCAATAAAGTCTCTATCTTTTTCCTCCTCTGAAATTAACAGACCAACCAACTCAACTATTTAATCAGGCATCAACTCTGCGTGTTCTTGAGCGTGAGGGAGTGTGTGTGTGTGTGTGTGTGTGTGTGTGTGTGAGAGAGAGAGAGAGAGAGAGAGAGAGAGAGAGAGAGAGAGATTTTACCCTTCTCAGAGTAATGAGATGAAATGAAAAAGAATCCCAAATAAGAAAACCTGCAATTTTATCAAAACAAACAAGATTCAGAAGTTAGTCACGCACACATAGATTAATAAAACCCATGTGAAAAAATCATGGAAACAATAATAAATTAAAAAAGAATACAGACCAAAAATTAGGTTATGCATCAATATGTAAAGAACAAGCAGAGACTAGAAAGAAATTAAATGCTTACCAATTATACTGTAGAAATCGTATCAAAACTTAATAGAATCTCCAGTGTCATTTGTGTGGGCGATGATTCCGCAATTTCAGCGGGAAAATTTATACTTGAGAGAAACGCAAAAGGGCAAGAGTAGATTTCGTAATCACATTTTTGTTGTGGGTTTCTACTTTCTAGAGTTGTCGATTTGAGTGTGATCTGTCTGTTTTCTTGAAATCTTTATTATCTCACACTTGTGGCATGTTGGTGGTGGTCTTCTTTCGTTTCCTCGGCTGTTTTATGTTTGTTTCTCTGTGTCGTTTTGTTTTGTCAATTTCAACTTTTGTATGGACATTGTGTATCTGGCTAATTGTTTATTTTTATATTTTTTATTTATATTTTTATTACATTTGTATTTCGAAAGGTATGCAATTAGAATCTTACGTCAATGTCAAATTGTGACTCTACAAAATTCTCAAACGCTAAAATCAAAAAGATAATTAATAATAAAAAAGACAACTTTTAGAACTCTCGTGTAGATTGTTTATCTCTCCAAATTAGTATATTTGATTCGAAATTTAAAACCAATTTTTCGATATTTTCCATCTAATGGCTTGATTTGTCCTTAGGTGTTTCGTGTTTGTTTCTCTGTCTTGTTCTATTTTTTGAATTTTCAATTTTTGTATGGACGGTATGTATTTGGCTAATTATTTATTTTTAGATTTTTAGATTCATATTTTTGTTACATTTGTATTTCGAAAGGTATGCAATTAGAATCTTACGTCAATGTCAAATTGTGACTCTACAAAAATTCTCAAACGCTAAAATCAAAAAGATAAATAATAATAAAGAAGACAACTTTTAGAACTCTCGTGTAGATTGTTTATCTTCTCCAAATTAGTATATTTGATTCGAAATTTAAAACCAATTTTTCGATATTTTCCATCTAATGGCTTGATTTGTCCTTAGGTGTTTCGTGTTTGTTTTCTGTCTTGTTCTATTTTTTGAATTTTCAATTTTTGTATGGACTGTATGTATTTGGCTAATTATTTATTTTTATATTTTTAGATTCATATTTTTATTACATTTGTATTTCGTAAGGTATGTAATTAGAATCTAACGTCAGTGTCGGATTGTGCCTCCACAAAAATTCTCAAACGCTAAAATCAAAAAGATAAATAATAATAAAGAAGACAAAACTTTTAGAATTCTCGTGTAGATTGTTGTATCTTTCCAAGTTAGTATATTTAATTCGAAATTTAAAACCAATCTTTCGATCTTTTCCATCTCATGGCTTGATTTGGTGTTTCTCATATATCTTTCTTTTCATAAGGTGTTTCGTGTTTGTTTCTCTATCTTGTTTTGTTTTGTGAATTTTCAACATTTGTATGGACATTTTGTATTTGGCTTTATTTTTATATTTTTAGATTCATATTTTTATTACATTTGTATTTCGAAAGGTATGCAAATAGAATCTAACGTCAGTGTCAGATTGTGATTCTACAAAAATTCTCAAACGCTAAAATCAAAAAGATAAATAATAATAAAGAAAACAAAACTTTTAGAACTCTCGTGTAGATTGTTGTAACTTCTTCAAATTAGTATATTTAATTTGAAATTTAAAATCAATCTTTTGATCTTTTCCATCTCATGGCTGGTGTTTATCATATATCTTTCGTTTCATTAGGTGTTTCATGTTTGTTTCTCTGTCTTATTTTGTTTTGTGAATTTTCAACATTTGTATGGACATTTTGTATTTGGCTTTATTTTTAGATTTTTAGATTCATATTTTTATTACATTTATATTTCGAAAGGTATGCAATTAGAATCTAACGTCAGTGTTAGATTGTGCCTCCACAAAAATTCTCAAACGCTAAAATTAAAAAGATAAATAATAATAAATAAGACAAAATTTTTAGAACTCTCGTGTAGATTGTTGTATCTTCTTCAAATTAATATATTTAATTTGAAATTTAAAATCAATCTTTTGATCTTTTCCATCTCATGACTTGATTTGGTGTTTCTCATATATCTTTTGTTTCATTAGGTGTTTGGTGTTTGTTTCTCTATCTTGTTTTGTTTTGTGAATTTTCAACATTTGTATGGACATTTTGTATTTGGCTTTATTTTTATATTTTTAGATTCATATTTTTATTACATTTGTATTTCGAAAGGTATGCAATTAGAATCTAATGTCAGTGTCAGATTGTGCCTCCACAAAAATTCTCAAACGCTAAAATCAAAAGGATAAATAATAATAAAGAAGACAAAACTTTTAGAACTCTCGTGTAGATTGTTGTATCTTCTTCAAATTAGTATATTTAATTTGAAATTTAAAATCAATCTTTTGATCTTTTCCATCTCATGGCTTGATTTGGTGTTTCTCATATATCTTTCGTTTCATTAGGTGTTTCGTGTTTGTTTCTCTATCTTGTTTTGTTTTGTGAATTTTCAACATTTGTATGGACATTTTGTATTTGGCTTTATTTTTATATTTTTATATTCATATTTTTATTACATTTGTATTTCGAAAGGTATGCAATTAGAATCTAACCTCAGCGTCAGATTGTGCCTCCACAAAAATTCTCAAACGCTAAAATCAAAAAGATAAATAATAATGAAGAAGACAAAACTTTTAGAACTCTCGTGTAGATTGTTATATCTTCTCCAAATTAGTACATTTAATTCGAAATTTAAATCCAATCTTTCGATCTTTTCCATCACATGGCTTGATTTGGTGTTTCTCATATATCTTTCGTTTCCTTGGGTGTTTCGTGTTTGTTTCTCTGACTTGTTTTGTTTTGTGAATTTTCAAGAACTCTCGTGTAAATTGTTATATTTCTCCAAATTAGTACATTTAATTCGAAATTTAAATCCAATCTTTCGATCTTTTCCATCTCATGGCTTGATTTGGTGTTTCTCATATATCTTTCGTTTCCTTAGGTGTTTCGTGTTTGTTTCTATGTCTTGTTTTGTTTTGTAAATTTTCAACATTTGTATGAACGGTCTGTATTTGGCTAATTGTTTATTTTATATTTTTAGATTCATATTTTTATTACATTTGTATTTCGAAACGTATGCAATTAGAATCTAATGTATGTGTTAGATTGTGCCTCCACAAAAATTCTCAAACGCTAAAATCAAAAAGATAAATAATAATAAAGAAGACAAAACTTTTAGAACTCGCGTGCAGATTGTTGTATCTTCTCTAAATTAGTACGTTTAATTTGAAATTTAAAACCAATCTTTCAATCTTTTCCATCTCATGACTTGATTTGGTGTTTCTCATATATCTTTCGTTTCAAGACATAACTTGTATTTATTTGCGCCATATCATCCAAAGTTTGCTTCCAAAAATATAGACATCCATGCCCGCATCAATCGCATGAGCGTTTTCTCCATTCTCATTAAATCATGACGGGGAGCAAATCCAAATACGAAATCTCAGTAGATTTAAAAAATAATTAGGTTCAAACTAATGATTTCCATCACATCAAGGTTCATGGCTTGAATTTGTAAGTGACCCAAAGCAATAAAAATCAAGAACCGAAAATCTGGAAATGAAGAATATAAACCGAGGCAAGAGTTGAACTCTTTGTCCTTAAGTCAAAATTGCCTCATAACGGTGCTTTTGGTCTTTGGCAAATGACTCCCAAGATTTTCAACGTTTCAGTTTGAGTTTGGTAGCACTACAAAAACTCAAGTACAAATGAACCAAAATGGCTTTGTACTCCAACGGATGAAATGAAAATGGAAAACCGATTTTTGTGCAACTTAAATGCAATAAATTTGGTTCAAAAGGATGAATGCTTTATGTTTGCAATTGTTTTTCAGATCAATCTCACAAAATGGACGCCCAAGTCCTATTTAAATCAAGATCGGTTGAAAACGAAAAGAATGAACCAAAACGTGCAACCCTTCAAAAGACATGTACTTTTAGAACCTATCGCGATCGCATTGTTTTAACTTCTCTAGGCTGCGATCGCATAGCACAAAAATTAGAACATTTCAGATTAACCATCGATCGCAAGGCTTTTTCCCACGATCGCATGGAAGGACTTGATTTCGCTAAAATTTTAGCCATATTGCGATCGCAGGTTTACAAGCGATCGCATGGTCAAATATTTGACCCGATTTTGTCCTTTTCGTAATTTCTCATTCATTCGATATTGGTTTCGAGATGCCAAAATACCCTTTGAACATCCATGTCGATCAATCGCATGGCGTTTCTCCATTCTCAGTTAAAACAAACGGGGAGCAAACGGAATACGAAATCTCAGTAGATTTAAAAATAATTAGGTTCAAACTAAGTTAATTTCCATCATTTTAAACCAATTTCCAACACAATCTACTATTGAGTTATATTCCTTCTATGTCCAATTGAGAGATAGATATGATGAATCCCAAGTCAAAGGATTGTAAAACTCAACATAAGCTGTTATTGAACAACTTGAAGCTGAGTTTTCTTTTTGTACTATTATGGACATGAAAATAATGATCAAAATTGGATTCATTTGTCAACTTCCATTGACAAGAATAGAGCTGATTAGTGATTTCGAACAAACTAGAGTTATATTTCTATTTCTTTCCATTTATGAATTCTCATGTGTTTCCACAACTTGCTAACGATCTTCGTTGATTTGTGTCAATCTCTTTATCTCATTCCTTGATTAAGTACCTATTTCTTTGATGAACGAGTAAGGGTATAATGCGAAGTTAATACGCAATAGATTGAACTTTCGTAAACTTAATACTTAAAAGTTTGTTAGATTTTAATTTTAATTTTGATAAATAAAATTAAAATCAAAGTCAATAATTAATTATTACCACACTTATCATAATTTTTTACAATTTTTCAACTACACGTTTAATCTTCTTTTATAAAATAAAAATAAAAAATCTAATTTTAATTAACATCAAACATAGGCAAATACGCAAAAGTTATCCTAGGTAAAGTTAATAGTTGAGGGAATTGGACAAACTACCAAAATGTTTATTTTTTTAAACATTTGATGAATTGACAAAATTATCCCCAAATTACCAACTAAATATCTATTATATTAATTTACTTATCTTCCCAAGCTTACTCTCACTCTCCTCACTTCCTCCGTCATTGCCACTGCCATAACCTTCATTTTCTACCCCCTTTGTTATTTTTGTAGTTGAATTCTGTTAGGACCGCCCCTGGCCGCCTAGGGCCTCCCAACCATTTAGGGCCCAAAACTTTTAGTCCAATTTTTTTTTTTTAAAAAAATCAGCCTACTTATATATGAAGTTTAAATAGAAAGCAAGTCCAAATTTAACCTACATTATCTACTTTAATATAGTCTTTAAATTGTAGACAATGCAATCTTCTCTTTAAATCTGTATACATAGAAATCTTTATCTTGATTCAAAATAATTTTTCAAATTGTTAGGATCAGAGCAATAAATAAAATAGCGAAAAATAAAGAACACAAGAGATTAGTTTGTTATATATTAAAGTTCTCCAATTATAATGAAATACTATGACAACCTAATTACGAAGGTAAAATATCGAAAAACACTCTCACTTGCGCAAATACAAATACTACGTAGTGCAATAAATTAGGCTTCAGAGTTTAATACAAATTCTAACAATTTTTTCATTCAGTGAAGAAGAATAAAAATGTACCTTTTTTTACTTGTAAATCTATCAAAAATTTATATTTTAAAACATCTCAATTTATTGAGGATCTTATTTAAATTTTTGCCTATAACCCTCTAAAACTCAGGATCGGTCATGAATTCTCTCATTCTTATCCCATGCAGTTACCTATTGCAACCCTAGGCAATAGACTATCCCTAAGCAAAAGTAATTATAACGCGAAGATTGGCAGTGGAGTTGGGAAAAATCAAAGATTTATAACATTGGAAGCATTTATCATAGTCAAGATACACATATCCCATTCATGAAGCAATTTCAACATAATAATAATCATTATTATATAAGTGAATCTTATAATAATAATTTAGAGAAAGAGAAAGATAAAGGGTTGGTGAAGATGAATTAGGGATTAGGAATTAGAAAGTGAGGTAAAGGGTTGGTGAAGATGAGTTGGGTTAGGAATTAGATTTTTTTTTTAAATAATTATATTGACAATACAATTTTTTATAAATACATTATATTTTAATTGTACTTAAGGTCTTCAATCTTTATTTATTGTAGTATTTATATTTTTAACTTTTTTTGTCAAATTCATATCTTCAACTTCCATTAATTAGCATATCTCATTCTTAATGATAATTTTTGTCAAGATATTCATTTTGCGCGTACTTTGAAATGAAGAAAAAAAATTTGTCGCACTTTTGCATTTATTGTTTTTAAAAATATATGGTGGGCAAATAAGTTATTTTTCTCGCTTCCCCCACCCCCCCCCCACCCGGACTTTTTAGACGAAAATTGTTATCGACACAATGTGTGCATATTAATGAAAAGTTGAGGATAAAAAAACGATAAAAAAAAATGTTATAGACATAGGTGCTACAACGAGCAAAGATTAAAGATATTAAGTACAATTAAAATATAGTGCAACAAATAATAAAAAGTGTTATTTAAATATAATTACTCTTTAAAAAAAATGTGTAAAATTTTGTTAATTTTAAAAATTCATTAAATGCAAAGTTCAGTTTTCTATAAAAGTTAAATTAGAGCTAATTTTTAGTCAAAAAATGCTTATTAACTTTAACCAAATAGTTATTGTTTTAATCAAAACAACTTTACCTCCAAAAATTGCTTTTAAGCTTACACTACTAAAAAATGACTTTTGGGGCCTAATTCCGGTTAAATATTTCGTTCTCAATACAATCTTACAGCTGGTTTGTAAAGGCAGTTTTTTTTCATATTATTGAGATTAAGTTGGTCAATGGTGAAAATTTTAGTAGTGTTAAAAAGGCCATTCCATACACGTAGACTTGTTTGTAAAGTTTTTTTTTTGATATTATGAGAGTCTTATGTAATGCGTAGATAAAAAGTAGATAAAATTTGTGAATTTTACAAAATACGTTAATAAAAAAATGTTTGATCAATTTATAATTGTTTATAAACACTCTCAAAAATGCACTTTTCATGAAAATGTAGGCAAACTTTTAGTGATCTTTCTCCATGTCTTCAAAATCATTTCATGTGAAGCTTTCATGTAATGATTCATATATATTGAAAATGTCCAAAAACACAATTTAGACGCCCAAACTTAGTTCGGATGTATGTTCATATTAAGACTTTGTTTCATTTTAAAAGGTCAATCTTATTAAAATGAATAGTTCAATCTCTTATATGTTGTGTATTTATTTCATCATTATTCGATGTGAAATTTATCTCAAACATGTCATACAAGATGGTGGCTCGTTTGAAAACACCAATCTTGAAATTCATGTGCTCATTTTAGTCTTAGTCGAGATCGAATTATTCGTTGGAGCTTAATTATATTAAGACTTGAAGTTCTATTTTAAAAGCTCAACCTTATTAATAGGAGTAACTCAAACCCACCCTTATACGTTGTATCTATTTATTTTATTGTTATTTGATGTGAGATTTACCTTAATCAACCTATGAGTTTAATAACTCTGAAAAGGATTTGAGCGTGTGAATTGATTTTAGGGGTGGCAATGAGTTTGAGCTACTTGTGGACTCGTCAGTCCGGCTTGTTTGAACTCAATCCATGCTGCCAAGATCATGAAGTCACGAGCCCCGAGCTGGGCTTGATTTTTGCCGGGTGAGTCGAGCTTGTTCGACTCGTAGATTTATGAGCCAGCTCACAAAAGGTACAAATTTGTGCCTGCAAGCAAAAGCAGCAAGCTTGTCAAATAATGCAGCTTGTTTTTAAAAAAATTTAAAAAACTGCAAATTAGACAAATACACAAAATCTGGGGCAAATTGGAAAATACTGCTATACATAATTTCAACTCAAAAATACGGTATGTGCAAACTAAACTAAACTCTATATAAATTATCACTTAATTATTTTTTTCTGATTTGTTCTAGTATTTGTTATGCATTAAAAAGTAATATGTTGGATCACTTTTTAATTAAAATATTAGAATTTGGGTTTTTTAAATTAAATATCTTTGGCTAAGGTTACAATGTGGCTATAAGAATTTCTTAAACTAATATTTATTTGTCACTTTTATTTTTGTCGTGTTAGATATGAATTAAGATTATATATTAGAAAGTGTCACTTTCTAATTAAAATGTCTTGTCACTGTCTAATTTGACTTTTTTAACACAACATTCATTCTCCTTTCTCCCAATCGTTGACTGATCGACTCGACTCTTTTTCCGATCCCAACCTTTCATTACATTTCATTCCTCTTTTGTATCGTTGCATGAATTAAGACATCCGATCACCTCGACTTTTCCAAATTCCCACCACTGTCATTGGCTAAACTTACAATGTGCTTATAAGAATCTTTTAAATTGATATTTAGTTCTTACTTTTATTTTCTGTTGTGTTAAATGTTAATTAAGGTTCTACATTAAAAATTGACATGCTATGTCACTTTTTTATTAAAGAATCGTACACGGTGTACATTGGATTTTTTTTTTATAGAGCATCTTTTGATAAGCTCACAATGTACTTATAAGAATTTTTTAAACTATATTGAGTTTTTCCTTTTATTTTTTGTTGTGTTGGATGTTAATTAAGGTTCTATATTGAAAAGTAATATGCTATCACTTTTTAACAAAAACTAAAAAGTGATATAATGTGCGATATGATATCTTAGATTATTTTATCTTATAATAACATATATGTGTCTGTATTTTTTTACATATATGAATAAAATTTGTCTTCATCGAATATAGTGACAAATGGGGAAAATACAACAAATATATAAATTCCATAATGACTAGAATCCTCATCTCAATAGAATGCGCACATAGAGAACTTGAAGAGATGATATTTTCAGAGTTAAGATTAAAAAGTCACATATTGTATTACTTTTTAAATAAAAAGTCACGTATAATACTTTTTAACTAATTAAAAGTTGAAAAATTGCCTAAAAGTCACATGCAAATGACTTGTTTGAAATTAGGTCAAAACAATTTTCAAAATTGTTAATAAGTCATACTCTTTAGCAATTTTTTATATTAATCCCAAAATTATCCATGTGATTCATATTTGCCACACACATTGCCCTTGGCACTACTCCCGCCGCTCGCCGCTCGCACTCCGCCTCCGCCTCCGCCTTTCAAGAATGGATATTTAAAAGACTAACGATAGGGAAAAGTAGGAGCAGCGTCATGATTAAAGTCTGGAGTATAGAAAATTCAAGTGTGATGCTCTACAGAAAACCATATTCAGATTAATTAACAAAGTGAGTATTTCCAACATTCATCACGTAGTAGGAGAAATTTTGAATGAAAACTTGATTGTGGGCAGAGGTGGAGAAAATATTGATAAAGATATTGAGGAAATGAAGATCAATTACACGTACAAGAATGTAAAGTTGCAGATGAAGTGGATGATGAAATTCTTCAATAAAAATGTTGACGTATCAATTGAACAAGAGATCCCTGTTAAAGGAAAATCAAAAGTGCCTCAAAATGTGGAAGAAGAAGTGGAACGGACACAAAATAGTGGAGAATTTTTGTACGAAACAAAGTAAGAAGAACTGGAACAAGAATCAGAGATAGACGATGATCAATTGATTGAAGATGAGGTTGAATGAAATATGTCTTCATTCGAAGCTCTTTTAGATCAAGAAAATACAGAACACTTTGAAGAAGATGGTGGCACAATTCAACAGAAGGAAGTAAAAGAGAACCCACCTAACAATTCATCTTCATCTGCAGAATGAGACGAAGAAGAAAACAGTAGGTTGACAAAAGTGGAGCAAGAAAATGATTGTAAAATAATGATAAGTGGAATAGAGTGGTCATGATTTGTTGCTGTAGGGATGATTTGTTTGATGAATTTTTATAGATTTACCATGATTTGTTGCTATAAATAGCAGCTTGAATTTCTGTAGAGATGATATTGTATTATAGGAAATAGTATCATAATAAAATAGTATTATTATATTAGTTGTGGTCATGATTTGCTGTTGTAAATAGCAGCTTGATACTATATTAGGTTGGCCATTAGATTATTTTTTGTGTTGTTAGTCGTGTGTGTTGTTTGATATTGTATTATAGAAAACAGTATGACAAAATAGTATCATAACAGAAATGACATAGAATTCGCATACGTGCTCAGAATTTATGAAAGACAATATTATGAGATATATATGAAATAATTAATATTTAGTAAAATAAAAATGTAGTTTATATAAAACCATTTTTATAGTTATACTGTCAAACAATCAATTTAATACTCACGACACTTTTTGAATTCACAATATCAAGAACATTCTAGTAATAACTATTCTTGAAAAAACTCTACTGCTAAAAATTCTAATGTGCCAAACAAACTCTAAATCCAAATAAAAGAGAGAATTGCGATGGGTTGATAAGTATCAAATGACATTAATCTTAATATACATTTCATTGAACCGTGAGTGCTACAAATCTATTTGTTTAGATCTTGTGCTAAATCTAGAAATGAGCAAAGCTAAAAGAAAAGTATATAATAATCAACTTTCTAATTTACTAGCCGTTTGGAGTCGTCTCTTTAACTTAAAATGATAATCTTTAATTTTTTTGTCTAAACAGTATCATACATACTAAAACAGTATCATAGATAAATATATCTTAATATATTAGTATCATACATGAAAGTATCATAATAAAACAATATCACAAATTACAACTAAATAAAATAACATTATCATAGATTTAATAATAGTATCATAGGTTGAAACATAATCGTAATAAAATAGTATCAAAGATAAAAGCATGGTATAAGTATACCATATCAATTTATTTAGATAAAATAGTATCATATATATAACTAAATAGAGATATTTTACTGCTTGAAGTAATGATTTAAAATGCTACATTAGTAGTACAAGACCGTTGATATTGTATGCAATGTATGCATGATTCAGATGAAATGAGATCATAGATTGAAACATTATCATAATAAAAAAACAAAGTATCAAAGATAAAAGTATTGTATATGATAAAACAGTATCATATATATAACTAAGTACAAGATATTTTAATGGTTGAAGTAATGATGATTGATACTATTTGAATTCAATAACAGTATGATATGTTAAAACATTATCATAATAAAATAGTATCAAAGATAAAAGTATAGTATAAAGATACCAATATATATTATCTAAACAAAACAGTATCATTAAATTAACGTTTTATACAATTACAAATGCATGTTGGTCTTTTAGTTCTAAAATGTGATTTTAATTGAATTAAGTTTTGACCATACGACTTTAGAGCTCATAAGTGCAACAACAGTGACCGGCCTTGAATTTACCTTTAAAAGTTTAACCATATTTTTTTTAATAAAATGACCATACTATGCCTGATTTGCCCTTAAAAAAATGTAAAGTACAGCATTTTCTGGGAAAAAAAAATTGAATTTTTTGTTTACAAAAACCATTGGGCTCGTGGGTGGCCCGAGCTCAGCTCGATTAGGCCCATGATGCCCACGAGCCCAATGGACAGGCCGAGCCCAGTTTCGACTCGTGTGATGGGCTTAATTGGCTTACACAATCTAAAATATTCAAATGTCTAATAGTGCTTACTCTCTTGACTCGAGTTTCATACATTTTTATTAAAAACCTTACATTGTCTCTTAATTCACACGCAAAATTAAGTTCGTCGTTAGACTACGTAGATGTGACTTCGACACATGAGGGGTTGATATAAATTTCGACTCAACACTCACCCTTTCATAAAAATAAATTATAATTGTTAACATCAAAATCTGCACTGTCCACGCGTCAACAGATCTCCAGTCACTCTTCTGCCAATCTCTATGTTAACTGCACACTAGGACGAACTGTTAGGGACCAAGATCACCGGGAAAAAAAGGTCCGGTGATCGTTGATACTTCAACGACCAAGTCAACTGCCGGTATATAGAACAATATACAGGGAACGAAAATAATTGGGTGTGGAAGGGACAAGCAGGCAGAGATTTAAGCAGAGTTTAATGGTTATAATAATACGTAAAAATAGCGTACCTTAAAATAACCGGAGATGTTGTATTTATAGTATTAGAGACATAATTGATTTAGGAAGGCAATCAATTAGATATCTGATTGGATCCTCATTCCTTATGGGATATGGATGATCGGTTGTCAAGACAATCTTCTAGATTACAGTCCTTATTTGAATTAATCACGTTGCCTAATCTTAGGAGATTGATATTTGGTTTCCTTGTAAAGATTTGTGTACCAATCAAACACAATATTTCTTTAATTACTTATATGGTTATTCTGAAATATTATGCTGCCTGCAGATTACAAGGGATTCGAAGCACGACGAAGCTCCCTGGGTCGGAATGAGTGTCGAGGCCCTTCATGGACTTCGTCATACTCTGATCTAGTAATGCTAATATGTTTCTGGGCCTTAAGCGTATCCACAAGGCCTTTGCTAGGTATATGAGGCCACCATGTATTTGTAATGTCTTCGCCATGCCTATGAGGTCTGACTTGGGCCTATACGGGATCTTTACTAGGTATTTGCTGACGTGGAGACTTTAATGAAATCTAATGGTAACAATAATGTAACACAAACTAAAATTTTCAACGAAGTAGAAAAGAAATTAGAAGAAAATATACACTAATTTGTTTCATAATTATAAAGATCACTCTAATATAATTTTTAAATTCCATCACGTTTCTTGGTTTCCTTAAATTTAGTCGTATACACTACTTAGCTTTAACAAATCATCTTCTCTTGGGCATACTCTACAACCTTATTATTATTATTTTTAAATCTATCATTAATGCTCATAATTTTATATACAAAGAGAGAGTAGTGTTCTCTTGTCCCTTAGGAGGCAGGATAAAATAGCTCACCTACTGATGTGTCAGCAGGAGGGCTACCAAGTAAATTAATTATCTCAAAATGAACAACACACCTACTAACACATCAGCAGGTGGACTATTTTATCCTACCCCCAAAGAGCAGGAGAACATTGTCCTATAAAGAGATATATAATTATACAGAGAATGTACAACCCTAGGAATCACGTATATGTTATTTAGTTTATTTTATTGTACCAGAATATGTAATGACGACAACAAAGTTCAAATTGTTTATGAGATTGGGAAATTGGTGCAAATGGTCCCTCGTCTTTAGTCTAACATTTGTTTTGCACAAAAGTTTCTAACATGTGTTTTGGGGTTTTTTTGGCACAAATGGTTCCTATTTTTTATACTTACTACGAGTTGAAGACCTATCTTTTCATTTTTGACAGTGTAACCCTTATTTCAAACTTTGTTGGCGACAATGGTCCTTCTCGTCTAATTCCGTCAAATTAATCGTTAGTTTTGATTTTTTGCACAAATAATCCACACGTGCATTTCATACTCTTCATTTCATTTCATAAAGACATTTTCAGTATTTCACTATTTATAAATAAAAATTTGCAACAAAGGTCCCAAATTTAAGAAGAAAAAAAAGAAAATAATTAAAAAAAAACGCTCTTATTTCCCAACCCGAGAATCCATTGATGAAAAAAAAAAACTCCCCCTCCCCTCCATAATCGTGGTGTATTTTGCAATTTAGGAAAGATTTACAAATTGAAGAGTCATTTTTACCGTAAATTTGTTGGAAATAATGTAGAGTCGAACTTTGAGATTGCCTTTTCATAGCAAGGATTTCCTTTTCGTTAATGTGATAGTTCTTTTCTCGAATCTGGAACCCATATTGACAATAAATGAGGCAAGGTTTTGTTGATCCACCTTTTTGCCGAATCAAACTCTTGTAAATGAACATAATTGCAAAACGCAATTATTGCTTTTCAATTGATCTGAGGATTAATTTCGCCAACGGTCACTGAAGTTACCTTCAAATTACAAAATGGTCACTAAAATTTAAAAATTTTAGTAGTGGTCACTGAAGTTATAAATTCTTTCACTAATGGTCACTCTATTAAATTTCTAATTTAAAATGATGAAGTGGCATTTATTTATTGTAAGGTAGTCCATGTACTTTATATAATATTTACTTTAGTCCATATATTTCAATTAAGTCCTTCAAAAATTGCATCTTAGGTCTTTAATCGTTTACATCTTTATACTTTGGTCCCCAAATTTTCAATTATCTTTCAGTTAAGTTTCCAAAAATTGCATCTTGGGTCTTTCAATTTTTTACATCTTTACACTTTGGTCTTCAAATTTTATATCTTTGGTCTCCAAAATTGCATCTTAGGTCCTTGATTTTAGTGGTCTCCAAATTAAGTCTTCCAAAATTGCATCTTATCAATTAAATCTTTACACTTTGGTCTCCACTTTGATTTTAGTGGTTAAAATAAGTGCGCACTTTCAACGAATCAACGAATAAAATAATATTATAGAATTCGACCACTAAAAAATATCTATTTTAGTGGTCAACTCTAAGTGATAAGTGTGAATTTTTCACTTATTTTGATCACTAAATAGTTTATTATTTAATTATATTATCTTATTTGTTTAGGTGAAAATCTAAGTGTAAAGTCAATCATTCAATTGAAAGTACACTTATTTTGATCACTAAAATTGCACTTATTTTGGCCACTAAAATCAAGGATTTGGAAGACCAAAGTTTGAAGATGTATAAAGTTGAAAGACCTAAAATGCAATCTTTTAGAAGACTTAACTAAAAGATTATTGAAAATTTGGAGATCAAAGTGTAAAGATGTAAAAAGTTAAAGAACCTAAGACTTAATTTTTGGAGGACTTAACTGAAAGATAATTAAAAATTTGGAGATCAAAGTGTAAATATATAAAAGATTAAGGACATAAGATACAATTTTTGAAAGACTTAATTGAAATATAGGAACTAAAGTGAATATTATATAAAGTATAGACTACCATGCAATAAATAAATACTATATCATCATGTCACATCACTATTTTAAATTATTAATTTAATGAAATGGTCATTAGTGAAATGATTTCAAACTTCAGTGACCACTACGTGAAACTTTTGAACTTCAATAACCATTTTGTAATTTGAAGGTAACTTCAATGACGTTGGTGAAATTAACCCATTGATAGGATAACTGGAGTTCACACTGACATGTTCTGTGTGAGGTGTGGCTCAATTTTGGGATGGAAATATGAAGCTGCTCATGAGAAGAGCCAAAAGTATAAGGAAGGAAAGTTTATTCTTGAGAGGTTTAAGGTGTTGGGTCCTGATGGAAGCAACTATTCACTGAATCAAGAAGATCAGATGGCTGGAAGTGACGCTGATGAGCTAATTTCAATCTTAAATCCAGTAAAGATGATGCAAGTAGGGAAATCTCCACGCTTTACTGCCTTTCTTGAAGAATCCAGATTCTAATTTTGTTGCTCTGTGACAACTGTGTTATTTTGACCTGGGTTTTTCGAATTTGATCTTGTGAATTGGGTTTTTAGAATCGTTGATTTTCTGAAGTGGGTTTTTTAACTTTTGATTAATACTGGTTTTGGGCACTTGAATTTTGGCTCGAAATCGCATAAATATCTGAGATATTTTGGTGGTTTATTATAATCCAGAAAAGCAGTTAATTTTTCCAAATAAGAAGATATAGAGAAGGAGAAGGAGAAGATGGCGAGAAGTAGAGAAAAAGAAGATCGGGAGAGCTGGTCGAATTCATCAGTATCCATATCCATAACGAAGGATTCTTCTATCATCCATTAATTGATCTTTATTGGGGGTGGGGTGGGGTGGGGTGGGGTGGAAAATTAATTTTTCAAATATTTTTTTCTTTCTTTTTCTCTTAAGTTTAGAACTTTTGCGAAAAATTTTTATTTATAAACAGTGAAATGTCAAAAATGTCTTTATGAATGAAGAGTGTGGAATGCACGCGGGGACTATTTGTGCAAAAAAGTTAGAATTAACGGTTAATTTAACAGATTTTGAAATGATACACTACCAAAATGAAAAGATATATCTTCACCTCAAAAAAAAAAAATGATATGTACCATTTTAAAAAAAAGTTCTATATTTTGGTATGTAATTGATCTTTATTTGATAATATTTAAAGAAAATTGTAATTAGATTTCTAACTTCACAAAAAGTGCAAATAGGTCCGATATTTTTATTTTTTATAAAAAAATTAAAGAAAACTAACAATTTTTTTTTAAATTAACACTTTATTGACTAAATTAATAATATACTAAATTGTTTTTTATATTTTACGAACTATTATAAAATACTAAAATTTAATCTCATAATTATTAATAAACATGTTAAATAATTTTGGTTATTAAATAATTATATTATTTAAAATTTTATTTTATCGTTACAACATAAAAAAAAAAATAACTTTGTCACAAACTTGATACTCAAATACTTTTATTTAATTGAATTATTTGTCTATTAGCTACAAATATTTGAGCTTTAACTATATTATTCATATTTTAATTTATCATTTTATTATCGTTCAAAAATAAAGAACACATAATGTATAAAAATGGCAAACGTTATGAACCATTTGTACCAATTTTTCTATTAGATTTGAGACTAACTATAAGGGCCCGTTTCATATATGGACAAATACTAAAGATAATAGATAAAATTTATCTTATCCTATTTGGGTAGAAGTGGTGTTCGAATAAACTTTTATCCGGATAACAATTTAAGCCAAAAATGAAGATAAAATTTGTCCTCTGAAAGGGGAGGACAAATTTTTTTATTTGGATAATGATTCACTAATTTTTTTAAAATACGAAGTTATCTTTTATAATATAGAAAAAAATCTATTTTTGAACATCCATAACATATGATAATTGTTGTCACCGCTGCCTAGGAATGGCAAAATACTCCGACCTAGCCTCGCCCCGCCCCGCCTTGTCTGGCCTCGCCTCGCCTCGCCTCGCTTCACCTCAAATTCTCTGAACCTGTCCAGAATTTCTTTTTATTTTATTTTATATCCATATTTTAAAATTTAAATTGAATTTAAAAATATAAAAATAATTAAATAATTAAATAATAATAAATGATAATTTTTTAATCTCCACCCCTTGGTTGCCAATCCTGCCACGTCCCACTTGCATACTACTACCGTCTTTTGGCCACCACCCTCAGCCAATGCACGTAATCACCACCTCTCTCTGCCGCTCTACAAATTTTTTTTTGTTTTTTTTTTTTTTTTTTTTTTGTTTAATTAAGAATAATGGTAAAATTATCTTTTTGATCAAATGACAATTTTTTAACAATGACTTTTTTATCCTTATACTTAGCTAAACTAAACAATATAATAATAAACATGTTATCCGGATAACTTTTATCCATATAACTTTTATTTAGATAAATAATTTTAGAAAAATTGCTTATAAGTCACTTGTACATGACTTATTTTAAATTAGGTCAAAACATATTTCAAAATTATGATTAAGTCATACATTTAGCAATATTTTAAATTAATTCCAAAATCGCCTCTGTGATCCAAAATCGGGGCATTCTTCTATCTCACAAACCGCCTCGACCTCCGACAACCTCCAGCAACCTCCGACGAGTGCTTCTTCTACAGATATATATGGAAATATAACAATTATATTGAAACTAACAAAGAACCCAATGGTCGAAAAATTTCTAAATATTCATCAGGAAACTGACAGGGACCTCCTTTAGTTTGCTAGCATTTTGATCAACCTAGCATTGCCAGATTCTAATTCCACAGTCACAAAAAAAATCCAACTCTAGAATCGGTCTATACCGGTCATCCAATCTTGGAGGTTTGAATCTTCTCACTCCACCATCTAGCCGCAAAGAGCCAGATCTGTTTTCCACAGGTAAGTTTAGTTGAATAACTTGTCGTTTGGGACCAGAAGTGATAGGTGTTGTAACTAATGTGTTGACTCCTCAATGGTTTGAAAAGAGAAATTTCTCATGGATCCTCCTAAGTATCCCATAGCATCTCTTTTATAACTACATCACTAGCTTTTGCTACCTTGTTCATGCCTTGCTCATCCTTACTTTTCGAAGTCATACTTTTGTCAGACCAGGCCTTGTTATTGGGAAACTGTTGAGATATAGAGGAATCAAATCTTTTTGAATTGATAGTTTCATCAGTTATGTTCTTTGCGTTAGAGTTATTCTGCAAAGGGAAAGAATCATTTACGCCATTTACTTGTTTTCTCTTACTATCTGACTGCTTTGTTTTGATGGGAGACACATGTATCTGTTTGTCTTCCATTGCATTTATACCCGTTTTATGAAAAACCAAATCATTACAATCAGGAGAACAATTCACTTTTAGCCTTGCTGTTAAGACATATTATTAATTTGTCATATGGCAATCATGCATATTTATATTATAGTGTTTTTCTACAAGATTCTATAAAAATTATTTGCTTTGTGTACAGACGGTGGTGCTACCACCAGGTAGCTTCTTCAGCAGAATGCTTAGAACTTTGAATGCTATTTGGTAACAATAGATGTAGTAAATTAGAAGAGTTGTTGTGTGTTCACAATTTGTATAATCATTTTCACGTAAAAGGACATTACCTGTAAAAATAAGTAGAAGAAGCAACAGCGGCATCGACAGTGAAGAATAGAAGTGGAGTGGAGTGGTATCAATGAGTGTTGCCACCATGATTTGTTGATATAAATAGTTTAATTTGATGAATTTCTATAGAGTGATCATGATTTGATGCTGTAAATAGTAGCTTGAATTTCTGTTTGGATGATTTGTTTCATGAATTTTTATAGAATAACCATAATTTGTTGCTGTAAATAGTAACTTGAATTTCTTTAAGGATGATAATATATTATAGAAAACAATATCATAGATAATAATATCATTATATTAGTTGTAACCAATGTTTGTTGCTGATATTGTATTATAGAAAACAACTTGATAGTGTATTATAGAATAGCAACTTAATATTGTATTAAGTTGGCCATTAGATTATTTTGTGTTGCTAATTAGTCATGTGTGTTGTTTGATAATGTATTATATTACAAAAACAGTATCATAATCGAAATGAGCATAGAATTCACATACGTGCTCAGAATTTTTATTATAATATATTTTCGAAATGGTCTCAACAAGTCGGTCAAGACCAGAGTGGCTTTGCTACTGTATACGATGAATTATAGTCTTTTGAAGTCGTCTCTTTAGCTTAAAATGACAATCTTTTTCTTGTCAAAACAGTATCATACACACTAAAACAATATCACAGATAAATGTACATTAATATATTATTATCATACATGAAAATATCTTAATAAAACAGTATCATAGATCTATTTTACTAGTTGAAGTAATTATATTGTTCTTAAAATACTCTATTAGTAGTACAAGATCATTGATAATACTTGTATTCAATAATATTATCATAGATTAAAACAGTATCGTAGATGTTTTACTAGTTGAAGTGATTATATTATTCTTAAAATACTCAATTGGTAGTATAAGACTATTAATAATGTTTGTATTCAATAACATTATCATAGATTAAAATAGTATCATATGTTGAAACATTATCATAATAAAACAGTGTTAAAGATAAAAACATGGTAAAGTGTACCATAGCACATTATCTATATAAAACAGTATCATATATAAAACTAAGTACAAAATATTTTAATGGTTGAAGTAATGATATTGTTCTTAAAATGCTCCATTAGTAGTACAAGATCATTGGTTTAAACATTGTCACAATAAAACAGTATCAAAGATAAAAGTATGGTATAAATATATCAATGTACATTATCTAAATAAAACAGTATCATAGATAAAACAGTATCACAACAAAACAGTATCATTAAATTAACGTTTTTTACAATTGTAAATGTATATTGGTCTTTTAGCTCTAAAATGTGACTTTAATTTAATTAAGTTTTGATCATATAACTTTAGAGCCCATAAGTGCCAAAACAGTGACCGACCTTGAATTTATCAATAATTTTTCCCACAAATCAAACAGCCCCTTGATAAGTACTATTTTGTACTTACCTAGGCTCACAAAAAGGGATGATTATTAGTACTCTTAGTTGTTTTCAGTTTAATTGCATGTTGCCTTCTTTTTATTTTAGGAAATAATCAAATTCAAGTATCAATCGACCAAAAGGCGAAAAAGAGCTAAAAAGAAGAAAAGAGGACTTAATTACAAAGATAAAGAGACTTGAAAGACTTGGGATGCAAATATGAAAGGAAGAAAATCAAGAAGGCGTCCAAGATAACCATGCGATCGCATGGTTATCCAATGATGCGATCGCAAGATAATAAAAAATTCAGCAGAATGTAAAACCATAGAACCATGCGATCGCAAGGTTCTAAACCATGCGATCGCATGGGCATACGCGGCAGCAGTTGGCAGATTCCTTATGGATTTAGAACTCTACGAAGTCCATATTGATTCAACAACTTAAACACACGTCTTGGAGTCTTTGGAGAGTATTATAAAAGCCAGATGATAGCCATAACAAAAGAGACGAATTTTGGGAAGAAGATACAAGAGGAGAATCGAAGATCAAGGCACGGGATTGAAGATTCTTCATCCGAGTCACGGGTTGTAATTATTTCTTCTTCTTTTTTTTCACGGATCATGATGAAGTCAATTATTGTTATAATTGACGAAATCATGTCCGGCTAATTTACTTTTTCTAGGATGAACGATGAAACCTCATGATTTTTAATTAATTAGAAGTTTTTCCGTTTTAGTAATTAATTGCCCGTGGATTGATTATTCTTTATTCGCTTTTTCTATTATTTTAATGCTCGATCACCATTAGAATATATTGTGATCTTTATTGAAGTCGAGAGATTCAATATAGATTAAGCACGTGGTATTGAATGACATAGGGTCCAATAATAGATAGAGATTACTATTATACTTTATGAAATCTATTGAGGTGTTCCTGAGATTTTAATGCATGTGTTTATGTTCGAAACTTAATTAGAGATAATGAAGTTCGCATAACATATAGAATTGATTGACCATCGAGAGAGGCTTTTGATTAATTTAGGAACACCGATTTTCAATCTAGGGTAATTATAAGCTAAAACGGTTAAACGGATATTTGATTAAGGAAAGTGTTGGTGGATTCGCAAATCCTAGAGTTAGTAGATCTTGAATTCGTTCTTGCCTTTTTAAAATTACTTATTTTTATTTTCAATTTAATTAAAATAGTTAAATTAGTTTAGAATCACAAAAATCAAAATTGAATCGTGTTTCGTTTTATTGTTAGAATTAGAATTATAAATTAATAGGTTAAATTAATATCCGGGTCCTCGTGGGTTCGACACTTTATTTATCACTTTATTACTTGTCAACGATCCGTCCACTTGCGGGATATAAATCGCACAACAAGTTTTGGCGCCGTTTCGGGGACTAGTTTATTAATTGCTACATTAATTGATAGTTTAGTTTTAACAATTTTTTATTGTTATTTATTTTTATTTTTATTTTGATTTTGATTTTTAGATTATTTTCTTTTATTATTTTAGTTCTTCGTGATCATCTTTGAGTTGTATATATTTTCTAATTTTTTCGGTGTTAAGTGTGCATGCCACGCGTACAAAAGATCTTGATCTATTTGATTTAGATCCGAAATTGAACGAAGCTTTCACCGACGACAACGTGAAAAACGAGAAAAGAAAACACAAAGAAGACACAATGGCGCATAATCAAGTACATGATCGGATAAATAATCAACCACCAATAGCTCGACTAGTTGAAGTTAGTGAACGAGATATTCTTATGGGTGAATATATGATGCCATCGATTGTTGAAAATCGGTCCAAAGATAGTCTATCCACCTTATGGGCACGACAACTTCCGGTTGAGGCGGATGTGATGAATTTATTCTCGAACAACCCGCCGCTTTATGGGATGATGATGAAAATCCTCATTACCATATTTCTCGCTCGATGAATTCGTGGCAATTTCAAATACCACGGTGTTAACGAAGAAGCTAATCAAGATGAGGCTCTTCCACATACATTGAAGGATAAAGCTAGAGAATTGCTAGATCTCTCACCACCGGGAGCATTACTACTTGGACAGATCCGATCCGTAAATTCACATTGAAATATTTTCCACCACGAAGAGTAAACAGACTAAAGTATGAAATTTCCAATTTCCAACAACTGAGTTGGAAAATTTTCACGAGGCATGGGAAAGATTCAAACAATTGTCTCGAAAGTGTCCAAGTCATGGTTTCCTTTAGCGACTCGTAATCATTATTTCTACTCCGGACTAGCTCCAACCAACCGTTCTTCAGTGGATTCTCGCAAAGCAGTGGTTTCTATCCAAAATAGATCCGCCGGTGACCTTTACGATCTATTTGAAACCATGAGTGAACAGTTTATTATGTGGCAAAAAGAGGATTGCGTAAGAAAGCAACAGGGATACACGAAGTGGGCACCAATTCGTTTTTATTGGCAAAAATTGATGCGTTGGCAAAGCAGATGGAATCAATGAAATATTCTCATTCAGCTAATATGGTTCAGATGCCTCCACCAATCTGTGTAACATGCGGGGCAAACCATCAATCATCATAGTGCCCTTTGACCAAAGTTGATATGTCATCCCCTGAACAAATTGCATATGCTCAAAATTTTCAGCGACAACAAAATAATCCGTACTCACAGACTTACAATCCTGGATGGAGAAATCATCCAAACTTCTCATATGGCAACACTCAAAATATCCAAAATCCACCAAATCAGGGAAGACCTCAAGAAAGAGAAGGAGGATTGGAAGAAGCTGTCACTGAATTGAAGGAGATGCAGAAAAGACAGGATGTTGCTATCAAGAATATGGAAAATCAGATTAGACGATTGGCTAAATTGTTAATCGAGAGACAACCAGCACATGGCCAAGCAATACCAAGTCAATCCAAAGGAGCAAGTAAATGCAATTACCACGAGGAGCGGTGTTCGAGTTACAGAGATTCATGTGACTAGGCTGTGTAGAAAAGGAAAGCGTGTCCGACAAAGCGAGAGAAAATAAATTAGATGCGAAGTTGCACTGAGCAGGACTCTCCACCGACTTATATTCCACCACCGGCTTACGTCCCTCCTATCCCATTTCCCAGGAGGTGCGAAAACACAAGCTAGAGCAAAGAATTCAAGAAGTTCCTAGATGTATTCAAAAGCTTCACATCAACATACCATTCACGATGCCTTAGCTCAAACGCCTAGCTATGCCAAATTCATGAAGGACATTCTTGCAAATAAGTTTAAAGTTGGAAGAACACGAAACAATGAGCGCTTAATCGAAGAATGCGGTGCCATATTACAAAACAAGCTACCACCAAAATTAAAAGACCCGAGAGTTTTAATATTCCTTACACTATTGGTAGTTTATTTTTTGATAAAGCTTTATGTGATTTGGGTGCTAGTGTGAATTTAATGCCTTACTCTATTTTTAAGCACTCGATTTAGGAGAAGCAAAGGCCGACAACAAGAACACTCCGACTTTGCGAGATAGCACAATCAAACGCCCTGTGGGAATCGTTGAAGACATATTGGTGAAAGTGGGCAAGTTCATATTCCTCATTGATTTTATTATTCGGATATGTGTGAAGACAGGATGTACCACTCATTTTGGGTCGACCTTTCTTGGCTCGGGTCGGGCAAGAATTGATGTTCCAAAAGGAGAACTTATCTTTGAAAGTGAATGATGAACACATTACATTCAATGTGTTCAAAGCAATTAAATTTCCAAGCTCTTCAGATTCCTGCTTCGAGATTGATGTCATTGACCAGAAGGGAGGGAGTTTAGATGATAAAATTGTTACCCAACACCAGGAGGCACCACTTCGAGAAGAAGAATATGTGCAGAAAGAGGAGTTTCATCCATCTTCTGTAATCAAAGTTGATGATGAGGTTGAAATTTTCTTAGTTGAATTCGAGCATGGCGGCAAAACAAAATCATATCAGTATGATAAAGGAAAGATCAAGCTCTGGAAGGTAAACAAAAAGTGTACAGAAGTTGATCAAAGCAAGAAGAGCAGGGCCTCCAAAGATTTATTCAAAGTGTCTTGAGCGATCACCACGACAAAGTCAAGCTAATGACTTTAAAGAAGCGCTCAATGAGAGGCAATCCATTTTCTACCCTTTTATTTAAATTTAGTATTATTTCAATTTTAGGATTTCAATTGACAATTTGCACGTTTTAGGTTGCTAGCATTTAAAGTAGGTTTTTAATTCTTAGGTTTTGAGGCTACAATCATCGCCATCTTGCATAAGTACGTTTTCCATTAATTTAAATTTATAAAAAAAAAAATTCAAATTTTGTACCATGCGATCGCATGGTATAACCCCTCGCGATCAAGATGGCACGGGCGTAAAGCTTTCGCCTGATTTTTTATAGCCAGCGATCGCAGGACATTTTGTCCTTGCGATCGATCAACTGCTTCCAAAAAAAAAAATTATTATTAATAAAAATTTTTTTTCTTTTCTTTTTAGGGTTACAACCTAAGGACCTGGGTGGATGACATTCAAGCAAATATTTGTCGACCAACATGCATGATCTCTCCACCAATTGTTCATACTATACTTCTTCTTCAAAGACCATCCGATCCACATCGGGTAGTCTCTCGATCTTTATATACTCCTTTGAATTATTTTTACATTGGGGACAATGTATCTTTCAAGTTTGGGGTAGTGAAAAAAATGTGTGATCCGATGATAATACTTGATATTGATTGTTTAATTATTTTTTTTAAAAAAAAAATTATTATTTATATTTATTTGTTTGCATATTTATATGATATGAATAGTCTTGCTGGCTAATGATGCAACTTTTTATTTAATTATTTAGCTTTAATCCATGACTTGTGAACAAATTATTACTATTGGTTAAATGTGAAACTATTTGACCATGTTTGATATCGTGTTCGTCGGCCGCTTAAAATGATTTTTAGCTATGTTGGTGCACTTAAGTTGAAAATAATAAGATACTCTGCTTAAACCTAAAATCATCCGTATCTCAAACAAATAACCAATATAGTGAGAAAGTGTGGTAATTAAAAGCGTGATAGTGGCTATCTAGGTTATGATTGATTTCATGTATGTTGAAAATTTGTGTGGAGCACTTTAGACCAGTTAGAGGAAACTAAGTAATGACCGAATGTTAGGAATCTAATCCTCACGCATGAACTTATTGCACGCAAGGAACAAAAATTATTATTATTATTGCTTAACTCTTTTCGTAGCCTAATTGACTTGAGTGAAAAGGTCCGTAGGGGTTTCTCAAAACCTGATGGCCTAAGGTTCGAAAGACGTGGGAGTCATCGACCTCAAGCTCGTTACATGAGTCAATTAGAAAGCTTAATGGATTGAGTTTTGCACCTTATTAATATCTTATAACTCGTTTCGTAGCCTATTTGACTTGAGTGAAAAGGTCCGTAGGAGTTTCTCAAAACCCGATGCCCTAAGGTTCGAAAGACCTGGGAGTTATCGACTTCAAGCTCGTTACATGAGTCATTTAGAAAGCTTAATGGATTGAGTTTTGCACATAAGATCTATATAATTGAAAAAAAAAATCCTTTGCAAAGTAAATTTGGGGATTAGATAACTAATGGGTTTGACTTATTTAGTAGAAACTTTCCGGTCGAAAGTGCTCATAAATTGGAGAATCTTCATATACCTAGGTTGTCACGATTATTAGTTTTCTCAACCAATTTCTCGAACAAGAAAATAATGAGCTTAAGTGTTACCTTTGAACCAAAATCTCTGGATTTGAGAGAAAACATCATTTTGGGGAAGTGTACTTTTACGAGAGGAAAGGAAAAGTTGACCCAGTGGTTGGGCTATCACCACCATAGAATTTAAGTTAATCGATTAACGGGTCTCCCACACGTCTCAAGTATGGTTTGAGTATAATCACATTTGCAATAGTAATACCTGAACACTCGTCATGAATTATAAGTTTTTCTTTTTGCAAAAGCTGAAGCAAGAACGGCAAGCTATTTATATTGTGAATTGTGTTATTACTTATTTCTTTAAGTGCATGATTGTTTTTAGCTAGTTTATTCGAGGACGAATAAAAGTTCAAGTTTGGGGGTATTTGATAAGTACTATTTTGTACTTACCTAGGCTCACAAAAAGGGATGATTATTAGTACTCTTAGTTGTTTTCAGTTTAATTGCATGTTGCCTTCTTTTTATTTTAGGAAATAATCAAATTCAAGTATCAATCTGACCAAAAGAAGAAAAAGAGCGCAAAAAGAAGAAAAGAGGACTTAATTACAAAGATAAAGAGACTTGAAGGACTTGGGATGCAAATATGAAAGGAAGAAAATCAAGAAGGCGTCCAAGATAACCATGCGATCGCATGGTTATCCAATGATGCGATCGCAAGATAATAAAAAATTCAGCAGAATGTAAAACCATAGAACCATGCGATCGCAAGGTTCTAAACCATGCGATCGCATGGGCATACGTGTTAGCCAAGCGATTCTTATGGATTTAGAACTCTACGAAGTCCATATTGATTCAACAACTTAAACACACGTCTTGGAGTCTTTGGAGAGTATTATAAAAGCCGGATGATAGCCATAACAAAAGAGACTAATTTTGGGAAGAAGATACAAGAGGAGAATCGAAGATCAAGGCACGGATTGAAGATTCTTCATCCGTAGTCACGGGTTGTAATTATTTCTTCTTCTTTTTTTTTCACGGATCATGATGAAGTCAATTATTGTTATAATTGACGAAATCATGTCCCGCTAATTTACTTTTTTCTAGGATGAACGATGAAACCTCATGATTTTTAATTAATTAGAAGTTTTTCCGCTTTTAGTAATTAATTGCCCGTGGATTGATTATTCTTTATTCGCTTTTTCTATTATTTTAATGCCTCGATCACCATTAGAATATATTGTGATCTTTATTGAAGTCGAGAGATTCAATATAGATTAAGCACGTGGTATTGAATAACATAGGGTCCAATAATAGATAGAGATTACTATTATGCTTTATGAAATCTATTGAGGTGTTCCTGAGTTTTTAATGCATGTGTTTATGTTCGAAACTTAATTAGAGATAATGAAGTTCGCATAACATATAGAATTGATTGACCATCGAGAGAGGCTTTTGATTAATTTAGGAACACCGATTTTCAATCTAGGGTAATTATAAGCTAAAACGGTTAAACGGATATTTGATTAAGGAAAGTGTTGGTGGATTCGCAAATCCTAGAGTTAGTAGATCTTGAATTCGTTCTTGCCTTTTTAAAGTTACTTATTGTTATTTTCAATTTAATTAAAATAGTTAAATTAGTTTAGAATCACAAAAATCAAAATTGAATCTGTGTTTCGTTTTATTGTTAGAATTAGAATTATAAATTAATAGGTTAAATTAATATCTGGTCCTCGTGGATTCGACACTTTATTTATCACTTTATTACTTGTCAACGATCCGTCCACTCTATGGGATATAAATCGCACAACACCCCTAAGATAAAAATATTATAAGTCACTAAAAAGATGAAGTGCTGTAGATGATGATATATACTTGTTTTTACATAGCATTTATATGTGAATATAACTTCTCCATTAACAAAATAAGCAATTTATATTATTTATGTTGTGATTATTGTATGTTATATTTTGATCAAACATTTGGATTTTCGATGATTTTCCTTGATTATCCTATTTTTGTACTACTAAACGTTCGTTAAAATTCACAATTTGTTATATATGCATTAATGTGTGTGTTTGTGATGTGGCAAATATAAGTTGGAGTGTTAAATGACATAATAGAAATTATACATATAATATGATATGCACTAAAATAATTGTGCCAGTATAATTTAACTATTATATTAATTTTTAACAGATTTTATTGGATATTTATGAAAGACAAGATTATGAGATATATATGAAATAATTTATATTTAGTATAAAAGTATTTTTATAGTTATACTCACGACACCTTTTAAATTCACAACATCAAGAACTTTTTAGTAATAACTATTTTTGAAAAAATTCTACTACTAAAAATTATAGCGTGCCAAACTGACTCTAAATCCGGATAAAAGAGAGAGAGTCGCGATAGGTTGATAAGTATCAAATGACATTAATCTTAATATACATTTCATTGAACCGTGAATGCTAAAATATATTTGTTAGATCTTGTGCTAAATCTAGAAATGAGGAAAGCCAAAAGAAAATTATATAATAATCAACTTTCTAATTTATTATGAATAGAACTTAATTTGTTGGTATCGTGTTCGAAATGACCATGAATCTAAAGAATTCGCAAAATGCAACCCTCATGGCATTAACATACAAGAGAGATTATATGTTGTTCAAATCGGGCAACATATAATATCCGTAACATACAATTACATGGGTACATAGTTGCATTTTAGTTTTCAAAGCTGAAAATATAATATTATTTCAAAAATAAGAACTAAGGTGAAGTATCAACACTCTCAGTCTCTGCCTTTATGCACAAATAATTCAGAACGTCATGTTTTACATATTACAAAGCGGAAGTGACCTTAAAAAATTTCAAGGGAAAACATTTAATATTTGTTAAAATAAAAATTGTCAAATAAAAATTGTCAGCAATGAATTACAAGAAATGGTACAGATGAGGATATATGAGTTAAGAGAATATTAAAGCATAGGCCTATTTTTGGATTCTTTCGGCTTTTCCTTCTTGGCTTCCATCGGTTCCAACAGCTCGACGACTTCTTTCATTGAAGGCCGCTTTCTTGGATCCTCTTCAAGGCATCTTAGAGTGAGCTGAGAGACCTGTGATAACACCTTTGGTGAATATTGGCCGTCCATTCGTGCGTCCATAATGGGTATCAGTTTTCGTCTGTGTGAGAGAAGGGGTTTCACCCAATCAACCAAATTCTGCTTTCCATTAGGCCGTTTTGTATCGAGTGCTCGTAAACCTGTCAGCATCTCAAGCAGCACTACACCAAAGCCGTACACGTCACTCTTTACATATAGATGGCCTGTGGACAAACGTACAATATATTTAGCAATGAGAAGTGAAGAAAACCCATTCTTCATTTGATTCTAACGCATAGTAATCCAAAATTTTCATTTATATATTCTGCTTCGAAAAAGGGTAAAAAAATACAAGAAAAAGGATTTGAAGCCTCAACCCGAAACAGATATGTCCCTTAAGTGAGATCATTTACTTTGAGTTTGAGCTCTAGATGTTATACGACCCAAAACTTTATGTACGCCGCATTTGAATTCAATGACAATATCATACAGACCAAAGTTTTAAACCTTGATCAAACTAGAGTGAATTTTGAAGGGTGTACATGCATTGGTGAATGAATGAGTGAAAACACCGATCTCATATCTAGTTACCAAAATCCTGGAAATTTAAGTGGAAACAGAGTTCAAATATTTTGTATGTTTTAATAACAATAAGAGCTACAGTCTCACAAGCCTTTCTTGTAAGATAGCAGGCTAGAAGTTGATAAGTCAATTATTATCTGAGGCCCAATCTAAGTCTCTCTCTTGAGCTTATTCACACTTGTTTGAATTGACAGCAAGCTAAAAGCCTGATCAAGATTTTAGGCTCGTTTTTTAGCTGAGTATGAAGAGATGCGTGTTCAACTCACAACCATTAGCAGTGTAATTAGGTTAGTATTTATGCAGAGTACCAAGTCATTTTTAAGTTGAAGACTTGATCTTTTCAGTTCTTCAAATGAATGTAATAGACAAAGACCTAATATTTAGAGCTTGTTTGTTTTTACTTAAAATTTTGCTAAAAAGCTATAGTCAAAGTCAACAATTAATTTTAACTACTCATTTCGTGGACCCACAACTTTTTACAACTTTTCAACCACACATCCCATCAACTTTTATCAACTTTTATAAAAATCTGATTTTAATCAAAATCAAACACACCCTTAAAGTTCTTATTTGACCATCCAACAATAATTTAAATTACAATGTACAAAGCTTTAAAATGACAAATGGAAGCCGAAATCCCCTCATTCTAGAATTAGAACATGAACGTCAATTCCCATGATCCCATTCCAACAAAGATAGCACACCCAAATGATGTGTCAATTCTAAGAACATTAAGCTAAGCTTTAAAAAAAGTAAAAATTACTTTTAAGTAACATTCAATTTTCATCATGTTTGGATAAGTTACTTTTTCCTTAAACTTTTAAAAAAATACTTTTAACATTTACCATACTATCAAAATAAGCAACTTATTTCCAATTTTGATCGATATAAAAATACTTATTTACTTATATGTAAACTTCTAAGCTTAGCTAAACATGCTCTAAATATATTGCTTTGTCTAATATTTGGATAAATCTGATCCATTCTAGGATCCTCAAATTAGATTCAGTTTGAAATAATGCTATATCTTATTCTATCATTATTAGACCTAACAAAAAGAAAACTCAGGTTTGAAACACTAAGACACTTAAATTGGAATTCAATAGGCACTGACCAGTTGCGATGTATTCAGGAGCAGCATAACCATATGTTCCCATAACTCGAGTCGTTACATGTGTATTTCCTCCTGAAGGCCCCAGTTTTGCTAAGCCAAAATCTGATATTTTTGCATTGTAGTTCTACAAATCCAAGAACATTGGTTAGAGAGCTTAAAAACTGCTAATTTATTTCCACCCGCATTAAGTTATATTTTAAAAAAAAAATTATTAGTCCAACCATCATAGACAATTTGTTCAACATCTTGTACGGTCATTTAATGAAAAGAACTGATGAGATGTTTGAACGTACAAGTTCACATGGCATGTCCATTTTATTAGAGATAATTATGCCATGCATTATATTAAAAAGATTGGTTTCTATAAATTACTTTCTACAAGATGGAAACATGCAAGCAAACAAACTACACCCCAATCTCCCCGGGTCCCCCAACACACACACACACATGTATCGTCCATCTAAACTTATGTTTACCTCCAGTGCCTCCAATTTGAAGATGCTGGGTCCAGTCCCTGATAACATTGAGTTCAAACAATTATCTCTCTCTAATTTTGACTGATATTTTGCCTAGAACCTAAATAGCAATAAGGCATTTATTTGCTTGCATTCCCAATCAACGAAGCTGGAAGTTGAATTGAATTCGTATTTTCATTTGAACAATCTACAATTAATGATACCATATTCCTAAATAAGTAACATGACAACTTGTATACTTCAATTGCTCATCCAACTTATTTCTCTTAGTTAGCGAACCAGAAAAAAAAAGAGGGCAAACAAAGGAGGGGGGGAGGGGGGGGGGGACCCACAATTAACAAGCAGGACTTTATAGGATTTTACCCCATCAAGCAGTATATTAGAGGCCTTAAAATCCCTATAAATGATAAGTTTATCTGAAGAGTGCAAAAAAGCTAGGCCTCTTGCTGCTCCAATAGCTATTTTGAGCCGTATATCCCATGATAATGGTTGAATAAGAGAACTTCCTGAATATTTAAACAAAACAGAAATCAGTATTACCAAAATTTATTTTCTTTTCTTGGATTCTCTTAATTTCTGAATCAAGTTCTTACTTCTAAAAAGATGGTTTTCCAGGCTTCCCTTCTGCATAAACTCGTATACAAGTAACAGCTCTTTCTCCTCCCAGCAGTATCCCAAGAGCTTCACCAAATTAGCATGTGAAAGTCTCCCTAAAAAGTTCACTTCTGCCTGCATTTTCAAATGAAGGAAACACATCATAAGTATCAACAATGTGTCGACAGAAAATATACAAATCTTAATTGTTACTATGAAGCTGGTCATTCCATTAATGATTTGACAACTCAAACATCAGATTATTACTTTAGAATAGTCACAGAAATACTTTCATGAGTACTGGCAAAGCCATGTACACATAAAAAATTAAGTTTTTTATAAAAACTCATCTAATTTGATACATGTATTATCTCAATGCAAATTAGTGGATAACAGGTTTCTTATAAGAAAAGTGGCAGAAACCCAATTATACAAAGCTATCTTTAATTTTTGAAGCTTCTCCAAACTGGCATAAATGTGTATTACTCTTGTGCAGTGGTTTTTTTTTTTTTTCTTCTCTCAAAAATATAAATTAATCACAGACCAATTGAATAAAATTGTACTCTTTTCTGATCATTGGGCACTGTAGGTGGATTACCGCTAGCCCATTTAGACCTGATCCTCGACAGTTCCATGTTTAAGGAGCTCAAAACTGAACCTGTAAATGTTAAACTCCATGATCCTAACTTTATCTGAAATAGAAAGGGGGGGAAGATGGGTATGTCTGAGCTAGATTTATGGTGGTTTGATCAACAAATCGCCCTAAACTTTCGATTGGAGGGTTAGTCAAATTTATAGCAACTCAATCTAATATTTTGATTGGAGTAGTAGTCCAATATACATCACTCACCCTAATCTTTTGGTAGCAAGACTAGTTGTTGGATGTTACCACTTCATTTGATCAGCCTTGAAGAAACGCGTTCTTCATAATACGATTTTAAGTGGAGTTAGGCGACTTAATCCAGATGTTGAAATGAGTGTTCTACTGGACCCTTGGATGAAGGGCTTCTGGTGCCTACCATAAGACACGAGATTGGGGTTCATTTGCTTCATTCTGCTCTCTCAATTTCTATCTCTACACACAGAAACGGCCGCTCTCTGCATTTCTGTTCTTTGTTCATTCCTCTTCCATTTTTGGTTAAAGATTGAAGTTCTGAATGATAATTTGTATCTTGTTCTGTAGAAAGTTTGGGGAAAGGGTGGTTAACAGTAACTTCGTGCAGAGGGGTGCTTTGTAAGTGTTGTTCTGTGAGATTTGTGTAATCTTTGGTGTAAAACTTCTGAGGACCTTAGAATCTGAGGGTACAACGGATTTTGAGTCTATTTCCTGAAATAATCAGAAGGCTCTAAGTGTTGTTTTTCGCACAACCTTGTGAAATAAATTGTTGATATCTTTTTTTGTGAAATAGCTAAGTATATCTTGCTTACTGCGTTCTTACTCTATGAAAAATCAGAGAAATATATGCAAGAACTTAAATCTTTAGTGAAATAGCCTGCATATCTCACACTGTAATTTCTCTGAGTACGAAATCTGTGTAAATATATGCAAAATATTGATCCTCTGTAAGACCTGCTAGTTCTGTTAAATAAACTGTCTATTTTTGCAAATAATATTTCCTGTGAAATAGAATATATTTTGCAGGTAA
Organism: Forsythia suspensa; assembly: GCA_023638005.1. Taxonomy (NCBI): domain Eukaryota; kingdom Viridiplantae; phylum Streptophyta; class Magnoliopsida; order Lamiales; family Oleaceae; genus Forsythia; species Forsythia suspensa. Next base: position 12,613,129 of record CM042672.1, read on the forward strand.
GTGTAAAATATATGCAATAGAAAATATTTTTTTGCAGTATATTGTATAATGCATGCTAAATAGTTTCCTGAGTGAGAAATAAATAGGTATATGCAATATATGACTTGGTAAGCATCTTGTTTATTCATTAATTGCTGATTTTTCTCTAAGAATAAACAAAGTTTTCTCAAATATGTTCTGAAAATCTGCAAGCTAACTCTGTGTAAAATCTGTGAGAAATATTGACTGTGTTAGACTGTTAGTATTGTTTTAAAATCTTAATTGTGAGAAAGACATTTTTAATCTTTGGCACCAGAAGATGAGAGCTGTTTTACCTCAATTGAGGTATGCTCAGGCCCTAGATGGGTCATGGGCTGTAGAAATAAGTGCATATAGAAGAAAGGAATTGGATGAACTTGCATGGAGTTCAATATTCCTTAATCTTTCATATAGTGTAATAATTGGGAAAAATTATAGGAATTATAATTAACTAAGACCATTCCAAATAAGTATTACCTCTTGAAGCAGTTGTTTGGCTTCAAGTTTGATCCGTCACTTGACTTGGAAGAAAATCTTGATAGGTTTAATAGGTTAACTCAAGATTTAGCTGATGAAAAGATTTCAGATTACCAATAAGTGGTTACCTAGTTAAACTCCTTGGGTGAAAACTACAAGGATGTAAACTTGACAATAGGGATAATCACCACCTCTATAAGAAACAAAGAATTAGAACTCAAAGCTCAGTGGTGAGGCCTTAGTGGCTAAAGGCAAAGCATTCTATAAAAATAACAACAGTTCTTCTATCAGTAATAATAAGAAATTAAGAATAATAAAGGGTCGTCTGAAAAAGGGAAAGTTAAAACTAAGTCAAAGTCTAAGTCTAAAGCTAAAAATAGAAAGTGCTATTATTTTGGAAAGAAAGACTGCACTTGATTAAAGATTGCTTTAAGAGGATTGTAAATAATGACGGGGGACTGCAGTTGCCTGTAATGGCACAGCTGTATCAAATGGTGTAGTATATATTGCTTCATCTAGTAAAAGTAATCAAGAATGGATACTAGACTCTGGCTGCACATTTCACATGTGTCTAGTCAGAGATTGGTTTGCTGATTTGTTAGAAACTAATGGGGTCAAGTACTAATGGGAAATGACATTTGTTGTCAAATTAAAGGTGTGGGTAAAATATCCTTAAAGCCAGATAATAATCACACTTTAGCACTTGATAAGACTAGGTATGTCCCAGATTTACAAAGAAACTTGATTTCCTTAGGAATCTTGGATGACTTTGACTATGATGTAATAATCTCATAGGTGGTCATATTGAATTTATAAAAGATTCTCTAGAAATTATGAACGCTCCAAATATAAGTGGCATATATAAAGTAAAAGTTTTGCCTTTAGTAGGCAAAACTTCAACTATTATAGAACCAAAGAATAACAAGTCTCAAATATGGCACAAAAACTCGGGCCATATTAGTGAGAAATGACTCCAACTTCAAAAAAAAAAAAGGGCCGGCCCTGATATTTGGGGCCTTAGGTGGAAATTTAAATGGGACCCTTAATAAATTGAAATGTTTTAAAATGTAAATTTTTGATCGATTTACAGGCCAAAAAAATGTACTTTTTCTTTTCTTCTTCTTCGAATAAAAAAATAGTTGTAATTTGTATTAAACTATGGAGCCTATTTGTTGTTACTTCTGTCGAGTGGCCGGATCTACTTAGTATTTGCTTAAGTAAGGGAGTTTTTCGAGATTTTGCTTTTGTAATTAGGTTGTTCTAGTATTTCATTATATCTAGAGAACCTTCATTGGGTTGTCTTTGAATTTTATTATAATTAGAGAACTTTCATTGAGATGTTATATAAAGGACTAATATTTTGTAAACAATTATCATCATTCATTATAGTAAAAATACTGCAGCAGTTGAAGACAAGACGTAGTCGCACATTGGCGAACTTGTATAAATCTTCTTATGTTCTTCATTTTTCGCCCTTTTATTTATTGCTTCAACCCTAATAATTTGAAAAATCGTTTTGATTCAAGATAAAGATTTCTAAAATGAGGTTTAAAGGAAAAATTGCATGATCTATAATTTAAAAACTAAATTAAAGTAAATAATGTATGTTAGATTCGAACTTTTTTATTTAGGCTCATTTTATATGTAAGTAGGTTGATTCTTTTTATAAATAAATAAATAAATAAATAAATAAAAGGCAAAAAATTTTGGGCCTTGAATGTTGGGGGGCCCTAGGGCCAGGGCCGGCCCTGGAAGAAAGAATATTTGGAAAAGATACGAAGCTTGAGAAACTTCAATTATGTGAAGAATGCATCTTAAGAAAACAAAACCAATTGCCATTTGTAGCAGTTCATAAATCTTCCTCAATCTTAGAGTACTGCATGCAGACTATGAAGGCCAGCTTCAACCCTAGCAAGTACAGTTTTTAAGTTTTTCTTATTAATAGTAGATTATTTCTCAAGAAAGATTTGGACATTTCTTTTGAAATCCAAGTCTAAAAGGTTTCAAAATTTTAAGAATTGGAAAATTTAGAAAATATTTATAAGAAAATAAAAGTGTTGAGGACAGACAATGACTTACAATTTTACAATTTTGAATTTGACAATTTCTGTAAAGAATGTGGTATATTAAAACACAGAAATGTGACTTATACACTACAACAGAATGGAATTACAAAGAGGATGAATAAAACCTTATTAAACAAAGTGAGATGTATGCAAATTATTTGGGGGTGAAGCTGCAATGTTTCTTATCAATAGAAGTCCCTCTAAGGCCATAAACTTAAAACACTTGAGTTTGTTTGGAATGGTAGACTTACATGTTATTGTATACTTAAGAGTATTTGGATGTGCAACATATGTACACCAAAATATAGGAAAATTGGACTATAGATCTTTGAAATGTGTTTTATAAGGTTATGGAGATGGTACAAAAGGTTATATGCTGTGGATAAAAGAAAAAAATGGTTTTGAAGTTATAAATAGTAGAAATGTCATATTTAACGAAGAACTATGCCATGTCTACCAAAATCTTGTATAAGATCTGAAAAGAGGATCAGTTAAGGTCCATAGAACTTGAAACAAAAATCTTAGTGATCAATTCAGATCCCCTTAAATGATGTCGGAGCAGCCTCAAAGTCAGGACGTGCATCCATAGTTTGAAGAAAAACAATTCTAGGATGAGAATAGGAATGACAAACCTGCCCAAACTATGCCACAACCTCTAAATGACTACCAACTAACTAGAGATACAGAAAGAAGACAAATTAGACCTTGTACTAGGTATAGCAATGATGACTTTGAGTCATTATTCATAGTTCGTGAAGTCTTGAGTAAAGAGCCAACTACCTTTGAAGATGCAGTCAAGTGCAAAGAGTTAAAAATATGGTTTGCAGCAATGTAAGAAGAAATGAACTCTTTACATAAAAATCAGACTTGGATCTTAGTAAATAAACCTAGATAATAGAAAATAGTAAACTGTAAATGGGTTTTAAAAAAAATTAAGAAAGGAGAACTTAAGCTAAGGGATTCACACAAAGGGAGGCATAGAGTAAAATGAAATATTCTCACAAGTAGTCAAATACACTTCAATTAGAGTCCTACTTGCCTTAGTAGCCCAATTTGATTGGGAAATAGACCAATTAGATGTGAAAATTGCATTCCTAAATGGAGACTTATAAGAATCCATATATATGAACCAACATAAAAGTTTTGAAGTGAAAGGTAAAACTAAACCAGTTTGTTTAATGAAAAAGTTCTTATATGGCTTAAAGCAAGCTCCTAGACAATGGTATAAGAGGTTTGACTCTTATATCCAAGGGCTTGGCTTTAAGAAAAATAGCTTTGATGCTTGTCTCTTTTATACAAGAGATAGAGAAAAATCACTTTTATCTAATGTTATATGTAGATGACATGCTTTTAGACGCATGTTATGATAAAAAGGAATTACAGATTATAAAAAGAAAAGTTAAAATTAGAGTTTGAAACAAAGGACTTAACGCAAGCTAAAAGGATTTTAATTATGGACATTAGGAGGAATAGGAAAGAGAAAATATTGTTTCCAAATCAAAGGGCTTATATCTTTAAAGTACTTAGCAAATTTTCAACGACTGATGCTCAATCTGTCTATGTCCCTTTAGCAAGTCATTACAAGTTGTCAACTGAACAATCACCTGATGCTAAATCTGCCTATGTCCCTTTAGCAACTCATTACAAGTTGTTGATTGAACAATCACCTAAGTCACAAGAAGAGTTTGATAGGATGGCTAAGATTCCTTATGCTAATGCAGTAGCATCGGTGATGTATCTTATGGTATACACTAGACCTGACTTAGCTTAAGGGATTAGTGTCTTAAGCAGATTTATGGTACATTGGGATGATACGAAGTAGTGACTTAAGTATGTAAAAGGAACTCTAGAATTAGAATTAGTTTATAAACAAAGTAAAGAGGGAGTTATGTTAAAAGGGTACACTGACTTAGGCTTTGCAGGAGAAACAGATAAAAGAAGATCCATTCTGCTTATATGTTTACTTGTGCAATGCTTGTGTAAGTTGGAAGTCTCAACTTCAAAAGCTAGTGGCTTTGTCCTCCAGTCAGGCAGAGTATATTGCTGCCTGATGCAGTCAAGGAGGGGATGCGGTTAAAGGTTTATTACATGAATTTGGGTTTATAAATAAAGAAGTAATAGAGTTTATTGATAATCAAAGTGAAATTCATCTAAGTAGGAACTCATGATAGAACAAAACATATATATGTGAAATTTTATTTCATTCGAGACTTAGTTGAAAAAGGTTTGGTTAAACTTGAAAAATCCCTACTCAATATAACCCATCTAATATGGGTACAAAGGTACTTCCATTGAACAAATTTAAAGATTGATTCTGGTTAATTGTTTCTTGCAGGTATTAGAGCATATGAGATTAAAGGAGTTGGTGTAACTCTAATCACTAATGGCATGATCATATTCACAGCAAGGTGGAGTATGTTGGATGTAGCTACTTCATTTGATCAGCCTTGAAGAAATGTGTTCTTTATAATACGATTTTGAGGGGAGTTTGGCAACTTAATTCAGATGCTGACACGTGTGATCTTCTGGACTCTTGGATGAAGGGCTTCTTGTGCCTTCCATAAGATGCGAGATTGGGGTTCATTTGCTACATTCTGCTCTCGATTTCTCTCTCTACATTTCTGTTATTCTTCTCGTTCTTCTTTCATTTTATTTAAAGATCGGAATTCTGAGTGATAATTGTATCTTGTACTGGAGAAGGTTTGGGAAAAGGGTGGTGAAAATTAACTTCATGCATGAGGGGTGTTTTGTGAGGGTTGTTCTGTGAGATATGTGTAATCTTTGGTGTAAAACTTATGCGATTGATTTGTGTGTAGCGATTTGAGCGAATATCCTCCTTTGGTGGATGCTCAACGCAGATAACGCCTTTGTGGCTGAACTACGGGGCTTCGGGCAAAACATATGCCGTGTTCTTTACTTTCTTGCATTTTCTGTTTGGATTTTGGTGCTGGAAATCATTTCTGGATCCTAGACTAGTCCAATGCACAACACCTTGTACCAATCTTTTGATTGGATAGCTAGTTAATGTCCAACAGCAATCCTAATTTTTTGTTAGAGGAACGGTCTAAACTCATCAGCAACAGCAGCTAATCTCTTAAGAGAGTATGATTAAATTGAAGTTCCACAAGCTTCATCTTTCAAGCAAAAAAGAAATAAATTAGTGTGATGGGTTGAACTCACTAGTTGCCTATTTGTTATCATTCGTGTGTTACAACTTTATATAAAACGATTTTACAATTGAACTCTATCTGAATTATCACAGTTTATGGCCTCACTATTACATTGTAGATAAGCTCAGTTTTTCTCAGTTTTCTCAGAAAGACACAAGTGTAAGCTCAAATTGGAAATCTCTCGATGAAGAATATGACAGAGAGATTCAAGAGATATTAATAAGTATTTTGACAAGTAAAGCTGAGTGTCTCAAGTTTTCTCTGTGAAGAATTAGCAACAGAGCTAGAAAGATTTACTGATTTACTGAGAGCTATTAGTTTAGCCGTTAGGCAGGATTTATGCAGAAGATGGCTATCTGAAGTGTTATGGCAGAAAACAGTCAACAGAAATTAGTACATACAATGTCTAGTATAAGATGACTTAAGCTCAATCCTTGACTGTTTTGGTGAACCTATCATTTCAATGCTTTTGCAAAATTTGATCATTGAACGAAAATATTACGATTGGATGGAAAGTAGGTGCAGTTTCAACGAGAAAAACGACCACCGGTGTTACCAATTCCATTGGAAACCTGCCTCCAAACGTCCGATTACACACCTGAACATCTGACACTTGGCTTCAAATTTATGTGAACCTACTCCCATAGAATGAGTTCCTTTTCACTCAATTGAACATTGGCTAACCTATGTTTGTTCTTACTTAGAACATCTAATTTGTGTTGAGTAGATTTTTTGTGGGAAGCTACAAGTCATTGACAAGAAAATTCAGATTGAAAAGACATGGAATGGTTAGAAGGATGCTTTCAGAGTGTATTGAGGCATAGAAATTGATCCATTCACTTACGTTTATTTTCTACCATCTTGTGAGCTTTGCCCTACTAGAATTCCTTCTTCCTCTTCATCATTGTAGTGGAATTGAGTGATTAAAGTGATGACGTATGGTTTCAGACTCTGAAACTTTAATATCTCCGTTACTTCAACTTCAGGTCTGGATGTCTTATTGTGACCTAAGACATCTGCGTGTTATTTAATTTTGGCTGGGACTTCTCTTCATTTTATCTTCATTTATTATGGAGTCTTGTCCTCTTTAGTACTTAAATATTTCGACGTCTATAATCTTATTCTGTATGTTCATATCCACCTCCACTTATGCAATTCCTTCATGTTGCAATGATTGAAATTCTTTACTCGGTAGAGACATCCGTTAAGTTTCTGATGTCTGAAACTTTTGTTTCATAGAGAAATTTCGCCTTATCTTATTGTGTCATCACAATACTCTACTACTATATTAAACATAAACTCTACTTGTTTGGAATCATTAAATCGTGAAAGACGAACAGAGTAGCCCTAGACCTTATGTGTAGTCTTACAAGCCTTTGTGGGACTAATCAGCATGAAACAACCCTCTATATTTTCTCAAACAGCCACGGACAAATATGGTATACGAAAACAAATTTCCTTATAATTATTGCCATTACAGTTGTTTCTAATTTGAGCTAAAATTTACCTTACTGGTTTCATCCAGTGTGAAGTCTCAATATGGGCTTCAGAGGATAATCATAGGCACTTAAATTACTAAAAATAATTCAAATTAAGCTATTTCAGTTATATTACCTGCCATTCTTCAAACCCTTGTATGCTCTCGGAATTTAATTTTTTGATAGCAACCATCATCCCAGTGCCAAATTTAGCCGGTGCCAGCGTCTTTTCATCAACCCATCCCTTAAATACAGTCCCGAAACCTCCCATTCCCAATACCATATCAGACTTGAAATTTCTTGTGGCATTCTTCAAATCATCAAAACTATAAATCTTCAAATTTGGTGTAGGCAATATGTCTCCAGTCAAACAAATATCGTCACTTGCTGCACTTGCTGCAGCAGAAAAATGGGTAAGGCCAGCACTGCTGCTCGTCGCAGAAAAACCGCCACCATTGCTGTAATTACTTGATGTCCCTATATTACGGATTCAAATGTAAATGCAGGATTTTGCTCTTTGCTTACAATCTAGAGAATAACTAGCGAATACATGCTGCACAAGAGTTCTCAGAGAGCATGTTTAGTTAAGCTTAAAAGTAAGTAGAAAGTCACTTTTGATTACTTTTAGTAACCTATAGTTTCCAAACAAGTACATTACCCTTTTTCTTACTTCTGTATAGCTAAGGTTACTTATTATGGAAGTAACTTTTGACCAATAAAAACTTGTTTACTTATACATAATTTTTTAAGCTTGGCCAAACTAGCTCTGAATGAAGGCGAAAAAAATGGTGCATAAATGGCAATTCATACGCAAACACAAAACAAATAACGATTGAAAAATAAAAAATCAAGCGAAACTAATCACCGACAGACAGTTGGAGGTTTTCTCCACTAGGGGCAAAAAAAATAGTATATATCTCAGTAAGTCTTCATCCTCACGAACCAAAACCCATATCTCTCTCACAATTTCTCCATTTCTCTGTATTGTTCAAAACCAAACTCCTCTCAAACAAAAATATCTCTCTCTCTATCTTCAACAGATTCTTTGCAACCACTCAATCCATTAAAATCCTCTACTTCCACCGCAAAGAAAAGTGGTGTATTAGTTGTCAATCTGAAAAGCGAAAGAAAAATAAAGGCGCAAACACATAATAATCAGCACATAAAATACTCAATCAAACGATCAAATCTTAAGAATTTTCTTCCCTTTTCCCAACAAAAACCCAAAAGAACATGAAATTTAAGAGGACCCAGAAACTTGTAATAAGCATAAATGCTAAAATTTGGGAGAAAATGAAGTCAGAAAGTGTACCTGGAGTGTGAAGTCTGGTAGAACTATTGGGCTTACTTGAGCTAGAATTAGGATCCACAGGCTGAGATCCAAAGCAATTTCCCATCAAAATTTATCAAAAATTATGATATAATTTCTCCGATATACCTTTGTCTTCTCCAATTAATTAGACAAGAAAGGCGATTTTGATTCCAACAGTCTTGGTTCAATCAAAGAAAAAGAAGCTAGATATTTGTACATGAAAATGACGCACTTTTGATAATTATAATTATTGCTCGGAATTTGGAAAAAATATTGCAATGTATTATTTGAATGCTTCGATTTTGTGGTGTTTATCGCTTTTGGCGCAATAGCTTTGTTTTTTCTGGGCAATTTGTTGCACTGAAAGACTGCTGCTTCATAAGTCAAAGTAAAAGTCAAAGTAAAATTCAAAGTCAATGGCCGTATACACACCTTCCACAATATTCATTCATCCATATGCTATCAATAGAGCTCTTAACAACTCAACCCTTACCATTTAGTAATTTACAACATTTCTTTCTAGAAGACGATGGAAATTCGAATTTTCTTCGAGGTAAAGAATTACTAAAGAACTTTCACGAATTTTATGATTATTGATCTTCTTATCGTGTTTTTTAGATGGTAAGAGTAAATTCATGTGTTTTATTACAATTACAAATGATATATATAAATACTTGCAAACACCATACAAAAATAAGATTGAGACCCTAATTCTTAATCTTTTCTAAATGGGGATAAATGTTTTATTGTTCAAAAGATGCATTTGCTAATAATTTTAGTCACTTGTTAAAGTACGTTTGAAATTGATTTTTTAGTCCAACTTTTGATTGTCAGATTGTTTTAAAAATTTGATAAATTTTTAGGGTAAATAAAGACAAAACGTCCCTACCTATTGAGGGTATTGTGAAAAAAGTTCTTACCTTCTAAATTTTGGCAATTTTACCCTTACCTATTGGATTTCTTGTGCAAAAGGTCCTTCAGTCCAAAATCATAGGGGTAAATTAGTCCAACCACTTTTTTCACATATATATTACTTCTTTTAAAATTCGGGAGCTTCCTATGCAATTTCCAAAATTGCACGGAAGGCCCCGTCCCAAATCTGTGGACAGTGAATGTCCATTCAAAGAAGGTCCTAATGGGGTTGGCTCCTTGGCTTTGGGTGGGGGGGTGGGGGTGGGGGTGGGGTGGGGGCATTCCTCGTTTTGCTTGCTTTTGGCAAGGGGCTTTTGTTTGAATGAAATGTAACATTTTGTGAGAATTCTCTCCAATTTTCTAGATTCAATGTTGAATAAACGACATCGTGATTTGTGATAGTATTTTGCTTGCTTTTGCTACATCGGAGGGAAAAAAAAGAATTTAAAGGGACAGTTAGAGGCGAGAAAAGCAATAAATTCCTCGTTTTGCTTGCTTTTGGCAGGGGGCTTTTGTTTGAATGAAATGTAACATTTTGTGAGAATTCTCTCCAATTTTCGGTATTCAATGTTGAATAAACGATCACTGTGATTTGTGATAGTATTTTGCTTGCTTTTGCTACATCGAGAGGGAAAAAAAGAATTTAAAGGACATGATTAGAGGCAAGTAAAAGCGAAGAATTGCACAATCATACCTTGTTTGTGAAATATTTGTGAAAAGAGAACTCACATTCCATTCTTGAAAATTGGGAACGGAAAAAAGAATGCCGATGTAGTCGCCATTGCCGGAATTCAAGAACCGGCAAGAACATATATGCCTCCTTCTCTCAGTGTCATGTGAGTCTTCCGAGAAGAAAATTGGGAACATAAATTTTGGGTAAATGACATTCACCGAGCTAAGGGTTTTAGGCTTGCTTATTTCAAAACCAAATGTTGGGTTTGGCACTGCTCCCCAACTCAAATATATTGAATTGTGTAAAGAAAAAATAAAATGAAATGAAATGAAAGAGAATGCAGATTTTTCCAAACAAAGGATGGCGTTCGAGCAAGAACTGGAATTCCTCTGATTTGGGGGGGACGGGGGCTCATTTTGAAAATTGTATGGGAAGCCCCCAATTTTAAAAAAGAAGTAATATATATGTGAAAAAGTAGTTGGACTAATTTACCCCTATGATTTTGGGTGAAGGACCTTTTGCGCAAGAAATCCAGTAGGTAAGGGTAAAATTGTCAAAATTTAGAAGGTAGGGACGTTTTCCACAATACCCTCAATAGGTAGGGACGTTTTGTGCTATTTACCCAATTTTTTAAAAAGTGATTACAAAAGAATCTATATCATTCAACTGATTTTGAGAATCAACAAAATGGTAGTTTTTCAGATTCTGTTTTTAGCTTTTTTATCTATCTATTATTAAAATATCAATTTTGACCTTAATTAATTAAAATAATTCATTTTATGTCATAGATTTATTAGTATTCTAATTATAATATATTTAACTAATTTTTGTACAATATTACTATACTTTTATTTTTATTTTTTTATAAATTTTGAGATTAATTAATAGATGTATATTTGTTTTTATTTTAAAATAATTGTGGTAAATGTATTGTCTTGAAAAAATATTTGATAATATTACATATTATTATAAAAGTAAAAATAAATTTTACAATATTACTCGTGATAATAATAATAATAAATAAAATTATTATAATCAATGTCTATTTTAGTAATTTTATATAATCACAGCAATAAATTATTTTTGTTTATCAAATGCTTAAATACTGGTTTTGAAATATACAACAATTATGAAACAATAGTTTACCAAACATTTATCTGATTCTTTCTTTAGCATAGTAAAAGTTGATTCTCTTAAAAACACGACAATAAAAATCGAGTCTTATTACTTAGATTTCTTTTTCATTGTGTGACTACAACTTAGATATTTACAGCATGTTTAACAAATTTTTTAATAAAAGTTTTAGTATATTTTGATAAAAGTTGGTAAAATGTGTAATTAAAAAATCAATAAAAATTATAGATTTATAAAACGTGTTGTTCAAATTAATTACTAGCTTAAGTTTCAACTTTGTATTTTTTATATTTTTCAAACGAGGGCTCGATATTAGACGGTAAAAATCAACAATTTTTTCCTCTTTTAATCATGTTTTATATGTTCCATTTCAATGTATCAGGCATGTCATCAATATCATATCTTACTTAAGAGAATATTGAGACAAGAATATTATGAGTCTTAAACTTCACAATTACTTTTATCGACTCAATCGATTTCAGGTCGATTTTTGGGCCTGGTCTAGTCAGTTTCGGGTTGGGTTTAGTTTTTTTTTTTTTTAAAAAAAAATGTTCTTTAATAGGGCCGAAATCGAGTTGGATCGAGTCGGTTTTGAGCCCATTTTTCAAAAAAAAAAAAAAAAAAAAATCAGTTTGGAGCCAAACCGATTTTAAATCGGTTCGTGTCGGGTTCCCATCCCATATTGTTCTATATAAATTTCATCATTTAATTCACCATTAAAAAAATACAGTCTTAATATTAATTTGATGTATCTGCAAATTATACAAGGCTTGTATTGCTATTAAAACCCAGATAGATCTTGTTACTGGAGAATAGGTGTTAAAAAAGTGAAGTCTTTCTTTCTGACAACAAGTCGAACTATATATATGTCTATAAAACCATCGGACTTTAACTTTCTTTTAAAAATTCATTTGCATCCTATTGATTAAGTTCTTTTGGAAATATCAACTAATTGTCAAATATTGTTACTCGTAATGGATTCAAATTTGCTATTTATAGCTTCCTTCCAAAATGAAAATTTTGGGATAGTCATAGCCTCTTTAAAATTTTGAGATTGTTCTCAATCACAAAATAAAGTCTTGACCAAATTATATGGGTACATATATGTGAATTTTTGTCCACTACAGCATAATTGGCTTTAAATAGACCATCAAGTAAATAACTATTTTCAACATACATGCCTCCATTAATAAGTACAAATTTATCATACTCAAACAATATTTTAAACCCTTTCTTTTTTAATACTAAAAATAGACCCTGAAATAAGACTTCTTTCTAATACTGGGGACATATACCATGTTGTTCAGTTTCAGATCTCTCCCAAATGTGAATTTCAGAATAACTAATCAAATTCTTTCAAGTTTAGATGTTGCTGAATTGCCCATGTATATATGCTCGTCATGATCTAATTTTTTTTATATTCAACAAACAATCACTTGTCTGCACAAATATGTCGAGTGGCTCCTGTCCACTCACCAATCATTGGCATTAGATACCATGTTAACTTCATAAACAACCGCAAACAAGTTTATGTTGGCAACATGATCACTTTGGATATGTTGGTCTGTGATAGTTTCTTCTTTTGTATATCCTTCTTTTTACGACAGTCTTTAGCACGGTGCATGGGTTTCCCACAATTGTAAGAGTCTCCTTCGAACCGCTTTGTATCGTTGCCTCTTCCTTTGTCCATAGATGAGCCTAGACGCTTCCTTTTATTGTTCTTAGACCTTGAGTCTTCCGCCATGTTAGCTTTTACTTCTATGTTACACAAAGAGTTTTTCTTTTTTGCAACCTGATTGTCTTCTTCAATGCAAAGTCGAATAGTCAAATCATCCATCAACATCTCCTTGCCCTTATACTATAAATAGTTTTTAAATCTTTTGATAGTGGATATAGATTTTCAATTATAGCAGCAACGTGGTAAGATTCACATAATGTCATCCATTCGACTTCAATATCATGAATGATTACATATTTCAATATAGATGAATGAGACTTGAAAACTAAGATAGCGACGCGTAAGTTATATTGATGCATTTATATGCACGGACATACACATGCATAGATATGAGAAAACCAACCATGTATAACTTGTAAAGTAAGAAACAATGAGAAAAACAGAGATGGTGAAAACTCAGATATGATATATGGAATGTGATAATAATGGTAAATCTAATAGAATCACCGTACATGTGTACCATATGTTTTGGAGTCCAGTTAGATATACCGCTTGAGGTTCATATTCTAAAAATAAAATGATAATATAAAGAAAATGTCAAAACATGACACACAAGTTCATGTATAATCTTACTTGCTGAGCACTCATATAGTTTTGTATTATAGGTGCAACCATACCTATGTGGAAGGTTGGTGCCAACTCTTAGACAACACAACAATTGTGTACTAGGTAGTAGTTATTAGACTTTGGTTCGATGTCAATCACAAGAAAAACCATACAAAAATGTTACATAAGGTTTCAGATTTTTATTTTCATCTCAACAATATCGAAATATTCTATAGTTAATTCTCAACTATAACTTAATTCTCAACTATAACTTAAGCTCTCTATTTTAATTAATAATTAATATATGATTTCTAAACTACATTGTTTATATCAATTAAAATTCTAATTAAGTATTAATTCAATACTATCAATAGTATCTATTAAATAGTATTATTAAATGATATAAAAGTCATTTTCAAACTTATTTCAAAGTTGTATGATGTAGTATTATTTTGCAACTCAATTAATGATGTATATAAATTAGAAAAAAATTAAGTTGTGACAAATTTATATCATAGCTTTGATTTGAATGATTCTATAGGCTACTCACTGTACACGTGTTTGACTGTCATTGAAGTTACACCAACCAAGTAAGTTGTCTTTTTGTTTATACGTAAAAAATTGTTGAAATTGAAACTCAATAGATATACAAATTGATGTTATATCATTTGTAAGTTGTTAATTTCTTTTAAATGATTTATATGTCTACGTTTCCATTTTGCATTTTAAATTATGCTTAGAATAGCAGTTCAACTCAGGAAACTTTAGAACCTATAACATAAAATAGAATATGATATATTCGTTTCTTATAAAAGTACAAGTACCAAAGTAAAAGAGTAATTATAGTTCTTAAGACATTTCAAAGGAATGAGATCTTACGAGGTACATGGTAAAGGATGGAAATACATCTAATACAATTTTATCATCCAATAATTCATTCTCAAGCGCTGAAATTCGTGAGTTCAAACATGCTTGTTTCTCGAATATTTGTGGTTGATAATTGATAAGAGCGTAATTCGCATACTCTCTAACACATGTACATGTAGTGTTTTTGAAATATTAACATGAACTAGCACAAATTGTTTCAATATATAGAATTGCATAGATAGAAGAAATAAACGAACCAACTCACTCATATCGATAGAATTATTGAAGAAGCCTTCATTATTTTTCTCTTGTTTGTTACGACAACTTTTTTCAAAGATAACTTGGTCTGGGATAAGCCCCAATTGAAGAATCTAGAAGTACGAAATTCTACCGAAGTGCAAAGTTTATTAATTATAACAAAATACTATCGTAGATTTGTATAAGACTTGTGTAATTCTAAGCAAACACGATAAGTTAAAAGTAATAAACTTCAAATATACTTTTCAATAGTTAATTTCAATCATTTTTAGATAAGAAAGTAAAATGTTGTATGCCACACGGGCATCGCACAAAGCATGAAACTTGAGGCATCAATTAACACCTAACCATTTTTTTTTGGCAAATAAAAGGCAAGGTGTCAACACTCTTTGTGCACTGTGTCAACTTGCATCCAAAGTATCCACACCCATGTTGTTGGTGTTGATAACAATACCTCTAGGTGTCAACCTTTATGTCCATTATACTATCAAAACCGCGTTGTAACATCGTATTGATAGTAGTTTGATCCATTAGGTGATACATAACATGTTATAATCATAATTAACAATAAAATATCTTATAAATATAGATTCGATGTAATTGTACGCAATCAAGATAAATATTGATGATTTCGACTATTATATATTCTGTTAAATTATTGATTGAGTTGATACCGTTGTATGATTCATCTATATATACATTGTGATGATGATGTCGAGCATGAATATGCTCGTATGACATGCAATGATACTATAAAGAAAAATAATGGTGTGGTTAATTTTTTTGATTTTCTTAATTTAAATAATTACTCGAATCTTAAATATAGATCATTTTTTTTCACATAATTTTTTTTCAATTAAATTCAGTTGAAAGTTAATATTTTAAAAGTGTGTCACACGAAGGTAACTATAAAACTCTAGAATGTTACGGATTATGGATAATAGTCAATTGTTGGTATTCTTAACTAAATGTTAACACATTTCAAACCTTATTCAGACAATAACTTGTGATAATATTTTCTTGATGATTTATATAAAATTTTTGTTTCTTTATTGTACTTGTCGTGATTTAAGTCTTGTAAAAAGTTGTGGGTCCTATAAAATACGTGTTTAAAATTAATAGTTGATTTTAATTTTAATTTTTTAACAAATTTTAAATAAAATTAAACAAAGCCTATATGTCAAGTCTTCAAGATGAAATTGTTTTTGATCTAGAATAATTACTGGACTTGCAAAAGTTCTAGAGTTCTTGTAGTTTTAGATACAATTTAAAGATAAATTATGTGATATTTTGAAACGGATGATATTAGAGTTTTCGATGAGACTATAAATCGAACTAAAAAGTATGTTAATTCATCACAAAATGTTTACATAACAAGATTTTCTTTTTAATAATTTATCTCAATTAAAATGTGTGCTAAATATTTTTATTTAATTTTTTATAATTTATAAAATTTATCATCTTTTATTTAATTTATTATAATTTATCTACATTTTTCACCACAATTTTTATAATTCACAACCTGATTGAAAATGTTCTTCTATTCTCTTTTAGTTTACTTGCCCCATATATAAGAGTCAACATTTTTGTATTGGAGTTGTCTTTAGGGTGTGTTTGATCTTGATTAAAATTAATTTTTTTTGTAAAAGTTGATAAAATGTGTGATTGAAAAATTATTGATCCATAAAATATGTAGTTAAAATTAATTGTTAATTTTAATTCTAACTTTTTAACAAAATTTTAATTGTTTCCAAACATACCCTTAATAATAAAATTTTCCCCAATTATAATGCTTTAAATTGACGAGGCAACGAGAGAAATAAAGGAAAATTTTGAGTCCAGAGGAGCTCTAAAATTACACAAATAACCTTAAAATCTCACTCCGCGTCTCAATGATTTGATATTTATCGAGATTTCTTTAAACCGTCATAACGCAAAGGTTAAGTTAGTCATTCCAGCACTAAAGCAACACAAGCGCAGTCAAATGACGAAAACCCCCCTAAACTCCAGGATGTCGAAACGTGTCCCAATAATCCCGATCAACGGGCCAGATCGTTCCAAGAAGAAACACAAAGCCAAGAGACAGTATTAGAAGGCCAATGGAATGGGAACTTCAGCCAATAGAACGAGAGCACACGGATTGATGACGTGACGAGAAAATTTGAAATCCCGCGCAAGCCCGGGCTGCAATTGGTTCTGTGGATCTATTCTGGGCGAATTTTTACACTATTTCCCTCAAAACCCCACACCGCCCCTTTCTCTCTCTATATCTCATACATACACCTATACCACACACCAAATCAAAGCCAAAGCATATCTCTTTGTTTTGTGTGTGTGTGTGTTATTATTGTTCTTATTCTCTCAAACCCTAGAAGAGGTGGGTGTGCGCCGCTGACTCTTCCGATTCACACCGATTCGTACCGATTTGAGACCGAGTTTCACCGGTTTTCACTAATTCTTTGCAGGTTTCGCCATGAAAGGAGGTAGATCCAAGGCTGAAACCAAGAAAGCTGATAGCAAGTCGGTTTATCAATTTTTTTCTTTTGTTTATACTGTGTCTGTTTCTCGATCTAGTATTTTTATGCTTTTTGAAAATTAATCTGATAATATTTGGTAATTTATGGATAGGCTTTCGGTGAAGAAAGGTGCTGCAGCGGCAAGCAAGAGCACAAAGAAGGGGAAACCTGCTAAGGATCCTAACAAGCCGAAGAGGCCTGCCAGTGCTTTTTTCGTTTTCATGTACGAACTTCTCTCGCTCTCTATGCGTGTATAAACATATATTACCATAGATTTGTATATACCTACGATATGTTTCTATATAGAATTATTGTGTTTATTTATTGTTCTTATTTATTTTGATGTATAAAAGGGAGGAATTCAGAAAAACATATAAAGAGAAGCACCCTAACAACAAATCTGTGGCGGCTGTAAGTTTTCTCCATACTTTCAGATCCAAAAATATCGTTGAAGTCTTTTCGGATTCCGGAAATCTTTTTGAATTTTTATTTATTTGTTTATTTATTTTTGCAATAAAAAAGGGCGATTCTCATTTCAAAATTTAAAATTTATCCAGGTAGGAAAAGCTGGAGGAGACAAGTGGAAATCACTTTCAGCGGCTGTAAGCATTCAATAGCTTGTTCTTTTTATAGATTTAACTTTATAAAAATTCTTATACTTTTTCCTAATTCTCTGTATATTAATTTTAGGAGAAAGCTCCGTTTGTAGCGAAGGCAGAGAAAAGGAAGGTTGACTACGAAAAGGACCTCCGGGCTTATAACAAAAAACTGGTGATTTTCTTTGTGGTTTTACTCCGTTAGTCCTTTTTTGGGAGAAATTAAACTCAGAAAATGTTTATATTTCAAACAGACTGAAGGGCCTGCAGAGGAAGAATCGGAAAAGTCGAATTCCGAAGTGAACGATGAAGATGATGATGAAGGAAGCGCAGAGGTTTGTACATTATTTAAGTTTAGTCATTCCTTGTTTGATCATTTAGTGCTTGTTTGCTAAGCTTAAGTTTTGCAGTGAGTTTTGAAAAGATACGTTTTGATTAATCCACATTAAAAATAACTTGTGTTAATTAAAATTTAAAACAAGTAATTTATTGAGACAGTTTCAAAATGCGAAGGTTAGTTTTAATTAACCTTTGGTTGTTTTTAAGCTTATTGAAACATGCACTCATACTTTAATCTTATTTAGCCTGTTGTGACAGAGAAATCCCAGTGTGTTGTTTGGCATGTGGATTGTAATAATTGGTATTATGGAACAATGAAGCAAAATAAATTAAAGTCTAGTTAGTTACACTCGAGTTTTGTATTCAGCACTGTTTAATTTTGCTTAAAAATTTGTTAGATAATTGAAGTTAAAGTCAAATATTTAATTTTTATCTCACATGCAACTCACAGTTTTTATGAAAAATTATAAGAGACTTGATTTTTGGCAAAATCAAATGGACATTAAAGCTAAAGCAAATCATGTATGTACAACTATTCTCTCTCTCTCTATTACTTTTTGGAGTATAAATATTATTAGTTTTCTAATTAATTCCATTATTAAGTAAGATGTTCTGATTTAGTGCACGTTTGGTGGTGTTGAAATTATTTTTTAAGTGTTATTAGTTTGTGGGTTTGGTGGTGTTGAAATTATTTTTTAAGTGTTATTAGTTTGTGGGTTTGGTGGTGTTGAAATTATTTTTTAAGTTTTATTAGTTTGTGGGTTTGGATGATGATAAGTGAGTATCTTATCAAAATGTGTCGATAAAAAGTATATTTGATTAATTTGGCTTGTTTAAATTATTATTTAGGTACAATATAATTGTATTGATCTCTGCCCCTATTTAGTTGTAGGCAATAATGTGTAGAAAGCTTTGTTTTCTTCTGGTCATCTATACTGCATACTGCATACTGCATAATTGTACAGGTCCAGTTTTTTTCTGTTAATTTCAGCTGTAATGAAGTTATTCTAGTGTACTTCAAAATGATCTTATTTTGGTATTGTTCAATTGCAGGAGGATGATGATGAAGACGATGATGAAGATGATGAGTGAGGGATGTGGTGTAGTTATGTGAAGAAATTGTGGGGCTATGCATTTCTTTTACTTTCTTTTTTCGTTATTTCTTATGGGAATTAGTATGGGAAAAAGAAATCAATTTCAGTTAATCAAATTAATATGGTTGTTGCTAAATGCCAAATAGCTTTTAATTAATTATGGTTGGTAATTTTGTTATAGTTTTTACTATGATGCTTTTTTCTTATAACATTATTATGCTCGATTTCTGTGGGCCCAATCGTCAGTCTTGTAAATCATTTGTATGCAGGTAAAAAGTATTTTCCTTTTTTATTATGTTTTAGGTGAAACCAAACAAAAGAATCTTCCAACTTTTGGTTAGAAAGTTGTAAAATGAAAAAATTTTGGAGAAATTTTTTGATTATTAATCTAAAATATTTTACGAGGTTCTAATAACTTGAACGTCACATTATAATATCTGTTTAATGTCTCAAGAAGCTTGAGTTATGGTAAAAGATTGTCTAGGTTCATGAAGTTTAGTGTTTGATTTGAACAATTTTTATAGAAAATGTCAAATTCATAGAAAATGTTGTCAAATCTAATTTTTTTTTTTTTTCCACTTTTCTTGTTTTGATTGTACATGGTAAATAATTTTGATTTTCAAGGTATAAGTATTTAAAGCATTATTTTTCAACTTTATTGGAAAACAATTTCTCACCTATTAAGTGGATTGTATTTTTCATGGAAGAAGGAAATGATTTTCATTTTCCACTATTTTTCATATTAACCAATCAAACAATGGAAAAGATTTTCATTTTCCACCATTTTGGATTGTATTTTTCATGGAAGAAGGAAATGATTTTTATTTTCCACTATTTTTCATATTAACCAATCAAACAATGGAAAGATTTTCATTTTGCACCATTTTTCATGTTAACCAATCAAACACACCATTTCATTTTCCACCATTTTCTGCGGCTGTGGTAGACATTTTATTCCAAAGTGCCCCTTAATTGTATAGGATGTAATGTATGGTAATGTGTGCTTTTCGTTGGGCCAGTCCTGTTTGAAATTTATTAAACGATAGATGATGTGTTTTTCGTTGGCCAAGCTCTTAAAAAGGTGCTCAATCACTCACATTTTTAAGTATTCAAGTTGGTGCACAAAAAGAGCACAACTGTACTACCTTGGTAGTGGAGTTAATTTAAAAAAAAAAAAATTTTCAATTAGAGCATTGCGTTAAAATGTATTATATCATTTCAAAATATTTATATGACAAAAAAAAAAGAGAGTGAAAGATATTTAGCACATTGTATATATTTAGATAATGTGTTAAAACATTTTTTTTAACAAAAAATATTCATTGAAATGTGTGTTAATTTTATTTTATTTACTTTTTAACAATTTATTTCAATTGTGCTAATTAATTTTTATTTAATTTTGAATAATTTATCTATATTTTTTTTTAATTGTGCAATTGGACAACAATTTTTCTAATCTACGATCTTATTGAAGATGCTATTTTCTTTGTCTCTATCTTACTTGTCACATTTACAACAATTTACATTGGTGCATTGTATATGCTCTTATAGATACTCGACTGTCATATAAATTTGTGGTATGCAAGTTGCAAAATTTATCGTTTATGTTACAATAATGTCTAATGAATAGATAAATTCAAAATTGACCTTTAATGAGATATTATTGTTTAGGTGTCTTTTGTTTTTTTTAAAAAAAAATTAAAATAAACAAAAATAAAATTAATATAAATTTGTTTCACTCTATCTCTAATAATTATTTTGAATATGGATGCAACTCTAGACAATCTTTGTATTTTCTTTTGTCCCATCACAAAATTTTGTTAGATTGTATTGAAGATGAATTTTTAAAATATTGTTCATTTTATTTACATGGTTTTTTTTTTTTTTTTTAACAATTCGTTAAAACTAGGATTGAACATGGTTGGATTACCCTATTTTCAAAGGGAAATTTTCACAAATAAGCCATCTTATGTCATTATTTATAAAAAACTGTAACATATTTTTTATTCTAAAAATACTGGGTTTCGTCTAATTTTTAATTAATTAAATATTGTAACAGAATCCTTAATTATCTCATTTACTATTTTGATTAAGATTTTATATATAACTAGTTAAGATATTCTCTCTCTTCAATCTAATCTCTCTCCTGTTTCTCTCTCGTTCATCATTTACAATCCTAATCATTTTAACATCTCTCTAACATTAAAATAAACTGCAACTCGTCTGAGCCAACTGCAAAGCGTCTTCTTCATGCAAATCGTGTCCGATAATAACATCTCCATATTTATAACCGAAACAGATTTTTGTAATATCGTTTGCAACAGATTAATAACAGAGAGAACAAAACAGATTTTTGTAAACAGATTAATAACAGAGACAACGAAACAGATTTTTGTAACATCGTCTTCAACAGATTAGCAACAGAAACAATACAAACTAATTTTGTAACAACGTTTGCAACACATTAATAACAGAGACAACGAAATAGATTTTTGTAACATCGTCTGCAACAGATTAGTAACATAGACAATGCAAACTGATTTTGTAACAATGTTTGCAACAGATTAGGAACATGGACAATGCAAGTTGATTTTGTAACAACTTTTGCAACAAATTAGTAAGCACCTATTCGCCGGCGACTTCCTTCAATATGTGCATCTATGTGCAGTTCCTTTGTTCGATGACTTCTTTCAATATGTGCATCCAAATGACTTTCTGTTTGGAATGTAATGCGTGCTTCTTCACATAGTCGACTCCTTCTTTGTCGCCGACCGAGTCATTCTCGCGAATAAGCGAATCCATGTTGGGTATTTTTGTCCAAATGACTAAAATTTCTACAATGGATATGTTGAAGAGGATAGAGAAGATGAATATGATATTTTTTCTCTCTCTCCAAAATTAATTGAGATGTATATTATGTTTCCTTTTGTAAATATTATATTATATAAATATATAGAATAATATATAAATAATACTCAGTATTTATAGAATAAAAACATTAAAAAGTAAATTTAACAATATATTGTACATACATAGTAATAGATGTAATTTCTTCATTTTCAAATCAAATTGTTTAAACTATATTTGAAAATTTTCAAACAAAACCAATCCAAACCTTTTTTCTGGGTTCACTTTTGTTTTAAACCGCGGTTTTAACAACATAAAGATAAAAAACATATTTCAAACAAGTAAACACATAAATATATTGATAAAAAATCTCAATACATAAATAAAAACATTCTAAACTAAATGTATAATACTAATATATTGGTCTTTAAAAGTTAAACTACAAAACAAATTTTCCAAATTTATTTCTAAAATAGATAAGAAAAATATTATTATAAATCATTATTTATCTTTAAAGAGTCGATAGAAGCCAACTAATAAGTAAATTTGTCGAAGTATAAATTGAACTAATAAATCATATATTTTGATTACATCAATTTAATTTCAAATATTTTTAACTATAGAAACCTAAAATTCTAAATAGTTTGATACGAACCCAAAAGAAGTATTTTAAAATAACTACATTGGAACGATTTGATTCCCCTAATTGACGCATTGGAGATGTTTTAAGCAGCTGAGTGCTAGATAGCATTATTACGACAAAAAAACAAACTTTAATGCCAGCTTAGCTATCATCACCCATTTTCTTCTTTTCTTTATTTTCAATTAAATTACTCCACGTTTGACTCCGTGATACCTCAATAGAGGCTTTTTCAGTGTGTAAATGACAATTTTGAGAAAAAAGCTAATCATGGACTGGGAAAACCAATCGCCACAGCAGGCACGGCTGCTGGAGCTGAATGACAATGGCTGTGGTGTAAATAATGGAGGGTTGTTAGGGAAGGTTATGACAGACGAACAGATTGAAATTCTCCGTAAGCAAATTGCTGCATACGCCACAATTTGTAAACAACTCGTTGATTTGCACAAATCCCTTGCTTCTCAACACGATCTCGAAGGTCCCATCCTTCTCTCCTCAATATTGACAGGCACACACACACACACATTATAAACGATGTGATTGTATGGAGTTTTGTGTTTTTGTGTTTAAATGTGGCATCATTTGTTTCGTTTTGTGGACCTTCTTTACTTTTAAATTAAATTTCGTTGATGGGCTAATGTGATGTTATAATACGATGATATATGGTGAATTGGGAGTTAGGACTATTGTTTTCGTGTAATTTTACCATTTTTTGTTTTTTTTTCTGTTCAGTAATGTTGACCTCTGAAATTGAGGACCACAAATAGTTGACCACCACCTTACTGGAATAATCAACTTAATCCTCTTGGAAAAGTGTCCGAAGATTAAGAGTTAAAAGAGCAAAATTTGGTTAACATTTCAATTGTTCTATCTTCCTTTGATTTAATTCAAACTATTTATAGATGTTGCCAAGCTCAAGGTACTTTAGTCTTTTCACTCTTTTTTTATGCCACGTGTTGCCCACTAATTGGAAGGCTGCACGTGTTAATCCAATTAGAGGATTAATCTTAGAGAAGTCTGGCAAAAACCTTTAGAGAAAATCATTGGTTTGATCCCTAGATTTGGTTATTATTCTCACATGTGCTTTAGTTGTAATTGATTTTGGTAAGTGGAGATTCATCTAGTGGTTCCAGGATATTCCTTCTTTTAGAATTAGTGAACAACGAAAGGGCTTGGATTTGTATCCTTCATCCCAAATAGCGAAAGTTAGAATAAACTATGCTAGAGTTATATCCAAATAATTTAAACGATAAATTTATGAATTGTTTTCCTTCGGCTACTTTTTAAGCGAAACATATAAACTCAGTTCAAGAGAGGTGTTTAAGCTAGACGTTCCTTCGTATGCTTAGACGAGGCGTAGCAAGTGATTAAATTAATTATTTTATACTTTCTTCCTTTCTTTACTCCTTTTCACGCCTTATAGTTTTTGTTTGTTGAATAACTTCATAAAAAACATAAGCTTTTTGATGAAATGGTTAAGACGGTATTAGAGCCACGTAAAACACGGGTTCAAGTTTTACCCCACCCACTAATGAAAAATTGTGCACGAGTTAGACATTTGATCATGGTTTGAACATGAGAGAGTGTGTAGAAGACAAAATTTAAATAGATACACGTGATCCTTATCTAATAGCTTAAGTATTTTGATCAAGTGGTTTTAATAGCGCTGAAGACAATTTAAGCAAATGAATGTGATGACTACACCTTTTTACCAATTAAAATTTAGATGAGATAGTTATCGTGGTATTAGAATTAGGCACATAGGTTTGAGTTTTTGCCACAACACATATATAATAATTGTGCACATGTTAAGACTTGAGAAAAAAATATATACCGTCTGCACGCGAGGAACGTGTTGAAAATACAATATTTTAGTGAGCACACGTGACCCTTTTTTAAAAGCTTAAGCTTCTAATGAGATTGTTGAGCAGCCCCGAAGAGTGAAATCTATGAATTGATTAGGAGCATGTTTGGCTAAGTTTAAAAGCAGCTTCTTAGCTACTTCTTTTGGCAGCAGTACACATGATTGCATTTTTCATCTACATAGTCAGCAGAGAGGTTTTTTACTCAAAGGCTCCAATGACTTTTCTTGTTTGTACTTCGAGATTGCATTTTGCTTTTGATAGGCTTCTCATTTTTATGTGTACTTAATTTGTGAATTACTGCAATTATATACTTGTTAACTAGATTGACAGTAATTGAACCTCTTCTGAAAAGAGCTCAGCGGAGACCTTTGTGAAGACTGTGGTAACCATGTTCTTAAGGGATTTCTTCGACAAACTGCAAATCAAGATGAAATTAATCACAGTGAACATTTATTTAATATGGTAGGACAGGCATTCAATTAACATGATTTTCTTGTCACCAAAGACTAGATGCATATGAGCTATTCAGATTGCTGAATCATTTGGTTTTATATCTTGAATTGGTCCGTATACGACCATTTGAATTGATAGGGGCAATGAATTACTGGAGCAAATAGCTAATACTTCATTTCAAGTCATAACAATTTCGGTAATTCCCATATACCAATTTGTTGTAAACATTTGGGATCACTCATTTTACTCAACCTATTTAAAATGGTATCTAATCGACATCCTGTATAGATTGGACAGACATGTAAGGGGAGTCCGGTTGTGGTTTTGGAGAAGTGATTACCGCATCTGCTAAGATGGCTTTACATGGAGAAACAGAGACCAGGATACATTATTATAATTTCATCTGGTGCACAACAACTACATCCACTAAAATCCTTATCAGTTGATGAACCTCATGGTTTAACTCCAGTGCCATGAAACCGTTTATATTTCTGTTTTAATGCCTTCTCTTTTGACTAATTTTGTTGAATTCTAATCCTTGATTGTCTCCTTTTGTCCTCTCAACTTTTTCTGCTCTGAATAGTTTATGGTCAATAAATAATGATGATACACTTCCTGTTGGTCAAATCCGTGGTTTTTTATGATAATGAGTATTGTCCTCCTGCATCAGGAGTGAGATTGGGAAATCTATATTGTCACCCCATAGTGACATCTGGTGGCCATAAATTTATGGGCAGACAACGCTGGACGCCTACACCTGTGCAGCTGCAGATTCTTGAGCGTATATTCGATCAAGGGCATGGAACTCCAAGCAAGCACAATATCACAGAAATAACCTCTGAACTATCACAACATGGCCAAGTTTCTGAAACAAATATTTATAATTGGTTTCAAAATAGGCGTGCTCGATCAAAAAGGAAGCAACAGGCTGCACCAGCAAACGATGCTGCATCAGAAATGGAGACAGGGATTGAGTCACCTAACGGGAAGAAAACGAAGCCGGAGGATTTTCAGCCTCTGCACATCCCAAGTTCAAGGAGTGAGGATCTCTGCTTTCAGTATCGTGAGGTTAGCACTGAGATTCATTCCTTGGATCCGCAAACCATTAAAGCCGTACCGATGTTTTCACCAGAAGGCAGTTTAAATCACGCAGGGAGTTTAGGCAACACTTCCTTCCGTGAAAGTATGTCGTCAAATCCAAGTAAGTATTCTTCTTCCAAATCACAATTTTTGTTTTCTTTTTATTTTTGCCCTACCATATTGTAACATCACGCAGTTCAACAAATACAAATTTAACTCTAAAAAATTTCAGATAATTGACCTAGCTGCTTCCATGAAATCATCCACGCAACCTATGGTTTTTGGGCTATTAAATGATTAAGAGGGCACATACCCATTCACATTTTAACAGTTGATCAATTTGACATTGAAGCCTCTTCCTTTTGACATCTTAGGCATTTGACACTCAATTGGCAACACATCTGTGATCAATTTTTAAGTGGTTTCATTTTTGCTTCACTTTCCTATCATAAATCTCATTTGTTTTTCCCTTTTAATTTAATTAGTCCAAGAATGTGAAAGGCACCCTGTGGAAGTCAAACCGAACCATATCAAATCAGTTAAAAAAATACCCCTTAGAGTACGTTTGAGTTAGCTTATAAAACTTACAATAATTTTTGAGCATATATATACTTGGATAAACTGTACTTTATATTTGGCAAAATAGTTATTTCTAAGTAGAGTTAAACTCTCAAATGACCAAAATAGACATTATTTTGTTATTATGCAATAAAATACTATATACCACTTGTGGTAATATATTTATTGAATTTATTTAATCACATTATATTTTAATATGCTAAATATATTTAAAAGTATAATTATTTAAATTGTAATACTTTAAATTATTTTATAAATTAACAGGAGTACTGGTAGTTAATATCTAAATCATTCAATAGATTTTGTTAAAATTTGAAGTACAAAAATATTGAATAATTTTATTAGTAATTTTTTATAACAAATTATTCAATATATCATTAGTATTGAAGGTAAACATCATATATATTCGAAATCATTTATTATTATCAGTTGGAAGGTAAACACATCTAGTTATTGAAATTTTAATTGTGGAATTGTCAAGGTTAACAGAAATATTTAAGCATTGAGATATATGGAGCACTATTTATTATTGACTGACTCCATGAGTACAAAAACCTACAGTACATTGAATCACTATGTATAATTGAGCGACCAAGTTGTTCACGAGCACTAAACACTTTAGCATTTTGAATTGCTCAATACGCTAAACACTATAAAACACAACATCTGATACACTGAATAATCGGGGTCACTGAAAACTGCGAGACTTGATACTCAGAACATTACAGAAGCCCGAGTCACTTAAATCCATGATATCACCAGAGGGCATGCTGGTGAGTTAATTCTGCAGATTACATGGAATGAAGCTGCATTCTATTCACTATGTAATTTGGCTCATTTACATGCTCTGAACTCAAGTGAAGTTGATAAATGCAGGAATGGAGCAGTTGATTGGAAAGACGGAAGTTCCAGAGAACTATAATCCTAACCTACTGCCTGATGAATACATGATCGGTTGATTGCTGACGACCGATTCTCCACTGGTTTGTACATATTTTGAGAAACGTTACTTGTAATTGATGCATAAAAGATCTTATAGTGAAGTTTCTGTTTGACTCAGCAACTAATGCATATTATACGTTGTTCACTGGAAAGTATACGGAACTATTATTCTATTGCTTGTTGCTAACTGAAACTATTTGCCACACAAGGTGGTCTTTTAGTTTGTTTATGTTGCAGTTTGTGGTTTTTCATGTTAAGAGTCCAAGTCTGTTTCCATTCTTTGGACCTGATTATGTAAGACACTGATTAATTATCCCTTGTTTTTCGTTTTTTAACTTTACTTTCTGTGCCGAATAAAGAGAAGGACAGAGAATCGGAATCCCAAAGGGGTGACTCCTTGTTGGGAACCTTTTTCTTTGGAAAAAAGGGTCTTGTACAGTGGGTTTCTCATTTCCTTTTAGTCTCATTTGGAGGCGGCATTCTGGAAATGAGAGACTCAATTCTCTAAGGCTGTGCAGTTTTGTGTGATTGGGTTTTTTCGATTCGGATTCTCGGCTTTCCTGTTTGATGTTTGTTTACGTTGTCTAAAATCGGAACAAAAGTCATCTGCTTCAGTAGATCAGTAGTAAACTTGGTAGCTGTCATGTAGTTTATATAAAAAAAGGGTATGAAAAACACTATAGTTTATAGGACCCAAGTGTTACGAGAAATAAAGATTGAGGACGCAATTACTATTAAAAATCAAATAAAGGTTCAATTACTCGATCAAGTATAGAATTAAAGTTATATGTGAAAACACTATTAAACATTCATACATGGCCATAGGTAATCAAGCTGTTTGGTTGAGACGTCCTAAATTATTAATATACCCCCGTTGGCAAGTAATTTACATGTCTATTAAGCAATAATTTTGAGAGATAATAAAATAATTATTATAAATTTTTGTTTTTGGGCTTAATCCATTGCCTTCGTTTGCGTCTAATTGAAGCCAATTGGGTGTTGATTTCTTTGCAGTATTACTAAAATTTCTATCCTAATGGTGATTTTTGCACATGTTCGGTGCAGATTAAAAGTTGTTAAAAAATAATTAATTTTAACAGTACATTTCATAAAATTCACAATTTTTAATTTTTTATTAACTTTTTAACCATATATTCTATAATTTTTTTTTTCAAGTTTTATCAAACAAGCTTATTAAAGCGTGATTATATTAATACAATAGTTTCTTACAAGTGATGTACATTTTAATTGCACATAAGGTCTTCAATCTTCAATCTATGTTCATTATAACACTTATATTCTTAACTTTTTTTTCATCAAATTCATTTCTTCAACTTCAATTAATTAGCATATCTCATCCTCAATGATGGTTTCTGTCTAGAAATGAAGAAAAAATATTATGTTGCATTTTTGTATTTATTGTTTTTTTAAATATAATGGACAAATAAGTTATTTTACGTCACGAAAACTATTAACAGACATAAGATGTGCTAATTAATAAAAAAGTTGAGGATAAAAATATAATAAAAAAGTTGAGATTATGAGTGATATAGTGAGCAAAAATTGAAAGCGTTAAATACAATTAAAATGTAGTGCAAAAAAAAAAAAAGTGTGAATATAATTATCCTTTATCAAAACATTTAAAACATATAGGATACTAAAATGGGGGCTAGTGAAAAATTGTTGTCGACCAATAATATATATATATATATTTTATATTTAAAAACCAAAACAAACATAAGCCCTTTAGGGTGGTTTGGTATATGTATAAATGTCAAAGATATTAGATAAATTTTGTCTTATCTTATTTGATCGGAAGTGATGTTCGGATAAACTTTTATCGGGATATCCCGCCCCGTTAGTAATCGAGTTAGGATCATGGTTCCTGTTCTAAATTTCTCGAATCCGTCTCGAATCTCTTTTTATTTTATTTTTTATTTATATTTTAAAATTTAAATCGTATGTAAAAAATACAAAATAATACTAAAAATAAATAAATAATTAAACAACAGCAAACAGAGATTTTTTTATTCCCGTCCTGTCCTCATCCCTGCCCCCACATTCCAAAAATCTTTGATATGATGGGGATGATAATGGCCGTCCTAGCCCGTTGCCATCCTTACCGTCGTCACCTCTTGCCACCGCCACCCAATGCCCGCCATTGTCACCATCCTCTAGCGCCATTCCACCCTTTTTTTTTTCTTTTAGTTTTTTTTTATTTACTTTTTTTCGCTTAATTAAGAATAATGGTATAATTGTCTTTTTTCTAAATCAAAATCTAACTTTTTAAAAGTAACTTTTTTCATTCTTATTCTTGGTTGAACAAAATAAGATAATAATAAATATGTTATCCGAATAACTCTTTTTCATATAACTTTTATTCAGATGAATAATTTTATCGACATATCAAACGGCCCCCTTATACTACAATAAGCAACCATCATTTTCCATCGCCAAAAAAATGAAAATAAAAAATTGAACACATTTTGAATTTGTGTACACTTTTCAAAACTCAATTTGAGTATACTTTCCCAAATAATTTCCAATTTAAGCTTTATGTAGAACTTGTGTCGAGGTATTACCGACACTTGAATTTTATTATTAGAGACATAACAAACAAATTCGAGAAGAAATATTGGAAGAGTCGAACATCAATAGCAAGTTAGACATGTCAAGGTGGACCTTAATTTAATGCTGGTTTGGTACCTACTGTTGACAAATCCCTTGTTGATTACACTCCCAAATTCACAATTTCACTTTTGTCCCCCCACCAATAATGCATGGACTGATGGACCAAACATTATTATCAATTGGTTCATATTTCATACGAGTCACATTCAAAACTTGCTTTCCTCAATTTGAGGAATGATCTCCTACCATCATGGGTAGGAGATGTATTGTTCACCGTGTGTAAATACATTTGTATTCCACATACAATTGTAGATTTTACTGTTGATGTGACACTCTCACATCAATTCACATCAGAGTTGATAATATATCTCATTTCTACCACAGGTAAAGATCATTCTCCTCTTCAATATATAGTCCACATGCCAAAATACAAAGTATTTTTTATTAAATTAAAAATGATCTTGAAAAATAAAAACTTGAATAGTGAGTAAAAGTAATAAATGCTTGTAAATTGTTTTTTTTAACCACAAAGATAAAAATATAGCATTACTCCGAAAGAAAAATAAACTCGTACGACTTTTATTTTTATACATATAAAGCTACGTGTTCTATAGTGCGCGTAGAAATCTTTTACAAAAATGTTATAAAAAATTACATGTCATAGCATGTTCCACAACTTAAAAAATTGCAAACTTAGAACATCTCTAATGAGCCAATGGATTGCAGTCTACGTGACATATAAATAGAAAGAATTCCAATTTATGTGTCATTGATGTCTAATTAATAGACAGGCCAAGTCCAAAATTGATTTTGAATGAATTATATCTACAACTCAATATTGTTATCTATGTGAATTCTATCAATCCTAAAATAAAAATAAATTATATAAAGAATAAGAGAGAAAATCTAAAAAGTATGTCACATTTTGTTTTTCTTAAAATAAATTAACAAAAAATAGAAAAATTGCTGAGTTAATCCGTCCAACAAAACTTCTGAATCTAGACAGGTTTCTAGACAGTGTCTACTTCAGAGTTTCTGTCAACTTGTATTGGAGAGGAATTTTTTTAGACATTATCTATTTTATCTATGTGACAATTTTTTTTTTTAAGAATCTATAATTACATTAGAGATGCTCTTATAATCTTGTTCTACTTTTATTCATGACCCCATCCTATTGAATGTTGTGGCTGCCATCCATAGTCCCATATCTAGGTGCCCATGGGTGTCTTGTTCTACTTCTATTCATGACCCCATCCTATTGAATGTTGTGGCTGCCATCCATAGTCCCATATCTAGGTGCCCATGGGGAACATACAATTATGATATAGGAAAATGCTACTAACAATGAAAGTGAAAATGCTACTAATGATATATATCTCTCTCTCTACACTAATAATGAAAGTTAAAAGCAGACCTCTCAAATATTCCAATGATTTTCGCAAGGGAATAAATACTTTTTTTCCCCTTTCTTTTTTTTTCCTTTAATTTTTTGACAATTTTAGTCACATATAATTTAAATTCATAAATTTAAATATGTTGCAATACCATAATTTCACTTTTAAAAGGTTGAGGAGTTCAACTTTAATTTTCTCTAAAAACAAAAAGAAAAAAAGATTAAAAGTTTATATATTATCCCATTATATAGTACTACATAATAAAAATGTCTTTTATATTAAAATTGTCTCGTTGTAGGGGTAGGTGAGACCCCTTGAGAGAAAGGTTGTCCACCGGCTAAGTCATCTTTATTTGTCAGTACTTATAAATATATAAATATTTATAAATTGGTTAAACATAATTTTTATTTATAGAATCCACAATTTTATCTATTTTTTATTTAAACATTTTATAAAACTAACTACTTATAATCTACAAAAATATTATCAAACAAGCATTAATCAAAAAAGTGCTTAATACGTAATGTCTTTATAAGCAGTGGGTCTTATAGAATATGTGAATAAAAAGTGAGTAAAAGTTGTAAATTTTATAAAATATGTGAATAAAAATGATATTTGACTAACTTATAAACATTTATAAACAATAACAAATATGCTCGTACACACTAAGAATTCATGGCTTTTTTTTGGGACTCAGTCTTTTTTTTTTCGAATTTTTTTTTTTTTTGAGATTAATTTTTGCGGTTACTTCCACTAGATTAAATATAAGTTGGATATTAAATGCTAACATTCTCCAATTATGTACTTTGTCTAACTACCCTCTCTTTTTTTTATAACCACACAGAAATGATCAGATTACATTTGATAGAAATATCGTAATTGAGTTTTGTCTTACTAAAAGTACAACTCGATATATGGACTCCATTGTTAGACATAAAAGATAAAATCTTATTTCCAAAATGGAATCTAAAAATATATCGAGTACAGTTTAATTCTATATATCAAATACCACACAAAACTCTATCATATAGACCACTCCTATCTACCAAACGTGCACTATTTGTATTGAATTAATTTAAGTGATTTATCTCATTTTAAAAATCTAAGTAATTTTGACCGATTGGTGTAGGGCACGCGTTTAGGAATCTATAATACAGACCGCCTCTACCTACCAAACGTGCATTATCCGTATTAAATTAATTTAAGTGATTTATCTCGTTTTAAAAATCCAAGTAACTTTGACCGATTGATATGGGGCACGCGTATAGAAAAAATATATAATGATAATTTTTTTCCCCATTTTTCTACGTTTTAATCATATTTAGTACTATTCAATCAATGTATGATAAACATGCATAGTAATTTAAAGTTTAAACACACTTCTATATAAATAAGAGGGGTTCATTACTGAATAAAAATTAAGTTAGAACTTTATAGAAAATGTATTAAAATCTTTATTGGAATGTATTTAGATGCGTGTATAAAGATCTTAAATGTTCTAAATAGATTTAGATCGTTAAATTAGTTAAAATTAATAATAATTATTATTTATCAAATATATAGATAGCTGTAGGGGCGGAGCCACTAAAAGACAAATGGTGTTAATTGACCCTGCAAAGATTTTGAAAAATTTGTTCAAATTCAAATACAAAAATCTAAATTAGTCCAAACAACTCAAATCCAAGTCCTAACCCAAATTGTTTAATTCAAAGTTTCATCTCAAATTGGTTCCAAGTTTAAGTTTTAATTCAGCTGGTGACCCAAGTCCCAAACCTATGATATCATTAGCTTCTATTTGATTCTCAATCATGGTGAAATATCAAGTGGACATAGCATTAATCAACAAACTATCCTTAAGCGTTCTGGTGATACACGTTGAGGCTCTCACTATATTTCTTTGCTTAACTCGATTCACAAGTTTTATATTTTCAGCTATAATTGATGTCATTTATTGCTATCGATATTCTATGTTTTGAAAAAAGAGCTGAAGCACTTAATTTGTTGAGTTTGATACTAATATTTGATTTTGTCTTTAGACTACATCTTATGAAAAAGATTTTAGGAGTTTCAGATGAATTGTTAAAAGCATTACAAAGAAATAATTAAATATTGCCAACGATATGAGATTAGTGATAATTTGTAAAGAACTACCCTAAGCAATAAGAAATAATGAATGTGAAACTTTTTTTGGAAAATATTTGTTTTTTCTTTGAAAATCACAATATTAACGTTACTAACATAGATGATATGTATATACCTCCAGTTCGTTCACGGCGTAACACTCCTGAAAAGACAAATTTATATCACTTGTGTGTAGATTTTTTTATGCCATCATTAATATGCAATTTCAATAGTTGGATGATCGTTTTTTCGAAATAAATGGTGACTTATGCCTTCGTGTAGCATGTTTATGTCCAGATGATTCATTTTCTACTTTTAACAAGGACAAATTAATAAGATTTGGTGAGTATTATCCCGAAGATTTTTTACCAAGAGATCTCTTGGCATTTGAGGAATAACTTGTGTTGGCCTCCGATCTATTTCTGCCACGTCAGATGCTACTTTGCTCAACAGTCCGATATGATACGACCGACCTATAATGAAGCTTTATAAGTCCCAGTTCGGACATCATTCCTAATCCTAGCTTTGAGTCCAGCCTGGTCTTCATCTCAGTTTGGACCTCGTCCGTAGACCTCCAGGTCGGACCTATCAGGTCCGACGTCATACTCACGTCATCGACATAACTTGTCATACTCATATGTCAGACGTCACTTCGCATTAAATGCTCCCAAAAAGAGAATGTCTTGTAAGCATTAAATGCCTAGCTTGGCCATTTAGTGTCTAGCCTAGCATTAAATGGAGATAATTATTATATATTTTCCTATAAATAGGAGACATAAATGTCCTTGAGTTCGGACATTCAACTGTTTAATAAAAACATTCTTACAAAGATCATACAATCAGATCTTTCTACATATACTTATCTATCTGCCACTTACTACGGTCACATCCAACCTCAACACTTATCTTTAAGTTGGCTTGGAATTAGTACAAACTATTTTCCAACGTCAACAGTTTGGCGCTAAAAGGAGGGCGCCCTAAAAAAGCTTTCCATATTCCACAAACTCACCTAATCATCACACCAAAACACTTCAACCTATAAAAAGCCTCCAAACATGAGCGCGATAAATATGACTCGAGGGCTCAGAGTACTAAGAACCGGAAGCCAACATGTTGACCTTCCCGGGTCTTCCGTCGTGAGACATCAAAGAGAAACTTCAGCTCAAACACATGCCCCCGAAAGAGATGCATTTCTACAAAAACTTGAATACCTAGCTCATGCTATTGAACGGCTCGAGAAGAATCAAGCTACCACTAGACAAATTTCGACTCGGGAAAGTCGAAGTCAAAGACGCCTGTGACAAATCCAAAGATCGTCGCGTAAAAAGGAGACTAAACTTTGGCGATAAATGTTCACCAGAAAGCAATGGAGGAAAGAGCATACGCCCCAATCCTCCTAGGAAAGTTGCCACACAATGGTTAGCCAGCATCTTCGACCGTCTAGGTCAACTCCCTTGAATCCTACGCGAGCGGAGAGTGCAGGAAAAGGAAGGAGCCCCATCCATGGCAGCATCGAGTGTACAAAACACTCCGGATGAGCTTGAACTGATGAAGCAGCGTCTGGCTGAACTAGAGGCGAAGCAAAAAAACACCCTAGAAGAGTACACCACGGACAGACACTCTCCATTCACGAAAGATATCTTAGCAAAGCCCCTGCCAGAAAAGCTGAAAATGCCACAGCTAACTAGCTATGAGGATGGCAACGATCACGTTGGTCATCTCGACAGATACACCTCCTGGATAGAACTCCAAGGAGCCAATGAAGCAATCATGTGCAGGGCTTTTCCTCTAACCTTCAGAAACAGAGCGATGAGGTGGTTCAAAAAATTACCACAGAGCTCCATTCGGAGTTGGAATGACCTGTCAGGTCAGTTCGTCATGGGGGCAAAAACTTGATTTACTCCAAAAGAGCGCCTTGTTAGCATAAAACAAGGTCGAACTGAATCCTTGAGGTCCTATATGGACAGATTTAGCAAGAGGATAGTAGAGGTGGACAAAATTTCCGATGACGCTGCTCTAATGGCGGTCTTATTAGGATTAAGAACCAAAACTCGATTCTGGTGGTCTGTTCACGAGGACGGACTGGCAACATACCAAGAATTCCTAGCTAGAGATGAAAAGCACATCAGTACCGAGGAAGCCACCTCCGACTAGGAGAATGACAGATTCGACCGAAGAAACAGCGTGAAGAGTAAAGAGAAAGACCTCAAACCAGAAAAGAAGGAAAGTCCTAAGAAAGCACTGAAATTTCAGCACCTAGGTCGGCCAAGACCCACTCCGCAGAGGTTCCAGGGATACCACGTCTTGAACACCTCGCTTGAGAATGTCCTGATGAAAACTAAAGGAAAGGACATCCTCAAAAAGCCCGTTCCCATGAGGGCAAGCTCATCCGAGATGAACCAAAGGAAGTACTGCAGATACCATCGGTCCGCTGGGCACGACACCGATGATTGTCGAGACTTGAAAGGAGAAATAGAAGGCCTCATCAGGTGAGGTCACCTGAAAGAGTTCTTAGCTCGACCGTCTAGAGGAGGTGAGCCACCCCAACCACAAGACTGGACTGAACTACCACCTCCGCCTCAACAAGGGCGAGGTGAAATTCACATGATAGTCGAAGGAAGTTAGTACCTGAAATGGTCAAGGAGGCAGTGCCGCAAGCTCTCTAGAGAAGCTCATACCAGCTACCAAGTGCTGTCAGGCGCCATATATAATCCAGACGCGGAGAAGTTCTCTTTCTCCGAGGAAGATGCGTCCCACGTACTGCAACCACATTCTGATGCACTCATCATTACTATGCCAGTATCTGGAATTGATATTCATCGAACACTGGTAGACGACGGGAGCTCCGTGAATGTTCTATATCTGAGAACGTTCGAACAAATAGAAATTGACGCTCGACATGTTAGGCCTTTTCCGAAGCCTCTACAGGGATTCACTGGAGACTACGTGACTCCGAAGGGACAAATCGCCCTTGTAGTCGAGCTCGGACTATCTCCATGCCACAGGAGAATCATTGCAGATTTCGTAATTGTAGACCTCCCATCTAATTACAATGCCATTCTGAGACAACCAATACTGCATGAACTTAAAGCAACAACATCCATCTACCACTATGCTATCAAATTTTCTACTTCCCACGGGGTAGGGATAGTACAATAAAGTCAGCTAGTGGCAAGGAGCTGCAACATCACCTTCCCCGGGTAGGAGTAGACATGCTCCAGGCAGAGCTCGAACTTTCAGCAAAAAGGTCGGACATGGATAAACTGGAGAAGGGCCTGGTGGAAGAACTAGGTCGTCTCAACCCTAGGTCGGACCTACGCGAGTGGAAGGCCGAGCAAGTGGAAGAGTTTCCATACTGAGAGGTATAAGATGAAGTTTAATCCTACCAAATGCTCTTTCGGTGTGGGGTCAGGAAAATTCTTGGGCTACATGGTGCATCAGAGTGGTATTGAGGCCAATCCGGAGAAAATTGGAGCCCTCAAAAAAATGAGACCTCCTACCAAAATCAAAAAAGTACAGAGCCTAACTGGACGAATAGCTGCACTCAGTTGTTTTGTTACAAAATCAATCGACAAGTGCAAACCTTTTTTCGATGCTCTGCAAGGTGTTTAAGTGGAGTGAGGCATGCCAGCTAGCCTTTGAGGAACTGAAAAAACAACTAGTACAACCTCCGTTGTTGTCAAAACCACTGATTGAAGAAGTTCTTACCCTCTACCTGGCGGTCTCAAAACACTCCATCAGCTCTGTACTAATCAGGTCGGACGAAAGAATCCAACACCTGGTGTACTACGTCAGTTAGGCACTGAATGATGCCGAACTCAGGTATAGCCCAATGGAAAAGCTGGCATATGCCCTCATCATGTCTGCAAGGAAACTCAGACCATATTTCTTGCAACATCCAATAGAAGTTCTATCAAACTACCCTCTGAGACAAGTCTTACAAAAACCAGACACTTCTGGAAGACTTGTGAAATGGGTGGTAGAACTCGGCCAGTTTGAGCTCCACTTCAAACCCCGGACTTCGATCAGAGGTCAAGCGCTGGCAGATTTTGTTGCCAAATTCACTCGGAGTAAGAGCCCAGTGCAAAACAAAAAGAATGTTGGACTCTCTTTGTAGATGGATCATCAACTGAAACACGCGCTGGAGCTGGAGTTGTGTTGATGAGCTTAGACATGGAATCGCTCTGTCAGTCTCTGCGATTTGATTTCCATGCCTTTAACAACATGGCTGAATACGAGGCATTGATCGCCGGCCTGTGGTTTGCAAGAGTCATGGGTGCACTCAAACTACTCGTGTACAGTGACTCCCAGCTTGTGGTTAATCAAATCAACAAGCCCTACCAAGCCAATGATGAGAGGATGGCGTCTTACTCACAGATAGTGGAACAATAACTCAAGTCATTTAACACCGTCGAGGTCAGACAAATCCCAAGAACTCAAAACAGCATTGCCGATGCTCTAGCACGACTTGCTACCAGGGAAGGCATTGTAGAATTGGAGAACATCCCAATTGGGAGAATCAGCAGTCCAACAATCA
Organism: Forsythia suspensa; assembly: GCA_023638005.1. Taxonomy (NCBI): domain Eukaryota; kingdom Viridiplantae; phylum Streptophyta; class Magnoliopsida; order Lamiales; family Oleaceae; genus Forsythia; species Forsythia suspensa. The sequence goes on from CM042672.1 coordinate 12,651,412, forward strand.
GTCAGCCGAGCACATCCTCACCACGGCCAAGCTGAACTCTAGCTAGACGGACGAGATCATCCAATTCCTAAAGGATGGTAAGGTGCCCCCAGATAGCACAAAAGTAAGAAAATTAAGGATCAGAGCATCTAGATATACAATCATCGACAACGTCCTATTCAAGAAGGGTTTCTCGCTCCCCCTACTGAGGTGTTTAGGAAAACGAAGCCAAGTACGCCCTTAGCGAAGTTCACGAAAGAGTATGTGGCAACCATACTGGGGAGCAGTCACTGGCGCACAAAAGTTTGAGGCAGGGGTACTTCTGGCCATCACTGAAGAAAGACTCCATCGAATTCGCCAGAAAATGCGACAAATGCCAGAGATTTGGCCCTACCATTAGAGCTCATCCGGAAGGACTGACCTCAATCCTCAGCTTGTGGCCGTTTTCAAAGTTGGAGATTGACCTAATCGGACCCATGCCAACGAGAAAAGGTGGAACTAAATACGCCATAGTCGCTGTAGACTACTTCACTAAATGGACAGAAGCAGAACCACTAGCCAAGATAACATAACAGAAAACCACGGATTTCACATGGAAATCAATCGTCTGCAGATTTGGAGTCCCCTACTCAATCATTACGGATAATGGCAAGCAATTCGATAATTCTAAGCTCAGATCATTCTATGAAGAACTGAATATCAAGAAGCACTTCTCCACTCCAAATCACCCCCAGGCCAACGGTCAAGTCGAGGCCGTAAACAAAATCACAAGCACACCTTGAAGACGCGCTTGGATGAACTAAAAGGAGCCTGGGCAGAAGAGCTCCCAAGCGTACTATGGTCTTACCGAACGACATGCCGGTCAAGCACAGGAGAAACGCCTTTCTCACTAGCCTTTGGAACCGAAGCCGTCATCCCAGTAGAGCTCGAACTCTCATCATTTAGAGTTCGGACTTTTGATGAAAATTACAACGGTGATGCCATGAGAGCCGAGCTCGACCTACTAGAGGAAAAAAGGCTGGGGGCAGAATTAAAAAATACAATTTACAAACAAAGAAGTGCAAGGTATTACAACAGCAAAGTCAAGGAACGGAAGTTCAAAGCTGGAGATTTAGTCTTAAGAAAGGTTTTCTCGGCAACAAAGGAGAACCAAGCAGGGACACTCGCTCCGAACTGGGAAGGGACTTACAAGATCGTTACTGTTCTAAAAAATAGAGCTTACGAGCTTCGGAATATAGAAGGTCTATCACTCGCACACCCGTGGAATGCTGAACACCTTAAGAAGTACTTTCAATGAAACTTATCTACAGAGGCCCACGGGCATGAGCTACTTTTGTTAATAGAAGCCATGTCTTCCACCTTGTAAAAATTTCTCGCATTTATGAAATGAAGGATGTTTTGTGAGATAAGGACTCACGTTGAAAACTACAAATATACACATAATCCAAACTAGCAAAGGGTGATCAAGGTCACAATCCTTTTGGCACATAGGTCCCACAAAGTCGGGACCCGCATTGGATGGCGTAAGTGCTATGACACCAACGCCAAAACTCAATTCTTTTCATCCCAAAACCAATGGGTTTCCAAAGAATACAGTTTGTCCAAGTGACCGAACTACATTCCCATATTCGCGACAAAATAACTTTTAGTTTGTCCTTTTTACCGAACTAACAACTCACACGCGAGGCCGAGCTATAAACTTGGGGGCATTCATATATCTAAAACAACATATATTACAGGTCGGACCTCGTCCTCAGTAGTATGAAGACGCCAATATCCTCAATTTCAGCTCGCCCACGAACTGTACGAACGATAGATTTAGAGGTCACATCTTCAAAGTCAAAACTTCGAAGAAAGATCTCCAAAGTCGCTGAAATCAAAAGTCCGACTTCGAAGTAAAAATCCAAAGCAAGCCTTCGAAGTCAAACCTTTGAGGAAACGAAAAATAAACACAAGTCAACAGAACGACATTTGTCATTAGTCAAAAGATAGAAGTCAGATATCCGAAGTCAATAGTTGAACAACAAAAATGAAAAATCAACACAAGTTAACAGAACAACACTTTTTCATTGATACTTCAGTCTAGTACATTGAAAATTCAGTACAGTACAAGCAAAACAGAAAAAAGAATTCAATCATCCGCTCCAGACTGATCCACTTCTTTAGGGGATGGGTGATTGAGTGTAGAATTCCTCTTCATCTCGGCAAGCTCATCCTTCAAGAACTAAACATCCCAATCCGGGCGCTTCTCAGCCGCCGTCTCAATCAGTTCCTCCATCGTCTGGAACTAGACCATCTCTTAATCAGCTAGATAGGCGTCGGAGGACTTAAAGTCGGCCACGACCTCATTTCGGTCAACAGCCTTATCCAAGGAAGCTCTGAGATCAGCCCAGCTCTTCCTCTCCACCTCTAGCTCCTGCCTAAGCTCAGCTTTACTCTTCCTCTCCGTGTCCAGCTCCGCTGCCAAAGCCTTAAGCTCGGCCTCCTTCCGCCTGAGCTCCTCCTCCTAGCTCATGAGAACGTCCTTGGAGGTGGCCCTGAGTTTCATCTCCTCAGTAAGCTCGGCCAGAACGTTCCTCCCTCATAGCTTGGACGTCAGCTAGCATCCTCTCCATTTTCTCCGCGGCTGAAGTAAGCTGAACGGCCGCCCTGGAGGAATTGACCGACGCCGCGATAATGGACTCTATCGTCCCCGTGCTGTCCAAATATTTTTGCTGGACTGGAGTCCAATTCTTCCCTATCACAGTTATTGCCCTATTTGTCTAAGGGGGCAGGCCGACGATATCCCCTCGATGGGAGACTGCGACCTAAAAAAGTCACAGACTGGTTTGGGAATATAACCACAGAGCTTCAGGTACTCCTCGTCCTTATTCGAAGTCAAGCCCAGATATACGGGCGGAAGCTGCGGCGATGGGGGAGGTCGGGAAGGCTGACTTGAGGATGGCCCAGCACGAACCAGGAAAGAGGTTATCTCTTCGACACTTTGAGACAGGCTCTGGCTGCGGACGAGGTCGAGCAGCAGGCACCTGATCGTCGGTCGGAGTCTTTCTCTTGCCTTTCCGGCCTGATTTTTCTTCTTGAGAAAGACTGAAAAATCCTTCATTCATTCGCCTGTTTGACCTAAACAATCAACGTCAGAACTGAACAAATTGGTGTGAAAAGAAATCACAAGTAACGAGTTCAGAATAACTCACAGGCTTATGGACGATCTGAACTAGACAGAGAAAGACGAGCTGATACCAAGTTCTCCTCGGTTATTAGCGCACTGCTAGATCGGAGATCCTCATCAATGTCTCTGGCCCTCCGAGTTCTATCTGAAGATTCTGGCAATGGGTCTTGAGAGATATACCCTGGAAAGCGAGATAAATAGAACATATCAGCACGAGATGAAGTTAACCAAACTAAACAAATAAAGAAATACTCTTACTTAGTTCGTGATAACGAACTGGGATGTTCACATCTGGCCTACTATCATTCACGGAGAACTGCCAAGGACCTCGGATGAAGAACCAGAACTTTTTCCAATTTTTTATTGAGTCTGTGGTCTCAGTGATGACACTACCCCCTGTCTTCACCTTCACCGACGCGTACCACCAACCCGACCTCTTTCCATCCGACTTAAAAGAGTACAAACTGTTGAATTTCCTAACTGAAGGATGAGAGAAGTCGAGCTTCTCCCAGAGGATAAGAAAACCTATCATAATCATCCAACCGTTGGGACAGAGCTGGGTTGGAGCTATTCCCCACTCGCGCAAGAACTTCCTGATTATCCTAGGGAAGGGGAGTCTGAGCCCGGGGGCCAGAACGGTCTGATTCAAAGCCACACAGCCCAACGGAGGATCATCAGCTCGGTCTTTGGGACCAGGTACGAGGAACTCTATCTCATCCGGGATTCTATAAGTCCTATGCCAGTCCCGAAGTTGTTTCTCGTTTACTTCGAAAGGAAAGAATCTGCATTTCCAAACCGGGGCCATCCTAAGCCCTGCCTCAACATCCGCCTCCCTCCGACCTAAAGTTTCAGGTCCAACTTTCTCCTCACCACTCGTCTCGGCCTGTGGAGACGACCTATTTGGGAGAGGAACGGCAGTTAGTGGAGTCGGACTGAGGACTTCATCCTTATTTATTCCCTCTACCATTCTACCCGAGCTAACATATTCCTCTTTCTCCTGACCTCTACCCCAGGACATGGATTTTTTCCCACTATCACTACCGACCTCACTAGACATCCTAGCAAATGTGCTCAGGGAAACAAAGAAAGACAAAGAATAACGTGAAAGAAGAAGGAGTGGGTACTGACCGTTTTGAACCCCTAGTTTGAATCCAACAACCGCAGTGACCCTTAGATCGGATTTATCCTACCGCTCTGACGCTCAGTTCGGACAAAAAAAACTCAGACAAGAAGGTAGCGTTTAAGGTAAGAGTTTCCAATGACTCTCTCCCACCCTATTTATTGACGAGGAAGACAAAGAGTTAGCACCATCAATGCCGTAATGATGACACCACGAAAGCGTGTCCTCGAGCCACGCCAAATTCTGACACAACCACTCAATTCGTTCCACGTGTCAACCAACGAGATGGGTTGCCAAAAATATCACATCAATGCTGCAGAACTCAGATCAGCACGCGTCTGAATTGCAATAAGATCTGAAAACCTCCTTCGTCCAAAGGTCAAAGAAGGTCTTGAGGGGCAATTGCTGGCCTCCGATCGATTTCTGCCACGTCAGATGCTACTTTGCTCAACAGTTCGGTATGATACGACCGACCTATAATGAAGCTTTATAAGTCCCAGTTTGGACATCATTTATAATCCTGGCTTCGAGTCCAGCCTGGTCTTCATCTCAGTTCGGACCTCGTCCGTGGACCTCCAGGTCAGACCTATCAGGTTCGATGTCATACTTACGTCATTGGCATGGCTTGTCCGACTCATATGTCAGACGTCACCTCGCATTAAATGCTCCCAAAAAGAGAATGTCTTGTAAGTATTAAATGTCTAGCTTGACCATTTAATGTCTAGCCTAGCATTAAATAGAGATAATCATTACATATTTTCCTATAAATAGGAGACATAAATGTCCTTGAGTTCGGACATTCAACTGCTTAATAAAACACTCTTACAAAGATCATACAATCAGATCTTCCTACATATACTTACCTATCTGCCACTTACTACGGTCATGATCGACCTCAACACTTATCTTTAAGTTGACTTGGAATTAGTACAAACCATTTTCCAACGTCAACAACTTGAAACATATATTATTGATATGCGCACTGACCAAAATTTAAGAGGATTATGGGGCTTTAGTGATCTTGCACAGAAGTTGGTTGTGACAAAAAAAAAATGAAATTTATCAATTACTTTATAGGCTTGTGACATTGACTTTAATTCTTCTCATTGCTACTATTACGGTAGAGAAAATATTTTTTGCAATGAATCTTGTGAAAACTCGACTGTACAATTGAATTGGAGATCAATAGTTGAGTGACAATTTGATTGTATATATTGAGAATGATATATTTCACGAAATTGATAATGATGTAATTATAGAATATTTTTAAAATATAAAGTGTAGTAATATATCGAAATTCTTTTATCAGTGACATTATTTCAAATTTTGTTGATTACTTAATTTTTTCCCAAGAAATTTTTTTAGTTCCGCCCTAGATTGAAGGAATGGTTCAACTATTTAATATCTACAAACCATTTTCCAACGTTAACAACTTGAAACATATATTATTGATATGCGCACTGACCAAAATTTAAGAGGATTATGGGGCTTTAGTGATCTTGCACAGAAGTTGGTTGTGACGAAAAAAAAAATGAAATTTATCAATTACTTTATAGGCTTGTGACATTGACTTTATTTCTTCTCATTGCTACTATTACGGTAGAGAAAATATTTTTTGCAATGAATCTTGTGAAAACTCGACTGTACAATTGAATTGGAGATTAATAGTTGAGTGACAATTTGATTGTATATATTGAGAATATATATTTTACGAAATTGATAATGATGTAATTATAAAATATTTTTAAAATATAAAAATATGTAGAAGTGTAGTAATATGTTGAAATTCTTTTATCATTGATATATTATTTTAAATTTTGTTGACTACATAATTTTTTCCCAAGAAAATTTTTTAGTGTGTTTGATTCACAAATTTTCCATGGAAAATGTCATTTCCATGGAAAATCTTGTCAAATCAATTTTTAGTTCCTCCAGCATGGAAAATGGAAAATATTTTTTAGTTCACTCTTTTCCCTAAAAGCTATCAAACACACCCTTAGTTCCTCCCTGGATTGGAGGAATGGTTCCACTATTTAATATCTCTATTTATGGATTTGACTGAAAGATGTACAAATAAATACATGCATGTCTGACCTCCCAAGTGCACTAGGCGGGCCCAGCATTGGTTGTTCTATGTTATGGGACAGTTGACAATTATTACAACGTGACGTGTATTTCAACTTTCTAGTATGGCTGTGACATCAATGGTATACATTTAAGAGCACGTTCATCACACGTAATTTTGTAATAATATTTTATTTTATTTTTGTTTTTTAATAATGTAAATAATGTAATAAATTCAACAACGTAATATATATTTTTATAAAAGTGAATACTTTGAAAAAATAGATTCATGAAATTTATTTGTTTAAATAAAAATATAGAAATAGTTAATTCGTAAAATAAATATTTAATGCGGTTAACTACAAAGTGTATTAGATTGAAAAATAGTCATCTTCATAATTAATAATTAATCTATTAATATATATTTTTTGATCTTAAAGTATTAATTTATCAAGATTAGAGATGGCAATTAAACGAGTTAGTCCCGCAGGACAATTAGGGCCTGCCCATTAGAACCGTCAATTTGTGGGGCGGGATGTAGCGATCCCAATGATATGCCACTGCTCTGCTCTGATTTATTTTTTTAAAATTTTTATTGTAAATAAAGCAAACAAATATTTCAAACTCAAAACAAATAAACAAAATGAAAAAGTGCAAGATTTGTGTTGTGGTGTAGTAATTAAGTTGTGTAATTTCTCATTTTACACTCGAGTTCGAATCGCACTCCTTGCAAGTATGTTTTTATGGAAAAAAAAAGTTATTAAGGGACGGGTCCAGGCGGAACCCACCACCGGACAGAAAAATCTGCCTCGGACACGTCCCTATTACTCGAATAATGGGGACGGGGAAGCCAAAGCACTAATAAGATACGATAATTTAGGTAGGTTAAATGTCAATATAACCTTTTTTTTTTTTTTTTTTTTTTTTTAATCTATGACATGAATTTTACTACATATTTTGTTTATAAAATAGCTATGAACGGAATAAAATGACCAAACAGGATTTATATAATTTGACTTCAAATTTAGGGTAAATTTAAGGTCGGTCACTGTTGTTGCACATATGGACTCTAAAGTCATATGGTCAAAACTTAATTCAATTAAAGTCACATTTTAGAGATAAAAAACCAACATACCCTTACAATTGTAAAAAAAAAGGCTAATTTAATGATACTGTCTTATTGTGATACCGTTTTGTATGATACTATTTTATCCATGATAATGTTTTATTTAGATAATGTACATTGGTATGTTTATATCATACTTTTATCTTTGATACTGTTTTATTATGATAATGTTTAAATATATGATACTGTTATTGAATGCAAGCACAATCAATGATCTTATACTACTAATGAAGTATTTGAAGAACAATATCATTATTTCAATCATTAAAACATATTGTACTTAGTTTTATATATGATACTGGTTTATCTTATACTTATACTATACTTTTATCTTTGGTAACATATGATATTGTTATTGAATGCAAACAGTATCAATGGTCTTGTACTAGTATGGTGTATTTTAAGAACAATATCATTAATTCAAGCAGTAAAATATATCTACTTAGTTATATTTATGATACTGTTTTATCTAGATAAAGTAATATGGCATACTTATACTATACTTTTATTTTTGATACTATTTTTATTACGATAATATTTCAACATATGATACTGTTATTTAATTTATGATAATGTTATTTTATTGGGTTGTAGTTTGTGATACTGTTTTATTAAGATATTTTTATGTATGATACTAATATGTTAAGATACATTTATTTATGATACAATTTTAGTATGTATAATACTGTTTAGACAAGATAAATTAATGATTGTCATTTTAAGCTAGAGAGATTACTTCAAATGGTTAAAATCCATCGTACGCAGTATCAAACGACTATTTTATGTGATACTGTTTTCTATAATACAGTATCAAACAACACACATGACTAATTAACAACACATAATAATTTAATGACCAACTTTTGTCATAGCAATGCCCACATCAAACTTTTTCATTCCTACAGAAATTCAAGCTGCTATTTACAGCAATAAATCATGGCAATTCTATAGAAATTCATCAAACAAATCTTTTCTAATATTTTTTATAATACAGTATCATGATACAAATGTGTTTATGATACTATTTCTCATACCATAAAGGTCAAACTCTTTCAATTTTCATACCTATCTCAATTGTGCAATAATTTACACAGAATTCTACAATATATAATACCACAATATATAACTGCATTGCAAATACAGAATCTATTTGTTACATGATATATTAAGAACATGGTTGAAACAATATCATAGGTTGAAACATAAGTATATAGGTTGAAATAATACAATAGCCAACTTAATACATTATCAAGCTGCTTTCTATAATACAATATCAAGTTGTTTTCTATAATACAGTATCAAGATGTTATTTACAGCAAGAAATCATGGCCACAACCAATATACTTCATAAACATTCGCTTCTAACTCCGATGCCGCCTCTGCCGCCCTCCGGAGACAAATCCACTCTCCCTCGACCTTCTTACTCGGGAGTTTGATACCCAGTCTTGAACCCAAGAAATCCTATAAGCAACACTAGGTGCATTATTGGTATATTTTGCATGTATGCACCACGAATTGGTAACCAATCTTTCAGTTATATGATCAAACAATTTTACTCATCATATCATGTACATTATTTGAGTTAAAAGAAGAAAAATTCATGCCCACGTCTAAGCTCTCCCTAATTCAGTAGAAAACTCATATTCTGAAAATTCTAACAAAATTGAGGCAAGTAACTAAAGAACAATAAATAAATAAATATATAATCTCGAAGTTAAGCTTTTCAATCAAAAGTGACAATTCTTCATCGCCATCGCTACTTGTCGTCATTGTTTATTATTCTTCTTGTTTTTTCACGTTATGCCATCTTACCCTTCCTAAATTTTGCATTTACAGCGGCGTAGGAGGTTGTAAAGGTGGAAGAAGGCTATCACAGCGCCATAGAAGAGCTGAAGGTGGATGAGATTTGTGGAGGTGGAAGAAGGCTGCAACCACGCGATCGGAGAAGAAGCACTTGCAGGAGATGGATAAGATTTGTGAAGGTAGAATAAGGCTGCCACCGCGCGGCCGAAGAAGAAGCACTTGCCAGAGGTGGATGAGATTTATAGAGGTGGAAGAAGCCGATGGAAATCTAGTTTAAAAAGATTCAGGGGTAATTATGGTATTGGCTGAATTAATATGACTTATTGAAAATTTTAGAAAGTATTTAGACTTAATTTAGAATAATGACTTATTGACAATTTCTCCTCAAATTTATTGAGAATAAAACATCTCTATCCTTGTCTATATTCATCGTCCAAAATTTATCCTCGTTAAATCACCTTGTGCTATGTAGTATTAACAAAAAAGTTTAAAATATAGTTAATTTTATTATGCATGCCAAACATGTCTGACTTGTTTAGTAAGATGAACAGTACACAGAGCCGGTTATGTGATTTTGGGGCCTGAGGCAAATTCCATAAATTAGGTTCTCAATGGACTTCCAAATTGTAGTATGCATTCAAAAGCCACAAGTCTTTTATGAAATTAATTGTTAACTTTAAAAAAAAAAAAAAAACCAACAAACATGGGCCAGAGTAATAAAAATAGGGGAAAATTGCCTATAAGTCACTTACACATAACTTGTTTCAAATTAGATCAAGATATTTTTTTAAATTGTGATTAAGTCATACTTTAAGCAATATTTTAAATTAATTCTAAAATACCCATCTGATCCGTATTTTTCATGGTGCCTTTTTCTATCTCTACAAATCTCTTCTGCAGAGCTTGTAATCGGAAATTATAACTTCAATTCCGGCGACTATGTATAGTGGTACCACGAGAATGGAGGGTAGATCAATGATACCACGAGACTGGGTAACTTCAATTTCGGCGGAGGCGGAGGCGGAGGTGGAGGTGGAAGTGAAGGTTGAGCAATGGTAACTTCAATTTCGTGAGAGGTGGATCGGTGGTAACTTCAATTCCGACAACTGTGTGTAGTGGTACCACGAGAATGGAGGGTAGATCAATGATACCACGAGAATGGGTAACTTCAATTTCGGCAGAGGTGGAGGTGGAAGTGGAGGTGGAGCAATGGTAACTTCAATTTCGGTAGGAGGTGGATCGGTGGTAACTTCAATTCGGGAGGTGGAGGTGGAGGTGGAGGTGGAGGTGGAGGTGGAGGTGGAGCGGTGGTACCACGAGAATGGGTCTGCCTGTGAACATGTTGTAAATTCAGTGAAGTTTTTAGAAATATTCATCAGCTACTAGCTATTCCAACTGTTAATTCTTTGAATGCTGGTAGTCCTTCATCCTTGTCGGATAGCGTAGTTAGTTCTCTTCCTCTGGAAGATGTTTTGTCTCTCTTAAAAAATGCTACTGACGTTGCCATTTGAACAAAATGTGAGGACAACAAAATATGGGATGAGCATATAAGTTAATGTTTAGGAAGTATATTTGTTGTGGCCATGATTTGTTGTTGTTAATAGTAGTTTTAATTTCTGTAAGGATGAATGCTGGTAGCCCTTAGATTATTTCTTTGTGTTGTTAGTCATGCATGTTGTTTGATACTGTATTATAAAACAGTATCACAAAAGTATCATAACTGAAATTATATAAAATTCGCATACGTGTTTGATACTGTTTTAATCTATGATACTGTTCAATTATGCAAGGTTTGAACCTGTGATACTGTTTGAATGTCTTAGTTTTAATCCATGATAATGTTTTGTGTTAGGTAATGTGCATTAATATAATTTGATCTTGTTTTAATCCATGTTTTAATCTATGATATTGTTTTGCATATAATACAAGATCAAACAAAACATATGACTAATTAAACAAGATCAAAGATAAAAACATGAAATCATAGTCATGTGTGTTGTTTGATCATTGTATTATGCAAAACAAGATCACAAAAAATGAGATCACAATAGAAATGATCATAGAATTTGCACACGCGTTTCTAATTTTTATTATAATATGTTTTCGGAATGGTCTCGACGAGACGGTTAAGACCAGTTGCTTTGCCACTGCCTATGATGGATTTTACCCGTTTGAAGTCGTCTCTTTAGCTTAAAATGGCAATTTTTAATTTTTTTTTCTCAAAACAGTATCACAAATCCTCTAAAACAATATCACAGATTAATGTACATCCTTTTGCTGCAAATTAAAGCTCTTCCAAGGTATCTGAGTCCCTTAAAAGCAAACACATACTTCAGAGCAATGCCAAGATGAAGAAAGAAGAACTGTCAATCATTCTCAAGTTAATGGGAAGTCATCTAAAACTATGTAGGCATATGTATTAATCCTATGATACTGTTTGAATGTATTAGTTTTAATCTATGATAATGTTTTATTTAGGTAATGTGCATTAGTATATTTTGATACTATTTTAATCCATGATCTTTGTTTTATTCTATGTGGAATGAGTTTTATTTATGATACCGTGCTTTTATTCTTTGATCTTGTCTAATTATGCCAGGTTTGAATCGTGATCTTTGTTTGAATGTCTTAGTTTTGTTTATGATACTATTTTAATCTATGATAATTGTTTTGTTTAGGTAATGTGCATTAGTAATTTTTATATTGTTTTAATCCATGTTCTAATCCATTATATTGTTTTACATAATACAGTATCAAACAACACAACAACACACATGATTAATTCAATAGTATCAAAGATAAAAGCATGGTATCATAGTCATGTGTGTTGTTTGATACTGTATTATGTAAAACAGTATCACAAAAAATAGTATCACAATAGAAATGAACATAGAATTTGCACACGTACTTAGAATTTTTATTATAATATATTTTCGGAATGGTGCGGACGAGACGGTCAAGACCGATCGCTTTCTTTGTTGCCTATGATGGATTTTACCTATTTGAAATCGTCTCTTTAGCTTAAAATGACAATCTTTAAGTTTTTTTTTTTCAAAACAAGATCACAAATCTTCTAAAACAAGATTATCACGGATAAATATATCTTTATTGAAGCCACCATTCATCTTTCTCTTGTTGAACATCCTTTGAACTTGATCCTTTTCATTAACACTCCAGGTTCTTGATTGATCAAATCCTAGTTCTTCATTATCACTACAAGAATCATAAAGGTTCACTACAAGAATCATAGGTTTAACAATATCACAAAAAACATTAGATTACAACAAAACAAGATCACAATATATGCAAACTAGTAGTTGGTTAAAAAAACCATTGTATATCAACATTTTGCTAAAATCTAAATAGAATATAACATAAGAAAAGTGGAAAGAATTGGTGCACATTCCTCTCAAGAAATACAAAAGAACATAACCAAAGGATTTAAGATCATCACGCTTTGCTTTGTTCGCAAAACAAGAAAATGTGATCCACATGTCATCATGCGAGATAACCCATCATTTATCTTCCTCTTCTCCCGATCTAAACGAAAAAGAAGTGGGTAGGAGTCTTGTCTTAAAAGAAAGGCCAGAAAAAATGTTTATCACTCACCAATTCCAAGATGAGTATTACAACTTGCATAGCGTGCGGTCCATGTTAAATTTTTGTTCTCCTCTGCATAGAGAAAAATAAAGCAAAGTATACTCATCTTTATATCTTTGTTATTGAAAATGAACTCGTATAAAACTATAAACCAAATCATATCATCACTCAAGTAGTAGCCACAAAAAGAATTAATATCTTTGTTTTTTTTTCCAACATAAGTGTGAAAAGAAAATGTTTTCTAACCAAATAAGGTAAGGTTGTAACACTTTTGTATCTCGCAAAATAAAACGAAGATCACAACAAAACAAGATCACAATTAGCGTTTTTTTTACAATTAAAGGTATGTTGGTCTTTTAGATCTAAAATATGATTTTAGTTGAATTAAGTTTTGAAAGATACGACTTTAGAAATTATAAGTCTTAAAACATCGATTACCCAGCTTAATTTACCCAAAAAATAGACACCCTTTGATTTTGAGCCATATTTGCACAAATATTGTTTTGGACCAACTTCAATAATCACAAATAATTTTTTTTTTTAATGAAAATGGATTCCCTTCGATTTTGGGCTCGCAGCGGTTGCCTCACTCGCTTCGGCCCAAAACTAACCCTGACGATACAATACTCAAAAATATTTTTTAAAAATAACTAAAACCTCGTATATTTTACAAAATAATCCTAAAATCTCGTATATTCTAACGTTACACACCAAACATGGAGACCAACAATTATGAAATAGGACAAACCTAAAACTGTCCACCAAAGTTTAGACAAGTTTTTGTCAATTTCTTCTGTTCTATTCTCTCTTCAACAAGTCATTATGTTGGGCTCCATGTAAATTCAATGGTACAAATTGCTTTCTTCCTTTTAGATTAAGATATGTTTGGTAATGTGGTAATAATATCAGATAAAATTAAAGAACAAAAATAGGCGAATTTTATTCGCTATCTTGTTTAGTGCCTGTCCACAAACTATTTTGTTTTTTCGAAAGTAAACTTATATAACATTTATTCGATAATCTAGACTTGACAATATTAAAAAATAAAAATAAGTTAAAATCTTATCGGTTATCTCGTCCCAAACATGCCTTTATTTTCTTGAATATGAGCTAAACTTTGGTCTCTCTTCATCCTCCTCTGCTTTGTGAGTTAGTTTTCATAGGGAGATGGGGTTCTGGTCACTATTGGATGTGGCATCCATGCCAATATTGCAGATGCTTATAATATGTGTATTAGGAGCTTTCATGGCTACTGATTATCTCAAACTTCTTTCTCCTGATGCAAGAAAATCTATGAACAGAGTAAGTAACTGAATTTCAATGACATTATGTGTGTGTGTGTTTGAATTTCATATATATTTGCATTTTCAAATCAAAATTTTGGCACTGCAGATTGTGTTTGCGGTCTTCACTCCCTCACTTGTGTTTGCAAGTCTGGCAAAGTCTGTCACCCTTCACGACCTCATCTCATGGTATAATTACGTGATGAGAAATTCTAAGAATGATCGAATCTCTTACTTCGTAATAATTCAAGTTTTGAACCCTCTTCCACAATTGATGCATGATTTTTGAATCTGTTATGAATGTGTCATGAGCACTTCTCGTGACAGAATCGTTGCTTCTTATGCATCAATCACACTCAATTTCGACGTTCATTTTGCTAAAAAAAGGATGAAAATCAATACTAAATGCTTGGCAATCTTTCGTAGATCTTATTTATGATATTGCATTTTACTTTTAAATGAACAAATTCATTGTCTTTTCGGAAATATTAAACAAAAGTTTTCCCCTTGAGTCTTTGAGTCTCAGTTGTTTTTACTTTTTCATCATCTAGTAATTCCCAGATACCTTATATAGGGTGCACCCTACTTCTTTGTCAGTTTTGAAGGTCATCTAGAGTTATCAAAATATTCTGCACCATTTGGTACTTGTGTTATTGTTTAATGGACAGCCTGTCGCTCCTACGGATTGAATGTAAGGTAAAGTGTTTGGATCACAGCGACCACCCGGATCTGCCTCGTGGCAGGAATTGGGTCGAAAAAAAGTGCGGCAGCCTCCGATTCACTCAATAAGTATCCGGACTAGGCATGGATTTACGCTTTCTTTCTGTAGCTCTTAAAAGTTGGAGTCTCCTCATCCTTCACATTTTGGAACTCATTTAAACTAACTTTTCTTCTTCTTCAAATTTCTCCAGGTGGTTTATGCCTGTTAATATTGGCTTAACCTTCCTATTTGGAGGAATTCTTGGATGGATTGCAGTCAAAATATTGAGGCCCAAGCCACATCTAGAAGGCCTTATTATTGCCACGTGTTCAGCAGGTAATCGTCAAGTGCTTGTATGGGTATGGTACCCAGTACTGGGTACTGGATACGATTCGAAAGTATAATACAGCAGCTTCAAGCCAAATATATACCAAACAAAATCAGAATTCTAATATTTTATCAGCAGCTGACTTATAATCCTTAAAAATAGGAAACTTGGGAAACCTTATGTTGATACTTGTCCCTGCAATCTGCAAGGAGGATGGAAATCCATTTGGAGATCACACTGTCTGTGCTTCTGCTGGACTCTCATACGTGTCGTTATCGATGGCTGTAAGCAATCTTTAATTGTTTCTCCTTTCAAGAAAATATTCTCAAAATTTTGAAGAAATTAATGTTATAATGTCTTTCTAAGTTCCCCCATCAAATCCCAGGGCTCAACCTTGGAGCATGGACTCATTATGCGAGCTCTGCTCGGTTTCCTGATCTCGTCTTCTCCTTTGAGGATCATTATATGAAATTAACAAAATAATCAACAACATAAATGTTGTCTAACAAATTCTTTAAGCAATAAGAGAAGAAGTCCATATTTATGTTTCAAGGGATGGTTCTTTCTTGCAATAAGAAAAGTAGTCTGCCAATCTTGATATGAATCGTTTAGTGCATGTTTGTAGGAGGGATTCGATATTAAACAAGAAAAAGAAGTTAAAATCCTGGACAATATACTGTTCAATAATGTATACCCAACATGCACTTATAGAAAAAGAAAGTATTACTGTGACATTTGATCGTAATCTATCTATGAAAAATGGCTTGAATTCGCAGCTCGGTGGTCTCTATATATGGACTTACACTTACCATTTGATACGAAGTTCTGCCATGAGGTATAAGGCAATGAAGGCTGCTGAGGAGTCCTCGAAAAAGCCCAACACGGATTTAGATGCAAAAGAGTCGTCGAATCTTCTTGACGGAGGAGAAGAGCATGTTTCTATAACCATGACAACAACAAATTCTCCCTGAAGATGATACAAAATATCAAACTGTCAGTCTCTACATGTCCAACTACTTTCCAATGTGCAACATTCTTAGTTGTAGAGAATATTAGTATTGAGTACTGTAACATCTGATAGTCCTAAATTAGATGATCTGCAGATTGAGTCGAGTGGATCAGACAGCAAGCTCGTTACACAGAAGGCATCGACGTGGAGGAAGTTATTGGGAACTTTGCATCAGATACTGGAGGAGCTACTGGCACCTCCTACCCTTAGTGCAGTGAGTTCTTCATTCTTGTGGCATGTTTGCTATACTGGACAATATTGAGGAGAAAAAGAATTAAAATTTTAGGAGTCGTAGTACAAAATTTTGACTATTTCTCAATCTAATTTCAGATTATTGGATTAATCTTTGGGGCTATTACATGGCTCAAAAACCTTATTATCGGTGACAGCGCTCCACTTAGATTTATCCAGGATTCTGTTCAATTGCTCGGGTAAGTAGAATTTACGTTTTGTAAATAGTTTTCAATCTTCCAATAGATTTAACAATGAACTAAAACTTCATGGCTAGAAAATATTTATATAACCGACCCCAAATTTATCGGGAACAAAGCTCATTTTGTCGTTGTCGTTGAAATAGTTTCACAGAACAATTGTATGCATGCCTTAGTTAATGCTGCCAACCACTTTTTTTTTTTTTGTAGGAATGGAACCATCCCCTGCATGACCCTTATACTTGGAGGCAACCTAACACAAGGTAGGCAAACCTATAACAATATCTCGGAGAAACTACGTAACTTATCAAAATATGTTTGGAAATAAAAATTTATTTAAACGTATCATTTAGTTACTTTTAAGCTTAGCTATCCCAGAGAATCGTTCAATTTAACAGAGTTATGAACTGGACAGGTTTACGCAAGGCAAGATTGAAACCACTTGTCATCCTAGCAGTCGTGTGCGTGCGCTATGTGATACTACCTGGAGTTGGGATTGGCGTCGTTAAAGCAGCTGCTCGTTTTGGCTTCCTTGCAGCGGATCCACTCTACCATTTTGTGCTGATGATTCAATTCACACTCCCACCTGCCATGAACATTGGTATGAAGCTTTTAGCACATAATGTTGTCTTTTGTTGCTGACTTGCACAATCCAGACTAGAAATTTCGAATGACTAATTAGAGTTTTGAGAGTAAGATAGGCTAGAAAAGCGCACCTAAATTACATGCATTGGGACACATTAGTCTAAGCATTACATGCATTAGGAAAACACATTAGTCGTTGGAAATGTAGTTTTGTAAATATAGTATCAACTTGTTCATATCACGAGTTATCCACACAAAACATTTGAATGCATCTTTGAGGTCAATGACTCAAATCCATGTTTCTTAATTACTATAATTTGTATTAAAATGTGTAAAACCTATTCGTATAATACACTTTTTTCTTGACGGAGAGTTGTCTAGGTTTAGGGTTATATTATGTATTCTAGGGATGTATTAGGTTGTCTTAATTTTCCTATAAATTTAAAGGATTATTTAGTGGGCCGTTTTCTCTAAGACAAATGAAATAAATTTGTACTCAAGATGAAAATTTGCAACGGTGAATAGATGTAACTTAAACATTGAGGTGAATCCGTGTTTTTTGTCTTTTCTGATTACTTTTCTGTTTATTATTGCTCTTAAGAGTAGGCATTAGGGTATAATGCATAATAGTTTAAAATTAGAGTAAGGCATGAAACTTCATCGAAGACTCAAAATTTGATTCTTCTTCTCTTCCGTATTTTCTTTCATGTTCGACTATGAATCATTTTCGCTTTAGCCATACTATTTTATACCCTTCATATGAAAGCTCACACAAGCGGATCATGCAGGTACCATGACACAACTCTTTGATGTGGCTCAAGAGGAGTGTTCAGTACTGTTTCTTTGGACTTATCTTGTTGCAGCCATTTCCCTCACAGTATGGTCTACAGTCTTCATGTGGATCTTGTCCTAAAGGAAGACCATGTCTGGATGTTTCTTATATGTACAAGAATTGGAATTTTCTAAACAGATAAGAGATAATCAATAATCTATTTTAGTAAATAAGTGTATTTGATTTTAATTAAAATAAATATTTTGTAAAATTGATAGTTGTTGAAAAAAAAGTCGTAGAAAATTTTAATTAAAATAAATAAAAAAACGTGGTAAAAAAATTAATGTGGTTAAAATTTTTGACTTTATGCATAGACGCATCCCTTCTCCTTAATACTACTAAGTGGATGCCTAAAGGCACGTTTGATATGTTAAACGTGCGAGCATCTGAAAAGTCCTTTCATTGACCATGTTCACTCCTATCCAATGTGCCAAATATGGAACTGGCAGCCAAAATAAACAACACAGAGCAAATCTATACATAAAAAATGGCAAAATTCACATTCTTGACGTTCATCTCATCCTCAAATATCTTACATTAAAACAAAATAACAAACTTGACTACAAAATAACAACTCGTAAAAAGCCCTGTCATACTGCGGACGCATTTTACAATCTAGCTGGTAAAGGAAAAATGAATATGGGCGAATACAAAGAAATCAATTATAGAAGAGAAAAAGGTAGGAATTTCAAAGGTAAAAGGGCAAAATCACAGTGACAGAGAGATTGGTACACACTGAATTGTCAAATGAAACAACCAAATTGCCAAACCTATACCAAGGACCTCACACAACCACCTTCGAATGAGACAGAGGCTTTTTCTTCTTTTCCTTATTTTCAATTAAATTACTCCACGTTTGACTCCGTGATACCTCAATAGAGCCTTTTTCTGTGTGTAAATGACAATCATGGACTGGGAAAACCAACCGCCACAGCAGGCACGGCCGCCGGAGCTGAATGACAATGGCTGTGGTGTATCAGTGTATGTAAATAATGGAGGGTTGTTAGGAAAGGTTATCACTAATTATAATCTACAAAAATATTTATTTTTTATTTAAATATTCCATAAAACTAACTACTTATAATCTACAAAAATATTACCAAATAACTACTAAGCAAAAAAGTGCTTAATGCATAATATCTTTGTAAATAGTGAATTTTATAGAATATGTGAATAAAAAATAAGTAAAAATTATAAATTTTACAAAATGTGTGAATAAAAATAATGTTTAATTAACTTATAAACGTTTATAAACAATAACAAATAAGTTCGTACACACTAAGAATTCATGGCTTTCTCCAGACTCTCTCTTCAGTATTTTCTTTTTTCGATTTTTTTTTTTCCGATTCATTTTTGTGGTTACTTCCACTAGATTAAATATAGGTTGGATATTAAATGCTAACATTCTCCAGTAATGTACTTGGTCTAACTACCCTCTCTTTTTTTATAACCGCACAGAAATGATCAGACTATATTTTATAGAACTAGTTAGACAAATGTGCGTTGCACGTATTTTTGTAATTATATTATTAATTTTTAATATTTCTATTTTTTAATTATTAATAATTAAAATATTAAAGTAGCAATTACAATAAATATAAAAAAAAATATGATTGTTGATAAACGTGTTGTTTTGTATTGTTCAACGTTGATATTTTATTTACATTCATGTAAGACAATCGCAATCACATATGAATTTTATATAGTAATAATCTGAATAAGACTTGAATTTAGTGAAAAGTTTTGGTGATTTGAGCTTTGATAATCGATGAACCATTTAAACTTTTTAAAAATTTAAAAGTTTCATATATTAGTTGTCAACTATAATCATTGTAATACAATGTATTCAAAATAATTTTTTTATCTCTATAATTTGAATTTTAATTCGTTAATAAAAAGTTACAATTTACCCATTCATTTTTTTTTAAATCCATTTCTCATTTCTTTCATCTATGTAAGACAAAAAAAGTTGAGAATGTCTTTTCACCTTCATATTTAATTTAATATGTTAAATATTTACAATTTTTAAATGGACATTTAATAAATTGTTAAAAATTTAATGTACGATAATAATGAACAGTAAAACAGTAACAAATAAATATTAAAAGATAATTGCATTCATTTAAATACAATTACAATTATAGATGAATTTTATATGGTAATAATACCAACAATAACTTGAACCCAATTAAGACATTTTGGTGATTTAAACTTTGATGATTGACGAACTATTGATATCAAATCTTATAGTATTAATAATCTCCAATGATGAATTTTACGAATAATAAAATTAATAATTACTAATTTTATTGTGAGAAAATGTAATGATTGACTACATAATATTGTACATTTGTTGGAGTATTAATTCCTTGTGAATAATATTATTTGTGTATGTGCTCTTTTTATTAGACGTCTTTGATTTGACGACGTAAATGAAACGTCATAAATATGAGTAAGAAATAAAAATTAAAGAAGTGTCAATATTTATCTATGTTGTAAGAATATTGTTGACAGAGAGAAGTAAGATGAAAATAACGTTATATATATATTAATTAAAAATTAAAAATGAAAAAAGTTTCACATGTTAGTTCTACTATAGTATATATTTGGTAGGGTTTAAAGATTTTTAAAAAAAATTGGTAAAATGTGTAGATGAAAAGTTGATAAAAGTTGTAGGTCCCACAAAATATGTAGTTGAAAATAAATTTGAGAAAAAAATAATTAAAAAAATAATAACTCAACAAAAAATGCTCGTAATCACTGTAATCTAATGTATTAAAATCAATATTTTTATTTTTATTTCAGTTTTGACAACCATGATTTGAATTTTAATACGATAATAAACAAAATTACAATTTTCTTCATTCATTTTTTTTTTGTTAAAACTCATTTCTCATTCTTTTTATCTACTTAATGCAAAAAATAAAAATAAAAATAAAAAAATTTGAGATTAACTTTTCACATTCACATTTAATTTAATAGATTAAATGTTTCAAAAATTTAATTGTATATTTATTAAATTGTTTAAAATTTAATGTAAAATAAGAATGAACAATAAAAGAGTAATAAATAAATTATTAAAATATTATTATACATTAATGAATACAAAAGGTTAATATGGAATTTTAAAAAATTTGTAAAGGTATAATAGTCAAAACATATTTATCCATTTAAGTCCCTTTTAAAAGTAGTATAGATTATCGTAATTATAAAATAATAATTACACTCTATTATTAGACATAAAAGATAAAATCCTATTTCCAAAACAAAATCTAAAAATATATCGAGTCTAATAAAATTCCATATATCAAATACTACACAAAACTCTATCATATAGACCACCTCTACCTACCAAACGAGCACTATTCGTATTGAATTAATTTAAGTGATTTATCTCATTTTAAAAATCTAAGTAATTTTGACCGATTGGTGTAGAGCACGCGTTTAGGAATAGATCACCTCTACCTACCAAACGTGCATTATTCGTATTGAATTAATTTAAGTGATTTATCTCGTTTTAAAAATCCAAGTAACTTTGACCGATTGATATGGGGCACGCGTATAGAAAAAATATATAATGATAATTTTTTTTCCACATTTTTCTACGTTTTAATCATATTTAGTACTATTCAATCAATCGTATGATAAACATGCATAGTAATTTAAACACACTTCTATATAAATTAGAGGGGTTCATTACTAAATAAAAATTACGTTAGAACTTTATAGAAAATGTATTAAATTTTTTTATTGGAATGTATTTAGATGTGTGTGTAAAGATTTTAGATGTTCTAAATAGATTTAGAACGTTAAATTAACTGCAAGGGCAAAGCCACCAAAGGACAAAAGGGTCCAATTGACGCTGCAAAGATTTTGAAAAAATTGTTCAATTTTGAATACAAAAATCTAAATTGGTCCAAACAACTTAAGTCCAAGTACCAACCCAAATTGTTTAATTCAAGTTTCATCTCAAATTGGCTCCAAGTTTAAGTTTTAATTCAATTGGTGACCCAAGTCCCAAACCTATGATATCATTAGCATCTATTTGATTCTCAATCATGGTGAAATATCAAGTAGACATAGCATTAATCAACAAACTACCCTTAAGCATTCTGGTGATACATGTTGAAGCTCTCACTATACTTCTTTGCTTAACTTGATTCACATGTCTTATATTTTCAATTATAATTGATATCATTTAAATGATTGCTATTGATGTTCTATGTTTTGAAAAAAGAGCTGAAGTACTTAATTTGTTGAGCTTGATACTAATATTTGATTTTGTATTTAGACTACATCTTATGAAAAAGATCTTAGAAATTTCAGATGAATTATTAAAAGCATTACAAAGAAAAGATTAAATATTGCCAACGCTACGAGATTAATGAAAATTTGTAAATAACGATTCCAAGCAATAAGGGATAATGAATGTATGTTTTTTTTAAAGAAAAAAAAAGTTATTAAGGGGTGTGTCCACGCAGAACCCACCACCGGACAGAGAAATCTGCCTCGGACCCGTCCCTATTACCCGATTAATGGGGACGGGGAAGCCAAAGCACTAATAAGATACGATAGGTAGGTTAAATGTCAATATAACTTCTTCTTCTTTTTTTTTTAAATCTATGACATGAATTTTGCTACATATTTTGTTTATAAAATAGCTATGAATGGAATAAAATGACCAAACAAGATTTATATAATTTGACTTCAAATTTAGGGTAAATTTAAGACCGGTCATTGTTGTTGCACTTATGGGCTCTAAAGTCATATAATCAAAACTTAATTCAATTAAAGTCACATTTTAGAGCTAAAAACCCCAACATACCCTTACAATTGTAAAAAAAAAAACGCTAATATAATGATATCTTGTTTTGTACGATCTTGTTTTATTATGATACTATTTTATTTAGATAATGTACTTTGGTATATTTATATCATGTTTTTATCTTTTGATCTTTGTTTTATTATGATAATGTTTAAATCTATGATCTTGTTATTGAATTCAAACACAATCAATGATCTTGTACTACTAATGAAGTATTTGAAGAACAATATCATTATTTCAATCATTAAAATATTTTGTACTTAATTTTATATATAATGTTGTTTTATCTTATACTTATAGTATATTTTTATCTTTGAAAAGAGCTTAGGCAGAGACCTTTGTGAAGACTGTGGTGACCATGTTCTTAAGGGATTTCTTTGACAAACTGCAAATCAAGATGAAATTAATCACAGTGAACATTTATTTAATATGGTAGGACAGGCATTCAATTAATATGATTTTCTTGTCACCAAAGACTAAATGTTAGATTTATTTACCGAATCCATGTATACAAACGATTACACATCTGAGACTTAAGAACATCATGCTGTAATTATCAAGACTAAGATCAAGCGGAGCGTCATTCGAATCCATGATTACGTTTTGATCGAGCAGGGGTTATGGTCTTCCAATTGATCCATAGTTTTCTCCTTAGTGTCTCTTGCTGATGGGAATGCAGAGAGTTATGAAAAGCCACGCTCAATTGGAGACTATGACCTGTATAAATAACTGCAGGGCAGTTATTATGTTTCAATGTTGTTAAATTGGCCCATCATCAATTTAAAATATTGTATACGTCTCTACACTTTAATCTCATAACACTTAATACCCATTAGTCCAAAATAGTCTTTAGTGGATCACTTTATTGACTAAAACCTTAAGATAGCACCACACATTTTAATATATATATATACATGTTTGGTCCCACATGTTGAATTTTATCCAACAATCTTCCACTGGACCATACATGTATCCTTACAAATGTGCACAACCTTATGAGCTCAAAATTTTGCTATCTTTGTTTAGGGTATTTCCAAACAATCTCATCCATCACCATATCAATGTAGGATCAAAGCGACTTTCGTTACATTAATCGTAACTAAATCCATCAATGTTCACGTATACCAATACAACCAAATGACATAGATCAATCATGAAAGTATAGTATGAAAATTACATGTTATGTGATCCAAACATGTCTATTTTCAATTGGTCCGACTTTATTCTTTAAGTGAGATCAATACCAAACATAATATAATAGAGTGGAATGAATCTGAATACTTTATTTGTGTACATAAAAATTATTCAAATACACAAATGTGTCCAAAACTAAAACATAAAGCAATCAAAAAATACAAACTCCCACTAAAAAATGATATCCTCAAGAAATACAACACTCATATGAGCAGTGTGCTCATGAAAGACATTGGGTGGTAATCCCTTAGTAAGCGGATCCGTAATCATGGATTTTGTCCTAATATGCTCTATGAAAATCTGTCCACTCTGTACCTTTTTCTTCACAACCAGGAACTTAATGTCAATGTGTTTTGACTTAGTTGAACTCCTGTTGTTATTAGAATATAGCATTGCAAAGTTATTGTCACAATATAACTTTAATGGTCTTTCAATGCCATTCAGAATGCGCATCCCAGTGACAAAATTTCGCAGCCATATCCCATTATTAGACGCCTCATAACATGCTACAAACTCTGCTGCCATAGTGGAAGAAGCTACGAGTGTCTGCTTAGCACTCCTCCAGGAAATAGTTCCTCCGACCCAGCGATATATGCGACACGATGTGGATTTTCTACTGTCTTGGCATTCTACAAAATTAGAATCGGAATACCCTACGATCTCTAACTGATCCGATCTGCTGTATGTAAGCATGCAATATCTTGTTCTCTTCAAGTACCTCATAACCCTTTTTGCTGTTTTCCAATAATTCATCTCATGGTTACTTAAATATCTGCCCAGCATTCCAACAATGAATGATATGTCTGGACGTATACAAACTTGAGCATACATCAGACTCCCAACAGTTGATGCATAGGGAATCTTCTGCATTTCCTTAACTTCAAGTTTATTTTTCGGGCACTAATTGAGACTAAATTTGTCTCCCTTAGCAACTGGGGTGTCCCCTGGTTTATTATCTTGCATGCCAAACTTTTTAAGAACTTTATCGATATAACTCTTTTGTGACAATCCAAGAATATCCCCGAGAGCGATCCGGTGTATCTCGAATCCCTAATACAAAAGAGGCGTCTCCAAGATCTTTCATCTCAAAATTCTTTGACAAAAACTCTTGGTTTCGTGCAACATGCCTATATCATTAGTGGCAAGCAAGTATGTCGTCAACATACAAAACCAGGAAAATATGCTTACTCCCATCGAACTTGTGATATACACAATCATCAACAATATTTATCTCAAAACCAAACGAGATAATCACTTGATGAAATTTGTAGTATCACCGACGGAAAACTTGCTTGAGTCCATAGATAGATTTCTTTAATTTGCAAACCATATTCTTGAGTCTCTCGACATGAAGTTTTCTAGTTGCACCATATAGATCGCCTCATCAATGTCTCCATTGAGAAACGCATCTTAACATCCATTTGATGTAACTCAAGGTCAAAATGTGCAACAAGTGCCATGACTCGTCTCCGAAAGAGTCTTTCATTGAAATCGAGAGAAAGTCTCTTTGAAGTCAATGCCTTCCTTTGTGTAAAGCCTTTAGCTACAAGACGAGCCTTATATCTTTCCCATTACCTTTCGAATCCCTTTGGTTTTAAAATCTATTTACAACCAATGGGCTTCGCTTGACCTTCTCGTAATGGGACAAGATCCCAAAGTTTATTGTCTTGCGTGACTTATACTCCTCATTCATGGCATCAATCCACCCCTTCATGACCTGATGGAAATTGATTGGATCATTTTCCATCATTCCATTATTTTCTTCATGTTCTTGGAGAAATACTATAAAATCATCCGAAATAGCATTTTTCCTTTCTCGAGTGGATCTCCTTAATGGTATTGGTTCTTGAGGTTGTTAAGTTTGTACTTACGGAATGTGGGAGGTTCTTCAACATTATCTTGTTGAGATTCTGGATATACTTCTTAATCAATGATAGGTATAGAAACTGCACATTGTCAAAAGTAATAGTAGGAATCGAAATCGATCCTTCCTCAGTTTCTTCCTCAAAGACAATGTCTCTAACCTTATTTCTCCTCCCAAACTCAACATCCTCAAAAAATGTTGCAGTTCCCGTTTCAAAAATTGACTTAAGTGTGAGATTATAAAATTTGTAGCCTCTTGATCGCTCAGAATAACCAATAAAATAGCTGCTTACATTTTTGGAGTCCAATTTATTTTCATGTGGCCTATAAGGCCTAGCCTCAGTTGGACATCTCCAAATGTGGAAATGCTTTAGAAACGAGTTTTCGCTGTCCAAAGCTCATAAAGTGTTTTAGCAAAGCAGATTTAGTTGATACTCTATTTAGAATATAAGTCGCAGTCTTTAATGCTTCTCCTCGAGTGATTTTGGTAAAGTAGAATGATTAATCATACTCATTACCATGTCCTTAAGAGTCTGTTTCATCTTTCAACTACACCATTCATGCTAGGTGATCCGGCATAGTGTGCATCAGAGGATCGATTCCACATTCCTCTAGGAATATAGCAAATGGTCCTAGACGTTGTTCACCGAACCGTCATATCTACCGAAGTACTCACCACCACAATCAGACCTAACGCTTTTAATCCTTTTGTTGAGTTGATTCTCAACTTCAGCTTTGAAAGCCTTGAACATGTCCAATGACTCGGATTTTTCATGAATAAGATATAGATACCCATAACATGAGTAATCGTCTATGAATGATATAAAATAATGTTGACCATTCCAAGAAGTCGTAGAGAATGGTCCACAAATATCTGTGTATATCAATTCTAAGACGACTGAAGTTCTATTGGTACCTAACCTTTTTGTTTTGGTCTGTTTTCCTTTGATACAATCAATACAAATATCAAAGTCCGTAAAGTCCACAGAGTCCAAAATGACATCTGACACAAGTCGTTCAACTCTTGTTTTTGAGATGTGACCTAAGTGCTTGTGCCATAATTTTGCCGAATTTTCTGTATTTAATTTTTGCTTAGTACCACGTGATTCTACATGCAAGGTTTCATTTTAGGACGCAATAGTATCAAGCAAATATAAATTATCGTATGAACATAATGAACCAAAGACTAACAATATTTGAATTTAAAGAAAGATTAAACTGACAATTTCTAAAATAACAATAATATCCAAATTTGTCCAATAAGAAAATAAAAATCAGATTCCGTCTAAAAGACGGTACAACAAAAATGTCTTTCAAATCCAAATAAAAACCAGTTCCTAACAATAACCTAAAAATGTCTATTGCTTCAACTTCCACCGATTTTCCGTTGTCCACAAAGATGAATCTTTCAGCATCATTTGGCTTTTGGCAGAACATGTAACCCTACATAGAAACACTTATGTGAGTAGTAGCACCAGAATCTAACCACCAAGTGTTTCTAGGTACTGAAGCTAAATTAACCTCAGAACAGACCAAATTAAGAAATGTACCTTTCTTTGCACGCCAAACGTTATATTTGGTACAATCCTTCTTTAAATATCCAAGCTTCTGGCAAAAGAAACAACCCTCTTTGTCTTTATGTGGTTTCTTACGTTCGAACCCTTAGCGACTTTTATATTCTGCTTTTCTTTTCTTGCTCTTATCTTTAGAGGTATTTGTCAAGTTAACAATTTCATTTTCGTCTGTTTCAACTTTTCTTCCTCTTGCACACAATATCAAATGAGCTCATTTAGAGTTCATTTCTCCTTTTGACAGTTGTAACTGACCTTAAATTGATTGTAATGCGCTGGAAGCGATATTAATACTAAATGCACGAGCAAGTCATCAAACAAGTCGAGCTTTAATGCCTTAAGTTTTGAAGCAGTATGAGACATCTGCATGATGTACTCCCTTATGTTTTCCTTGCTTTTATACTTCATTGAAATCAAGCTTTGCAGAAGCGTGCTTGTTTCAGCCTTATCATTTTTCGCAAAACACTTTTCAATTTCAGCAAGGAATTCCTTGGCATCAGTTACCTCTTCAGATACTACGCCTCTAAAGGTTTCTGAAATGCCGTGCTTAATAAAAATCATTAGACTCATACGATTTGAGCGTTTCCACTTCTCAAAGTTCTTCCTGTCATCAGGTGAACTTGCATCCGTAAGAGAAGCAGGTTTCTCAATCCTGAGAGCAAGGTCGAGATCCATGCAGCCAAGAACAATTAGAGCGTTCTCTTTCCAATCCTTGAAGTTTGACCCATTAAACATGGCGATTGAATTGATATTTGTGGAAGTAGATGAATGCACTGTATAGAGAAAAAGATAGGAATAGTTTACATTAGTACTTTATTATGCAAATAGTAATTTCAAATATATTGGTAAGGCCCATCACAAGATACCTAGCACAACATCAATATTTAGTCTTTGGACAGAAATATTGAGTGGTAAGTGGTACTCGATGTAGCAATCAAACATCGACAATAAGACATGTCAATCAATAAACTTTTCTTTGGACCGATTTATTGATCACACGTTAAACCAAATAATCACGCGTTTATCACCACAGGTGCATGTGAAATTCCAACCAAACATTGACCTTCTTTTGGGCCGATCAATATCCGCATGAACAACACACACACAAAACTTTCTAATAGTCTAAGTTAATTAATTTCTACAAGAGAGGTTACTTTGACAACATGTTGCTTCAACTAATTCACTTTGAAATATTATATTTATCAAAAGTGTCTGTCATACCAAAATTTGAACCTGAATTGATTGTTTTGTATAATTTTAAAACTTTATGATTTGAATTTTTGAAGTTCAAAGCTTTAGGATTAAGTAATCATTGAGTTGGAGGGTTAAATTATAATTTAATTAAACTTGATTGGCCAATTATGAAAGATTTTAAGCTTGAAGGACTAAATTGCAATTTTACCAAAACTTTAGTGGCCAATTTATTAAAATATTAAACTTTAGTGACTGAATCATAAAATTCAGAACTTCAAAGGCCCAACTTAATTGATTACTAAAACTGTAGGGACTGATTTTACAAATTCAGAAGTCTAAAGGGCCAATTTAAATGTTTTTAAAACTTTAGGGTTTAAATTAATGATGGAACAAACAGGAGGACCAGAGGATAAATAAACCAAATTTTCACAAATTGCAAACCAGCCCTTTAGAACTTCTAATTTCCGTACGAGGTCCCTAGGCCCAAAAACACAAAAAGCAACAGCTAAGGTTTCAACACTACTGCTGCACCGCCACGCCGCCGCCAACAACAACAATGAAACCCGGAGATCGCGGCGCCATCTCCGACGTTCTCTGCCTGCAGCGCCATCTCCAACGCCATAGTTCTCGCACATGACGTCGCTGCAGATGACGCCACCATCCATCCGCCATCTTCGCCATCTTGGCGCCGCTGCTCACCTTCTCCGACAATGGTAACATTTAATCCATGATTCAACAATACACAAAATTCGACCACAAAAATCCGAAAATTGAGAAACCCATATTCTTGAAGAAAATATATATATATACAGAAATTGAAATTATATATTTCAACAAACAAAATATCATATATTTCAACATACGAATTGTTCGTGAATTTCTTTTCAATGGATTGAGAAATATACAAAGAGACCATGAATTTACAATTTCAGAAAAAAAGAATCATGTCCATATAAATATAAATCGATAATTCAACATGAATGTGGCTCTAATACTATTTGTTAGATTTATTTACCGAATCCATGTATACTGACGATTACACATCCGAGACTTAAGAATATCATGATATAATTATCAAGATTAAGATGGTGAAGTCAGCGAATCGAATCCACATGATTCGTTTGATCGAAACGGGTTATGGTCTTCCAACCGATCAAGTGGTTTTCTCGCTTAGTAATCTGCTGGCGATGGGGATGCAGAGTTATGAAAAGTTCACTCAATTGGGGACTATAACTTGTATAAATAACTCGGAGGACAAGTTATTATGTTTCAATGTTGTTAAATTGGTCATCATCAATTTAAAACATCAGATGTCTCTACACTTTAATCTCATT
The DNA here is from genome assembly GCA_023638005.1 of Forsythia suspensa. NCBI lineage: Eukaryota > Viridiplantae > Streptophyta > Magnoliopsida > Lamiales > Oleaceae > Forsythia > Forsythia suspensa. Next base: position 12,681,422 of record CM042672.1, read on the forward strand.
TAAGCTTTCTGTAGAACTTGGGTCGAGGTATTACCGACACTTGAAATTTATTATCAATGCCCACCATCGCCACCACTCTCTGACACCGCACCACCCAATTTTTTTAGTTTTTTTTTGTTTAATTAATAATAATAGTATAATTGTCTTTTTTAATATTTATCAAAATCTGACTTTTTAAAAGTAACTTTTTTCATTCTTATTCTTAACTGAATCAAATAAGATAATAATAAACATGCTATCCGAATAATTCTTATTTATATAACTTTTATTCAGATAAATAATTTTATCGACATACCAAACAGTCCCCTAATACTACAATAAGTAGCCATCAAAACCCAAATTTGAGTATACTTTCCCAAATCATTTCCAATTTAAGGGTTGTGTAGAACTTGGGTCGAGGGATTACCGACACTTGAAATTTATTATTAGAGACATAACAAATTCGAGAAGAAATATTGGAAGAGTCGAACATCAATAGCAAGTAAGACATGCCAAGGTGGCCCTTAATTTAATGCTGGTTTGGTACCAACTGTTGACAAATCCCTTGTTGATTACACTCCCAAATTCACAATTTCACTTTTGTGCCCCCACCAATAATGCATGGACTGATTGATAATCAATTGGTTCATATTTCATACGAGTCACTTTCAAAAATTTCTTTCAACAAAATATAGTCCACGTGCCAAAACATAAAATATTTTTTATTAAATTAAAAACTATCTTAAAAAATTAAAATATGAACAGTGATGCGCTAGACATCCTCTATATTTTTCTTTGCATATAAACAATTTAGATTGACGTGCGCCAGTCCATAGTTGCATTGGAGATACTCTTAAGTACCCTCTCTTTTTTTATAACCACACAAAAATGATCAGATTACATTTTATAGAATTATCTTAATTGAGTTTCTTAAAAGTACAATTTGATATATGGACTCTATTATTAGACATAAAAGATAAAATCCTATTTCCAAAGCGAAATTTAAAAATATATCGAGTCTAATAAAATTCTATATATCAAATACTACACAAAACTTTATCATATAGACCACATCTACCTACCAAATGTGCACTATCTGTATTGAATTAATTTAAGTGATTTATCTCATTTTGAAAATCTAAGTAATTTTGACTGATTGGTATAGGGCACGCGTTTACGAATTCTATAATACAGACCACATTTATCATCTACTTACCAAACGTGCATTATTCGTATTGAATTAATTTAAGTGATTTATCTCATTTTAAAAATCTAAGTAATTTTGACCGATTGGTGTAGAGCACGCAGTTAGGAAAATTTATAATGATAATTTTTTTCTCCACATTTTTCTACGTTTTAATCATATTTAGTACTATTCAATTATTGTATGCTAAACATGCATAGTAATTTAAACACACTATAGATACATTAGAGGAGTTCATTACTAAATAAAAATTAAGCTATAACTTTATAGAAAATTTATTAAAATTAAGAATATTTTAATATATTTAAACTGTTAAATTAGTTAAAATTAAGAATAGTGATTATTCATTTATTTGTCAAATCCTAACTATAGTAAAAGAGCCAATGTGGAGATCACTATTCATAAGAAATGGTCTCCAAAAACGACGCCGTTTCCTCCCTCTCCATGTCATCAGATTTTTATTTTTATTTCCTTTCCTTCTCCACACCGTTCACGCCTTCCCAGTGACAACTCTCTCTGCTGTAGTACACCGCGCCGTCCGGGCCCTTGTCTCCTCTTTCTACCTATCATTGTACTGCCCATAGTTTTTCGACCAACCATTTCCCACCGTCTTCCTGTCCTCCTATTTCTTCTGTGGTGTCTCTTCACGGATCTGCAAAAAAAGTCGTCCCTGCCATCTTGTGGTTAGAACATTAAAATATACTCGTTCTAGCCATCCTCTTCACTTCAGTTCCGATCTGTGTGAGCTTGCCGTCAATCAAGGTTTCAGTGTACGCGTCATAGTTTTTCGTTTATCTGTGCCTTCATCTGTACCTAGGGTTTTCTTTGTCTATGGTGTACTGAAAATTAATACTTAAGTTTGCACTCCAATCAGTCGGAGGCCAGCCGTATTCGTTGGTTTCTTCAAAATCTTTGTTTTTTGAGTCGAAATTCATATGACATCAGGTAATTTACTTTCTTCTGGTAATTTAATCTTCTTTTTTTCCTGCTATAAAGATATGTTCTATCGTGTTGTTGTTCATTTTGTGTTGCGAAAATTTGTAAAATTTCCCTCATTTTACGTTATCGATCTATTTCTTCGGCCACAGTTTTGTTTTTCTGCCATATTTCGTGGGTATAGAAATCTAAATTTCTTTTTATTCCTTCAATTTATTTTTCCCCTCAACCGAAATTCCATAAATGAGGCAGATTTATGAGATAATAGTTGTAGAAGAGAGGGACGAACCTAGAGATGATGGCAAGGTAATGAATAAAATGTCTGACATTAATTTTTTATTTATATATTATGAAAAGATTTCTTGGTTTTAATTCTTGTTTCTTTGTCTCCATATTTTGAATGTTTTAGTTGGTGTTGTTTCAATAGCTCAAGCAACTAGGGCAATATTAGGCTTTCAAAGCCCTGTTTGCTGATGTTCAAGAAAAAGTGAAGTTGCTTAGTGACAAATTTTCTATCATTCGTGGTCTGATTGGCTATAAAGCTTAATCTAGGGTGATATTTATTGGATTTTGTCATTCTTTTATATTATAGTGGTAATAGAATTTTCTGTAGAAATCAGTCAGGTTTTCTTTTATTTTCTCCATTTTGCAGCTTATAATGGAGGTGAGTATTCTTTCTATAAATGATTTTGTTGAATTTAGTAATTTCTTATGAGATCTGTTTAGCCTTCAATGGTGAACTTCTTAAGCGGGTTATTATTTTGGGTGGTTTTGGAGAAAGATATGTGATTATACATTTTTTCGTATTTTTTCTTTGGCTTCTGTATTTTGCAATTGTTGTGATTTTTTGTGACACCAGTTAGTGTAGTAGAAGTTGTGGGTTTGCTATTGGAGAATGTCAGGTGTTGTATTTTGGGAAAATATATGGAACTTCATATTTTGGCACTAATTTATCTAATCTTTGTGTTTTTCTTTGAGATATTCTCCTGGTAGTTTTGACAAAAAAAAAAAAAAAAATGAAACGGGTGGGGCTTTGTTTGGATGTCATCGAGAATGTTAAAAATTGGGAAAATCAATAACTTCTAATTTGAGTTTGCTTACCCTTCCATTTCGATCTTTAAGTACTGCTTTAGTTATTACCATTCATCTTTACAGTTCCACCCAAAGGATTGTGCCGTCATAGTGCCGGACGGAGGAAGTGAAGCCTGGAAAATTCATACACGAGTGCGAGAAAACCCAACAGATTTTCAAAGACTGAGTGAGAATGTAAATTAAATTTAGATTGAATTATAATGCCGAAAATTTGATTTATGTATAATTTTTTTTTATTTGAAGTAATGATTATATATAACTTTTAGGCTGACAATTTTTTTATTTTTATTTATTTATTTATTTATATTTTTAGAACATGTAGATTTTTCTTGTTTTTAAAATAATATTGTGTTTCTTTTTTTTTTTTTTTTTAATTTACTTTTTTAGTCTGTTAAGAGGTAAAGTGATCTTTTTTTTCTCCATTATTGCAATTTATATTTCTCAAATTATATGCTTAATGTTTATCTATTCTATTTTACATGACACTGATCAAACATTTTTTTTTTTGCAGTTAGCTTGCTTTGAATGGTCTTAGTGGCCAAATACTTGAGCATTTATTTTAGGTTTCCAGATACGAGTATGGACTCTCTCTCTCTCTCTCACACACACACACACACATTTATATGTACATATAAATAAACACACAAATGTGTGTGTGTGTGTGTGTGAGAGTGCACGTGGATGGATTATACTATTTATTGTGACAATAATTGATTATTATCACATTTGCTCTCCTCTACCCACTTTTGTAGATTGAAATCAGTTTAACTTAAGTTAATTTGTTTCAGATTTACAGGAACTATTTGATCTGTGCCATCAATTCTGCCCATCGTTGCTAATCTGATGGTGGAGGTAAATGTAGAAGCATTTATGTTCTAAAAAACATGCATCTTGTGAAACACTACTGCTTTTCTAGGTTGTAGATGTCTAGAGGGTTGAATAGAGGAGCTGTACAAGTGAATATAAGCGTTAAAATGGAAAATATAACCTCAAGGAGATTGAATGAATGTTTCAAATAAGATATAAATGGGGGAACAAATATTTAGATAAAGTCATTGATTGCTATCTTTGCAGGTAATTCACATAAATCAAAGACTGGTGTGATTTTTGGTGCACTTCTTTCTATTCTTCTTCTTGGAAGTTTTCTCCTGTTCTTTATATGAAAGGGTAGGCACAAAGGCAAGATCGTGAAGTTTTTGTAGATGTTGCAAGTTTATGTTGCTTATCGTTATCTTATTGAATACTGTTCAAGACTAAATTTGAATATATAAATGTGTGCCTCTCTAACAACTCAAACTCTTAATGAGGTGGTTAACATGGTATCAAAACAAACACATTTTGCGTGTGAGTTTCACCGTTACGCTGCCCATCTATAAAAATTGTGTATGTGATGAGCCTTGATGAAAAATATAAATTCGGTTTTACGTGAGGGGCGTGTTGAAGACACAATTTAAATAGATAAACAATTTCCTTCTTTAACAGCCTAAGCTATTAGACAAAATGGTTCCAACAAATACAAATACCACGATATTTGCTAAGTACTTGAACTGTGTGTTGTTTTCTGAAAAAACAGAAAATTTCCACAGTAATCTATCATGTCAATTTTTAAATTGAACTAGCATTACAAAAAGATATTCTCAATTCCAGAAGTTCAATCATAATTAGGCACTGCAGATTATGCTCTATGCATGGTTTATAAATATTTCAGTAGTTTTGTTTGTGTGTGTGATTTTTCATATCTTAAAAACCTATGAGCATAAGCTCACACCAGTTGTCTATTGGAATTAGAAATATTGTTTTAATTGTTGGATATTCAAAATACATTTGATCTGCTACTTCTTTTGTTGATTTTTTTTCTTTTTGCATGCACATGTGAAGTTGACCGGAAAACCGAATTTGGTCAATTGAAAAGATTTGCATAGAGAGAGTTGCAGCTAGCTACATACTACTTTACAGGAAAAATTGTTATTTGACATGGAGGATTTTGGAAAGTTTATAAAGGAGTGCTTGGAGATAACATGAAAGTTGTCGTTAAACATTTGACTGATTTCGAGAGTCTTGGATCACGAATTTGTGATAATAAGACTGGATGTTCACAAAAATCTTTTACGATTGTTGGATTTTGCACTACTCCCATAAAACGCCTTCTTGTTTATCTTTTTATGCAAAATTTAAGTGTTGCCTCTCGTCTACGAGGTATTCTCTTACTACATTCATAAGTCATTGTAGCAGTTGCAACCTTGGCTGCATTCAGAAACTTCATCCACTTCTACTGTGTCTTTAACAACACTATCATCTTCACTACTCTGTTGTGCCTTCGAAAAAGAGGATGCCATTGATTGATTTTGATGGCTAACAAGAGGCGGACCTTGGAACTGTGAAAGTAAACCTGCTGCTAAATACATGTCCAATTTCTGTTTGACAAAACTGTTCCAATGATTTTTGATTGCATTATCGGTCGTGTTATCATATAGAGAAATAGTTCAGAACTCAAGAAGGTAAACTTCCATATTGATGGCACAGATGAGCATAGAAAATCCACTCTGAATCATAGACTGAATTAATGAGATGGTAAATATATGATATGTGGCAACTCTTATTCTCTAAATAAAGTAAAACCATTCTTCATGCAACTATCAAGAATTACTTTACCTCCCTGGCAAGAACTTCGTTAACTCCCACTTGTTTCCATAAATTTGATGGGCATGAATCAGAGCCAATAGCTCTACAAGTCATCTGACAATTTCTGCACACAATCAATGGGAAGGTGAGGGTTTTTTAAAAATTACGTTCTATCAAGTACATTGTTTGGATCATTTTAAATTCCAAGCGTTGATTTGTTTCCTTTAATTTTTTTGTTGTTGATATTTTTTTGCACTATATTGATATTAGTATGGCATTATTGTTTGTGTGCATTGATGGATCGGATAAAGTTTTGTTGAAAAGATGGGGGAAAAGAAAGTGATGCTGCCAGCGAAGGAGGTTGACTTGGCAATAGTGAAATATTAGTATGGAAAAATTGAAGGTATATTTAGTTCAATTAGTTTATGCTTCGAATTAATTTTAACTTTTAATGAATTTTAATTGTCTTGGTGTTTGATGAATTGCAATTTCAATTGCACTACTGCATTTGACTAAATTTTCAATCAAGCTATTTATTAAATTGCTCAAATCATCATTTTGGCTCTTTGATTATATCTCACTTGAAAAAGGAAAAAAAATGGTTGAGGTATCTTTTTAACTACAATTTCAATTTAATGACGTGTTTGAATTTTACTTGTTGCAATAGATATTGAGAGAGATTAATTTTTATAATGATGCTTATGACTAACAGATGCCGAAGATTACTTACACTCCAATGTTTAAGCCTTAGTTTTCTCCTCAAGGTTTATCTTACTCTCTTTCACCATTTTCTTTTTTCTAAAGAATTTATTTGATTAATTGAGAAGTTCTCACGTCAAATTTTATGATAGAAATAAAATTTTGTTTAGCTTTCAATGCAGGTCATCTTTAGAGTTGCATTAGAACAACAATTTTTGAAATTGTTCTTTAATCAATAATCTTTGAAGGGAAAAATAAATCAAGAAAAAGGAGAGAGAAGAGTGAAATTTTCAATCATCTTTCGAGTTGCATTAGAAGAACAATTTCCTGTAAAATTTGTTTATTCAATAAAATGAATATTTTTTTTGATATATATGTTTCTACCAGTGGATGATTCCCATAAAAGTTAAATATGCTGATGGGGAACGTGAGCGCCTAGGTGATCATCTCTTCTCCTGAAATCCTTTTCTCTGGTTTTGTTTGTAATGCTTTTCATAGTCAGTGTTTTTTAAGGCTTTAGGCATAATTGTTTCGGGATCCTGATTTTCTTGAGATCCATTATGTATTTTGGTGAATATATTTTATTATTTTGCATGAATTCTTCACTATACAGTCAATCACTATTTCTTTTCATTGTTTTTCATATTATCTTCTCTGTGTGCGTACGTATATCTCTTGGAATTACGTTGTTTCATCAAACTTTACATAGTTTTACACGTATTAATCTAAGCTATAGTAAGCATAAAGTTTACTCTGAATGCTGGTGGTTTAGAGACAAGAAAACTGGACTATAACATCAGGTATGTCATTGTTCCTCAATATTGTTGTGTAGTAATTGAAATTTATATGTTCCACTTTCTTAGTTAAATATGCGGATTGTTTGAATCTTGGATCCCATGATTTAATGGAAAGAGGAAATTCTTGCACCATCTTCTAGATATTTTTCTGAAAATTGCTGATATGATGTCTAATAACATTGCACCCATTATATTAGGAACACATTTTCTGCCTCTCCTTATTTAGTCTCTCTCTGTCTCTAGGGAGCTTTGGCTCAACTGTGCACAAGATGTATGTTGGTTGCGCTAATAAACAAGCTTCAAAACGGGAAATTGAAGAAGTAAGTACCATGTTAAAGCTTATGTATTGATATTAGCCCATCCAAGCTGAAATGTGCATCATCTGTTATCTTTTCACTTGTGTGAATGTTAAAAGAGGTAGCACGTGCACGATGACGTGGAATTTGCAGCTGTCTCTTCGTTGCGCTCATTTTTGTATACTTGTTTCCTACACTGTATTAATTTTGATTACATGTGGCCTTCTATGTCTTGACTTTGAGCAGTCCACATGCATGTATTTATAAAGGATCTGACTGTAATTTTCTATTCAAGTTTATTTTGGTCATGGGCACTGCTGAGTTTGTTTATTACCATTTTTTGAATAGCGTATCATCTAGAATAATATCAGGACAGTGACATTCCATCCAGATAAAAGTGTATGTATTTTGTTTTCATTTAAACATCAATGAGATATAAATTTCTTTTTTATATTGTCATTAGAGATAGAAACTTTAAATTGAAAATTATTATGGTTTCCTAACTTTTAAAGTCAGTGAAATTTATTATGGTTTCCTAACTTTTGTTTTATTGATTTGTAGTGTTGATTGATTATTAATAGTCTCTTATTAATGTACCAGGGTGGTAATAAATATAAGAAAGAAGAATATGAGTTTTTTTGTCTTTTTTCTTTTTGCTTAAAAGGAAAGTCTACCTGTACTGTACTAGACTAAGTTTTATCTGTAACCTCTTTAAAGTTGTTTTTCCATTTTCTGTTTTTGTTTTTGTTTTTGTAAATTTTTCTTGAATCGCCAGTGATTGGCTGATCGACTGTTCTATGCAATTGCTGATATAATGCGTCGAACGGTTTACTCAAATATTGAAAAATATTATAGTGGACGATTGATTTTTTAGTTTCACGACAATTGAATTGTATGCTCATAGATCCAGTTATCATACATTAACGTCCTTCGTGTATCTCAGGATATTTATGATTGCAATTTTGCAGTTTGCTATGTTATCTCTTTATTATAAGTCGATCGAAGTGAGATGATTGTCTTTTTAATTTATTTAAACTTTTCATGTATTTGAATTAGGCACTTCGCATCAAGCCCTGGGGGTTTTTGTTCTTATGCTTCTCTTTTCCCATTCTTTTGATATATCTAATAAAATATTTCTGATTATATGTCAATTTTGTTGTCCCTTGCAAATTAGACGTGCAATCTCAGCCATGACATTAATCAGACACCCAAACCTTATCGGCGTGTATGAGGTTCGAATCTTGTTTAGCTTACTTCCAGAGGAACAGTAAGGCATATATTACTAGATGTTCCCGCGTCCCAGATGTTCCTTGGAGAGGCGGATTTTGTAGCATAAATTGTATATTAACTAGCAAGTTTGGTAATTTGTTGATTGACGAATATGGTACAACGTAGGTTATGGCCAACAAGACGAATATATATATTGTTATGTTTCATCTTAATCAACTGTTTATTAAATATTAGGTATCACATCTTAGCTATTAGAGTTTCCTAATCATAATAATTCATTTCCATCAATACATTAATATTTTTTTATATATGTATTGTACTCTATAAATCATATCAATACAAATACTCATTCTACATTGTTAATGTCAAAATTATGACTCTACCACGTGCAACGCACGTATGTTTACTAGTATATGATAGAAGAGACGACCCAATTATTTGATATCTCTATTTATTTGACTGAAAGATGTAGAAATAAACACATACACGTCTGACCTCCCAAGTGCACTAGGTGGGCCCAGCATTGGTTGTTCTATGTGATGGGACTGTTTACAGTTATTACACGTGTATTTCAAAACTTTCTAGTATGGCTGTCCTGTGATTCACGGTTCATCATACGTAATTTTGTAATAATATTTTATTTTATTTTTGTTTTTTAATAATGTAAATAATGTAATAAATTTAACAACGTAATATATATTTTTATAAAAGTGAATACTTTGAAAAAATAGATTCATGAAATTTATTTGTTTAAATAAAAATATAGAAATAGTTAATTCGTAAAATAAATATTTAATGCGCTTAACTGCAAAGTGTATTAAATTGAAAAATAGACTTCTTCATAATTAATAATTAGTCGATTAATATATATTTTATTGATCATAAAGTATAAATTTATCAAGATTAGAGATGGCAATGAGAAGAGTTAGTCCCATGAGACAATATGGGTCGCCTGTCCGCCTCTTTAGATTAAATCAATTTATGGGGGGGGGTGTAGTAATCCCAATTATCGCCATCGCTCGTATATATATATATATATATATATATATATATATATATATATTTTATTTTAAAGTTTTATTGTGAAGTAAAGCAAACAAATATTCTAAACTTAAAACAAATAAACAAAATAAAAAAGTGCAATATTTGTGTTGTGGTGTAGTAATTAAGCTGTGTAATTTCTCATTTTACACTCGGGTTCGAATCAAATTCCTAACAAGTATGTTTTTTGAAAAAAAAAAGTTATTAAGGGGCGAGTTGAGATTGGAATCCACCACCTGAAGAAATCTGCCCTGGAATCGCCCCTATTACCCAACTAATGGGGATGAGGAAGCCCAAAGCACTAGTAAGATACAATAATTTTGGTAGGTTAAATGTAGTGATAGCAATAGGGCGGACCAGGGCTGATCGACCTAATCCAAATCCGTCCCGCAATAATTGTAGGAGATTCAAATCTGCCCCGCGACCCGCTATTTTTTGAGGCGGATCAGATACGGATCGGGGTGGATCAGAGCCCTGATCCGTTTTTTTTTTTTTTTTTTGATATTCAAAAAATTTAAAATATATTGAAACAAGTTTTACTACTATACTATAGAGTTTAAACAACATTATAAAATACATTTGAGATCTTAGACCCACTATGGAAAGCTCTCAAATTAACTACCAAAAGTTACACTAAATATTGTAGGCTTTAGGAATTAACAAATTAGGAATTAAGAAATTTGAAATTGCAATGGCAGCCCTTGCCCCAATTTTTTTATCTTGTTATAATTTAATTTTTTTTTTAAAATACGGGGCGGGGCGGATCGGCCCCGATTCAATCAGCCCCAAGATCCGTGGCGGATCACAGATATCTGCCCCGATCCGCAGATCGTGGATCGGATTTTTCGCTCCATTCGGATAGTGTATCCATCGGATTCCGAGGGGGGGACCGGATATTTTTGCCATCTCTAGTTAAATGTCAATATAACTTTTTTTTTTTATTTATGACATGAATTTTACAACATATTTTGTTTATAAAATAGCTATGAACGGAATAAAATAACCAAACAAGATTTATATAATTTGATTTCAAATTTATTGAGAATAAAACATCTCTATCCTTGTCTATATTCGTTAAAACCATTTTCAATTTTATTATATAATTCATCATCCAAAATTTATCCTTGTTACATCACCTTGTGCCATGTGGTATTAACAAAAAAGTTTAAAATATAGTTAATTGTATTATGCATGCCAAACATGTCTAGCTTGTTTAGTAAGATGAACGGTACACAGGACCAGTTCTGTAATTTTTGGGGGCCTGAGGCGAATTTTATAAATTAGGCTTGTAATGAGCTCCTAAATTGTAGTATGTATTCAAAACTGGGATAATTACACAAATACACTATATTCTCTATAGAAATTGAGATTTACTAGACAAAAACAAAAAATTATAAAAAAACCAAAATTGAAGAATATTATATGAATTATACTGGACTATCAAAAAACTCTTAAATTATGTTGTTACCATTCAAATTATTCTTTAATCAGTTTCAATTAAAGTATCTTATCCCATAATATCATCTCAAATATAAAATCCAAAAAATGAAGTATGTACATCATCAACATATCAAAATAGGACTCGTTGGATGTATAAAATACATATTCCTAGAAAAAAAATGGAATGCACTGGATTAGCGTGTGAAATGATATAAGAATTTCTACTAATCTCAAATTAAATAAAAAATGTTTAAATAAATTGAAACAATTTCATATCAATCAAACGGTGAATTTCAAATAGTAGTGTAAATAATTTACAAATTTCAAGTCGTATATAAAAATATTCTTATCATTAAATTATTTATCGCATGTGATCTGACAAAATAGCTCTTTTCAGTCACAATAACATTAAACATAAAGAATACACATTAGACAAAATGGTAACAAAGAATAATAACATTGTAAATTACATATTTGAGATAATAATATGTAAATCGTAATATGATAAATTAACAAGCATGAAAATATATGTTGCTTGAGATTTGAAAGAAAGAATGAATTGGTTTGATCTATGCACATACATTATATCGAAATGTATCGTATTTTATTACATCAGCATTCAATAAACTATCAACAATTATCATATTGTTGTCACATTTAATGGTAACAGAGTTTACTAAAAAAATAACAACTAGTGTTTGACAAAAAAATGCAGATGATGACAAAACAATATTGAATGTAACATGATTTTTTTTCAGATGCTTGCAAAACTAAAATTTAATTTATTTTGTTAATGACCAAAAAAAACATTCAATATGTATTAAATAACTTAAATTTATCGTGTTTTATTTGAAATGAACTTCATTCACAAAGTAACCCTAATTATTTTGAAAAATAGTACCAAAATTTTGTTAAACTTCTTCTTCAATGTCTGGGAAAATATTTTCCTTCTTCATGGCTAAATTATTTCGTCTTTTCTTGCTTTTACGTATGAATTTGATACTGTTGTATGCGAAGCCATTGGCACTAAAGTTAAATAATTTAGCTTCTTCAAGCCATTGTAGAGATTTCTCCTTTTACGATTACAGACCCGAAAAGAAGTTTGAAAATGGTGGACTGTGTGTTTTTTTAATCACTCCACTATTTATGGAATTATAAGATTTGATTCTTGAATAATAGGTTGAAATCGATATTAATTAATATGTTTGAATTATATTTAAAGAACAATTTTTTTATTATCTAGTATAATTAGTGTATTTATAGTATTATTAAAAAGAAAAAATCAATACAGTATAATTCAAATTTTTAAAAAAATGTAGGTGGAAGATATAATTTTCTCTTCAAAACCCAAAAATCTTTTATAGAATTAATAATTGTTAACTTTAGAAAAAAAAACAACAAACATATGCTAGAGTAATAAAGATCTACCTTTTGATTTTGGGCCATATTTGCACAAATATTTTTTTGGACCACCAACTTCAATAATCACAAATAATCTTTTTAATGAAAATGGACTCCCTTCGATTTTGGGTCCAAGTCATTTGCCACACTCGCTTTGGCCCAAAATCGGCTGTGAAGGTACAATACTCTAAAATATTTTTAAAAAATAACTAAAATTTCGTATATTTTACAAAATAATCACCTTCTAAAATACACACCAAACATGGAGACCAACAATAATGAAATAGGACAATACTAAAACTGTCCACCAGAGTCTAGACAAGTTCTGTCAATTTCTTCTGTTCTATTCTCTCTTCAACAAGTCATTATGTTGGGCTCCATGTAAATTCAAAGGTAAAAATTCCTTTCAGATTAAGGTATGTTCGGTAATGTGGACTGGTTAATATTGGATTAAATCAAAAAAGAACAAAAATCTTGTTTAGTGCCTGTCCACACACTACTTTTTTTTTTTTGAAAGTAAACTTTAATAACCTTTATTCGATAATCTAGACTTGACAATATTAAAAAATAAAAATAAGTTAAAATCTTATCGGTTATCACGTCCCGAACATGCCTTTAGTTTCTTGAATATGAGCTAAACTTTGGTCTGTCTCTTCATCCTCCTCTGCTTTGTGAGTTAGTTTTCATAGAGAGATGGGGTTCTGGTCACTATTGGATGTGGCATCCATGCCAATATTGCAGATGCTTATAATATGTGTATTAGGAGCTTTCATGGCTACTGATTATCTCAAACTTCTTTCTCCTGATGCAAGAAAATATATGAACAGAGTAAGTAACTGAATTTCAATGACATTATGTGTGTGTGTGTGTTTGAATTTCATATATATTTGCATTTTCAAATCTAAATTTTGGCACTGCAGATTGTGTTTGCGGTCTTCACTCCCTCACTTGTGTTTGCAAGTCTGGCAAAGTCTGTCACCCTTCACGACCTCATCTCATGGTATAATTACGTGATGAGAAATTCTAAGAATGATCGAATCTCTTACTTCGTAATAGTTCAAGTTTTGCACCCTCTTCCACATTTGATGCATGATTTTTTGAATCTGTTTGCACTTCTCGTGATAGAATCGTTGCTTCTTATGCATCAATCACACTCAATTTCGACGTTAATTTTGCTAAAAAAAGGATGAAAATCAATACTAAATGCTTGGCAATCTTTCGTAGATCTTATTTATGATATTGCATTTTACCTTTAAACGAACAAATTCATGGTCTTTTCGGAAATGTTAAATAAAAGTTTTCCGTCCCTTGAATCTCTGTTGTTTTTACTTTTTCATCATCTAGAATTCCCAGATACCTTATATAGGGTGCACCCTACTTCTTTGTCTGTTTTGCTACAATGGATCTTGGGTCATCGGTCATCTAGAGTTATCAAAATATTCTGTACAATCCTAAACTTAGAATGGTACTTGTGTTATTGTTTAATGGACAGCCCGCCGCTCCTACGGATGGAATGTAAGGTAAAGTGTTTGGATGGCAACGACCACCCGGATCTGCCTCGTGGCAGGAATTGGGTCGAAAAAAGTGGGGCAGCGTCTGATTCACGCAATAAGTAACCAGACTAGGCATGGAGTTGGGCTTTCTTTCTGTGGCTCTTAAAAGTTGGAGTCTCCTCATCCTTCACATTTTGGAACTCATTTAATCTAACTTTTCTTCTTCTTCAAATTTCTTCAGGTGGTTTATGCCTGTTAATATTGGCTTAACCTTCCTATTTGGAGGAATTCTTGGATGGATTGCAGTCAAAATATTGAGGCCCAAGCCACATCTAGAAGGCCTTATTATTGCCACGTGTTCAGCAGGTAATCGTCAAGTGCTTGTATGGGTATGGTACCCAGGACTGGATACGATTCGAAAGTATAATGCAGCAGCTTCAAGCCAAAAATATACCAAACAAATTTTTCAGAATTCTAATATTTTATCAGCAGCTGACTTATAATCCTTAAAAATAGGAAACTTGGGAAACCTTATGTTGATACTTGTCCTGCAATCTGCAAGGAGGATGGAAATCCATTTGGAGATCACACTGTCTGTGCTTCTGCTGGACTCTCATACGTGTCGTTATCGATGGCTGTAAGCAATCTTTAATTGTTTCTCCTTTCAAGAAGATATTCTCAAAATTTTGAAGAAATTAATGTTATAATGTCTTTCTAAGTTCCCCCATCAAATCCCAGGGCTCAACCTTGGAGCATGGACTCATTATGCGAGCTCGTGCTCGGTTTCCTGATCTCGTCTTCTCCTTTGAGGAACATTATACGAAATTAACAAAATAATCAACAACATAAATGTTGTCTAACAAACTCTTTAAGCAATAAGAGAAGAAGTCCATATTTATGTTTCAAGGGATATGGTTCTTTCTTGCAATAAGAAAAATAGTCTGCTAATCTTGATATGAATCGTTTAGTGCATGTTTGTAGGAGGGATTCGATATTAAACAAGAAAAAGAAGCTAAAATCCTGGACAATATACTGTTCAATAATGTATACCCAACATGCACTTATAGAAAAAGAAAGTATTACTGTGACAATTGATCGTAATCTATCTATGAAAATGGCTTGAATTTGCAGCTCGGTGGTCTCTATATATGGACTTACACTTACCATTTGATACGAAGTTCTGCCATGAGGTATAAGGCAATGAAGGCTGCTGAGGAGTCCTCGAAAAAGCCCAACACGGATTTAGATGCAAAAGAGTCGTCAAATCTTCTTGACGGAGGAGAAGAGCATGTTTCTATAACCATGACAACAACAAATTCCCTGAAGATGATACAAAATATCAAACTGTCAGTCTGTACATGTCCAACTACTTTCCAATGTGCAACATTCTAAGTTGTAGAGAATATTAGTATTGAGTACTGTAACATCTTATAGTCCTAAATTAGATGATCTGCAGATTGAGTCGAGTGGATCAGACAGCAAGCTCGTTACACAGAAGGCATCGACGTGGAGGAAGTTATTGGGAACTTTGCATCAGATATTGGAGGAGCTACTGGCACCTCCTACCCTTAGTGCAGTGAGTTCTTCATTCTTGTGGCATGTTTGCTATACTGGACAATATTGAGGAGAAAAAAGAATTAAAATTTTAGGAGTCGTAGTACAAAATTTTGACTATTTCTCAATCTAATTTCAGATTATTGGATTAATCTTTGGGGCTATTACATGGCTCAAAAACCTTATTATCGGTGGTGACAGCTCCACTTAGATTTATCCAGGATTCTGTTCAATTGCTTGGGTAAGTAGAATTTACGTTACGTAAATAGTTTTCAATCTTCCACTAGATTTAGCAATGAACTAAAACTTCATGGCTAGAAAATATTTATATAACCGACCCCAAATTTATCGGGAACAAAGCTCATTTTGTCGTTTTCGTTGAAATAGTTTCACAGAACAACTGTATGCATGCCTTAGTTAATGCTGCCAACCACTTTTTTTTTTTTTTGTAGGAACGGAACCATCCCCTGCATGACCCTTATACTTGGAGGCAACCTAACACAAGGTAGGCAAACCTATAACAATATCTCGGAGAAACTAAGTAACTTATCAAAATATGTTTGGAAATAAAAATTTATTTAAAAGTAACATTTACTTACTTTTAAGCTTAGCTATCCCAGAGAATCGTTCAATTTAACAGAGTTATGAACTGGACAGGTTTACGCAAGGCAGGATTGAAACCACTTGTCATCCTAGCTGTTGTGTGCGTGCGCTATGTGATACTACCTGGAGTTGGGATTGGCGTTGTTAAAGCAGCTGCTCGTTTTGGCTTCCTTGCAGCGGATCCACTCTACCATTTTGTGCTGATGATTCAATTCACACTCCCACCTGCCATGAACATTGGTATGAAGCTTTTAGCACATAATGTTGTCTTTCGTTGCTGACTTGCACAATCCAGACTAGAAATTTAGAATGACTAATTAGAGTTTTGAGAGTAAGATAGGCTAGAAAAGCGTACCTAAGCATTACATGCATTGGGACACATTAGTCGTTGGAAATGTATTGAACTCTCTCCAGCTAGCCTTAAGGGGACGAGGGTGATCAACTTGTTCGTGAAAATCGCAAGTGCATGATATCGTGACAAGTATCGAAATTAATAATTCTAACGAAAATCATACTTGTCAAGATTAAAGAGGTAGATTGAGTTTTTACGTAGTATTATATCCTACTACTTTTTGTAAATATAGTATCAACTTGTTCTTGTCGCGTGTTATCCACATAAAACATTTGAATGCATCTTTGAGGTCAATGACTCAAATCCATGTTTCTTAATTAATGTGTAAAACCTAATCGTATAATACACTTTTTATCTTGACGGAGAGTTTTCTAGGTTTAGGGTTATATACTTATATTATGTATTCTAGGGATGTATTAGGTTGTCTTAATTTTCCTATAAATTTAAAAGATTATTTAGTGGGCCGTTTTTTCTAAGACAAATGAAATAAATTTGTACTCAAGATGAAAATTTGCAACGGTGAATAGATGTAACTTAAACATTGAGGTGAATCCGTGTTTTTTTGAATCCGTGTTTTTTGTCTTTTTTGATTACTTTTTTGTTTATTATTGTTCTTAAGAGTAGGCATTAGGGTATAATGCATAATAGTTTAAAATTAGAGTAAGGCATGAAACTTCATCGAAGACTCAAATTTTGATTCTTCTTCTCTTCCGTATTTTCTTTCATGTTCGACTATGAATCATTTTCTCTTTAGCCATACTATTTTATACCTTTCATATGAAAGCTCACACGACCGGATCATGCAGGTACCATGACACAACTCTTTGATGTGGCTCAAGAGGAGTGTTCAGTACTGTTTCTTTGGACTTATCTGGTTGCAGCCATTTCCCTCACAGTATGGTCTACAGTCTTCATGTGGATCTTGTCCTAAAGGAAGACCATGTCTGGATGTTTCATGTCTGGATGTTTCATATATGTACAAGAATTGGAATTTTCTAAACAGATAAGAGAGAATCAATATTTTTAGAGTGTATTTGATTTTAATTAGAATAGATTTTTTGTAAAAATTGATAGTGGTTAAAAAATCGTAAAAAATTGTTAATCCATGAAACGTGCTTAAAATTAATTTTGACTTTATGACTAGACGCATCCCTTCTCCTTAATACTACTAAGTGGATGCCTAAAGGCACGTTTGATATGTTAAACCGCAAGCATCTGAAAAGTCCTTTCATTGACCATGTTCACTCCTATCCAATGTGCCAAATATGGAACTAGCAGCCAAAATAAACAACACAGAGCAAATGTATACATCAAAAATGGCAAAATTCACATTCTTGACGTTCATCTCATCCTCAAATATCTTACATTAAAACAAAATAACAAACTTGACTATAAAATAACAACTCATAAAAAGCCCTGTCATACTGCGGACGCATTTTACAATCTAGCTGGTAAAGGAAAAATGAATATGGGCGAATACAAAGAAACCAATTATAGAAGAGAAAAAGGTAGGAATTTCAAAGGTAAAAGGGCAAAATCAAAGTGACAGAGAGATTGGAACACACTGAATTGTCAAATGAAACAACCAAATTGCCTTACCTATACCAAGGACCTCACACAACCACCTTCGAATGAGACAGAAACTAGTGAAAAAATTATAGTTCTAGAACGCTTTCCAACTGTCTGAATCTCTCCTTGGAGTCTGAGCCTCATGTGATGTCTTAAATGGATCGTTTGTTCCAAACGGATCTGCTGCATCTTCAAAGGATGGGAAACCATGGCCATACTCGGAGTCTCTGGTACTGTGCATGGAATCAAATCTGGTTAACGAATCGCGTGGCGGGAAGAGTCCATACTCAGAGTCTGCGGTGCTACGGAACGAGTCGAATCTAGTAAGTGACTCTTGTGGAGCAAAGTACCCCTGATCAAAGTCAGAGTCTCTTGTGCTTCGCATGGAATCAAATCTCGAAAAGTTCTCCCGTGATGCAAAAGGGCTACTGTCATGCATGTTGAAGGAATCAAATCTGGAGAAGCTGTCAAATGAACGGTGATCTTCTAAACCTTCACCGAAACTTCTTGGAGAGTTGCTTGAGTTCAACATTGGGGTGCTTGGAACGGAATCTGCAAAAGCAAATGGGCTCTTCCTCTGGAAAATGTTATCTATGTGCGGAGAGCTGGCAAAGTTTGAAATTGGGGTGCTTGGAACAGAATCAAAAAGAGGACCCTGCTTTGGGAACATGTTATCTATGTGCGGAGAGCTGGCAAAATTTGTAATGGGGGTGCTTGGAACAGAATCGAAAAGAGGACCCTGCTTTGGAAACATTGCATCTGTGGTTGTTGACCCGGTTTTAATTGGTGGTAGATCCCAGTTATCAGAACCAAATAAAGAACTTTCACTATGTCTCTTGTCATCTGAGTACTGCATTACAATGGTTGAATAAATAAGACGACAACAAACTCCCACACGTCTAAGAAAGAAAAAGATAATTTCAAACTCGTGCATCAGCTCACACAAAGTGGGGTTTTTGTTTTGTGTGTGTGTGTGTGTGTGTGTGTGTGTGTGTGTGTGTGTGTGTGAGAGAGAGAGAGAGAGAGAGAGAGAGAGAAGATATGCCTGCTTATATACTTCCAATGGAACAAAAAATTGAGTGAAAACAATTGAGAAAATTCGGTTTAAACACAGGAAGTATACCTAGAAAACAATCTATAATGAATGAAAAATGCTAGGAAAATATTTGGCATGAACATTAAAAATACTCAAATACCTTGGTTGAGAGAGGATTGAAATCCCATGTCGCATCCATATCATAATGTGTATCATAGGAACCCCATCCTGGTTCATCAAAACCTTTGTCCCCAGAAAGTACAGATTCAGCACCCCCATATTCACTGCATTAGTAAATCCAACATTAGAAATTTTTGAAAACAAACAGCATATCTATACATAAAAATTATGACAGTTGGAACTACAAAACAGAGGTCTCAACCTAAATACTGGTCTACAAATTAAAAAACAAAGAAAAACCACCAAAAAAGTGAGAAAATAATCACCCTACCTTTGGGACTCGAACGCATGGGGTGAACCATTTCTGTTAATGTCCTTTCGAGTTTGAGGATCTTGCAGTTCCTTTGATGGGCTCTTGACTGCATTACTTCCTGCAGGACTGTCGGGTGGACTTCTTGCTGTTTGCTCTAAGTTGTGAGTATTTGTCCCCTCTGCCTCGGGTGTCCTCTCCCTGGCACTAACCACCTCCGATTTCTCATCAGCATTAGAAGGTGATTTTACAGCACCACTGTCATCTAAGGCAGCCGATTTCTCTCTAAACAACGAAGACTTTGGTTTGGGAGGGGCAATAACATTTTGAACCTCAAGAGTAAGCTCTTTGACAAATGTGAATCCTGAAATTGTAAAAAGTGCAACAAGAGAAATCAGCAGGATCTCACTTGAAAAAACAATTGACACAGTACACTTCTTTCATTTTTTTTTGGATGGAAGCGCAAATATATTAGGTATTCGCATTTATTCAACGAGGAAACAAACATAATTTGATGATGGTATTGGAGGCCATCATCAAAAGTTTCCGTATAAAGTATATTTTAGGTACACAGCATATTAAATTTCAAAAAGCACCTTCATCTTCAAACTTATCCCAAGCTTCATCCCAATCAGCAGCTCCTTGCAGCACACCAGGTTGCCAACCTGGACAGAATTCGTAACAACAAAAAGGCTCACATAAACATGAACAAAATATTACTCAGAATATGGCGAACTCATTTTGATCCATCTTTGAGATTACCAAGGCGGTAATGAAATCAATTCAATATTTGCTAAAATGAACTAAATTTGATTATCTACATAGTATTCTATTATTAATTATGTCAACTCTTGATTGGGCTGCCAGATTGTTTATGTGGAAACACTCTCTTCAGCACTTTCGTAGATAGGCTCTAAGCTTCTTACTTCATTAATTAAATACATTCCAGTATGGCCATGTGTACAAGAAGTAGTAAATGAGAAAACCTAAACAAAGTCCAATACTATCCAATTTCATCACGTGACTCACTAATAGAAAATAACCCTTACAATGAGAAATATGTATGTAATTACAATTGAGGATCTGATCTGAGGCACCATTGAGTGATCAATTGAGCAGATAAAACAGTGTTAATTGTTTTCATGCGCACTACGACATATTCATACCGTTTTCAAAGCTAAAACAAAACAGCTTCCCCGAAATATGAAATTAGTTAAGGTTAAGAACGAATGAAATGGAGTCCACGGAAATGAATAATCAGTGAAATGGAGTCACAACAAAGAACTAGTTGCACACAGAAGGAACTGAAAGACAAACCACAAATTGTTTCATGGATTTAGATTTCATATGCAAGTTTCTGCAAGTAACATAACAAATATGAGATATACCAATGCATTATAAAAGCTAGCTGAATTAAGAGCATGTTTGGTCAGGTTTTTTTTTTACTCTTTTTTTTCCAAACTTATTTTCAGCCACATATTTCATGGGACCCACAACTTTTATCAACTATTTAACCACACATTTCACAAACTTTTTTCAAAATCTCCTAAAAAACTAATTTTAAACTCTACCAAACAAGCACTAAGTTTAGATATTTGTGGTGACCAACAGTAGAATTCGCAATGATTGACTAGATGATCGGTTCATACTGAAGAAGAATGAAAGAAATGAAAATGATCAAGTATAACTGCGTTGATTTCAGTACCAAATGGAAGCTCGACCAACAAAGTTGGTTTTCCACGTAATCCATAAGTTTTGCAACGTTCATTTAAGGCTTTTACCAGCTGCTCGAGATCTAACTGGATCTGATTAGCACGATCCTGGAAAAACCAAAATTTGTTCTTAAAAGTATTCCACAGATCTTCATGAAATCATATGATGGTACAGCATACCTGGATACCATCAGCATTGCCTTGTTCCAATTTGACAATTGCCCGATATAGTTCCATTTTTTTCTCCTACACACAATATGGTCAACCTTATAATCTGACAAATCTGGTGAAAGCACAAATTCTATATAGATAGCAGAGAGAGAAAAAGGACAGGCCAGAGTAAACAGATATTCTGGTCAAGTCTAGCAACAGAAGGTAATCAGAATACCTGAATATCACGAAATGTGGCCTCTTGAATGGTTAATTTAGATGCTACGTCTCCAATCTCCTTGTACTTCTCTTCATATTTCTTTGCCAATGAGTCAGCCTGATATATAACATGGTCAAGTGAGTCTCACAAATAGCAGGTATCTCTGAATATATATGCAACCCATATCTTCAAAGGTATACCTCTCTTTTGTCACCGGAAACTCTTTCAGTAATCTCGTTTAGCCGATTATCACATCGGCTTTTGTATAGAATCTGGCAACAAAATGGCCGGTATTAGCGCAAGAAGGTTTATGATGCATTCTGAATTTTAAACTATTATATTTCAATATATAAAGCTCTAAAGCACAACATTTAATAATTAAGGTAAAAATTCTAGCTGTGTGATAATTTTGCCAATTTAGTATAACAAATAACGTATGCTAGCTTTAATATATCCCAAACACAAATTGAGTCAACCATGGGACAAGTGAACTATCTACACGTAATGAGACTCGAAAGGCCCAGAATAAGATGTCATGTCACTCTACATCTACATCTCACTGCCTTTCTCTGATCAAAACACATGGATGTAAAGTGAACTAGGGAAGTTATGGCGAAGGTAGAATAATCCGACATAATAGTAGTTTATCAAAAACTAAAAGCATTGTGGAGTGAATCTAAATGCCAGCACGTAGTTGTCGCACGTGAAAGAGACCATATGAACTCACAAGTTCTTGCATCTTTGAATGGTAAAACTGAATTTTCTCTTTAGCATCGAATATCTCCTTTTCCAGTTCTGATACCTGCATTGAAAAGATAGACAAAAGTGTAAATGAACATTACACAATCAAGTCAAGTTTTACGGGGAAAAGGAGAAGCAATCACTTTTTTCCTCAAGAAGTATTTCTTATTATGCTGGTGCCATAGGAATGCAAACCAAGTATGTATCGCACAGAGGGGAAAACAATAATGTTACACTTAAAGTAAACAAATTTCTGTTTAACAACAAAAGAACATTTCTGACTTGGCAAACTTTGCTGCACAGTGAAATGGAAGGAAGGAAAGGTTCAAGTTTATTGCATAGCCCTAGTTTGATGTGAAGCATTTGGAGCAATCCACCAAATTTGGTTGGGATTATCAGATTAATCGAGTCATATAACCTCTATCCAAATTCTATGAGAAAGCAGAACAAAGAATGAACCATAAGTTTGTCTCACCACTACATTAGGAAGGTGTGTGTTTAAAAAAGGCACGTAAAGCAGCATAACTAATGGTGAACATTCAATTTTCAAGAAATCAAAGTTGACATGTGTTGGCTACAGTCCACCACCTCCATATTCTTTCTGCATAGCAAAGTGAATGAAAAACCTTGCTCTTGACTACATCATGTGTATCCTTTGAGTCCCCTCATAACCTTATTGAATTTAAGGCAAACCACAGCAATGACGAAACGAGAGGCCAAATTTACTATTAGAATAAGCCAAATTCTTGTAGAAAATTAAGCATCGCTTGCCCAAGTTTCAAACAACATACCATTGATAAGAAAGAATATTATATGTAACCAAAGAAGCAGGTAACTTCTCGAAAGGATTTGTGAAGCTACGTTAAATATTTCTTCTTAATTTGGACAATGTGTCACTGAAAGAATGTTGAAATGTAAATGCATTAATAACTTCAGCTAGAAGTCATATTCAAATTAACCATACAATGAAACTTCACACTTTGACCTAGATGTGTCTTGGGTTAACAAAATTGATTCAAGTATATGAAACTCTTAGAAATCCTTTTGATGGGAATCAAAGAAAGCAACTCAATTCTTGGATAAGGAACCAAGAGAGACAGGTTGTGTCATTTGAGAGCCTAAGAACTTGCACAATGAGATCCTAACAATCAAGATTTACTAGAAAGTTAAGCTCTTGAATAATGTAAAAACTATCCAATTAGAATTGTGAAAAATTTACACTGCAACCATGAAATAGCACAAAAATTATAGACCGAGAACCTTTTTATCCACTAGTAGCTATTATGGTTTTGATATAACTCATTTATATCACATATTATGAAACATCTTCATGTATTGTAATGAACCTTTCTCTGGCCGATTGTAATGCCTGAGAATATAGAAAGGAATTCTTTAATTGAAAGATCTAAAAAATTCTACGATTGCTATTTCAAGATTTAGGAAAAGCTTCATGATGCATGTTACATGGAATGAGATATTAAAAATTCTGTTATTGCCTCAACTCCAACAAGCAACAGGTTGTAATCCAAACTCGCCGAGGATAAGGCCAAGAAAAAATAAAACAAACAACGAGCAACAGGTTGTAATCCAAACTAGCCGAGGAAAAGGTAAAGCAAAAATAAAACAAACATTTAAACAATCTATAGAGCTAATAAATTTGACCCATCCAATGCATCATTTGTTAGTTAATCAACTAACTTTTGCACCTTCTTTCTTGCTTGAAGAATCTCTTTTCTCATTCTTGTTAACAGAAACTCTCAATATGTATTCTTTCGGTAACTCTAAATAGTTAATGTCATAAGAACTAATGGGCGTTGACAGGAAATCTAGACATACCCTGGATTACCACCTCTAGATTTGTTACTAAAGCCCATTATCCAGACTTGTTGAAAATGAGATTCCATGTTAGGAGAACAAGCACATAGCTATATTTCAGGAATTGATCTTGGTAGCCATAACGAGAGAGAAAATGAAAGGACAAAGAGAGAAGATATTGAGAAAACCGCAATTGGCAGCACCACATCACCTTTTTTTCGGCATCCTTTGCCTCCTGAAACTTTGTGTTCAGGGAATCCTGCTCCTCTGTGCTAAGTTGATCTACAAGATGCTTCTCCAGCACTGGAACTTTGGGTTTTTGTTGGTTGGGCTGCATAGTATCATCACGATTGGGGGCAGAAACTGGACGAGGTGGCTTTCCTACACCAACAGAAGTGGCTTGCCGAGCACCCCTAGTCCCTTGAGCTTGTTGGAAGCCTAATAACAAAGAAATAGATCATGAAACCAAATATCAATAATATGGTAGTGTGTGTGTGTGTGTGTGTTTGTGTATGATGGACATAGAGCTGAATAGAGGGAAAAACCAGCAGGTCTCCAAGCTGTATTTCCATATGCAGCATTAAGTTGACCGGAGGCAGGAAACAATGTTTCATCAAACATAACACCACTTGGAAACACTGTAGGAAGTGGGTGGCCATCCCTATACCTCTCCATAAGATAGAGAGCAATGCAGAATTCCCTCAAAGAAAGCTCGCTGTCATTGTCTTGATCGGATAAGTCCCAGACCTGCTTTAAGACCTCTGATAAACAAAAAATATGTATTGATATAACAAAAAGTCAGGAACACAGATATTGCACTAAAAGTAGCAAAGAAAGTAAGGAAATGACATAAAAACAGGCACAGATACAAGATATGTGCTTCAGCTCCTCTTTATATGTAGCTATTAATCAGTATCTTGCATTCTAGGCTTGAGAGAATTTTCTAATACGGTCAATAAGAAAAGGTTCTAGTATTTAAAAGATTTGCAAGAACTTCTGCTTGGAAAAATTATTGGTGAGAGCATGAAATGAATCTAAGAAATATGAAAAAAAAAAAAAAAAAAGGCAACATTTAACATCTATTCATTTCCTTTATAACCCCTTTTCCTTTTAGAGATGGGAATAAAAGGAAAGGGATGTTGTAAAACCTCATCAAAAATCAACTTTATAATATTCTGTACCCGTCTATCACATATCAGACCAATTATGATAATGATCTTTGATGATAAATCCTGGTGCCACTCTCTCATATCAGATCAACTATGACCTGGCTATAGGTATTTTAATTTATGATACCATTAGGTCTGCAAGGTTCAAGCTAGTCAAAGTTTGTTCACTTCCCTCTTCAAAGCTTTAGGGAATTGAAAATGGCCAAAACATGTGAGATAAAGCTAAGAAATGTGGCTTAACTTTGCAAAGTGAATTAGTAATTATCACAAAGCTCAAACTCAGATGTTACTTAAAGTGCTGAAAAGTAAGGCATAAGAGTACCAGCTGTAATATCCTAATTCTTCTTCTCAGTATCTGATTTGTGCTCTCCCCCTGAATCAATTTTAGAGGGATGACATGAACCAAAAAAGGCCGTCCTCTTGGAAATTAATTTTCTCCAATTGAACTGGTCATTTGTCATACAATGAACTGATGCGTACCTTATAACTATGTAATACCATACAAGATAGAAAATTATTTACTACCAATGCCACTGTATCTAACCTTAGGCAGCCTTAATTATTAATTAAATTGTGGTTATATTCACACTACTACAATTTGTTATAAGTGCACCACATTTTATTTGTACTTAAGATCCTCAACTTTTGTTCATTGTTGCAATTATGTTCTTAACTTTTTGTCATCGAATTCTTATCTTCAACTTATATTAATTAGCACATTTCATCATTGATGATGGTTTCTATCGAGATATTTTGTTTACGTGTTTTGAAATGAAAAAAAAATATTTTATCGTACTTTTGTATCTATTGTTTTTTTAAAAATATGACAGACAAATAAGTCCTTTTACAAATTCTAAACAAATATTTTTTATAGAAACCGTTATCAAACACAAGACGTGCTAATTAATAAAAAGTTGAAGATAAAAATGTGATAAAAAAAAATTTGGGACATTGAGTGCTATAATGTTAAAAGATTAAGGATGTTAAATGTAATTAAAATGTGGTGCAAAAAATAAAAAGTCGTGTGAATATAATTACCCTAAAATTAAATAACAAAAGGAAAATAGTTCCCACTTAAAATTAGCGTTTTCAGGCCAGATATTTTATTTCTTGTTTACTATGAAAAAGATAGCCATAGAACCAAAATGAGTATTTGTCACTTGGTGTGTAATCAATCTTCAACTTCGCATGTTCATCTTTTGCCTCTCTTTCAAGCTCTTCTCTTTTCTTACGGGTAGCGAAAACCTTTTTGCTCCAGAATATATAAAGAAATATTATCCATGCATGTCAGAATGATGAATTTAATTGTCTTATCACCTTTAAACTTATAATTCCAAAAAGAAAAAGCAATGAGGTTCAGACTGGCATAGCAACATCTCCTCTTATTTGAGCCATATAGATATTTTCATGCTACCCAGGACTTTCACCAGAGGCCTTATTTCTCAGCCCCACAATCTATGTCAAGCGAAGATGGAGAGAGCACCAACTGAATTTCCAGATCCATTACCAGAGTTGCAATACAAGTTTTGAATATCCTTCAATTTCTTCTTGGATCTACATTATCCAGATGATATTCATAGTGTACATATATGAACATGGTGGTTCAGGTTATAATTGCAATGCATGTTTGTCAGAAGCTAATATGATTTCAAACAAGTCATGTGATCTTGAGAGTCCCAAACCTAGGGGTATAACAGTGGGCCGTTCCACCAAGCCCGGGCAGGCCCATAACGTGAAAAACCCAACCAAGGCATGACACCATACGGGCCATGCTTGGCCAGGCAACAGATGGCAGTAATATTTAAAATAAAATAGCCTAAAGGCAGAAAGGCTCTGTCCTCCAAGCCTATTTGAAGAAAAGAGCACAAAGACAACTCTGCATTGAGAGTTGGGACTCTGTACTCAGCAGAGTCCCAAGACTGGCACAAAGCAACGGCTCTCTATCACAAACATACATATTTTTTCGTTTACATTAAAATTAAAGAAAGGAACAAGAAAATGTTTGGCCTGACGACTCGCGAAGCCCGAGACAGCCCCAAGCATAGACAGGCCGGGCCAGCATGGCCAGTCAAAAGATGCGACCGGACCAGGTGGGCCACCCTAAAACCGGGACGGACTGATTTACACCCTCTATAATTTCACTTTCTTGCCTCAACTATCTCAATTTAATTCTCTGGCACGGCAAGAATTACACATCTACCCAAACCTTCCCTGTAATTTACTTTCTTATTCTTGTCAAACTATCTCAATATAATTGTTCTAATATGTAATAGTTATACACCAATTTTTAATGTAGAAAGGATGTCATGAAATACCATTTGAAATTCTACCTCTCATATTTTCAAAAAGAAGGACAGGAACAATCTTTTATGAACAATGCCAAAAGGAAAAAAAAAAAAAAAATGACGCTCTGTTGGAAACAAGGATATCCATGGCCTATACAATCACATGCACAGCATATGCTTTATTACCAGCTTTAAAAGTAATATCACATATAGATAATAAGTAAAGGGTTGTTAAAAAAAAAAAAAAAAAAAAGCCAAAATTATAATCGAATCAATCAAGATGTTAATTTAGCATAACTACCTCGCGGAAGCCTCCAACTCAAGAATAAGTTGCGTGCCTGTTCACCAGTAATTTTTCCATCTCTGTCAGTGTCAACCTGCATAAATACCCTGCTGTACTTCTGAACATCAGACTGAGTCATTCTTGGCCATGGAGGCCGAGATTGACCAGAAATGGAATTTCCAGGTGCAACAGGAAATGTGGAGGAAGTTTGAGCTGAAACATGTTGGTTTGCTTTCAATGTGGATGGAAATTGCTGAGTTTGAGTGTACGGAGGTTGCTGAGCAGGAGTACTTGAATTAACTGAAGGCTGGCCCCCTGCAGTAGTCAGTGCTGTGGACGATGAAGCAGGTATGCTGCTGGCAGTAGATGAAGGAATTGTGGAATTTTGCTTTGGTTGAGACGATGTCACTGAGAAAACATCTCCAAATACTGAGTCCGACGCAAAGCCATTTCCTGTAACTGAAAGTGCTTTGGAGTCTTTCACTCCAATCTGGTTACCCAGGGGAACAGTATTTTGCGGTTTGGATGAAGTATGTTGCACCAACCCAGTAGTATTCTGTGGGTTAGATTGTGTAATAGGTGAAAACGATGACATACCAGGGCCAAAGCCACCCTGAGTTGTAGATGGGCTGGAGCTTTGATTGGAATCTTGAGGAGTGAATCCTGTTTGGGAACCAACAGTCCTTTCACCAACCCAACCAGAGGAACTAGGACGGTGAGGAACGTTCATAGCACCTACTCCAGGCATCCCTTGGCTTGCAAAACCTTGATGAGGCTGGAATCCAGAACTAGGAACTGGAGGCCGAGGTGGCCTTACCAGTTGAGTTTGCTGAGATGGAAAACCAAGTGGGCCAGTTGCAGCAATACTTTGAGTAGCGACTGGATTACCACTCAATTGTGTGGAGGATCCACCCGCCTTAATATTTGACTGAGGGCCTGGTGTAGCTGCAAAGTTTATCTGAGGAGCAGGGATTTTAGCTGAAGCCGGACCATACAAAGCAGCCTTCACTATATCTGCAGTCAACTCTCGCTTACTTTGTGCCACTGTAACTAGTTTTAGAGCGTTATAAAATTGTGGACGACCAAGGTAACCACTTCGATTTTGATCAGCGTACGTCCATATCTGCACAAAAGCCAGAAAAATGACTTTATAGTGTTAACTGTTCAAAGCAAATACAAAATGACCTATGAGTAACATATGTATTTACATGAATATGCGTGTTTGTTTATCAGTACTGGTCTTATTGCTGAGACTATAATAGTTATGATGATAATAATACTAATACAATTCAAGAAAAGCCCTAGGCATGTGTGGTGATAGACCGAAATGTAAATTATGCAAGTGTCATAAATCAGTTCAATGTGCTCTGAATGGTAAATGTATGTCCAGCTAAAATAAACTTCAGTACCAACTTTACCATTTGCATGTTTGGCTAAGCTTAAATTATAATTTAGTCAAATATACTTTTTATCCACACATTCCATAGGAACCACAATTACTATCCAGTTATTATCTACATATTCCATATGACTTATAACTTATAAACACTAAAAAATAATTTCAACACTGCCAAACATGCAATTAGGACTGGCAAAAAACCGACCAAAGCGCTAACCCGACCCGACCGACCCGACCGGCTTTGGCCGCTATACTCAAACATGTTGGTTTTGGGTTTGAAATTCTAAAATTGGGTTGGTTGTGGGTTTTAAATTCTAATAACTTGGTTAAAAAAAAAAAAAAAAAAAAAAAAAAGACTATAATAAAAAAATAATTTGCCCTAAAGGCTAAAGGGCCTAAAGCCCAATTGTCCAACTAAGAAAACAAAATTGAATCAGCAGCTGCGTCACCTGCATGGGTGGTTCCATTTTCAATATGCTGGCCTATTTCCATCTACCAATCTGTGTGCGTCCCTCTCTATCTCTCTTGTGTGCACTCTTCTCCGACGAAGTCGCCCCCAACTGAAACAGCCACCAATGGGAGGAGCTTCCACCCAGGTAAGAACTAAGAACCCTTCAACCGACCCATGAGATTCAAATGTGATTTTGAAAATTTGTTATTTTCTCCTCAATTCTTATGGTATAGATGACTTGAAATTGATTAGGGTTCTAATATATGACAGATTTTGGGAAAAAAGAGATCCCAAAACACATTAAGGTTTTCAATCGTGCTTGACTGCTAGTACCGATTTTAAATTTTTTTTTTTTTTATGACTCCTGATTTTATGATTTCTGCTTGACTACTTTTTGATTTTTATTTTTTATTTTTTTTTTTATGATTCCCAAAGTTTGATTTTTATTTGGACTGATTTTATGATTTACGCTAATCTTGATTTTTTTTTTTTTTTTATGACACCGATTTTATGATTTTCGCTTGACTACTTTTTGTTTTTTATGATTCCCAAAGTTTGATTTTTATTTGGACTGATTTTATGATTTCTGCTTGTACTATTATTTTTTTACTGGTATTTAATCATTCATGTAGATATCTTCGTTAAGTTTGTCATTTCAATTTGAGGTGAATGTTGAGTTTAATGTAGACTAAATTTTGTTTTGGTGTTTGTTGGACGTTGAAAATCTGAGACTAGAAAGTAAAACGTTTAGACTCAATCAATCCAAAACCAACTGAAGATACTCAAGTGTCTAAAGTCAAGTGATTCATTCGCTTTTACAAGCTTTTTCAAGTATACGTATTGATATAATGTGTGACAAATACTTAATTCAAAGTATTTTTTATTTTTTTCTAATAATTTTATTTCTTTTGTTGCTGGAAGCCACTATTATTTCTTGTGGATATTTGTTGTAATATTTTAAGTTTTAAGTTTTAACAATGTTGACTGATTGGAATATATTTAAATGAATGTAATATTTTATATTTATAATTTTTTGAGGTTAGGTGATTGTAATATTTTTAAATTTGAATTTAGTTTGAATGACTGTAATATTTTTAGTCGTTACTACTTATTTAGGTTGAATTTGTTTCATTTCCAGAATCATTGTCAAATAAATTATTTGATGCCTATTCATACTTATTTTTAATTTGTACTATCTATTGAATTTTGAAGCTATTTTTGGATTAAAAAGTGATATAACCACATTTTCATTATCCAAATGTGTCCTTAGGAATGAGTTTAAACAGCATCTAAATGTGACATATATTCACTATTGGGCCCAAAAAATTAGTCCGACTAATGGCTAGAAAAAATGAATACTGCTACAACAACAACAAAATCTCAAACTGCGAATTAGGCCAAAGCCCAAACCGTCTACCAAACCCAAGCGGGTCGGTTAGGGTTGGGTTTAAATCTGTGGGCTTGTCTGGGTTGAATTTTCGCTAAATCGATTTTTTTGGATTGGGTTGGATTGAGTTTAGACCCAACTCAACCCACGCCCAGCCCTACATGTAATATATTACCACCATCTAAATACAATTAGCTTACCAATAACATCTCAAACAAGTTTAGAAGCACCAATTGCAAATCACAATCAGATAATTAAGAACGTGCTCCTTCACCCGGATTATCCTTGCTCCAATTCTTCATTTAAGTCAATAACATCATGAATTAAAAATCCTATTACCAAAAAATTTGAAGTAAACTATATAAATTTATTTTTGTCACCCCATTCAATCTATTACTACATCTACTGTACAAGAAGATCTAACGCAATCGAACTAGGCTGAGTTAATTTTAGTCATCTTTCAATCTTCTAACATGTTCTACTAGAATTGCTTCACTAGTAGTTTCTTAATGTCTTCGCAACACATACCCCAGTCATCCAAGTTGTTATTTGTTAATTTATACTCAATTGGTGCACCTAATTTGTTTATATATATTTTCATTCCTCATCTAATCTATTCTAATATGGTCCATCTTAATATCCTCATTTAATAACCCAAAACTAGTACCATAAAGCATAATTGGTCTAATAACGTTGATGGGGTTGAGAATAAGGCTGCACATGCCCTAAGTCGCGTTGCCACTGCTATATACTCTATGAGCAATAAGATGGTAAGGTTTTGAGCGACTTAAAGAGAAATATCCAAACTGTCATCATCTTTAAACACCTCTTAAATAACCCTTCTCGAGAACACGCGAACTTTCTTGTATAGGTATCTTTCCAAAGGAATTAAATGTGTCCATCATACTTCACTTAAGAGGTTTTTTAGATAGACAACTACACACAAAAGGTCCAGCGGGGCATTGCAGTAGGGATAAGACAACAGCCTTTAAAATTAGTGGCAATTTCAACTCCTTTGATTTTAGTAATTATTCTCATTTCAAAATATTCTTGAAGGAAGAATGTATCAGCAATTCCACATTTGCATATTTATGGTCATTGTTTTTAACGAATCCAAAAAATTTCTATAGGGGAGAACACAATGCACCAATGGTATGCACACATAGCTATTGTACCTAGAAAGCTGTATAATATAGTTTTAATTATGAACTACCAGATCCATGCAGCAGAAGTAGCAGACTGATTCTCTAGAACCTTGCTTGTCAGCAACTTTAAGCATTTATCTATTATTTCTGATTCTAGTTATATCTTGCTTGGACATGAGAATAGGGCAATATAGCTTGCCTATACACAACTTCTACTATTCATCTCAACTTAAAAAGGTTAGCCCACACAGTTGCAACAATATGCACAGCTACTTATTCTGCTGTCTGTATCTATCTTTTGATTTCTCCTTTCTTCACTGAGGAGTGACTTGTCTTGTCACCTACCCATTTCCCTATCTTAAATAACAAAGATGTTTTTAACTGTTTCCTTCATCTTCCTCATCTAAATAAGCGTAGATGTACCTTCAAATAGACTGCTAAGGATTCATGAATTTAAACACAGCTCAAACTACATAATCATCTACTCCCACTATTTCGCCGGTAATTAAAAAAGAGTATCTACTACCCAGTTCAAATGTAATCCAAACAGTGGAAATCACAATAATTAGTATTGAGCTCAAAGCAATTCATAAATGCATTTTTAACTAAGAACGTGTAATTGGGTACCCAAATCGATATGATAAATACAAAGAAAAAAGGAAGAGGTAGGGGAACCTGAGCAAGGACTGGTTTGGGTAAATTGGCGCCTTGAAAAAACGCAACAGCCTCTTCGCCACTGATCCGACCGTCCCGATCCATATCAGCTCTCTGGAAATAGGCCTCAAATTGATCCATATTCGGACTCTGCCCCGCCATTTCCCGAATATAAATCTAACAGTTCTCGTCTACAAAAACCCACCAATTATATTTCCTTAGTCTTTTGGATCGAATCCACGAATCAATCCGCAGATCGACAAAGATCCAAACGTTATCGGGTCATTCAACAGGCAAGGATCCAGCCTACAAGATCCGACAGCTCCACCGACGGCGATGGCGGGTCGGACCCGGTTCCGTGGAGAAATTGGGTTTTGGGGATAGGGCTACAGAAGGGGAAAAGTAGATAAATAATTTGATTTGATTAATAATAATAATCATAGAGTGATGACATCAGAGTTTGATGGAAGAGTGTGCCGATTATTTGTTGGAAATTGGACAAAAAAACAGTGTGCATCGGTTTTGGGAATGAATTTTTTTGGTATTTTGATTCACGCCGGGATTTGTTTTGGAAATTCTTTCTGTTTTTTGTTGGAAATTAACACGCAATGATTTATGAGATTACAACTATACCTCTCCAATGAACCGATGTTGTGTGGGTGTGGGGGTCTTGTTGGGGGTGGGGATTGAAAAATTATCTCCCCTTAAACGGTAAAAGAGTAAATTTAACCAATGGCCACATAACTTTAACTCGATTCTACTTGCCAGCTCTCAACTTAACCACCTAATTTTAAAAGGTATCTCAATACCCATTCTTCTTTCTATTATCTTACCTATCAACCACCCAATATTTAAAAATATATAATTATTAGTTGAACATTATACGTGGCAAATAAAAATATGATGTGGCAAATGAAAATATGATGTGACAAGTGAAAATATGACGTCTTGAGTGTTGAGATCGTTAACTCGACCAAATTATTAAAACACAAGCCAAACACACCCCATAATTACGGCATGTTCTCATATGAAAGCTTTCAATTGAAAATGTAGGGTGTGTTTGGGCTTGTGTTTTTAATTATTTGGTCGTAATTGCGATCTCAACATGCCACATCATATTTTCACTTGCCACATCATATTTTTATTTGCCACGCACGCAGGATGTTCAACTAATAATTATACATTTTAAACATTGAGTGGTTGATGGGTAAGATAATAGAAAGAATAGTGAAGCGTTGAGATACCTTTTAAAAGTAGTGGATAAAGTAATACGTGGTTAAAGTTTGGTGGCCATTGGTTGAATTTACTCAACGGTAAAAATATATCTGTTATCACATACTATTGGGTTAATTTCACCAACTACCTTAAAAATACTCAATTACCTTAAAATTTTAAAACGATCGTCCAATGTTGCGTGAATTGTCACTAAAGTATATATTTCTTTCACAAATGGTTATTCTCTTAAATTTATAACTTGAAATGGTAATGCCAAGCGTGATGATGTGGCGTCTGATAGATATTATTTATTGCATGGTAGTCATATACTTTATATAATATTTATTTTAGTCTCTATATTTTTAATTATTTTTAATTAAGTCCTCCAAAAATTACATCTTAGGTCCTTAATCTTTTTACATCTTTGCACTTTGGTCTCTAAATTTTCAATTATCTTTCAATTAAGTTCTCCAAAAATTGCATCTTAAGTTCTTCAACTTTATACATATTCAAACTTTGGTACCCTAAATCATTGATTTTAAAAGCCAAAATAAGTGCAATGTTAATAGTTAAAATAAGTACACTCTCAATTAAATTCTTGACTTTACATTCGGATTTTCACATAAACGAACAAAATAACATAATAAAATAATAAAACACTTGACAAAACTCACAAATATCCACTTTTAGTAGTCAAAATAAGTACAAAACCCGTACTTATCATCTGGAGTTGTCAATAAAATATATTTTTGTTAACTCTAAGTGATAATTTGTGAGTTCTATCAAGTAGTTTATTTTTTAATTATATTATTTTATTCGTTTAGGTGAAATTTTGAGTGTAAAGTCAAGGATTAATTGAAAGTACACTTATTTTGACCACTAAAATTATACTTATTTTGGCCACTAAAATTAAAAATTTAGGAGACCAAAGTTTGTAGATGTATAAAATTGAAGAATCTAAGATGCAATTTTTAGAGGACTTAACTCGAAAGATAATTGAAAATTTGAGGACCAAAGTATAAAGATGTAAAAAATTAAGGACCTAAGATACAATTTTTGGAGGACTTAATTGAAAGATAATTAAAAATATAGAAACTAAAATAAATATTATATAAAGTATATGAATTACCATGCAATAAATAAATGTCTATTGTATGCCACATATCATGCCTCAACACCATTTCGTATTATCTATACTAATTCTAAAAAAGTCCCTTAAAGGGATAAACATTTTTTGAACGATATTGTCCATCAAATAAATTATAATTCTTAAAATCGTCTTTCAATTAATATAATTTATTTTGGCTTTAATTTAAACTATTTAATACTATATAAATATTGCATTTTGATCATTGAAAGTGATTTATTTCTTTAAATTCTATTATATATTGTAATTAATGAAAATAAATAAAAATATACTAATAAATTTTTTAATATATTGAAATTATTATTTTTAATTGTAAACAATTAAAGAGTCAATCTTATTATGCACGAGAATTTAAGCAAATTTCTTCATCAACATAACAAAACAAGATGAATTTGACTTTGCATTTCGACTTACTTATTATTGATTCATACTTTCTTCCTTTGTTATTCGTCCTTTGATTTGACGACGTAAATGAAACGTTATAAATGTGAGTAAGAAACAAAAATTAAAAAAGTGTGAATACTTGTCTATATTGTAAGAATATTATTGACGGACATAAGTAAAATGAAAAGAACGTTCTATATACATTAATTAAATTAAATTAAAAATAAAAAAGGTTTCACACGTTAGTTCTAAACTATAATATATGTTTGGTGGGGGTTTAAAGATTTTGAAAAAAATTAATAAAATGTGTTGTTGAAAAGATGATAAAAGTTGTAGGTCTCACAAAATATGTAGTTGAAAATAAATTTGAGAAAAAAAAAAATTTAAAAAAAAGAACTGAATCAAACATGCTCGTAATCACTGTAATTTAATGTATTGAAAATAATATTTTTATCTCCATTTTAGTTTTGACAACTATGATTTGAATTTTAATGCGGTGATAAAAAAAAGTTACAATTTTTCTCATTCATTTCTTTTCTTTTTTTTTATTGAAATTCATTTCTCATTCCTTTTATCTACTTAATGCAAAAATAAAAATAAAAATTGATATCATTTTTTCACCTTCATATTTAATTTAATAGATTAAATGTTTAAAAAAATTATTTTCATCTATATCTATACTAATCTAAAATGAGCTTAAATGGAGAAACATTTTGGACCATTATACACTTACAAACTTTTTAAAATTCCATATTCATCTTTAGTATTCATTAATGTATAATTATTTTTGATATTTTATTTATTACTCTTTTATGTTTATTCTTATACATTAAATTTTCAACAATTTACTAAATATACAATTAAATTTTTTAAACATTTAATCTATTAAATTAAATGTAAAGGTGAAAAGATGATCTCAATTTTTTATTTTTTATTTTTACATTAAGTAGATAAAAGAATGAGAAATGAATTTCAATCAAAAAAATAAATGAATGAGAAAAATTGTAATTTTGTTTATCACCGCATTAAAATTCAAATCATAGTTGTCAAAACTGAAATGGAGATAAAAATATTATTTTCAATACATTAAATTACAGTGATTATGAGCATGTTTGATTCAGTTCTTTTTTTTAAATTTTTTTTTTCAAATTCATTTTCAACTACATATTTTGCGGGACCTACAACTTTTATAATCTTTTCAACAACACATTTTACCAATTTTTTCAAAATCTTTAAACCATCACCAAACATATACTATAATTTAGAACTAACGTGTGAAATTTTTTTCAATTTTAATTTAATTTAATTCAATTAATATATATAGAACATTCTTACCTATTTTCTTACGTAAAGTCAATAATATTCTTACTTTGTCAATCAACAATATTTTTACAACATAAACAAGTATTCACACTCCTTTAATTTTTGTTTCTTCTTACTCGCATTTATGACATTTCATTTACGTCATCAAATTAAACAAGTCTAATAAAAAAAATATATACACAAATAATATTGTTCATAAGGAACTACTACTTCAACAAATGTACAATATTATGTAGTCAATCATTACATTTTCTCACAATAAAATTAGTAATTATTAATTATATTATTAAGTAAAATACTGATACGAAGATCATTAATACTATAAGATTTGATATTAATTGTTCATCAATCATCAAAGTTTAAATCACCAAAAGGTCTTAACTGGGTTAAAGTTATTGTTGGTATTATCACTATATAAAACTCATATCTAATTGCAATTGTACTTAAATGAATGCAATTATCTTTTAATATTTATTTGTTACTCTTTTATTGTTCATTATTATCGTATATTAAATTTTTAACAAATTTGTAAATATTTAATATATTAAATTAAATATGAAGGTGAAAAGAGCGATCTTAAATTTTTTTGTCTTACGTAAATAAAAGAAATGAAAAATGGATTTAAAAAAAATAATGGGAAAATTGTAAATTTTTTTAATTATCGGATTAAAATTCAAATCATGAAGATGAAAATATTGTTTTGAATACATTGGATTACAATGATTATAGTTGACAACTAATATATGAAATTTTTTAATTTTTAATTTAATTAATAATTTTATATATATATATGAGAGAGAGAGAGAGAGAGAGATATATATATATATATAGTAGTTATATGTACGTGCTATGCACGTAAGTTGTCTGTGATAATCTATTAATAAAAAGCGATTGTGTTAATATAATTTTGATAGAAATTAAATATTTTTTGTATTTGTCAAATAATGAACTCATTAATTTTTGTAAAGTTATGTTGTTCCAATAGTGGGATTTTATTTCTAATTGTCCCATGCCTTTGCTAAGTTAAAAATTCTAACTCTTTGTTTAATAATCTAATAAGCTTAATAATCGGTTATAGGAAGCGTGACAAAAAATAATCTGTTCTTGGTATTTTCAGGTGAATCATCTTAGATATGCACGCATGAACTCTCAAAGATGCACAAAAATCCTCCCTTTTTCCTTGTGAATAATTTTAAATATTAAAAGTGAAAAAATATCTGAAATGTAAAAGCTCACCATTAAAAAATAAAAATAAAAATTATGAAGCAGTAATTTTTTCGAGTTACTATTCACCTCGAAAAAGTTTGTCGGTGAATAGTAACTCGAAAAACTTTTCAAATTTAAAAAAAAAAAAAAATCATGAGCGAGTAACTTTTTCGAGTTACTATTCACCTCGAAAAAAGTTTTGTCGAGTGAATAGTAACTCGACAAACTTTTCGAATTTTAAAAAAAAAAAAAAAAAAAAAATTCATGAACAAAGAACTTTTTCGAGTTACTATTCACCTCGAAAAAGTTTGTCGAACCGAATAGTAACTCGACAAACTTTTCGAATTTAAAAAAAAAAAAAAATCATCATGAGCGATAACTTTTTCGAGTTACTATTCACCTCGAAAAAAGTTTGTCGAGTTGAATAGTAACTCGACAAACTTTTTCAAATTTTTAAAAAAAAAAAAAAAAAAAATTCATGAGCAGTAACTTTTTCGAGTTATTATTAAGCTCGAAAAAGTTTGTCGAGTTGAATAGTAACTCGACTAACTTTTTCGAATTTAAATTTTTTCATTTATTTTTTTTTTTAAAGTCGAGTAACTCGACAAAAGTAAAAAAAATTTTTTTTTTTTTTTTAAAAGTCGAGTAACTCGACAAAAAAAAAAAATTTTTTTTTTTTTTTAAAAATTCGAGTAACTCGACAAAAGTAAAAATTTTTTTTTTTTTTTTTTTTTAAATTCGAGTAACTTCGACAAAAGTAAAAAAAAAATTATTATTATCATTATTTTTTTAAAGTCCAAGAATTTCGACAAAAGTAAAAAATAATTTTTTTTTTTTTTTAAATTCGAGTAACTCGACAAAAGGTACAAAAAAAAATTTTTTTTTTTTTTTAAAAGTCGAGTAACTCGACAAAAGTTTAAAATTTTATTTATTTATTTATTTTTTTCAAAATTCGAGTAACTCGACAAAATTTTTAAAATTTTTTTTTTTTTTTTTTAAATTCGAGTAAATCGACAAAATATAAAAAAATTTTTTTTTAAATTGAGTAACTCGATAAAAAATTTTAAATTTTTTTTTAAAATTCGAGTAACTCGACAAAATTAAAAAAAAAAATTATTTTTAAATTCGAGTAACTTGACAAGATTTAAATATATATATATATATATATATATATATATATATATATATTGTTGGTATTATCACTACATAAAACTCATATCTAATTGTAATTGTACTTAAATGAATGCAATTATCTTTTAATATTTATTTGTTACTTTTTTATTGTTCATTATTATCGTATCTTAAATTTTCAACAAATTTGTAAATATTTAATATATTAGATTAAATATGAAGATGAAAAGATAATCTCAAATTTTTTTGCCTTACATAGATGAAAGAAATGAAAAATGGATTTAAAAAATAATAATGGGAAAATTGTAAAGTTTTTTTTATTACCGATTAAAATTCAAATAATAGAGATGAAATTATTGTTTTGAATACATTGAATACAATGATTATAGTTGACAACTAATATATGAAGTTTTTTAATTTTTAATTTAATTAGTAATTATATATATATATATATATACATACTAGTTTTAAGTCGTAGTGCGTTACTTGGCGTGTAGCAATTATAACATTGTAGAATTTAGGACAAATAAATGAATATTATAGAATTTAAGACAAAATCCCACAAAAAAAAAAATGGTCGAATTGAGCTTTCAACAAAATTTAAGATAAATAAAAATGTTGAAAAGATATTACAAATTTCAGATCCCAGTACTCTTCCATTATATTGTGGTAACTTTTCTTTGTTTTTTTAATGTTGAGCTTATAGAATGCATTGGGGATATTCATTGACTTAATAGGTGATGAGATATAGTTTAGTGTTGCATCTAATAATTTATCGTAAAATTCTATAGTTTTTGGATTTCCTAAATATGTTTTTATTTTGAAATATTTTTTTTTTCCTTTTTGGGTTTTTGTCTAGTTAGTGACAATTTTTTTTTTTAAAATAAGATTAATGTTTAATATCATTTTGTCTAGTTACTCAACAAAGTCCTATTTGACAATTTTTAATTTTTTTTTTTTGTTGAGTTACTCGATATAGGGGGAAAAATATAATTTTTTGGGTTTTTTTGTAGGAAAAAAAAAATTATTTTTTTTGGTTGAAGAACTTGACAAAGGGAAAAAAAATTAATAATTTTTTTTCCCTTTGTCAAGTAACTTTCGACAAAGGTAAAAAAAAAAAAATCCCGACAAGGCCCAATTTTTTATTTATTTATTTTTGTCGACTTTTTCCATTTTTTTCTTCCTATTCCAATAGGATGTTTCGCAAGCATTTTAGTAAGCGAAACATGCCGTCGAACTATCAAATTTTGATATGTGGTAGTTACACGAGTATTTTATGTTTCTGAAAATTTCATCTTGTTGGGTGATCGTTTTCTATGTCAAAAGAATTTTTTTTTAATCCATGACTAAGTAAAGAAATTTTAGTAACACTAACTTATTTTGGCCATTTGATTTTATTTTTGGTTAAAAAATTAAGATTTTCTGAGTTAAAAAAAAATTAAATCTTTATCGGGCAACTCGACGACAATTTGTTGAGTTACAATAAAAAATTAAAAATAAAATCAAGACTTTTTCGAGTTAATCTTTTGATTGAATTTTTTTTGTAATGACTTTGTCGAATCTTTTGAATTTTTTTTTTTTTAGTTTGTCGAGTAACTCGACAAAATTTTTGGATATTTTTTTTTTGACTTTCTCGAGTAACTAGAGAAAGTCTTTTGATATTTTTTTTTTTTACTTTCTCGAGTTATGGGAATTTTTTTTTTAATACTAACTTTGCCAAGTTATGAGGCAAAGTGGGAAAAAGGGAAAAAAAAATTTCAAAACTTCACTTAGTCATGAATTAACAAAAATTCATTTGACATAGAAAACGATCACCGAAAAATATGATAATTTCAGGGAACATAGAATACTCATGTAGCTATCACATATCAAAATTTGATAGTCCGGCGGCATGTTTACGCTACTAAAATGCTAACCAAAACATCCTAGTTAGTTTTTCAGATTCATGTTTGTCACGGTTTACAAAATTGTCCATAAATTGAGTTATATAACATGAAATTATGTGAAACCAAAGCCAATGGTTAGGTAACCCATAGGGCTACCGTCTCCAACTGGTATTATGTAAAAATACTTAATATATAAGGTGCGAGTAAATTCTTGAGTTGGACAACAGGAACTGCATCTTAGAGAAACATGAAGTTTAGCAAAACCTTTCAAGTTCACATCATTAACATGTAACCAAAACATGGGAATCCACTAAAACTATCACAAAACCAAGGTCCACAAAAGTTTAAGAAGATATTTACACTATTTAAAGCTTTTTGATTGGTTTATAATAGCAATTCCGACGCCGAGCGGTATAAATCCGAAAAAGCGACCTAGGAGGTTTCGCGGTGAGCATTTTAGTATGCCTAAACATGCCGTCGACTACCAATTTTTGATATGTGGTAGCTACCTGAGTATTCTATGTCCCCTGAAAATTTCATATTGTTCGGTGATCGTTTTCTATGTCAAACAAATTTTTGTTACTCCATGACCAGGTGAATTCCCTTTTTTTTTTATTTGTTGTGTGACTTTTTGGTTTTTTTTTTTTTTTTGTAATTTGCAGTTTTGGTCCACAACATTTTTAATTTATAACAAATTTACTCATAATCTTTTTTTTTTGCATTGACCATCCCCGACCTTTGAATTTTGTTTCAAATTTTGTTTTGTCTTTCTCTTTAAATGAACAAAATAAAAACTAATAACAACAAAATAAAATAAAATTGTAAATATTTTATTTTTACTGGACAACATTTTTTTAAATTTTTCCTACATATGTTTTTTATTTTGAATTTTTTTTTTTTTTTTGGGTTTTTGTCGCGTTAGTCGACAAATTTTTTTTTAAAATAAGATTAATGTTTAATATCATTTTGTCCGGTTACTCAACAACGTCCAATTTGAAAAATTTTAACTTTTTTTTTTGTGTCGAGTTACTCGATAAAGGGGAAAAAAATATAATTTTTTGGGTTTTTTGGTAGGAAAAAAAATTTAATGTTTTTGGTCGAATAACTCGACAAAGGAAAAAAAATTAATTTTTTTTCTTTTTTGTTCGAGTAACTCGACAAAGGTTTAAAAAAAAAAAATTCCCGACAAGGCCCAATTTTTTTATTTTTTTTATTTTGTCGACTTTTTTCATTTTTTCCCCTCCCTATTCCAGTAGGATGTTTCGATAAGCATTTTAGTAAGCCGAAACATGCCGTCGGAGTATCAAATTTTGATATGTGGTAGCTACACTAGTATTCTATATTCTGAAAATTTCATCTTGTTCGGTGATCGTTTTCTATGTCAAAAGAATTTTTTTTAATCCATGACTAAGTGAAATTTTTTTAGTAACACTACCTTATTTTGGCCATTTGATTTTTATTTGATTTTATTTTATCATTTGGGATTTTTTTTATTTTTTATTATTTATTTTTTTAATACTAACTTTGTCGGGTTATGAGGCAAAGTGGGGAAAAAAAAAAAAAAATTCAAAACTTCACTTAGTCATGGATTAACAAAATTCATTTGACATAGAAAAGCGATCACCGAAAAATATGAAATTTTCAAGGAACATAGAATACTCATGTAGCTACCACATATCAAAATTTGATAGTCCGACGGCATGTTTCGCTTACTAAAATGCTAACCGAAACATCCTAGTTAGTTTTTCGATTCATGCTGTCACAGTTTACAAAATTGTCCATAAATTGAGTTATATAACATGAAATTATGTGAAATTAAAGCCAATGGTTAGGTAACCCATAGGGCTATCGTCTCCAACTGGAATTATGTAAAAATACTTAATATATAAGGTGCAGATAAATTTTTGAGTTGGACAACGTAAAGCGCATCTTAGAGAAACATGAAGTTTAGTAAAACCTTTCAAGTTCACATCATTAACGTGTAACCAAAACATGGGAATCTACTAAAACTACCACAAAACCAAGGACCACAAAAGTTTAAGAAGATATTTACACTACTTAAAGTTTTTTATTGGTTTATAACAATGATTCAGTGCACCGAAGCGGCATAAATCGAAAAGCGACCTAGGAGGTTTCGCGGTGAAGTACTTTAGTATGCCTAAACATGTCGTCGGACTACCAATTTTGATATGTGGTAGCTACCTGAGTATTCTATGTCTCCTGAAAATTTCGTATTGTTCGGTGATTGTTTTCTATGTCAAAGAATTTTTGTTACTCCATGACCGGTGAATAAAATTTTCAAAATAAGGGCAATGTTACTAAAATTTTCTTCACCCGGTCATGAAGTAACAAAATTTGTTTGACATAGAAAACGATCACCGAAAAATATGAAATTTTCAGGGAACATAGAATACTCATTTAGCTACCACATATCAAAATTTGATAGTCCGATGGCATGTTTCGACTTACTAAAATGCTCACCGAAACACCCTAGGCAGTTTCTCAGATTCATGCGATCATGATTTACAAAATTATCCATAATTTGAGTTATATAACATGAAATTATGTGAAACCAAAGCCAATGGTTATGTAACTCATAGAGCTATCGTCTCCAACTGTAATTATGTAAAAATACTTAATATATAAGGTGCAGCATATTTTTGAGTTGGTCAATAGAAAGTGCAATTTGGAGAAACAATTCACCCGGACATGGAGTAAAACAAATTTCTTTGACTTAGAAAACGATCACCGAACAATATGAAATTTTCACGGAACGTAGAATACCCATGTAGCTACCACATATAAAAATTTGATAATCCGACGACATGTTTTGACATACTAAAATGTCTTGAAACATCCATGGCGGTTTCTCAGATTCATCTTTGTCGTAATTTACAAAATTGTCCATAACTTGAGTTATATAACATGAAATTATGTGAAATCAAAGCCAATGGTTAGGTAACCCATAGAGATATCGTCTCCAACTAGAATTATGTAAAAACACTTAATGTATAAGCTGCAGCAAATATTTAAGTTGGACAACAAAAACTGCAGTTTAGAAAATAATGAAATTTACCAAAACCTTTAGGAATCGATTGTATTTCGTCCTTTGTTCTCCATAGCAACTGGAGATAAAAAAAGCACCAAAATTAATGACTTATTAAAGGAAAAATGAATATATCTTTACTATAATATATAAGAAGTCAATAATTGTGGCTAAAAGGCACTAATATATATATATATATATATATATTAAAATAAATAAAAGAAAAGAAAAGATGAAGAAGTCAAAAATGCGGCCAAAGATATTACTTTAATATAAAAAAGTGTCAAAAGATTAGGACAAAAGGGTGAGATTTGGACGAAATTAGGAATACTAAATCAATAAAACGACGTCGTGTTGGTTGAAGGGTGAACAGTAAACAGATGGTAGACACTTATATTACAGTAAGGATATATATATATATATATCTCACATATATATATATATATATATACA
This sequence comes from Forsythia suspensa, assembly GCA_023638005.1. Lineage (NCBI taxonomy): Eukaryota > Viridiplantae > Streptophyta > Magnoliopsida > Lamiales > Oleaceae > Forsythia > Forsythia suspensa. Next base: position 12,726,398 of record CM042672.1, read on the forward strand.
CATATATATATATAGAGAGAGAGAGAGAGAGAGAGAGAGAGAATTGATCCTTAGTTTTTGTTTCTCACTTACATTTATATCGTCAAATTAGACGCGCTAAATAAAAAAGAAATATACAGAATATTCTTTAGAAGGAGTTACTACTTTAACAAATGTATAATATTATATAGTCAATCATTACATTCTCTCCAATAAAATTAATAATAATAATTATTATTATTATTTTTGTAAAAAACACAACCACGAAGATCCATAAATAGTACATCATTAATTCCATACGATTTGATATCAATGGTTCGTCAATTATCAAAACTCAAATCACCAAAAACTTTTCACTGAATTCACTATTCAGTATTACCACTATATAAAACTCATATTTGATTGCAATTGTACTTAGATGAATGTAAATAAAATATCGACATTGAACAATACAAAACAATATATTATCAACAATCATATTTTTTTTATATTTATTGCAACTGCTACTTTAATAATTTAATTATTAACAATAAAAAAATTTAAAAATATTAAAAATTAATAATATGATTACAAAAGCACGTGCAACGCGCGCGTTTCTAACTAGTTATTAATTCTAAAAGTCCCTTAAAAGGAGAAATATTTTTGGACGATATTATCCCTCAAATAACTTAAAATTCTTAAAATCATCTTTCTATTAATATAATTTATTTTGACTTTATTTTAACCTATTTAATACTATATAAATATTGCATTTTGATCATTGAAAGTGATTTGTCTCTTTAAATTATATTATATATTGTAATTAATGAAAATAAATAAAAATATACTAATAAAAATTTTAATATATTGAAATTATTATCTTTAATTGTAAACAATCAAAGAGTCAATCTTATTATACATGAGAATTTAAGCAAATTCCTTCATCAACATAACAAAACAAGATGAATTTGGCTTTACATTTCGACTTTCTTATTATTGATTCATACTTTCTTCCTCTATTATTCATCTTTGTTTTTTTATTATGCTAGGAATATTTTTTTCCTCGCAATGACGATTTTTAATCTTTGATAATTAGTTTGATAGTAATGTGGTAATAATAGATGTGTTAATTTTCCATGAATGATTCACTAATTTTAAGAATATATATGATGGTAATATTCATTTAAATTTTGATTTCTATATCTTTTTTTCTTGATTTAGAATAATTGTTCGATATAAAAATGTTAATTATTGTGGTAGTCTTGATAACAAATGGATTTAAGCTCGAATGATGTTTTATGTCATTTTGTAAGCAATTAAACGTATATTTATTGTGGAAGAACGAGTTAGAACAAGGAGAATTGGTGTTACTCTAACTCTTTCAAGCACGCGGCTGAGGAAGACATAACTTGGATAAAGTGAGTCATGTTATGTATAAGGTGAAGGTAAATCTCGCATAATAAGTGATTTTATGTGATGAGTTAAAATCATTGTCCAAATATCTGGTTGTTTTGAATTTTCTTGAAATTTAATAATATTTCAGATGGAATTACGGGAAAGAATGCATGAAGAGAACAAAAAAACTCCTTAATTTATGAGTGCATTAAAACTGAATGGATATTGCAATAGAAAATTCTTTTTTATCTTATGTCAAAGAATTTTGAGATTCTTTTTCTGAGAAATAATTACCTAAAAAGGCTAAATATTTTATTTTCGTGTGCTTTTATAATGATATAAATCTGGAAAATCAATGAAAAATTGTGTTATACTTATATTTACTATTTTCATGTATTTTAGAATTTGATACTAATTTTCATAAAAGAAAGTTGCATTTTCTGATATGTCATTAGATATATGCTTTAAAATATAATTAAAAGAGTATCAATAATCTTTCAAACTTAACATTCACGTAGGCCATGTATTTTTTAATGAACCACATGTTTTACCAAAGAAGTTTGAATATAATTCCTTAGTTGATCATAATCATTGATGAACTTATGATTAAAAATAAGTTTCATTTAAGTGTTATATTCATCGATAATTTTAAAATAAAAAAATCATAATATATTACAAAATCATGTGCAACGCACGTATTCTTAACTAGTAAATTTAAGGGAGTGACCGTTTATGAAATGAATATATATACTTTAGTGACCACCACTGCAACTTTTGAACTTTAATGACCGGTTTAAAATTTTAAGGTAACTTCAGTGGCCATTGGTAAAATTAACCCCATACTATTTGTTAATTTGTTTATGCTGGGAGAAAAGAAAGTTACTTATTTTAAAGTAATTTTATTTTACTTTAAAATAAATAATTTATTTATTTTTAAGTTACATGTTTCTCATTAATTAGCTCGTTTGAGAATTTGAATTATATATTTTATGTATCTTGAATTCTTGTAAAAATAGTGTTGTAAAGATTTCTTGGCTTATTCTTATCTTTTGTCCATACTTATAATTGTATTTGTTTAATTGTATAATAATCAACTTCGACCAATAAGAATTTGACTTTCAACCAATTTTAAGAGATAGAAAGAAGATATTGAGATTCAACTTGATTCGATGAATCTTGACATAGTTTTACATGAGAACAAACCTCCTGAACCAACTGAAGCAAGCTCTACTGGTGAGAAAGCTAAGTATGAGAAGTGGAAAAAGACAAATCGATTGTACTTAATGAATAATGAAGATGTCAATTTCTCGTAATCTCATTGGTGTTGTACTTAAGATAGACAAAGTTAAGAATTTTGTTATGATATAGTTGAGAAGTACAAGTCATGTGAATGGCAGAAACTAGAGTGCTCATGAATATGTTAACAAGAATGAAGTATTTGGTGTGGGTGGTGTTAGAGAATACATCATGAAAATGGTCGACACAAGTTCTAAGTTGACTCGACTCGAGATCCCTATTGCTGAGTCTTTTCTTGATCATCGCGCTCTTAATTCATTGTCTTCACAATTTGACCAACTGAAGACATCGTATAATGCTCAAAAAGATAAATGGGATACATATGCAATGCAAGCATCGAAATAAAGAGCAATACCTTAACCTAATTCTATTGATTTACTAGAATACGTAAAAGAGGTCGTCTTCTGGAATGAATCCAAATTTTGTATAATTAATTCAAAAACAACAGAAAAACTACAAAGCCTTAACTTGAATTTAAATAAGAAAACCCTAATCTTACATAAAGGAAAAAAATGCAATTGACCTTAACTAAAAAATATTTGAAGTGCATGAAAAAAAATGAAAATAAAACAAAACATTGAAATTAATTTTTACCAGTTTCTGTTACCTACTACATTATTCTCCGGGTTGGAGGAGATTCATCATCAAGTCGTGTTCCACTGACTTCTTACGATACCACAATGAGCGTCGTATACAAGGTCTTGTGTGTATTATACTTACCTCTGAGTCTCAATGGTCAACGATGGATACACTACGAACTCATGAGTCTCGATGGCAATGATGGATCCACAATCACTGGATTATGCACGTGTATTTGTCCATATTACTTTGAGCTCATATGTTTAGGTCCTATGCGTGATTGGATGTACATGTCATGCCCCATCATATTTATTGACATTATTGTTCACGCATGTTATGCTTTCGTACTGTAGATATATGCGAGATTGAAGGAAGCTAGAAAAACACCAGAAGGTCTATTAGAGATATGTAGGACTATGTCAGTATTACTTTTGGGGTAGGTTAAATTGATACATGTGACCCTTTTATTATAGAATGTCCATTATGTAATTGTTTTAAATACATTATTACTTTTGAGTGCTAGGGCGTTATAGTTCACACGGTGGCTCCTATCAACAAAAGACATATACTCTTTAGACGTTTAGATTCATAGATCTCCTCAGTAGGCTGCATAGGCTGTAACAGAGTAGAAGTGTGAGCATGCAACGGGTAAAGTCAATGCGGATGTATAGATATTGATTGTGATACTGATAGATGGTGCATTGCAGCAGCAACATCTAAATAAAGCTCACGAGTGGAGGTTCACTTAGCCAGATACCACACAATAACTGATTATGGGAAATCAACATATGTTTTTTGAGCGATCTCTAGTTGGCTAGGTAGGAACGGCAAATCATAAATAAGAGTCACATATAAATTATACACGAGTAGTAGTTGTGCTAGAACACGTTCAATACTTAGATGGATGATGTTCTATCTTGTTTGGGAGAATGTTTGTCTAGTCACACTTTACAATCACTCTGGGATTTTATTTTTTTTTTTACAAGTTTAACATTGAGAACAATCTAAGTTTGAGAAATGTCTATTTGTGTGTGTGTGAGGGGGGGGGGGGGTGGGGGTGGGGGGGGGGTCGTCATTATCAGTTTGTGGTGTTTATCTGTTGCATAAAACTTAGAAAAATTCCACAAAAAGTGAAAATTTTGAAAAATTTAACAATTATTTTTATTATTATGTCATGACTCATCACCACCGAATAACCCGTCCAAAACTCAAAAAAATTCCACCGGAGAACACCACCGGATCTGCGCCGGTCATCTTCCTCGCAGATCCGGTGGATCTTGAACCAGATCTGCGCGACCGATCCGCGCAGATCCAGCAGAATCTGCGCAGGATCTGTGCGACTCCGGTCAGGTGGGTTGAAGGACGATGATGGACAAAAGGAAAACGAAATGGTGAATGTGAGCCAGAAGAGGGTGAGACGCAGGATTTCGAAGGACTTTGGATATTATGAAAAGAAGAGCTTTAGAGAGTACTGTGGAATTGGAGATTGAGGGGCTTAGAGCATTGAAAAATGATGATTTGGAGATAATGCCGGTGGAAGATTCAGATTTATACGATTTTGACAAGGATAGAAGAGGGAGGAGCTTTAATAAAGAACAAATGTGGGCTGTATATGACGACGATGATGTAATGCCAAGGCACTATGTACTGATTGATGAAATTGTTTCTGTGAATCCGTTTGGGTTAGATGAACATATAACGTCAATGATGAAGAATTGACATACCTGTGCTTTGATTCTTATAAATTGTCAATTTGTGCTTCATTTTTGCTTAATTCATGGGTTAAATTTATCCTATGTGAAATTCTTCAAAAAAAATTGAGCACGTAGCCACAATTAAACACATGTTTGGAAAATTAGTGCAAATGGTCCCTTAACCTTTTCTCTTATTGTGCAAATGGTCCCTACCTTTATTTTTAGTGGAGTGATCCTTAACCTATCTATTTAAGTGCGTAATTGGTCCTTATTTAATAAAAAAACAAATATGTCCTTATTTTTATTTAGAAAAATTTTCAATTGGATTCCTAACATTTGTCAAAATACAAATGAGTTCGATACTTTTATTTTTTAAAAAAAATTAAAAGAAACTAACAAATTGATAATATACTAAATTATTTTGTATATTTTACGAACTATTATAAAATAACTAAAATTTAAGCTCATAATTATTAACAAACGTGTTAATTAAAATTATTTTATTATTATTAAGTAATCATTATAATTTAAACTTTAATTTTATCATTACAACATAAAAAAAAATACATTTGTCACAAACTTAATAATCAAATATTATTATTTCATTGAACTATTCGTTTATTAACTACAAATATTAGAGTTCAAATTGTATTCTTCATATTTTAATTTATCGTTTTATTATCGTTCAAAAATAAAGAATAGAAAATGTGTAAATTAATTTTTGTTAGTATTTTTATGTTAAAAATAATAATAAGATTAGTTCAATGTCATAAAATTATATACGCCATTTTGTTATTTATTTAACTTAATTTTTATTCAAATTTTTCACATCACATAACAACTACATATACCTAAAAGCATAATAATTTTATATTTTTTCTTATGAAAAATTTATTTGACACTAATTTGTAGTGATATATTTAATAAGCTAAATTAAATATTGTTTAATAAATGTATCGGACTTATTTACATATTTTACAAAGGTTAGAAATCCAATTGTAATTTTTTAAAACTAAAATTAAGGGTATTTTTATCCTTTTTTTTTTAATTAAATAATGACCAATTGCGCACCTAAATGGATATGTTAGGGACCACTCCACCAAAAATAAAAAGTTAAGGACCATTTGCGCCAATTTTCCCACATGTTTTGCTAACTTAGAGATGGTTTAGGTGAATTTAGCAACTCTTAAAGACCTCTTTGAATTTTAAACTACGGTACTAAAATAACATTTTTAATAAGTTTGGAGAAGCTGAAATGTATGTTAAAGAGTGTTTTAGAGAGTCGGTAGCAATTAGTTCTAGTTTGTAATATAAGGTTGAAGTTGTTTAGTTGAGAAGTTTGAATCGAACATTGACAATATACTAGAATTGTGATCTCATCTGTAGTCCTAAGAAAATACTTTGCACTGGATAGGCAAGTCCAATTGAAAAAAGCTACATAAATTGAAGAGTGAAAAGCTATCCTTGAATAATTTGGTCATAGTATAACCGATATGTAGGTCATAATCAACCAGGGAAGTTGGCAACCGTAGTGATAAAGTGAAAAGCTATTGATTATGAAGAAAAATCAATAAGTTAGTGCATAAACGAAATATGTATTGCAATGCTTGACTAAGTCTTGTGCACTAAAGCATGGATCTAAATAAGAGTTTAGTTTTCGATCAAAAAAAAGAAAAAGAAAAAAAGAGTTTAGTTTGGCTTGATTCGTTTAAGATTGATACTAGGCTTTTAAAAGCCAAATAAGTTAGAATAGGATTGATAAGTTATCGACCATCAAATTGGTCAATTGCTCAATTTCTCAAATTTAGCTTTTTCCAACTATTATGAAGAATAATAATAAGTGTTTATAAGACCCACCCACCTTGTGTGGGACACCATAGGGGATAACTTATTTGATCTTGAGAACAATGAGATCTACACGAGTGAAGAGAGTGCAAAATTGACTAACGGGAGTCAGAATTGAAAGGGCTAGAGATTCAAAAGACCATTGTTTTGCTTAAACCAATCAGGTTACAAGAAGCATTTGAGAATGGCTATTCACACACACACTCAAAGAAAGTAATCGTGGGATTGAGTAGGACGCTTGGATTATACTATATATCATGAAGATGTTTGGAAATTTATTTGAATCATATACTTGGGAGGTATATTTGAGATACATGCTTTGTGAAATTCAACTGAGTGGCATTGTCGTGGGTTTTTTTTTTTTGCTCGAAAACTAGCAAAAGTTTAAATTTGGACTGTTGATAAGTGTAAGATTTACACTTATTATATTCTTTAATATTGTACTGATGTTAGTCATTTGACTCGCTTTTCTATTGATATTTGTTGTGTTTTCATTGTTTTAGGTTTACCCTAATGTTTGGACAAAGAAAGAGTAGAATTTCTATAAGAAAATAAAAAACGACCCAAGTGAAGATTTGGCGTGCAACAAGATTCTATGCCTATTTTTCTTGTGGCTGCACAAAAACCTCCTGATTGTGTTGTGGACACTACATCAGTTTCGCAGTCGCAAGGAGGAAAATTTGAAGCCCGAATTCTGATCAACTTGTGGAGAGAGATGGATAACACTTCTTCCGTCTCAAAAAGACAGACTTGTTTTCTTTTTCATCCGTTTCAAATTAAAGGTCACTTTTTCTTATTGAGAATATAGTTGATTTCTTAATTTTCTAATATGCCTATATTTAATGCGTCTTGTTATCAACAAAGTATTAACTAACATTAATAGAGTAACGATATTAATATAAGAATATATTAGAAAAAGCGTTAATAAAATCTATTATTACAACTATAAGAACTACTTTTTATTAATTTTTGTAAAAATATAAGTAAGTTTATCTTTTTTAGACGGATGAAATATTTAATTATTTTTGGTATTGACGAAGCTCTCAACTTGTAATGCTTAAATTTTTAACCGTGTTTTTTTCTCCCAATAAATTACAAGTGTACCATTTACATGGAGTTCAACGTCATCACTTGTTATTATGCCTTTTATATGCTTCTTATCTATATTTACATCTTGTTTGGAATTGATTTTAAAGTTCAACTTATGATTTTCAAATAATTAGAAATTATTTTAAATGTTTTATAAAATTTTAAAAAAAAATTAATTATAAAAACATATATATCATGTGAGAGCAGATTTTTGAAAAGCAACAAAAAGTAACTTTTCAAATTTTACTTTTAACTTATCTAAATATCTATAATTAAAATGTCAATTTTAACTTTAATTAATTAAATTAATTCATTCTCTGCTCTACAAACTATACTTTTATTTTATAATTTTATAAATTTTAAGATTTAATAGATATTAATTTTTTTTTTACTTTAAAATAACCATAGAGAATATATTGTCTTAAAAAATATTTGATAATATTACATATTACTGTAAAAGTGAAAATAAACTTTACAATATTACAAATAATAATAATAATAAAAAAAAAAATCAATATAATGAATATAAATTTTAGTAATTGTATAGAAACATAGTAATAAATCATTTTTATTTACAAAATACTAAAATAGTGATTTTTAATCACACAATAACTCTAAAACAAAAATTTATCAAACACTTAATTGATTTTACCCACAATCAATTCTTTCATCACCACAATAAAAACTGATTATCCTAAAATTACAAGAATACGAAACCAAACCTTATTCTTGACATCACTATTTGTGAATTCTTGACATCACTATTTGTGAAAAAGGAAAGAGATTGAAAAATGAAAATTGCGAAGACATCTTGAGTAATTGGTTATTACAAAGGGAAATGCTACTTGTACATATACATGTTACATAAATGTTTACAGATGTTGATGTGGCGTTCCATTATATCGCGAAAAAATGATATTAACAAAATATCATGATATTTTGAATCAAAAATTAAGAATTACAAAGGCCATTTCACCCCTTTCACTCTCAGTTTTTGTCCGCCAAAAAATTAGAAGTATGTAAATCCATCACCGGCGACATTTCTTCTCCACCGCCTCCATCATCGCCGACGAAGTCTACATTGACGGACACAGGTAAAACTTTTGTTAACAAGTTAATCTTATTGAAACTTTGAGAACAAATAAAGCCATATAAACCATATTGCATTCGAAAACAGATTTCCAAAATAGAAATTAAAATATTGTTATACGTGGTAAAAATCCTAAACTGGTCTGCAAAATTTCAATACTACCATAAACTGATCTTTGTGACTTTGTCCCGTTGTATACAGCAAAATTCCTATGAAAACATTAGTGGATTAGCTTTAGGTAATACTAAGATTCAACTAACCCTAATTACAAAATAGAGTTCGAATTTTTCATGAGAAAAAAATTCAAGAATCCAACAAAACTCAAATAATGCCATACTCACCGGTGGGGATTTGGAGTTCGTCGGAGATATGAATAAGTCTCCAATGGAGTATTGGGATTCGCCGGAATTGAGTTGCAAATGATAAGCTGGATTTTCTTTCCCTTGTTCTTCCTGTGGATCCATTTTTCTTTTCTTAGCTGATTCCTCTAAATTTCCTTTTTTGTACTAAGGTAACATTTTTCTGTTTGTTACCTCTTTACCAGTTCTCGCAAGACTCCCAATTCAAACAAATTTCAAAAGCATCCTTAGAAGGAAAGACTAGTCTGGACTAATTTCTCTCCAAAAGTTGGGAATTGGAAGACAAGGGTATAATGGTCATTTAGGAAATATGCCACATCATCTGTAAACCTTTCTGTAGCATGTATCTGTAGAAGTAGCATTTCCCTATTACAAATGAGACACTTCCTCTCCTTTTAAAAATTACAAAGTAATAGTGCTGAAATTATAATTTGGTGATAAATATATAAATAAAAATAGATTGTAAATTGTGAGTCCTACGAAATATGTGGATAGAAAGTATGTTTGATTTAAGCAGCTCCAAACATTGTGCTTACATCTCTGTTTTTCACAACAAATTTCCTAAAACGGTTATCAAGGCATTTCTTTCTTTTGAAAAAGAAAGTGTACCTAAACTACCCTTGAAAAAAATTATGAAAGGTTGCTTGAGTACATTTTTATAACACATTGACCTCAATGGCTGGGCCTCTTAAACTGTAATATACAATTGTAATGGAAAGAATTCCAAACATGAATATCCAACTGTAATCCAAATATGCAAGCCACCACTGAAAGTCGAATATAACATTTGTTAACTATTACAGATTCAGAATGCAAAGCATGTATCATATGGAAGCTTCGAGTTCATCTGACGTTATTGCTGCTCCATTCGGTTCATCGTCTGCATGAAGTTGAGCAGAAACATCATCTATGGCAGAATTCAGCTGGGCAATCTTTTCGGTTAGTATCTTGCGTGTCCTCTGTTTTGAACAAAACAAGCTAGTTGATATTCTCTGTCAATAGAAACCATAGCACAAACAAAATTCCTACTGATTAAGGATGTAATAGCAAAAAGAGTCTTTTCTCCTCTTTTCTTTTTTTCTTCTTTCTTTCCCCTATTCCTCACATTTCGAATTGATTATTTTTATTTCAGATCAGATAACCACTCGTTTCCTTTTTCCAAAATATCCCTAGTTAAACAATTAATGTACTTGTCAAATAACCATTCTATCCCATAAAGCAACCTCCAAAGCCACCACCATCACTATAACCATCTTCTTCTTCCACAGAACGACTACCATTGACCTCTAAAAGCACACTACAAGTACAAAAAACCTTCAGAAAAAGTAACAGTTAAAATGCCACCACCCAACCGCGCCTCTTTCCGTTTCATCTCATTGTACTTAACATCAATAGAAGTATAGAACCATCAAAACAAATTTTGGATCACTGGTTGGCTGTCAGAATGTGAGAGCATGTCCAGATAGACTGTTTCATGGAGCACCCACAAGGGATCCTAGAAAGGTCAAAATGGCTTAAGTGGATTTTTAACATGGGGGTTTGAGTAGTAGTTTCTGTTCCAACACGGTAGGTGCCTGGCAGTTGAAGGTGGTAGATTTGAGTAATGGTTTGCGTTACATGCACTCTTCTAGGCTCAAGGATCCATTATGGAAACTCCATGCTTAAACAAGATATAAATAGTGAGTCCTTCATAAGCATAAAAAGTCAGATTTTTTATGAGTCCGACACTTGGACGCGTACTTGTACTCGTACATGACTCCATGTAACATAGCTTGTGTTCACCATTGGTGTTTCTGGATTTTGGTTCAATGGTAATTCAGAGAGGAGGTGGTTTTGAGCCATGGATTAATTGGTAGTGGCAGTGATTTGATTAGGTGGATCACAGAATTAGCTTAAACAGAGATTGAAAAAAGTCGGTTTGGCTTCTGATGGCATCACAAAATTAGCTTAAATAGAACTTGAAAAAAGTCAGTTCGGCTGGTTCTTCAGAAGGATTGATGGGTTCAAGAGTCACTGAGCAGGTTTTATTTTGGCTAATAAAGGAATAACGGTAAGGTCACAACTTTCAGGGTATTAATTCGAATCCTTAAAAGTTTGTCCCAAATCTAACGAGGACATTCAGGGAACTATTCTTTATGTTATTTATTTCATCTGACATGTTTTTCAAGTCAACAACTTGCCAAACAACATTTTGCATAAGGAGGATTAAGAGGTGTTCAAGACAGTTCGATATTAAAGGCTAAATTCATTCTTAACATTACATCTTGTAGACCGATAATGCAGTGGGTGGCATACATTGCTTTGCTGATTATCAGGATGAATTGTATGTCATCAATACCAATACAAGTCAACAGGATGTATCATGCAGAGGACCTTATTGTCCATGATACTAGAATAATCCACTCTAACAAAAAGAAAAATGAACTATTGAATACTTCCACAATGCTTTAACAAAAACCTTTGAGAAGTACAAGCATGAAGAGATAAGATTCAAATGATCTAGAGGGTAATCAAAGCCATCTAAAAGGATGAATCATCTGACGCCCAAAAATAACATAATGGAGTCTATCCTTTCAGGAATGGCATCAGTGGAAGAAGTCCACTTCCAACCTTTCACTTTTTCCCCACCAGTGCTGTTTGAGAACTAACAAAACTTAGAAAACCAGGACTACGCAGAGCTAAACACAAGTGGTCATTTCACTACCAGGATTATTAGAGCTAAAGACAAGTGCTTTTTCCCTTCGGTAATGTTGCCAGCATACAAAGTTCTCATTGCACCTATAGAAATAATTGGAAGCTCCGGAAGGACTATGGATTCAAAACACAGGTTATAAGGATAAGGAGAAAGATTGGCAAGAAGATACAAGAGGACAAAATTAAACACGCTTCAATATATGCTACTATCTAAGTGCGCACACTTATACCCAATAGTTTTTTTATTTATTCAGGTGTAAAGAATATGATCTGCATAAGCGCGGGCAGCAGTGTAATAAAGTGAACCAACCAAAACAAGAAGACGGGTGTTACAGATGGCCTTTATACAAAAACCAAGGAATGTCCGGGGGAGAAAGAGTTAATTTGCACTCAACATGGCTAACAGCAGAAAATGAAAATTGTGACGCAAAGTTTGTCCCAAAGGAAACATAAAGAAAAAATCACGTAATCAAGTAGAGACATTTTTAGAACAAGTTCTCACCTCCAAAGCTTTCTCTTCATCATATATAAATTTTGGGAGCTTTCTCATCAGATCTTTTCTATCTGCTCCAGCTAGTGCCTTGCTTATCTGCAAGATAATGTGGTGTCAGTATAATATACAACCACTTGAATTGTTAAGCAGATTAGAGCCCAGAAGCACAGCGAATAGATAAAGCCCCTCTTTGAAACCCGCTGTTTAATCAGTAAATGTGGCAACTGGTGGTAACGTATGCAAATAGTTGATTCCGTGAAAGAAACCTCCCTCTTAAATAAGGAATTTCTAGCCCTCTTTCTTCAGTCATTGATAGAGATCCCTAGCTATTGTTTCTTATACTCGGGTCAATCGACCATAACCACTTCCAGCAGGAATCGATAACTGGTGATGAATACTAGTCTATGTGGTTGTGGGCTACTGCTACATTATCCAATTGAGTTGATATGCACTTTTATTCATTGGACAATGTGGTATCTGCCACATAAACTGGTGTTGATCATCAGTGGTGATGAATAGCAATATTCCAGTCCCATATCTCACACCCCATCCTCTGATTTCTCATAATACTCAACTTTATGCCACATACTGGAAGAAAACTAATCTGACTCGATGAACCAAAAACTAGGTAATATATCCATACCTGGGGAGCATATATACGCAACCCAATGCTCCAACAAGAAGCCCTCCCAGTACAAATCCACCAACAAAGATACTCGTGCTACCAGATCCTCTGCCATCCCCACTGTACTAGATGAAAAGCTGGTAATTTTAATGAAAAATACAAGATAAAATCATGACACAACTTGAAGTGAGGGTATAAATGCTGGCAATTAAATCATTGCAGCAGGACACACAACTCGAAGTAACAATTAAATCAATGCAGCAGGACACAGACAAGGGACACCGAGTGAACATCCTTATGTCAATAATTCTTAAAATTAAATTTATGGAAAGCACTTGTTTAAAATTTTTCTCAGATTGAGACTAGATTCTATTGAGTAGAACAAAATCCTTGGAGTGGTGGTGAGTGAGAATTATCTTATTGCAGGTCAGAAAATGTATTTGGGTCAGAATCCGTATATAAGAAAACAAAAAACAATGATAGAGGATAAAGAGAAAACTTGAATTCCAGAACCACACGGCTTAGTAAACACATCTAAAACTCAACCAGTATATATATTTATAAGTAAAATGCATCCTTGTGTATAATTTCAGTGGTGTTGCTCCCTGGTCATGACATAGTCTTGAAAACTTGAGACAATTTAAAACTTAATTCAACCCAAAATAAAACTAAGAACAAGAAAGTACTGGTTATGTATACAATGATACCTAGCTTGAATTTTGAATGACCTCCTGCACTTCAATATTATTGTACTTCTCTGAGAGGTAGGAATGAAAGCTAAATTATTGGAACTAAGACATTTGTCTGCTTGCACCAGAGATGTACCTAGCATCATGCATTCGGCATTAATGAAATAAAATTTAGAAATCCAACAAAAATATCCTGAGGAAATGCATAAAAAACCTTCGCAAGTATGTCAAATAGAAGATGTGAAATCTTATATTGAATACTACACGATGAGAATTGCATAAACAGGTGTAACTATATAGCAAAGAGTTTTCAATGAATAGTAATGTTCACACAAGACAATAGTTAATTCTATAAAACCAACCCTTTTCTTGAGCCTAGAAAAGCCAAGTAGTTCGACTAACACACAAAAAGATATTTATACCTGGAGAAATACACTTTGAATTTTATTATGAAGGAATGGATGACAATCCTCAAGTGTAATTCCCAATTGTGACACTTAACTTCGTTAAGATGTTACTGATAAAATCCTCTTATCACATGAAATAATGTGATGAAGTGAATATTTTGAAGCTGTTCCAAGATCGTGTCATGTAAACTTGATGCGACCTACATATGCCTTCAAAGGCATCCATGCGACATGAAGTCCAATAAGCTGGATTTAGCATCATGGAATTCAAGCACTAGGGATTTGGAAAGAAATTGGTCAGATCTTAAATAGTTTCTCCTTTCATTTCCAGTTCCAAGCTTCAAATTCATGGTACCAAACCCATTATTGGGACACTGTTTGGCAGCATGAAATGGAGGCCTTAGATCTAGTATCATGATATCAAGCTCAATTTTTAAATACAATGTTAGAGCTTAGAATGGCATTTTTTAATTTCAGGGAAAACCAATGTATACCAACTGCTTCACTGTGAAGAATTGGGTACTAATCAGAAATAAAAATGATCAAAATTGCCACAAAATCAATTTAGAAATTTAATCCCAATTAATGCTAAAAAGCCAAATATCGTCAAACTAAAACCAAGTTTATCAAACATAATCACCATTGTCATCATTGCATGACCAATTATCACCAACAGGAGGTTTTCACCGTTACTCATGAGAAAAAGGATTGAACGTATGTGTTCACCATTTTGGGGTAACAATCGCTCATCTCCTCATTTCTCCTCGCCAATCCCCGTCGGTCCTCAAATCTCTACTTCTCAACTATGTTTCTCCTTTCCATTCACCGTCAGTCACTCACCGAGTTCTATCTGTCTCTATTTTTCCATCTTCAACGCGAGCAATCCTATCCACCCAATTTCTATTTTTCTATGATCGCGGTATACTAGTATATGTGCATATGTACAAATATTAGCTGGCATGCAAAATTACGCAGCTCATCCTAGAACATGACAGTAGTATTAATAAATTCACAAAGTAAAGTAGAACTGGGTGAATATCCAAATTGTTGGAGAAATTAAACGAATTTTGGAGTAAACCTTACCTGGTAGGAACGGAGATTTCGGACTTCGAACAGATGCGAGGGCATTCATCTTTCAAAATTTCAACTCTGCGTGTGTGTGTGTGTGTGTGTGAGAGAGAGAGAGAGAGGGGCTGATTGAAGATATCAGAAGACTACAACGTTTCAGACAGGAGGTGGGAAGGAATGGGAATTTTACACAAGGTTACTGTTTAAAATATTTAGTGCTCAAATTTTTTTTTTTATTTTTTATTTTTTTTTTTTTTATATCCAGGGATCCAGCATTCTGACTACGTTATGCTGACCACCCATCCCCTACTGATGACGTGATGGGTGGAATCAAATCATAGATACGCCCAAGCCGACCTGGGGTTCACGACCTTTATCTCTTACCCAGCGAGTCTTCCTCCATGGATATTACATCACCCAGTTCGCCCACTCATAATCGAAAGTATTCATACATCGATTCTTTCATCCAGAATCGAACTCCCCACCCCACGAGGTTGCGAGCCCCGCAATGCCCATCATTTGCCAACTTGGTCGTGTGCCTGGGCAACTCAAATTATTTTTTTCATTGTATAAGACGTGTATTAAATGTGTAGATAAAAAGTAGATTGTAAGTTGTAAATTTTATAAAATATATAGATAAAAAGTATATTTTAGACTAATTTGACCAATTAAAATTATAATTTAAACACTTTCAAACAAGCACGAAAACCAATGTTTTAAAAATCTATATGCGCATCTATCCGAAAAATAGAAATGGTCAAGAGTCGAACCAAGGTTCATTCAGTAATTTTTTAAAATTTTAAAAAACAAAAAATTAATTATATTCACACAAGACTTTTTGTTTTTTGCACTACATTTTAATTACATTTAACATTCTTAATCTTTTAACATTATAACACTCATGTCCCCAATTTTTTTTATCACATTTTTATTTCAACTTTTTATTAAGGGTTAATTACGTTAATGATCTTCATTCTTTCAAGTTTGTAACGATTTCATCCTCATTCTTTTTTTTAGCAGATATCATCCTCATTCTTCCATTTATACTACAGATGGTCCCCAAATCACTATTTTTCACTATTCTTACAATACTTGAACAATTTTACCCCTTGACTTAAATAAATTAAAATGATAAGAAAAAAATACAATGAAAGCATTGCAATTGCGCCCTTAACCTTTTCAAAAGTACAAATAAATCATAAACTATTTTTTTTTATTTAGATAAGGATTTTCCCAAAAAAAACTGAATCATCTTTTTTCTACCTACCCCACCTCACCCCTCGACCCTCGACCCCCGACCACGACCACCACCTCACCCTATGTACACATAACTTCTAAGTTTGGAATTGGAAATATGTGAAACAGAGACTTTTGCAAAGGACGTTCGAGGGATAAGAAATGAAAATGAAACTTGAGGGGCGGTGGGTATCTGGACCTGAAACCGGAACACAAGTCACAATTTTGAGGTTTGTGTTGGCATGGTCATCAGAATAATCACATATCTCCGGAGGTGGAGTATACGAGGTGCTAGGGATCTAATCAGGCTGGGAACCACAATATGATGCTGGTAGAGATGGTTGAACACATGTAGTTTTCCGGGTGGGACTCTCTTGGGTTGGATTTGGATTTGTATCCAAAATGGCCCTTGGAGAAATAGAAGGAGATTGCAATGTTGAAACAAATGTTGTGGAGGTGGAGGTGGAGGTGGAGGTGGGAGTTACATGGAGGCGAGGTGGAGGTGGAGGTGGAGGTGGAGAGAAGAATGCTATCGAATGATAAAAATAGCTTTAATATTACCTCAAAACATTGAAGATACGACTTAGTGGAGAAGAACACTTATCTTGAAAAAAAAATAGTTTAGTATTTATTTGTACTTATGAACAGGTTAATGGTCCAATTGCAATACTTTTATTGTATTTTTTTTCCTATCATTTTAATTTATTTAAGTCAAGGGATAAAATTGTCCAAGAATTATCAGAATAGTGAAAAATAGTGATTTGGGCACCATCTGTGAGTATAGATAAATAGAAGAATGTAGATGATATCTGCTTAAAAAAATAATAAAAATGAAATTGTTACAAATCTGAAAGAATGGAGATTATTAGTGTAATTAACTATTTTATTAATTAGCACATGTTGTGTTTGAATACAACCTGATTAGAATACACTCTTTTGGAGTAAATGGATAACTACATAGACATCTAGATACAACTAAATAGTCATTCATCATTATCTATAATTTTACAACATAAATTATAATATTTGGAATATTGTAATTATTTGTATAAAGACAAGTATGGGTGTAATTTCCATAATAAAGAATGGGCTGATATATAGAGGTTTGTGAAGAAATTTGGATTGGGCCATTGACCTACTAAGCGAGAGCGGACTTTGGCTGGGCGAGTCGACCCAGTATATGCTCGTTCGACCCCATTGACCAATCAGACGACTTGATCTTAATTTTCTTTTTCTTTTTTTTTAAAATACTTTTTTATATACAACATTGCATCAAATACTATCTAGGGATGGCAATTTACCACTTGAGTCCCATACTGTTTAAAATTTTTTGCGGAACGAGGAAAATTGCAAGTGGCGGGTTGGTGAGTAGCCCCGCCAACCCGAAATAATACTACTTTTTTTTTTTAATTTTGAAAATAATGGTTACAAAAAAAATTAAAATTAAAAATATATATAATATTGAAATACGCCCGCAATCCGGGCAATCTTATCTTAATTTTTTTACCAAAATATTTTTTTTATACAATATTGCATCAAATACTATCTTAAATAAACTTAAACAATATATATTTTGAGATTTTTAAAAAAATTAATTTATAAAATTGGGATTTTCATCTATTAGTCAATAGATAAACATCAATTTTATTTCGAAATAATAATTTTTTTTGTTAATTGTAAACTATTTCTTGACACTTTTTAAAAAAAAAAATATAAATAGTAAAAATATGCTAGTCTTATTGCTTTGAGATATAAGCAAGTTTGGCTTAAATTAAAAAAGTTTACTTATAAGTAAATTTAAAATAAATAATTTACTTGTCACACCAAACATAATTTAGATTGAAACTTGAATTAAACTAAATTTTAATTAAATTACAAATAATATATTTGATTCAAATAATTAATTAATTTTAAGTAATATAATATATATATATATATATATATTAAAATAATTATATTATTATAAGTAATACATTAATTTTAATAGTTATTATAGGATATAAAAAATATTATTTTAAAAATAATAATATGAGATATATAATAATTAATTCTTGTTTATTCAAATATACTAAAATAATTGTGTAATTATAATTAAATTAATATATTTATTTTAATAGTTATTATAGGATATAAAAAATTATAATTTTTTTAAAAAAATAATATGAGATATATAATAATTAATTATTGTTTAGTCAAATAAAAATAAAATTTATACAAAAGTATTTTTATAGTTATACAACCAAATACTCAATTTCATATTCACATCATTTTTTGAATTCATATCCAAACAGTCAACGTCTTTTTAACAAAAGTTCTAGTGCCAAAAACTCTACTACTAAAAATTCTATTCACAACAGCTTTGCCTAACTGACCCTAAACCACAAAGCTTATGCACTTTCTATTCCAAACTTGATTGTATCATTTTCATTTATATCATTTTACATTCACTTCATATTTATGCATTTACAATTTGAAATTTGTAATTGTATGCCTTAAGAGCTGCTAATTTATTTATCTTTTTTGTTGGAATGTATGCGATATAATCCATTGAAAATTTAGTAGTGAAAAAATTGTCTGAGGATATGAGGATAGTTTATAATGGTTGTTGAAGTATATAGTTCATATCGAGTGAAACATGTGTATAATGAAAGATAGGCCGATGATGGAGTGGAGTGAATGGAGCGGAAAAAAAAAAATAAAATTGCACTTGAATTGATCCATTCATTGTTGGTAACGCAGGTTTTAGCATCCTAATGATGGTGAAATGTGGTTAAAATTTGGAAAAGTCTATTAGATTTTTGTTGGAGGAGGTTTGTCTTACATCATGACTCCGAGCGTGGTGCTATTGATCTTGCTAAATATGATTCGAGAAAAAAATTGGTTAAAGAATACATACTTTCAAAGTCTTAAAAAAGTATTGAAGTTTGAATTTCAACGAGGATTGAATGATTGAATCTCTCACGAAGATGTTGTAAAGTGGGCTATGCTTTAGCTGATGTTTGTACATTACTTCATATAACTAATTTATTAACAAACGTCATATGAGGATAGTTGACAAGTTGGAGAAATTTCAAGTTTGTATTAAGTTTAGAAAACAAAAAACTATAGGTTGGTAATAAATCTTTTTGGTCTTATCAACTTAACGAATTCCCGCTTTCCCTCCAGCTGTGAGCCTATGAGACAATTTCGTGCCTTAATTGTGCAAAATTTGTCATTAAGGCACAACATTATCTCAACACTACCAAGCATGGGCCGTAGTCTCCTTAATTATTTGCATATAAAATTCAAAAGGAGTAGGTATATTCTATTTTCCCTCTGTGTTCTAGTGAAGCTAATAAATAAATTGCAAAAAAAACAATAATTTAATGTAGTTTGACAATTTTCATACGTCTATAGGTAAATTATGATTCATTCATCAATTATAATCAACAACAATAAAATTATAATACCTCTCTAAATAAGTCTAGAGATTTATGATATCATCAAGAATTCAACAATTGTTGGTTAACCAAAAAATCTTAATCTAATATATGGATTACTCCAAACAGATGGTAAACAAAAAATTTAACGATAACACCAAACGGAAACAAACTGAAAAACGAGATAAGCTTACATTACTAGTTTCGCCATTTAAACTTTAAGCCCAAATCTAACAACTTCGAGCCTTCTAATTGTCTAGCAAAATTTCTCTTTTACTCTTTTCCTTTCTTTTCTTTTTAACACGTTCTTTTAAGCTACCACTTTTCAATTCTCTCACACAATACATGCCGCTGATGCATGTTCACCAAATATATAGCGATTGAATTGGGATTCACTTAGTGTATGTTTGGAAGAACTTTTTTAAATCTCAAAAGTACTACTTAATGGGCAAAAGTGTTCTTTATTATATTTATAATTGTTTGACTAAAATCAATGAGTACTTTTTGACTAAAAATATAGCTTAAAAATTGTTTTAGAGAAGTCTAAATTTTAGACTTTTCTAATAAGCTCTAATTGAGCTTTTACAAGAAGTTGCAATTAATATTTAATAAGACTTAAAAATTAACAAAATGACTATTAATACATCAAAAAAAATTAATTTATTTACCACATTAATTACTTATATCAAATTGTCACTTTATATTTATATAAAGTGAAAAATATATGTTGACATGTTTAATACTATAATACAAATTACGGGTTAATTTCACCAACGGTCACTGAAGTTGCCTTAAAATTACAAAATGGTCACTGAAGTTCAAAATTTCAATGGTAGTCACTGAAGTTAGAAATCATTTCACTAATGGTCACTCCATTAATTTTCTAATTTAAAATGGTGATGTGGCATGATGATGTGGCATTTATTTATTGTATGTTAGTGCATGTACTTTATTTAATATTCACTTTAGTCCCTATATTCAATTAAGTCCTTCAAAAATTGCATATTAGGTTCTTAATCTTTTACATCTTTACACTTTGATCTCCAAATTTTTAATTATCTTTCAGTTACGTCTTCCAAAAATTACATCTTAGGTCCTTCAACTTTTTACATCTTTATACTTTGATCTCCAAATTTTTAATTATCTTTTAGTTAAGTCCTCTAAAAATTACATCTTAGGTCCTTCAATTTTATACATCTTCAAACTTTGGTCTCTCAAATTCTTGATTTTAGTGACCAAAATAAGTGCAATTTTAGTGGTCAAAATAAGTGTACTTTCAATTAAATCATTGACTTTACACTCATATTTTCACCTAAACAAACAAAATATATTACGAGGATCTGACCACTAAATGTCTACTTTTAATGGTCAACTCTAAGTGATAAGTGTGAATTTTACACTTATTTTGACCACTAAATAGTTTATTATTTAATTATATTATTTTATTCGTTTAGGTGATAATTCGAGTGTAAAATCAAAGATTTTATTGAAAGTGCATTTATTTTGACCACTAAAATTACACTTATTTTAGCCACTAAAAATCAAAGATTTTGGGTGGGGGACCAAAATTTGAAGACGTATAAAATTGAAGGACCTAATTTGTAATTTTTAGAAGACTTAACTGAAAGATAATTAAAAATTTGGATACCAAAGTTTAATGATGTAAAAAGTTGAAAGACTTGAGATGTAATTTTTGGAAGACTTAACTGAAAGATAATTTAAAAATTTGGGGACCAAAGTGTAAATATGTAAAAGATTAATGACCTAAGATATAATTTTTGAAGGACTTAATTGAAATATAGAAACTAAAGTAAATATTATATAAAGTAAATGGACTACTATGTAATAAATAAATGTCACATCATCATTTTAAATTAGAAATTTAATATAGTGACCATTAGTGAAATGATTTCTAACTTCGAGTGACCACTACTAAAACTTTTGAACTTCAGTGACCATTTTGTAATTTAAAGGTAACTTCAATGATTGTTGGTGAAATTAAGCCTACAAATTGCACATAATATGTTTGATATAAAATAATTAATTTTAAGTAATATGATATATATTAAAATAATTGTGTTATCAAAATTTAATTAAGATATTATTAATTTTAATAGTTATTATATGAAATGAAAAAATATTATTTATAAAAAAAAAATATGAGATTTTTAATAATTTATTGTTTAGTCAAATAAATATAAAATTTATACAAAAAGTATTTTTATAGTATATAGCCAAACACTTGCAACACTTTTTTGTTTACAATCAATCAGTTAACAACTCTTTAAGAAAAAATTATACTGCCAAAAACTTTATTCACAAGTCATAACAATTGTGCCAAACAGATTATTAATTTCTTATGACCCCACCATTTTTTAAGGAAGTTACATCATATATTCTAAATAAATAAATAACAAAATTTTTTATGACCCCACCATTTTTCAATTGGAGTCCTTCCATCAACCTTCTACTTTAATTATCATTACAAAATTAATTATCCAATGCGTTTTAATTTAATTATCTATATTTAAAATATTTAATTAATTTAATTAATTAACCCTATCTTTATTTTGGTACAAAAAAATGCATGGACTTTTCAATACTAACTAAGATTTAAGATATTGCATTTTCAATATTATTTTATTATAACTAATTAACTTTCATAGATAACTATAAAAATTATTTTTTGTGATTACACTTTCCGTGCATCGCACAGGTGCAACACTAGTTTTTAAAATAAAATAATAGAAAGTAAACATCATTTTAATTAATATGTAGAAAAATGCTAGATGAACAACAATTTAGACATAAAGTTAGACCATCTTGTGTAAAATGTTGAATATGTCCTTTGAAAAGACATAAATATAAGAATTTAAATTACGCCTTTTAAAGGGATGATTTGACATTTTACGTAACGACAAGATAGCTTTTACGTCCAACTCGATGTTTATCTAAAGATTACTCTAATATGTAATGTGCTTTGGCCCTTTCCATCTTGACATGTGGCAGAACCCAACACTTCATTATAGGCCCCACTTCATTTTACATTTCAATTCATTTGTAATTTGCTTTTATTTATTTCCTTCTTTATCATATGAATAAAGATAATTTGAGCTCTTAATTAATATTATGTCAACTGATATAGATGTAAATCTTGTACGAAGAAAAAGTAAAAATTTATGTTCTTAGGACGAAGAAAAAGAAAAGAAAATTATTTATTTCAATTGAGTAATATATTTATAGTCAACAACTATGAATAACTACTTTAATTAAGTAATGCTACGTAAGATAACTATCGATAGTGAACGACTATGAATAGCATTACTTAATACAAAATGTTTTCGAAAATCTTTGTGGCTCATCAAGGTCATCTCCTATATATAGATGAGATGATCCCAATGTATTTTTCTGAAAATTCATTATGTATGAGTTTTGATATATGCAATATTTTTTTCTTCTAGAAACTATACTTAGGGTGTATTTGATTTTGAATAAAATTAGATTTTTTTTTTTGTAAAAATTAATAAAAGTTAATGAAATGTATGGTTAAAAAATTGTAGTTTCCATGAAGTGTATCATTGAAATTAATTGATGTCTTTGACTAAAAGTTTTTTTATATCAAAATTAGAATTGAAATTAAACGAATCCTTATTCAAACACGATAAAGAACAAATGAGAATTCTCTCTGCTATTTTCAACTTATCGAAACATTGAACAACCACCTCCAGCTATCGAACGCATGATTTCGATGTCTCCATGGGCAGTGGCGGATTTGGTATAAGGGCCGTGGGGTCAATGGCCCCCATACCCATTGGACAAATTTTTGTTTTTTACTTTTTTTTAAAAAGATCTATAATTGATTTTTACACTATCATTTTCATTTTTCCAACTTCATTTCTTTTAGCCATTTGCGTTTGTCACTTTGTCAAAATGGAAGATTAAAAATAGTGGGAGAAATTACAAAATCATCAAAATGAAGTCTCACAAAAATCATCTTAGCATCCAATACCAAGTTTTTTTTTGAGGCCCCATCAAAGTCCCTCCCCCCCCCCCGCAAATCTATTTTTGGCCCCTGTTCACTTGAAAGTGTGTCCTTAGCTAACAATTAAAAGATTCAGACGATGTGTAAGGGACGCCAAACCTTTTGAGACAAAGTCCCAACAATGGGTGTTTAATTTATGAAGATTACAATAGTGACAAAGGATGAAAGAACAAAATGAAATGCCTCCAAGGGGCACAAGCACACTAGAATTCACTGTAAAGAAATATTTAAGACTAAAATAGAATGAAATTACATTTCTCTGTTTTTTGAGAGTTCTCTTCTTTTTTTCTTTTTCTTTCAATTTTCTTCTTTCTTTTATACTTTACCAAACGGTTTTGCTACACGTTTTCCTTCAATCTTGCGTAAAAAACTTCTCGTCGCCCAGTAGCTACCTCATCGCCCAATAACTACCTCGTTGCCCAATAACTACCCATTTCCTCCATAATGATTTAACTGTTTGTAACTCCTCCATGATGATTCAACTGTTTGTAACTCCTGAAATGTGGGAGAAATGATAAGAGAGGAAGGAAAAACTGTTTTAGAACGGTTATTCTTATGAAGTGACTGATCGTTCTAATCGCCTAATGCCTTAGACGTTTCTCGATCCGGGCGATATCCATTTTGGGCCCCCTATCGGCCCGGATAATTTCCATTGGGCCTATATATACACTTGCTCGGGCATCCATTGGGCACGGACGACATGTATTTCTAGGCCTATATGCTTGGGTACTTTCTATGGGCCTACACGCATAATTTTTCTTAAACCTCTTTTAGGCCCTTATTATTTTGTATGTCAACAATTACCCCAATATGGCTTAATTAACATAATCACTTATTAATTAGCCATATTCACTTGGTATGCGTTCCATCTTCTAAAAAAAAAACAAGTTTGGCGTTTCAATCCCGAAAACCTAAACGCACGATTTATATAAACCCAAAAAGGCGCCATTACCTTGTACCAATAACCATGTCCGGCCCCCATCACGTCGCCGCCCTTTTTCTCCCTCTATAAAAGGACACTATTCATCTTCTCCTTGACTTCCCACTTACCTTCTCAAGCTAGTCATCTCCTTTGCAATCCTCTTGTCAATTTGTCAATTTGCTGAAACAATGTCTACGTCTAAGACTTCCTCAGAAAATAGCATTACTTTCGAGGATTTCCGGGACCTCCTATAGGTTGATTCATAGGTGGGATCACCTGAGGTCTATTATTTAACCCTGGGTTTGTGGCCGATTACTATTATTCAAGGTATTATTGCCATTTATTTGGACATTGGCCCTCGCTAACGCGTGTGTTGCCTTTTGTCCTACATTTGGTATATTTTCTCTTGCGTTTGGGCTACCCCCAAGTTGGATGATCCCACATTATGACCACTCAAATTGGCCATGCCGCCTCCACCCACATTTGACGTCGATGGTATAAAAGGCGTTTCTATTCCCTGACTAGGATTCATAGGGTTCATCGTTGGTGAATTGTGCCCCACAATCGTCCTGGCTTGGAAATGATTCCCTATATTTGGCAAATTTGGTTGACATGTTTGGCCTACTAACCTATTCATAAGTTCATTTAAAGTACTTAATTGTTTGGCCATGTTATCATAATGCACATTTTCAGTTTGAACAAATTTTTCCATATCATGAACATTTTGCGAGCTTACCGTCCCACGACATCTTGTGTGAGTTCGCCAAGTAACGCGCCAAGATGGTGCGTGGACTCAATTCGTCCATCGGTTCATAACGGCTTTGATTTTGTCCCTCCGTTCTTTGGTGTATTTTTCTTTGTTCTTCATATCGCTCGATCACGGATTGAATTCGCCGGCTTCTTTGGTTCCTTATCCGAATTCTTGTGAGGCATATTGTTCTACTTTCTTGTATCTTCTAACGCACACCAAAAGGGTCCCACTGGCGTGCTAAATTGTTTTCAGCAGAAAGTGTGTCCTTCGCTAACAATTAAAAGATTCGAGACGATGTGTAAGGGACGCCAAACCTTTTGAGACAAAGTCCCAACAATGGGTGTTTGATTTATGAAGATTATAATAGTGACAAAGGATGAAAGAACAAAACGAAATGCCCAAAGAGCGCAAGACACAGAATTCCTTTGTAAAGAAATATTTAAGACTAAAATGGAATGAAATTACATTTCTACATTTTTTGAGAGTTCTCTTCTTTTTTTCTTTTCTTTCAATCTTCTTTCTTTTCTTCTTTCTTTTATACTTTACCAAATTGGTTTTGCTACGTTTTCCTTCAATCTTATGTAAAAACTTATCAATAAAAGGTAATGAAATTCATAAAGACGCGTTCACTTCAAAAATATCAACCAAAATCTTTACTTATTTAAGATTTTACCGATTTTTCTGGAATTCAATTTCCTAATTTGATGTTTGTATGTAGATTCACTATTTTTCAAAAATTATGCAGAAAGATATAATATTTTTAAAATAAAATAATAGAAAGTAAACAGCATTTTAATTAATATGTAATGTGCTTTGGCCCTTTCCATCTTGACACGTGGCAGAACCCCCCAACACTTTCATCATAGGCCCCACTTCATTTTACATTTCAATTCATTTGTAATTTGCTTTTATTTATTTCCTTCTTTATCGTATGAATAAAGATAATTTGAGCTCTTAATTAATATTATGTCAACTGATATAGATGTAAATCTTGTATGAAGAAAAAGTAAAAATTTATGTTCTTAGGACAAAGAAAAAGAAAATTATTTATTTCAATTGAGTAATATATTTATAGTCAACAACTTATGAATAAGCTACTTTAATTAAGAATGCTTACGTGGGATAACTACCGAGATATTGAGCATGAATAAAGATAGCTTCTTACAAAATGTTTTCGAAAATCTTTGTGCCTCATCAAGGTCATCTCCTATATATAGATGAGATGATCCCAATGTATTTTTTTGAAAATTCATTATCTATGAGTTTTGATATATGCAATATTTTTTCTTCTAGAAACTATATTTAGGGTGTATTTGATTTTGATTAAAATTAGATTTTTTTTTTGTAAAAATTGGTAAAAGTTAATGAAATGTATGGTTAAAAATTGTAGTTTCCATGAAGTGTATCGTTGAAATTAATTGTTGACTTTTGTTAAAGTTTTTATATCAAAATTAGAATTGAAATTAAACGAATCCTTATTCTAACACGATAAAGAACAAATGAGATTTCTCTGTACTATTTTCAACTTATCGAAACATTGAACAACCACCTCCGGCTATCGAACGCATGATTTCGACGTCCCCATGGGCAGTGGCGGATTTGGTTTGAGGGCTGTGGGGTCAATGACCCCCATACCCATTGGACAAATTTTTATTTTTTACTTTTTTTTTAAAAGATCTATAATTGATTTTTACATTTTTCTTTTCATTTTTCCAACTCCATTTCTTTCAGCCATTTGCGTTTGTCCATTTGTCAAAAATAGAAGATTAAAAATAGTGAGAGAAATCACAAAATCATCAAAATGAAGTCTCACAAAAATCATCTTAGCATCTAATACCAATTTTTTTTTAGGGGCTGCCCCGAACCCCATCAAAGTCCACCCCTCCCCAAATCTTTTTGGCCCCATGACTTAAGAGTAGTAGATAGATCACTAAATTGACATCATTTATACTAAAGTTTTTTGACACTTTTCAACTTTTTTAGTGTAAAATGAAAATTAAAATTGATTGAATTTTTTGAAGAAAATGGCAACGGGGCAAGCACTATATTAAATTTGATTGAATTTCACCAGTTATATTCTCTATCCACGTCAACTATATATATTGTCTGTCATCTTTCAAGTTTGACTCATTCAGCATTCTCAACGTTGACTTTACTCGCTTGCCATTTATCTTTGGCTCCAGTTCTTCCCCTCAGTTTTCTTTTATAATAATGGAACTGCGGCGGATGTGACGGGGACGTGAATTAATGCGTTATTAGAGGCAGATCTTATTGGAGTTTTTAAATGTAATTAAGGTCATTAAATAAAGTCAAATTAACAAATCCGGAAGTTATGTTTTGAAGTAAAGTGTTTTAAGTATTAAAAGTTTAACGTTACAGAAGAACAAAACCGTGGACTTTCATGGGAAGTTGTTGCTCCATAACCCATCTCCACCGGAGAAGATATTATTCTCTTACTACAACCAAATTATTCTACACAAAATAAAATCATCTAATAATCTTCGGGTTGTTGACTGTCTCAGCCAAATACTGAGCATTGTCTAGTTTTCAAAAGCTTTAAGCACTTATTCTCTAATAAAATTTCTTGCAGGAAAGCCCGGTGCAAGCCGCCGCCAGGTTGACATCTAAGTGCCGCACAATATTTTGGAAGAGTCGAGTCCGTGACAAGCTGAAATTTATGGCAGGGGAGGGTGATAAAGGGGCACGTCAAGGCAGCTTGATCAGACACCAACATGGGCAGTTGCTGGTGTATGTGCAGTCATCATACTCATCTCTATTGCCTTGGAAAAGATTCTTCACAAAGTTGGAACGGTATTAAAATATGATTTTGGATTACCAAAATATTTGTGTGTTTTTCTTTATAAAATTTTAAATGTTGTTTTGGGGTTCTTGATTTTCCTCTAATCCAAGACAAATGTTGGCTTTAAATACAATCTTGTTCTCTCCAAATTTGGGATCAGCCATGTGAATTATTTTGTGCTATTGCGACCAGTTCATTGTTAAATCTACCACAAGATGTAAATCATCTAGATCATTAGCCATTCCGTGACGAAATGTGTATTAGGATTACGACATAAGATTATATGACAAATTTTTTATGCTAGTTGTACACCTATTGCAACACACGTAATTTAACTGGACTTGAGATTGGCTATGAGAAAATATAGATAGAGTTACAAAGTTGCCAATAGTAAGTTAAAATTATTTGGTGGGTTGATGTCCTAAGGGATGATTTGGAGAGGACTGACTTTTAATGGCTTCTTGTTTGGTGCTTTTGACTTTAGCTGGACTGTCTTTCAATTATATGATCTACTGCTTAGAATTTTAAGCATGTCAGTGCATACATATTTGCATGGGCGGAACGGGCGGACCGACCGGTCCCGCTCTGGAAAAAAGTAATTTTTGAAGTGCAATTTTTTTTTTTAGTAGTAGTTCAAAAGTTCGGTTTTGAAGTGCAAAATTTATTTATTTTTTAAGTAGTATTCCCCTTCCAAAAATCCTGGATCCGCGTCTGCATATTCGAGGATTTATTTTTGTTCATACCAGTTTCTGATTTACTTTGTTGTCTTTCCTCATATCCTATTATCTTGGAGACTGGTTGACATTGTGAGCTTTTGATTCAGTGGTTAACGGAGAGGCATAAGAAAGCTCTTTATGAGGCTTTAGAGAAGGTCAAAGCTGGTAATTTATCTTTTCATATCGTCTTCCTCTCCTTCGCAGTCCCCTTTCCCCGAAAAAAAAAATATAACTTCTGTTTTCAATTGTCACAGAGTTGATGATACTCGGTTTCATCTCGTTGATCCTCGTCTTCAGTCAATATTACATTGCTGGAATCTGCATACCTTATCATGTTGCTGATACCATGTTGCCCTGTCCTCTGAACAACAAGAATGATAAGGAAGTACCTCACCGTAGACTTTTATGGTACGAGCGTAGAGTATTAGCTGCAGGTAAAGAGCCTGCGTGCAAGGAGGTACGTAGAATTTGCACATTCAAACGAAGCTTTCTTATGAAACTAATTTTCCATTAATAGAGTACGACACTATATGGTGGAATGTGTGGAGCCTAATCATTTTGTTTACCTTTTCCGATCCTTCCAACAGGGGCACACATCACTTATATCAGTCAACGGGCTGCATCAGATACACATTCTTATATTCTTTTTAGCAGTACTTCATGTGATTTATAGTGCTGTTACTATGGCACTTGGAAGACTAAAGGTAATTCGAATGGTTTAATCATTTACACACTTTGTCGATTATAACTGAATTCTGATCTTTCATGCAATCTGTAACGATTTTGTAACAAAAGAATACTTGCAATAGATCTAAACATGCAGATATAACAGATTTAACACAAGATATGGTGACCCAGTTCAGCCAAAAGACCTAATCTGGGAGGCTCAGTTGAGGCAGCCCACGCACGAAAGATTTCACTATAACCGAATCGGAACAGTTCAGAATACAACAAAGATGACAAATCTTATCAGATTTGTCACAAACCAAGCGAAACAACAACTCTTTTAACCCACCAACACAAAGTACTGTTCATCACTAACCCAGCGAAAAATACCCGAATCTATTAATTAGATTCTGTATTTTTCTCGTCAAGAGAATAAGCCTATTTCAGCCCAAAGACTTTAGAGGTGAAAATTAGAAAAGAGAAGAAGGTTTCCTTGAACCCTAACTCAGACCAAAGGGAAGAAGACGAAGAGCTAAGACGGAGAGAGAGAGAGAACTCAACTGAAAAGTAAAACTTATCTATGAATAACAACTATTCACTCCTATATATATCGAAGTCGATTGGAGTCCAGTGTCGCGTTCTAATTGGTAAGGTGATCAATTTGAACCATTCATAAAACGCTTCCAAACGTAAACGCGCTTTCATCAATGACCACATTTCATCCTTGAATCTTCACCTTGGTTCATATCGAAAGCTCCTTAACTCGGTTATGTAAATCTTTTTTCATGCAAGACCACTCCTCAATATCATCATAGCCTAGTACCGCAAAAGTTCAACCATTATCAATATGTAAAAATTTAAACAACTTGCAAATTTACTTACACTTAATGTTTTAGTTCCCATATCATTTGGATTGTGATCAAGAGATATTTTTTCCAAACTTATTTCTTTATTTATAAGTTTTCTCTAATAAAATGGAACTTAACATCTATATGTTTGGTTCTTTCATGATATATGGGATTTCTACGGATATAAGGCACTTTGACTATCAGAAAAGATGCAAACTTTTTTATTTAACAAGTTCAATTCAAACAGCAAATTTTGTAACCAAATGCCTTCCTTAACAGCTTCAGATAATGCAATGTATTCAGCTTCAGTACTAGATAATGCAACAATGGATCAAGTGAGAGATTTCCAACTTATCTGATTTCTCCCTAAGGTAAAGTAATAAGCAGTTATTGATTTTCGATTATCCTTATTTGCTGCAAAATCAGAATCTACAAAACCAATCAAATTTAAAACTTTACTTCTATGTTCATAAGTCGAGACAGTACATCGGAACCTTTTATATATCGAAGCAACCATTTGAGAGTCGCCTGATGTGACTTACTTACAGGATCTCGCCATGAACTCACTTGAGGAAACTTATAGCATAAGAAAGATCAGGCCTTGTACTAACCATAGAATACATAATGGATCCAATTGCATTAGCATAAGGTATTTTATTCATTTCAATTCTTTCTTCTTGATCTTAGGAGGCGATTCTTTGGACAACATAAAATGAGAAGCAAGAGGCACATTTATAGATTTAGAATCTTTCATACCAAATTTGCTAACTAATTTTTCTAAGTAATGAGACTGAGAAAGAATTAGTTTGGATTCAGATCTTTTTCTGGTGATAATCATGCCTAACATTCTTTTTGCAGGACCTAAGTCCTTCATATCAAATTCAGATTTCAGAGTTTCTTTAATGCTATTGATTTCAGACAATTTAGGACCAATTAGAAGCATATCATCCACATAAAGAATCAAGAAAACTTCAGAACCTTTAGTTGTAACCTTATTATAAAGACAACTATCATAACTACTTCTTTTGAAGCCAATTTTTAGAACAAAAGTATCAAACCTGATATACCACTGCACAGGAGCTTGTTTAAGTCCATAGAGGACTTTTCAAAAGATGAGACCAATTCCTTTTACCTTTAACTTCAAAACTAGGGGTTGAGACATATGGATTATTTCATCTAAATCACCATGTAAGAACGCAGTTCTTACATCCATTTGCTCTAGTTCCCAATTAAATTGAGCAACTAAGGCAAGCATAAGTCTCATAGTTTTATACTTCACCACAGGTGAAAAAACTTCATTATAATCCACTCCCTCTCTTTGAGTAAAGCCTTTTGCAACTAATCTAGCTTTGAACCTGATTGGTTCACTGAAATTAGACTCTTCTTTTATTTTAAACACCCATTTACAGCTAACAACCTTCTGAGATTTTTCTCTATTAACAAGAGTCCAAGTGTTATTTTTATGAAGAGAGGACATTTCCTCTTTCATGGCTTTTAACCAAGAAGCAGAATCTTTACTACTTATTGCTTCTTCATAGGTAATAGGCTCAGATTTTTCAGTTTCTTTTCCAGGAAGCAAAAGAAAATTCATTAATCCCTGCATTTGTGATACCTAGGATTTGGTTTTATAACCCTCATATTCCTATCTCTTGTTAATTGGTAATCATCTAAGGTTGTTTCTTCTTGTTCTATGCCATCAGATTCAGAATCTGAAATTACTTCACCTACATCATTTATGTCAGGTAAGTCTTCAGGTGTAGTATCTTCCTGATCACGATCAAGAATGTAGACATCAGACTCAATTTCTTCTAAAGGCTCTTCTAAAGGCTTCACCTTAATCTGATTACCATCCTTTATCACAGTAGTTCCCTCCTTAATTTCAGATTCAAGACATGGCATTTCTAATTCATTAAAGATAACATCCCTACTGATTATTATCTTAACCCCTTTCTCCCTTTTACCTACAATCTAAAGCCTTTTACCCCATCGGGGTAACCTAGGAAGACACACTTTTTTGCTCTAGGATCTAGCTTTCCTTCTTTTTGGTGAGCATATCTTTGTACAACCAAAATTTTTTAGGTAAGATAGATTAGGGGGTTTTCCTTTCCACAGTTCTTCAGGAGTTTTAGGCTGTATTGCCTTTGGAAGGACATCTATTTATTAGAAACACAAAGAAGAGTGCCGCCTCACCCCAAAACCTTTAGGGACTCTGAACAAAAACCTTTAGGGACTCTCGAGGCGATCAAGTAAACATCGACTTTGTTCATTATGGTCCTGTTCATTCTTTCAACAACTCCATTTTTCTTTGAGAAGTGAACCTACAGATTTATGTCTTAAGATCCCTTTGTCTTTCTGAAATTATCAAACTCTTGATTACAAAATTCTAACCCATTATGGCCCTAAGAATTTTAACCTTCCTATCGGTTTGATTTTTACATCGGTTTACCCACTCTTTAAACTTACGAAAAGCCTCACTCTTAGCTTTTAGGAAATAGATCCGTGTTTTCTAGTATAATCATCTACAATTGAGAGGAAATATTTATTTCCTCCATATGTGGGATTCTTTTCAGGACCCCAAAGGTCAGAATGAATATACTCAAGAGGAGCTTTGGAGGAGTGAGTACCAATCTTAAAACTTAACCTCGTTTGTTTACCTAGGATACAAGTTTCACAAAAATCAATTTTTGACACTTTATCCTTCCCAAGCAAACTTTGTTTGCTTAACAGAGACAACCCATTCTCACTGATGTGGCCTAACCTTTTATGCCATAAATCTGTATGATCAGTTTCAGCATTACACAAGAGATCAGAGTCTCTTATTGCTGTTTTCCCAAGAAGAGTGTATAGTCTACCCCTTTTGACACCTTTAAAGATTACCAAAGACCCAAGAATTAATTTCATGGTCCCATCTTTAATTTTACACTCATAACCCTGATCATCAAGAGCTCCTAAGGAAATTAAATTTCTTCTAAGACCAACAACATGTCTTACATCCTTAAGAGTTCTAATAGTACCATCATGTAACTCTAACTGTATGGTTCCTATTCCAACTATAGGACAGGTTTGGTTGTTTCCCATATAAACATCCCCACCTTCACATTGTTCATAACAATTAAAGGCATTTTTGTCAGGACACATATGATATGAACAACCAGAATCAAGAATCCAATCAGTATCACATTGATAATCAGAAATAGCATAAACTTGCACATCATCAGTAACATTTGCTTGATTTTCAGAGTGTGTACTATCTGTATCTCTATTTTTTCTTTTAAAATCATAGCAATCTCTTTTAAAATGTCCAAGTTTTCCACAGTGATAACATTTTTTACCACTTTTTGACTTGGACCTAGATTTTCCTTTTCTTTACCCCTTTTGATTCTGATTATTGAAATCTCTTTTTTCAGTTCTACCTCTTACAAACAAATTTTCTTCCTTATTTGAGTGCCTGTTATCTTGTTTAACTTCTAATTCTTTAGATCTTAAGGCATCAACTATAATGGAAATGGATGATCATCTCTACCATATTTTATCACATTTTTACTTCTTTAAAGTGATCAGAGAGAATTCAACAAAATAATGAGACAAATCTTCATCATCAAACTTTTATCAACAATAGACAAATTTGGCACAAGTTTATTGAAATCATCAAGATTTATATCCAAATCCTTTGAGGATCCATTTTGAAACTAAAGAGCTTTTCAAGAAGATAAACCTTATTAGGCAAGGTTTTAATCATAAACAGATCATCTAATCTTTTCCAAAGTTCCACAGCTATTTTTTGTTCAGTGACTTGTCTCAACACATTATCAGTTAAATGCAGAAAAATTGAACTATAAGCAATTTCATTCATTTCAAGTATAGTATCTGGTTTTGCTTTGAGGTTTTAAGGTACCCTTGAGGTCCTCTAGAGCTTTAGAGACCCTTTGTTGTACCAGAATTGCCTTCATCTTTTGTTTCCATAAGGAGAAATCCCCCTTTCCATCGAACTTTTCAAGTTCGACCTTCGAACCCATGACAGATTCTGTAAAAGGGTGGATTCTTGGAAACCCTAGAATTACTAGTCAAATTTTATATATATAAAACAGAACCAACAATCTAGATATGAAAGCCTTTCAAAAAGACAGAGTAATCACAGCATGCGGATAAAGAGTTTCAAGGTAAGAAGTCCAAAGAACATAGAAAGAATTTCAACTATAGCATATATTCAACACAAAAGTCAGATATAACCAAGATAACTTTCAATAAGCAAAAGATCTAAAAGATCTTTAGCGGCAATGGACGGTTTTACCATAA
The DNA here is from genome assembly GCA_023638005.1 of Forsythia suspensa. Classification (NCBI taxonomy): domain Eukaryota; kingdom Viridiplantae; phylum Streptophyta; class Magnoliopsida; order Lamiales; family Oleaceae; genus Forsythia; species Forsythia suspensa. The sequence continues at coordinate 12,761,375 of CM042672.1, forward strand.
ACCCAAGAAGTCGCTTTAACTCCTACAAGTAATGAAAAAAAACTCGATTAGTATTTTTAACACGAAAAAACACGATTTAGTTACCCAAGATCCATGTTCTTTAGGGTCTTTACAGAGCCAAGAACCCTAGATCTTGTATCGTTTATTAAAGCGAGCCCTAGAACAAGGCTCTGATACCACTGTAACGATTTTGTAACAAAAGAATACTTGCAATAGATCTAAACATGCGGATATAACAGATTTAACACAAGATATGGTGACCCGGTTCAGCCAAAAGGCCTAACTGGGAGGCTCATTGAGGCGACCCACGCACTAAAGATTTCACTATAAGCAAGATCGAAGCAGGTTCGAGAATACAACAAAGATGACAAATCTTATCGATTTGTCACAAACCAAGCGAAACAACAACTCTTTTAACCCACCAACACAAAGTATCGTTCATCATTAACCCAAATGAAAAATACCCGAATCTATTAATTAGATTCGTATATTTTTCGTCAAGAGAATAAGCCTATTTCAGCCCAAAGACTTTAGAGGTGAAAATTAGAAAAGAGAATAAGGTTTCCTTGAACCCTAACTCAGACCAAAGGGAAGAAGACGAAGAGCTAAGACGGGAGAGAGAGAACTCAACAGAAAAGTAAAACTCATCTGTGAATAACAACTGTTCACTCCTATATATATCAGAAGTCAGTGGAGTCCAGGTGTCACGTTCTAATTGGTAAGGTGATCAGCTGAACCATTCATAAAACGCTTCCAAACAGAAACGCGCTTTCATCAATGACCACATTTCATCCTTCACAATCCATTAGAAATATGCTACTTTGTGAGAACAAGATGCAGACCGGGTTAAGCTCGCTTAGACCTTCTTATTTCTCAATAGCTTATTTTCACAATCCATTAGTGAAGTTCTTCTCGTCTCCACAAGTGGACGTACGTAAATTCTTTGTGCTCTGTCTCTATTTCATGTTTTGCCTAAAAACCCAATTTTGTGGCACGGCAGCTAATTCTTCCAGGTCTTGAGTATGCAAAGTTGCTTGTTCAGATTTCCCTTTCTCAATTTGAGTATGCTATTTTTTTTTTTATTTCTTTTCAAGCAATCTTAAATAATCTGCTAAGTGTTGAGATATCTTGTATTTTTGTTCTGTGCCCTGTGTATCATTTGCTGAAACTATGTTTCGCAGATTCGAGGCTGGAAACAATGGGAGCAGGAAACTGAGTCCCATGATTATGAGTTTTCAAATGGTATTAGACTATTAGTAGTATTCTATTCCTTAATCTAGCTCGACGTCTAAGTTTCTATTTCTTATTCGTGGACAAGAGCTTCTCATAGTGATAGCACTGTGAAAATGGAACTTGCAGATCCTTCAAGATTCAGGCTTACTCATGAGACATCTTTTGTGAGAGCACACACGAGTTTCTGGACCAGGATTCCGCTCTTCTTTTATATTGTGAGATACAATGTTCTATCTTCATCATTCTTTTTCATTGATTTTCTTTGTAAAGTGACATATATCTTTAGTATGAAGTGGAAGTATAACTTCACGTTAAGATATGTTAAAGGCAATATTTAAGTGAATAAATTTGTTCTCTTTCTAACAACTTGAGTTTTTAGATGAAATGGCATCACAACAGACAGAAGTCATAAATTCAAGTCTCACCACTGCCCATTATGAAATTTATGCACTTGTTAGGCCTCCGATAAATAAAATGAATTTACTATGTTGAACAGTTTAAGCTTTTAGATCAACTGGTTCGATAAGATATTAGACATTTTCGTTGTTCGAGTGGCATGCTCTTCAAACCTTGTTACAAGATTGTTGCAACATTTCTTTTGCACAGGGATGCTTTTTTCGACAATTTTTTAGGTCCGTGAACAAATCCGACTACTTAACCCTTCGCAATGGGTTCATCGCTGTGAGTTTCAATTGCACATGATTTTGTAGCTTATTTTTTTCTCACCCCTTTCTCATTTCATAGGCTGTCCTGCTTCTGTAGGTTCATTTAGCCCCTGGAAGCAAATTTAACTTCCAAAAATATATCAAAAGGTCACTAGAGGATGACTTCAAGACAGTTGTGGGAGTCAGGTAAACTCTTCTTGGATTCATTACTTTGTGATCAAGAACCCGATTATCTAAGACGCGGGGCTGCTAATACACATCCCCCATTGGACTTAGATTCGCAGTCAAAATTTGTATCTTATCCATCTTTTTTTCATTTTTGATGCTGACAGTCCAGTGTTATGGGCATCATTTGTGGTGTTCTTGCTACTAAATGTTAGTGGTGAGTCACTTTTCCTCTGAAAATATTTCATATTTCCTTTTCAATATAACACAATATCACTACTAGAAATAGCTCGAAAAAATTGCCAAAGAAATATTCTAGAGTGTTGATAGATCAAGTGTCGACCTTCATCCTATTGAAAAAGAAACAATTATAGCAACCGAAAAGTTCCGTTGCTACCTTCAACGACGGAATTTCGAGCTTCAGGGATGGAAAAATTCATTGCTGAAACTCCCTTTTTAGAGTGTATTAGTGTTTTCTGTAGCTGAAACCCCTCTTCTGTAGTGTATTACTAATGATTTAAACTGTACATCCTATCTGGAATAGAAATTAACATAATTTTCTTGAATGTTATATCCACAACTATAGGGTGGCAGGCATTGTTTTGGGCATCCTTAATTCCTCTAATTGTAAGTTTCCTCAATTGGTGATATTATTTGATGTCCTTAATGAAAAAACTCTGATCATATAATGTTTCCCAGATAATTTTAGCTGTTAGCACAAAACTTCAAGCCATTTTGACAAGAATGGCTCTTGAAATAACAGAAAGACATGCAGTGGTACAAGGTATTCCTCTTGTACAAGGATCAGACAAATATTTTTGGTTTGGTCGGCCTCAGTTGGTTCTTCAACTTATGCACTTCGCATTGTTTCAGGTACGAACTAAATATTTTCCTTTACAGAATGGATCCTTAACTGTTATAAAACAGAAAAGTGATGTGTTATCCCTCATCAAATTGGCAGTTTGAAATCGTAATTCTATAATACAATCACAAATGAAATTAAGCTTTATTCCCCATAAATTTGGAGTCTGATACACGTATATTTTTCTTCAATGCATTCACGCCACTTCTACTCGAATACTCAATTCAACTAGAATACTGCGGCACATCCATGTTAGCATCCTCATTTCTGCTAGTATGGCCACTTATAAGTCGGAAATCTACCCAAGATAAATTTGTACTAACACTAGAATTGGTTACAAATTTTTGCCCCGTCCTTCCAACAGAAATTAGGTTGGTAAAATATGGTAAAGGGGCCTAGAGGGGCTACTCTTGAACTCACATTTAAGCCCATTGGTTGATACAAAAATGCTTTTGCGGCACTCCATTCAGTTCATCGCTACAACTACTAAAAGATTCAAGTGCAGTTACATCCTTCTCAATAACAATAGCCAAATCCATGTAGGAAATTTATGTCTTGGTCCAAACAAATTAAGGATGTAGGGGAGACTAAATATGCTACATACACTCCACGAGATCTCATGGATATCGTGTGTGCTAGTGTTCCAAATATATCTTGGCAGGCAAGCGCTCGCTCGCACTCTCTAAAAATGATAGAATAATAAGAAAACGAAAAGTTCATCCACTGGTATATTTTGATTCTTACCATTCCATATATAATAGCGGTATTAGTATTTTGTAATATTTATTTCCAATTTTTCCTATTTTAATGCTAATACTGGGGCTAATCAGTGGGTAATAATCCATGCAGAATGCCTTCCAGATTACATACTTTTTATGGATATGGGTAAGAACTCTTCTCTAAACACCATCAAAGACGAAGAGTGGATTGTCCTCTACAATATCATTTTACAAAAACGAGTCCTTTTGTGCAGTATGAATTTGGGCTGAAATCTTGCTTCCATGACAATTTCAAGCTTGTCATTGCGAAAATCGTGTTAGGGTACGCATTTCTTACATATCATTTCTCGTGAAAATAAATCAATGTAAATTGAACCCGTGCATTAGCTTTAGCTCCCCGATGATAGATGCTCAGCCGTGCCCGGTGCCATAAATGATTGAGAACTACATACGGGTCGAAATATATTTTCTTCTTTTGTGCAATAAGTATTGAATGTTTGTATGCTTTGTTGTGATGTCACAGGGTGGGAGTCCTGTTCTTATGCAGCTACATTACACTTCCTCTTTATGCCCTCATAGCTCAGGTATTGTCAAAGCTACAAATTATTTAGTATATCTTTCACAATCATGCTAATGAGTCGCATGGCCACCTCGCTTAATAGCTTAAGGAGTTAGCCAAACACGCTGAAAGTTTAAATACGGTCCATAAGAGACACCCAAACTGGTTTAGTGTCTGGGTCACTGGTTAGACGGTCGAACCAGCATATCCAGGCTTTTCTACATCATGCAATTGCAATTTTGAACTATCAACTACCTCTCTTGATATTTATCCTTGTGGGAAAATTGCAGATGGGTTCACATATGAAGACATCTATATTTGATGAGCAAACATCCAAGGCACTAAAGAAGTGGCATATGGCCGTGAAGAAAAAGCAAGGAGGGAAAGGAGGAAGGTCTCCTAGAATGTTGGGCAGTGGAAGTCCAACTTCTTCAATGGGTTCACCTGGACCTACACTTCATCGTTTCGAAACTACGGGCCATTCAACACGTTTCTCGAGGTACGAGGAACACGAAGGATCGTCGGACCTCGAGGTGGATCCATCGGTACGTATGGAAAAAACTTCCAGCATAATTGTAAGAGTTGAACACGATGGTACAGAAAATCACAGGACTACACCCCATAATGGAGATGAAAGTAAAAATGAAGATTTCTCATTTGACAAGCCTGCCACCCTTCAGTGAAGATGAAGAAAATTGTATGAATTTTGCTATATTGAGATATAGCTTGACACTTTGACTCTTGTATATTTCACATGCTTGCTCCTCAAGTGAAGTCTCAAATTCATATTTGTCCCCAACTTTGTGGACAGTTGATGTACAAGTACTTAATGGATCTTTCGGTTTTAATACTCGAGGTAAATGTTAACTCGAGTTAAGAAACATTCAGTACGAATATTATTGTCTTTTAACGTAGATTAGAAATTGAAATAGGGCACATCCAAATTGTAAAGCAATTGAGTTCTGGTCTCGCTATGTGAATGTTCAACAGTTTCATTAGAATAGATATTGTTTTCTTGCAATTTTCGATATACATTTAGATACCAATGATTTTTTAGCCTCTTATCTCTGTTGAGGAAAAATCAAAATTGTCTTCACTCCATCCATCAAAAGAATTGTAGGTGTAGAACTATCTTATCTATGTCTTAAGTTGTTAAAGATGGATATAAGTATATATTTAAATGTTGTCTTCAACACGTCCTTCACATATAACAATTTTTCATAAATAGGTAGTGTGAGTGAGGATATACAGGATCTAGCTTTGACTTATCTGACGCAATAGATTGTCGTTCTTTAAATAAACGGATATAATTTCTATTATAATATGTTTTTGGAATCGCCTCTCTGATCAAGTCGAGTCACTTTGTCAATTTTGATAATGAATTTTAGCTGTTTGAAGTCGTCTCGTTAACTTAAAATGGCAATCTTTAGTTTGTTATGTCTAATTTCGTCATTTTGCATTTATTTATCAATTAGGTTTTATTTCAACTAGGGTTTTAGTATTTTATGAGTCTTTTCCCATTCATTAACGTAGTTTTTGTTGAATAACATTATTGTTTTTAGAGTTTCTCCACTTTAATGAATTTAATTCGGTATTCATATGAATCAACGAGTTGAGTTTGAGTTAGTTTTATTTATACACGTTTTTGCCGAGTGAAACTTGGACTCAATTCTTTTGTCCGACTCTTATATTGTATTAACTATCTCATTTAAAAGCTTTTAACTTGTTAGAGAGAAAATGTGTATTTATTTAAATGTTGTATTCAACAAAACAGAAGGGCTATTAGTGTCCCTCCAATAAAGAATTGGTGCCTCACATTCATCAGCTAAGAGGCTTCTCTCTTGTGCGTTTCTTCTTGAAAAAAAAAAATGGTATGTTACTATGTTATGAACTTTCATATAACATATTGAATTTAGATTTTTCGAAAAAATCATACATTTTGAATAAAATAGGATGTTTTTGAATTAATTCTATGATAACAAAAATACCTGGATGGAAAGACAACTAATTTGCTCTTTAATTTGATTTCAATTTTCTCTTATTAATATAAGATCCTAAAATTTCGCTCCAATTTGTTATTTTTGAATAGTTGATGACTTTTTTGCTTTCCATTTGAATTTTCTCATCACATGTACAACGCATTATTTTTTGAATGTAAAATTTGATAGATAATTTTGAGTGTTGAGTAATTGTGACCTGTAATTCACTGTTTGTCACAAATTGACTACATACTGTCACAAATTGATTTAAAAGAAAGTTGGAGATATTGGAGTTGTTGAGTGATTGTGACTTATAATTCTTCGTATGTGATCTTAATTGACTTTTAATTCCCTACTTTTGACTTTTGAAGCTATAGCTTCAAGTCTAACCAACTAGTTTTCTAGTTCTCCATATTATAGTCGAGGACTTAGTTAGGTAATGACAATACTTATTTTGTTTTTTGGTTATTGCATAAAATTTACGTTCTTCTTTTTCTTTTTATTGAGGTAATATTTATCATTGGTAGATAATCTTCTACATATTTGTGATACATAAAACAGGTTAACTTTCACACATGCAGTTAAGAATAGAGATCTAGTAGCTTACAAGAGATGTAGGCGAGTTGGTAGAAATGCGAAGTGACATGGGAAGAAATCCTTCGGCAATGCAGGTTCGATTTCTGTGTGGGGCAGATTTTCACTAAAATTTTGTGGGGGTCTGTCCTGAGAATTGGTCTGTTGGCTCTCTCCTTCATGTTTCTGTCACTCGTCCACATTCTTCGATTTACAACCTGTCTGGTCAAGAGACCTCTGACAAAGGTGGTGGACTTTGCCTTCAGGACTTTCTCCTTATTAGAAGAATAGAAATCTAGTACATAGTCAATGCTCAATCCAAACTTTTCAACTAAAATTATGTATATCTCATATGTCTTAATTAGACACTTAGATCTACCAACGCTCTAGAACACTCACTTTTACTAATTTAACTACTTCCACTCCTTTGTCACAATGTAAGTAATGAGGTTTTTTATTTTTAAGATAAAGGATCACTACTAAGTTCTAAATCGTGCATACATTGGACAAAAGAAACTTGAAGTTCAAAAAAAAAAAATTCAAAATAAAGTTAGAATAATTCGTTGTGAAAACTTGTGAAAATTGCAAGTTTATGTTGAACAAGTAATTTGGATATATCTAGACCATTAGATTAAGCTGAAATTAAGAGTCGTGATTATTTATCAAATTTATTTGTCAACTACATTGGTTGGTAGAACGATCTCCATTAAAATTAACTAATTAAACATGATTTCACTATATCTAAGAAATCCACAAGCGAGCCCACTATATCTCTAGCTATCTCCTATTCAAACCTATGGTCTTTGTTATATTGGTATACACGCATAAATTATCTATTGATCTTATTACATTTCATAAATCATTCACTTATTGATTAGGTAACGAAAACAAGAGCATGAAAATATAAATGAAGTCAAAATTTGAGAATTAAAATCAATCTATAAAAACTAGGTTACATTATTCGTTCCAACTGGAATTTTAGTTTCTCATCAAAGATTGTAAACACAAAGAAAAATAATAATACATAACGGGTATTGGAAAATAAAGAAAAGAGATGAAAATCCATAGTGCAAACTCGAAGCTCAAACTCCGAGGCAGCAACCTGATCTTCATCTTCCAAATCCTAGTCAAGCTGTTTTGTGTTTTCTTGTCTAATTCCCAAGTGTCCAATGTTGGATAAAATTCAACATGTAGGACCAAACATGTATATATTAAAATGTGTGGTATTATCTTAAAATTTTAGTCAATAAAGTGATCCAATAAAGACTATTTTGGACTAATGGATATTAAGTGTCATGAGATTAAAGTGTAGAGACGGATACAATGTTTTAAATTGATGAGGGGTCAATTTAACAACATTGAAACATAATAACTGCAATGCAGTTATTTATACAGATCATGGTCCTCAATTGAGTGTGACTTTTTATAACTCTTTATATCCCCATCAACAAAAGACACTAAGGAAAAAACCACGGATCAATTGGAAGCACTATAACCCGGGTTTAATTAAATAGAATCATTGGATTCGTATACAGACGCTCCGCTTCCGCTTTTTAATCTTGATAATTACAAAGCGTGATAGTTATTATGTCACAAATATGTAATTGTCACAGTATATGGATTCTGGTAAAAACTTAAATCTAACAAACAGATCGTCGAGCCCACCTTCATGTTGAATTATCAGATTTATATGGATATGTATTTTCAGAAATTCTATTAATTTTGAAATATGCATATATATATGGTATTGAGTTCATGGAATTTAAAAGTTCAATATTAAATTTGTGTATTGTTTTTCCACGTTCAGCCATGAAGAAATCGTGAACTGTAAAACTGGAATTCCAATTTTATGCATGTATATTCCAAGAATATATATATAGATGTGTATATTGTTGTTCTAGAAATATGGGATTTCAATTTATGCAATCTGTATGGATTTTCGAATTGGGATTTTATGATTGTGGTCGGTTTTGATTATGGGTTTCTTAATTGTCGGATTTTGTGGTTTGTTGAGATGGATGTCGTCGGAGATAGGAACTCGCAGCGCCGTTCGGCGCTGCTGGCAGTTGGCAGCGTCGCACGATGCGACGCTGCGTGTTGAAACGCCAGCAGTGGCGCCGCGATCTCCGCGGCGCCATCTCCGTCTCGTGGTGACGGCGCAGCTAGGGTTTCAAAACCCTAGCTGTTGTGTTTTCAGTTTTTGGGCCTAGGGACTTCCTTTGAAAATTAGAAGACTTAAATGGCTAGTTTGCAATTTCTAATTTTTTGGTTTATTTAATCTCAAGTCCTTCTGGTTGTTCCTTCATTTATTTAAACCCTAAAGTCTTAAAATCATTTAAGTTGGCCCTTTAGACTTCTGAATTTATAAAATAAGTCTCTACAGTTTTAGTAATCACTTAAGTTGGCCCTCTGAAGTTCTGAATTTTATGATTCAGTCCCTAAAGTTTAAGATTTTAATTAATTGGCCACTAAAGTTTTGGTAAAATTGCAATTTAGTCCTTCAAGCTTGAAATCTTTTATAATTGGCCAATCAAGTTTAATTAAATTGCAATTTAACCCTCCAACTTAATGATTACTTAATCCTAAAGGTTTGAACTTCAAAAATTCAAATCCTAAAGTTTTAAATATATGCAAAACAGTTAATTCAGGTTCAAATTTTGGTATGATGGACTCTTTTGAGAAATATAATATTCCAAAGTGAATTAATTGAAGCAACATGTTGCCAAAGTAACCTCTCTTGTGGAAATTAATTAACTTTGAATATTAGAAGGTTTTTTGTGTGTCTTGTTCATGCGGATATTGATCGCCCAAAGGAAGGTCAATGTTTGGTCGAATTTCACATGCACCGTGGTGATAAATGCGTGACGATTATTTGGTTTAACGTGTGATTAATAAATCGGTCCAAAGAAAGGTTTATTGATTGACATGTCTTATTGTCAGTGTTTGATTGCTACATCGAGGTACCACTTACGAGTCAATGTTTCTGTCCAAAGACTAAATATTGATGTTGTGCTAGGTATCTTGTGATGGGCCTTACCAATATATTTAAAATTATTATTTGCATAATAAAGTACTAATGTAAGCTATTTCTATCTTTTTCTCTATACACTCATTCATCCACTTCCACAATATCGCAAATATCAATTCAATCCCTATGCTTAATGGGTCAAACTTCAAGGATTGGAAAGAGAACGTTTTAATTGTTCTTGGTCGCATGGATCTCGACCTTGCTATATCGGGATTGAGAAAACCGCTTCTCTTACGGATGTAAGTTCACCCGATGACAAGAGGAACTTTGAGAAGTGGGAACGCTCAAATCGCATTTAGTCTTATGATTATTAAGCGCGGCATTCCGTAAGCCTTTTAGGGGCGCAGATTCGAGGAGGTAATTGATACCAAAGAATTCTTTTGTTGAAATTGAAAAGCGTTTTAAAACGATAAGTGTCGAAACAAGCACGCTCGCAAAGCTTGATTTCAATGAAGTATAAAAGCAAGGAGAACATAAGGGAGTACATCATGCGGATGTCTCATAACGCTTCAAAACTTAAGGCACTAAAGCTCGACTTGTCGATGACTTGCTCATGTATTTAGTATTAATATCGCTTCTTGCACATTTCAATTAATTTAAGGTCGGCTATAAAGAATCCAAAAGGAGAAATGGACTCTAAATGAGCTCATTTCTTATTGTGTGCAAGAGGAAGTAAGGTTGAAGCAGATGAATCGAAATTGCTAACTTGGCAAGTACCTCCAAAGATAAGGGCAAGAAAAGAAAAATAGAATATGAAGTCGCTAAGGGTCCGTAACAAAAGATACCACATAAAGACAGAGAAGGTTGTTTCTTTTGCCAGAAGCCTGGACATTTAAGAAATGATTGTACCAAATACATCGCCTGGCGTGCAAAGAAAGGTACATTTCTTAATTTGGTCTGTTCTGAGGTTAATTTAGCTTCAGTACCTAGAAACACTTGGTGGTTAAATTTCGTGCTACTACTCACATAAGTGTTTCTATGCGGGGTTGTCTGTTCTGCCGAAAGCCAAATGATGCTGAAAGATTCATCTTTGTGGGCGACGGAAAATCGGTGGAAGTTGAAGCAATAGGCACTTTTAAGTTATTGTTAGGAGCTGTTTTTATTTGAATTTGAAAGACACTTTTGTTGTCACCGTCGTTTAGGCGAATTTGGTTTCTATTTCCTTATTGGACAAATTTAGATATCATTGTTCTTTTGGAAATTGTCGGTTTAGTCTTTCATTAAATTCAAATATTGTTAGTCTTGGTTCATTATGTTCATACGATAACTTATATTTGCTTGATACCATTGCGTCATATAATGAAACCTTGCATGTGGAATCACGTGGTACTAAGCTTAAAATTAAATAAAGAAAATTCGGCAAAATTATGGCACAAGCGCTTAGGTCACATCTCAAAAACAAGAGTTGAACGACTTGTGTCAGATGACGTTTTGGATTCTCTGAACTTTACGGACTTTGATGTTTGTATTGATTGTATCAAGGAAAATGCAGACCAAAACAAAAAGGTTAGGTGCTAATAGAACTTCGATCGCCTTAGAATTGATACACACATGAGATATTTGTGGACCGTTCCTTACGGCTTCTTGGAATTGTCAACAATATTTTATATCATTCATAGACGATTACTCACGCGTTATGGGCATCTATATCTTATTCATGAAAAATCGAGTCATTTGGACATGTTCAAGGCTTTCAAAGTCAAGTTGAGAATCAACTCAACAAAAGGATTAAAAGCGTTAGGTCTCGATCGTGGTGGTGAGTACTACGGCGAGATATGTTGGTTCGTGTGAATAACGTCCGGGACCATTTGCTAAATTCCTAGAGGAATGTGGAATCGTCCCACAAGACACCATGCCGTAATCACCTAGCATGAATGGTGTAGCCGAAAGACTAAAACAGAACTCTTAAGGACATGGTAAGGAGTATGATTAGTCATTCTACTTTACCAAAATCACTACGGGGAGAAGCATTAAAGATTGCGTTTATATTCGAATAGAGTACCAACTAAATCTGCTTTGCTAAAACACCTTATGAGCTTTGGACAAAGAGAAAACTGTTCTAAAGCACTTCCACATTGGGGATTTCCGGTGAGGCTAAGCCTTATAGGCCACATGAAAATAAACTGACTCCAAAACTGTAAGTAGCTATTTTATTGGTTATTCGAACGATCAAGGGGCTACAAATTTTATAATCCCACACTTAAGTCAATTTTGAAACGGAAGCGCAACATTTTTGAGGATGTTGAGTTTGGGAGGAGAAATAAGGTTAGAGACATTGTCTTTGAGGAAGAAATCGATGAAGGATCGATTTCGATTCCTACTATTACTTTTGACAATGTGCGGTCTCTGCACTGCCATTGATCAAGAAGTATATCCGTAACCTCAAAGAAGATATTGTTGAAGAACCTCCCACCATTCCGTAAGTACAAACTCAACAACCTCAAGAACCAATACCATTAAGGAGATCCACTCGAGAAAGGAAAAATGCTATTTTTGATGATTTTATAGTATTTCTTCAAGAACATGAGGAAAATAATGAAATGATGGAAAATGATCCAATCAACTTCCATCAAGCCATGAAGGGTTCTGATTATCAAAAGTGGATTGATGCCATGAATGAGGAGTATAAGTCTATGCAAGACAATAAAGTTTGGGATCTTGTCCCACTACTGAAGGTGCGAAGCCCATTGGTTGTAAATAGATTTTAAAACCAAAAGGGATTCGAAAGGTAATAATGGAAAGATATAAGGCTCGTCTTGTAGCTAAAGGTTTTACACAAAAGGAAGGCATTGACTTCAAAGAGACTTTCTCTCCGGTTTCAACGAAAGACTCTTCGGAGACGATCCATGGCACTTGTTGCACATTTTGACCTTGGGTTACATCGGATGGATGTTAAGATGGCGTTTCTCAATGGAGACATTGATGAGACGATTTATATGGTGCAACCGAAAACTTCGTGTTAGGAGACTTGAAGAATATGGTTTGCAAATTAAAGAAATCTATCTATGGACTTAAGCAAGCTTCCGTCGCTGGTACTACAAATTTCATCAAGTGATTATCTCATTTGGTTTTGAGATAAATATTGTTGATGATTGTGTATATCACAAGTTCAATGGGAGTAAGCATATTTTCCGGTTTTGTATGTTGACGACATATCGCTTGCCACTAATGATATAGGCATGTTACGCGAAACCAAGACTTTTTGTCAAGGAATTTTGAGATGAAAGATCTTGGGGACGCCTCTTTTGTATTAGGGATTCAGATACACCGGGATCGCTCTCGGGATATTCTTGGATTGTCACAAAAGAGCTATATCGATAAAGTTCTTAAAAGGTTTGGCATGCAGGATAGTAAACCAGGGGACACCCCTGTTGCTAAGGGAGACAAATTAGGTCTCAATCAATTGCCGAAAAATAATCTTGAAGTTAAGGAAATGCGAGAAGATTCCTATGCATCACCGTTGGGAGTCCGATGTATGCTCAGTTTGTACACGCCCAGATATAGCATTCATTGTTGAAATGTTCATGATATTTAAGTAACCACAGGATGAATCATTGGAAAGCAAAGAAAAGGGTTATGAGGTAATCGAAGAGAACAAGAGATTGCATGCTTACATACTGAGATCGGATCGCTTAGAGATCGTAGGTACTCCGATTCGATTTTGCAGGATGCCAAGACAAGAGAAAATCCACATCAGTCAGATATATCTCGCTAGTCGGAGGAGCTATATCACGGAGGAGTGCTAAGCGGACACTCGTAGCTTCTTCCACTATGGCGCGAGAGTTTGTAGCATATTATGAGGCATCTAATAATGGGATATGGTGGGAAATTTTGTCACCGGATGGACTGCGATTCTCGAATGGTATTGATAGACCATTAAAGTTATATTGTGACAATAACTTTCTGCTAGTGTTATATTCTAATAACAACAGAGTTCAACTAAGTCAAAATACATTGACATTGAATTCCTTGTTGTGAAAGAAAGTGGCATGAATAGATGATTTCCATAGAGCATATTGGGACAAACTCCATGATTGCGGATCCGCTTACTAAGGGATTACCACCCAAGGTTTTCATGAGCACACCTGCTCAGATGGGTGTTGTATTTCTTGAGGATATAATGTTTTAGTGGGAGTTTGTATTTTGGTTGATTTATGTTTGTTTTTGGATACATTTGTGTATTTGGATAATTTTCTGTATGTAAATAAAGTATTCGATTCATTCCATTCTGTTACATTATGTTCTGTGATTGATCTCACTTAAGGAATAAAGTAGGACCAATTGAAAATAGACATGTTTGGATCACATAACATGTAATTTTCATACTACACTCTCATGATTGATCTATGTCATTTGGTTGTATTGGTGTACGTGACCATTGATGGATTTAGTTACGATTAATGTAACGAAAGTCGCTTTGATCCTATATTGATATGGTTAATGGACGAGATTGTTTGGAAATACCTTTAACAGTGATAGCAAAATTTTGAGCTCATAAGGTTGTGCACATTTGTAAGGATACATGTATGGCTCAGTGGGAGATTGTTGGATAAAATTCAACATGTGGGGCCAAACATGTATATATTAAAATGTGTGGTGCTATCTTAAAGTTTTAGTCAATAAAGTGATCCACTAAAGACTATTTTGGACTAATGGGTATTAAGTGTCATGAGATTAAAGTGTAGAGACGGATACAATGTTTTAAATTGATGAGGGACTAATTTAACAATATTGAAACATAATAACTGCCATGCAGTTATTTATACAGGTCATAGTCCCCAATTGAGCGTGGCTTTTCATAACTTTTTGTATCCCCATCAACATGAGACACTAAGGAGAAAACCACGGATCAATTGGAAGACCATAACCCAATTCAATCAAACAGAATCATGGATTCAGGTACACTTCCGCTTCAGTTTTTAATCTTGATAATTACAGCATGATGGTTATTATGTCACAGATATGTAATTGTCTCAGATATGGATTCGGTAAAACTTAAATCTAACATCCTACCCCCTTGACAGTCTAAGATGTCCAGCTTTATAGAGGAGGTTTGAAGTGGTATATTTTGTGCCCGAAAAGTCCCAAAATTGTCCATGAAAAATTGCGCATCAGACAAAACTCGCGCATCCCTCTAATGTTCTCACTCGAGCCAACTCTTTTATGGTACTTGCAGTTTTGCTCGCTAAGTCGAGTGGTCCTGTCTCAAATTTGGTCATCCTCTGTTTTGCTCGCTACGCGAGCTCATGAAGACAACCTGGCAGCTAGAATGAAAATGTGCACAACTCTTTATAGACAACTCTGATTCAAAATCCGTAAAATAAGTTAGATTCTTGACTCGAAAAACTTTTCAATTAGAAAGGATTGCCTCAAATTTGACACTTATCTTTTCATGTGTTTCGAACACCAGTCCTCTTACTTAATCATTCTAGAGTAATCCAAAATCGTATTTATCTCCTCTTTTTCACCTCTTTTTGTATCAATACTATTTAAGGCTTGAATTCTTTCTACAATACCAAAATAATTAAAAATCAATAAAAATACGATCCAAACTACTAATCTTTGTATATGAATGAAAGTGGGATATTACTCGAAAAAAATTACTTATCACCGACCGTAAAAAAGATTTTTACCACCACTCAAAAAATTAGCATATACGTCTGTCTTCCAAAAAAAACCACCACCTCCTTCTCAATTCTTCTCTTTCACTATTCTTCAAATTTCCTTCAAAATCTTTTTTCTCCTCACTATTCTTCAACGAACACATTTTAACTGTCGAATTCCACCGCAATGAAGCGGTATACTAATATCTTACTTATTTTCAACTTCTACAACAAAAAAATTCATTACTTGTAAATTGTACCAATAAATTTTTGAATTAAATATTTAAATAATTACTGAACTTTTAGTCTCGTCTTCATTTACTCACTAAACTTTAAAATGGTGCTGAATGCTCACTGAACTTTACAACGTTACTCGTCGTTACTCACTTTTGACGACCCATTAGTAGCTAGTAGATGGAAAAACACACGTGGCAGACGAAATGTCCACGTGGCATACATTTTTGCCAACCAATGTTGAGCTGTCCACCATCTATATTTTGAATAATCATTGAATTTTTAGTCATTTGTTCGTTCACTTACTGAACTTTAAAATGTTATTGGATGCTCACTCAACTTTTCAAAGTTACACTTCGTTATTCACTCACGACGATTAGTGATGGCAACGGGGCAGATCGGTCTAATCCAAATCCGCCTCTCAATAATTGTAGGAGATCCAAATCCGTCCCGCGATCCGCTATTTTTCAGAGCAGATCGGGGCGGATCAGAGCCTTGATCCGTTTTTTTTTTTTTTGCATTCAAAAAATTTAAAATATATTGAAATAAGCTTTACTACTATACTATAGAGTTTAAACAACATTCTAAAATACATTAACTACTTAATTAAATGTCCAAAAGAAACAAACGACATCAATTACTTAATTAAAAATTGAATATTCCAAAATACACAATAAAAAAAAAACAAATTGTTTATCATCTCATTTTCATAACTTCATGGAATCGAAAACCTAGGTTTAGGAATTAACAAATTAGGAATTAAGAAATTTGAAATTGCAAATGTAGCCATTGCCCCAAATTTTTTATCTTGTTCAGCCCCATCGATTCGCAAATCAGGTATTTTTTGCTCCATTCGGATCGGATATCTATCGGATTTGGAGCAGATCGGATATTTTTACCATCTCTAACGACGATTCAATAATAGCCCATTGACGTAATGTCCACATGACTAACGAAATAACCACGTGTCATCTATTTTGTGCTATTAATCTACCAATCAGAATAGTCGCGTGTCATGTAATCAAAAATACGTTTTTTAATATACAAAAAACGGTGATACTTGGACGGAATGTATCCATGGACGTCGATTTAGGGGTTGCGGATTCTACGGGGAAGGTAGATGTGTGTGATTTTTTAGATTGAACAGATCCTGCACTAGGGATGGCAATGGGGGTCCGCCCGCCCGCCAAATGAAATTTTTACCCAACCCGCGCCTACCGCCTCACCTCACTCCACCCCACCCCGCTGCCCACGAATTCGCTGGTGGGCGCAGGCGGGCACAGGTGAGGCAATCGTTTAACCCACCAACCGCCTACCTAATAGTTTTTTTTTAAAATTGAAAAAAATAATTTAAAAAATATTTTTAAAAAAAATATTTGTAGCAAAAAAAAAAAAAAAAAAAAAAAAATTCAAGAATGAAATTGTGGTGTAATGGTTGAGATTTATAGTTTATAATTTAAACCTGGGTTGGATTTTTATTTAGTCCATTTCTAGCAAAGTTTTAATTTATATTCTATTTTATGATTTTATATATAAAATAAAAATCTTGGTGGATTGGTCATGGGTCGCCCCACCCCTATTACCCGAATAGGCGGGCGGGCGGGCGGGCGGGGCGGGTTCGAGGCGTGGCTTTTTGCCATCCCTATCCCGCATCTCATGCTAGATACAAGTCAGTAACCAATTGGTGGAACATTTGAGAGAAATTAATTTGAGATCATTTTGAATAAAATCGTTTGTTTAATTGGGAAACTTTCACCATTTTGGCACTAAAAAGGACATTTTGAAAATGCATTTGATCACATAGCCGCAACTATTCTGGTTGGCAGATTTAATGGCACAAAATGAGGGAGATGTGGTCATTCAAGTTAATGGACATTATGGAAATCGTAAGTGTGATTAACGGAGTGTAACTTTGAAAAGTTGAGTGAGCATACATCAACGTTTTAAACTTCAGTAAGTGAACAAAGACACGACTAAAAGTTCAGTGATTATTCAAAATATAAATCGCTTAACGCGTGGACAACTCATTATTATTGGTTAAGAAAACGTATGTCATGTGGTATTTTGCCTGTCATGTGTGCTATTTTGTCACTGTGCAGTTAATAGATCATTAAAAATAAGTACTGTGCAGTTAATAGATCATTAAAAATAAGTAAAGACAAATAACATTGTAAAATTCAGTGGACATTTAACACCATTTTAAAGTTCAACGATTAAATAAAGAGATGACTAAATATTCAATTGTTATTCAAAACATTTAACTCTTAGCCAACAATGCACACTGTCCACAAATGACCCACAACTGTTTCTCGAAGGTTTTTAAGAGTGATAAAAGCCCGCAATCTAATTGGTGTTGCCACCGTCACAACCACCACCACCGCCGCCGCCGCCGCCAAATTTAGCTCCATGGTAAGTGACCCCCAAAGTCTAAAAACCCGTCTGTGCATCATTGGCAGTGGCCCTGCCGCCCACACTGCCGCCATTTACGCCGCCAGAGCCGAGCTCAATCCCATCCTCTTTGAAGGATGGTTGGCCAACGATATCGCCCCTGGAGGACAGCTCACCACCACCTCCGAAGTGGAAAATTTCCCGGGTTTCCCTAATGGGGTAGCGGGGATAGAGCTTATGGACAAGTGCCGCGCCCAATCTCTCCGTTTTGGCACACAAATTTTCACTGAAACAGTCTCGAAAGTCGAATTCTCAACTACACCGTTTAAAATATTAAGTGATTCCAAAAGGGTTCTTGCTGATTCTGTCATTGTTGCTACTGGGGCTGTAGCCAAACGCCTCACGTTCCCGGGTTCCGAGGCCTTCTGGAACCGCGGGATATCTTCCTGCGCGGTCTGCGATGGTGCTGCCCCCATATTCCGCAATAAACCCCTTGCCGTTATTGGTGGTGGTGACTCTGCTATGGAAGAAGCCACCTTTTTAACCAAATATGGGTCTAAGATATACATAATTCACAGAAGAAACGAATTTCGGGCTTCAAAGATTATGCAAAGCAGAGCATTATCAAACCCCAAGATTGAAGTCTTGTGGAATTCTGTGGTGGTGGAGGCGTATGGGGAAAGGTCATTGGGGGGTTTGAAGGTGAAGAATGTTGTCAATAGTGAGGTTTTAGATTTGAAGGTTTCGGGCTTGTTTTTTGCAATCGGTCATGAGCCCGCAACCAAATTTTTGGGCGGTCAGTTGAAGTTGGATTCTGATGGATATGTAATCACGAAGCCCGGAACCACACAAACTAGCATCAAGGGGGTTTTTGCAGCTGGTGATGTCCAGGATAAGAAGTACAGGCAGGCTATCACTGCGGCTGGTACCGGTTAGTTGAAGATTAACTTTTAATAATAATATGAATTGGTATTTATATGCTTTATAAGTTTATTGATTTGATTGAATTGCCATTAATATATAAGCGATCTTCAGCTTAGTTTGATGGTGGTTGGCATTCTTGTAGAACTGTGTACTGTTTTATTTGGTCTTTTACTATACAATTCGAAAGAAACCTTTGAACTGTGAAATTTTTTCGCTATAAACCGCAAGAAAACAGATTGTTGACGGTTTGGAATTTCTTTGCTGTGTATGTTTAGATTATTTCGTGCCTGGAAATTACCTGTCAAAGAAGAAAAGAATGTCTGAAAAAATGGTGAATAGAAAAGTATGTGGATTGGATGCAGCTTTGCTGAAGTTAAGCCAGACAGAATTCTCAAGGGCTTGATTTTCGTGTATTGGGGGTGGGGGTGGGGGTAGAGATGGCAAAGCCATTAGGAACAGTTTAAGGAATAATGTTTGTGTTTTACAGAGTTGGCGAGGTTGTCTTTAGGGAAAAAGAGATGTTAATCGGGTGGCTGTTAACTATTGTCAACAGTTCATAGTGGCTTAGTTATAAGGGGTAATGAACCTTTTGTTTTTAGGCATGAACTCTGTATGGAGGAACGTGTTTGAGTTTTTCTTGTTAATTTTTTGTTCAAATGTTAATACCTAAGAAGTCCTTTTGTCTATTACTAATTTTGGAATTAAGAAATCCCCAATCAATTGATGAATATAACTATTGAGCTATTTTAAGAACTTCTACTATTATGTAATTTGCCGGACTACGGCTAATGTAGATATCACATTGCACGAAACCTACTTTCCTCGTCTGTTTAAGGTGTAACCATCATCCTTAAGTTCCAGAATGTAACTTGATGGATGGACTAAACACCACTTTGAACCCATAAACATCTCATCATGCTTGTCCCCAAACATCTGAACTATTTCCAAATATAGTTCTACAGCCATATTCTAGACATGCAGCCAAAAAGGCTAGTAACAAGAAATTGAGCTTATCAATATCAAACCAATCCTTGATCATTATTTGAACTTGAAAGTTGTAACCAATTTTCTTAAGCTTATTAGCTCGTCTCCATCTTTTTCTCCTGAACCTTCTAGCTCTTACGTTCTTAATTTCCTTGCTAATATTTTGCTCTTGATCTTCAAGATTCTCCACATCTTCAATTTTGCTCCAAATCTCTTTGCTTCTTAGTCTTCAAACTCCTAATTGATTCTACCATTGAAGTTTTTTGTTTGTTTTTACACATCTACGATAGACTCACAAAATTTTATAATCTTTTCTAGCTTTCTTAATAAATCTTTCTTTTGAACTCACCAAGCTTGGAGCCCTTCATGTCCTTTGAGTTATTTAGGCACACATCAAAACTGAAAACAACAATACATCACTAGCTACAGGATCAATGTTTTGTTACATCAAAAGGTAGGCATGAAACCTTATGTATTATTGTACCCCTTCGTTATTTCCTTTGAAATAGGCTCTAGATGTCTTTGGCGTGTGAACCCTGTGTCATATGTTAGATACCTCTACTTTTAAGTTGTGGATGAATTAAACTATTCAAGCTGGGAAAGGGGTATAGCCTCTCAGTGTTATATGGATTTAGTTCGATTCCAAAGTAATCCAAAATAGTTCTAGAATTAGTCAGTCAAGAGTTTTACTAAGGGTGTGTTTGATTGGTTTCCATGGAAAATGGTGGAAAATGAAAACATTTTCCATGTAAGGTGAAAAAAAAATCCACCAAATAGGTGAGAAAATATTTTTCAAGAAAGTGGTAAAAAGTATGCTTTAAGTGATTGTACCTTGAAAATTATTTTTATTTTCTAGGTGCAATCAAACAACCAAAGGTGGAAAATATTTTCCATGGATGTGACAATATTTTCCATAGATGTGACATTTTCCATGGAAAATGTGCCAATCAAACACAGCCTAAGATCTTATTCCTTCTTCTAGTTGGGAAAGTGTCAAGTAAAGTTGATTATGATAAGAAATATTTTATGATATGCGATGATTTTCTTCCTCAACTGGTTCTTGAAATCATGCGATAACTTCTCTCCTGAAGTTTCTGGTTCTTATTATTTTACTCCTCTTAGTTAGCATCCTAAACTTATACTGACAACACTTCATTAGCATCTCATTTATTGCATTGATGTGTTTGTTTTTCAGTCTCTATAGTACGCGCGCATATATTATATCAAATAAAAGGTAATCTATTAGCTCCACATGTGAAATATCTAGGAAGTTGGAGATAGTATAATTCTGGTGGTAAGATGCACTTGGAAGCCCTATTGGGAGTGCTGATAAGCATTTATGTTGGTCAAACATCATTTTTATCTACATATTTCGTATGACTATAATTTATAGAAAACTTTACCAAACAATCACTAAATGAAATTTAGAGGCCGTATTGTCAGGCAAAACCCTCTGGCTAATAACAAAAAGTATATAGGAGAATTTCAGAAATTATAGTTTAAGAGTTCCTCAAGAAAGTGCTCGAAGCTGTGTCACGGAAAGCACATCTAATGCGGTGCAGACTTCAGGATCTTGTGCATATTTATCTACATATTTAACAAAAACATGAATAGGATTTTGTTAAACACATTTTTTATCTACACATTTCGTTTCGTAGGACGCACAACTTATAAGTAAAAAAAATAAAAATAAAAAAATTCAGAATCGCCAAACATGCGCTGGACTGAGAAGCAATAGAGATATCTAAAACTTATCTGGCATTGTTGGTTACGAGGATTGGAAAGGATTGGACAATATTATAACGAAGAATAAGCTAAAGTCTTGTTCATACTACTTCTTCTATTTTAGGCTTGTCGAGTACTACTACGTACATGCACTATGATGAACTTTCATATGGGATGGTTCCAAATTTTAGTGTCCTTTAATCCTTGGATCTAATCGGTCATTCACTTTCGGCTTTTTTATTCGGCAGGATGCATGGCCGCCCTAGATGCAGAACATTACCTACAAGAGATTGGTTGTCAAGAGGGTAAGAGCGACTGAATAACTAAGCTTAAAAATATTGTAAAAATAAAATCGGTTTCGCACTTCATTCATGTTTATTGTATTTACGTAAATTTAACAATTGGTAGAGTAGCCGTGACGAATGAAATTGTTTTAGTAAAAATAGCTACATTCTCTTGGTCTATCATCTGTTATGTGGTGTCTATTAGGAGTATTTATAAATTGGTCAAATGTTATTTTAATCTATCTATTTTGTAGGACCTATTATTTAAATTTTAAATTTTTTGACCAAACAATCACTAAATTTAAAATGGTATATTGCTATATTGCTTTACTGCAAAGGTAAAAAGACGGTGTCATAATGGGAAAAAAAAAATAAAAAATCTTCGTGATGTTCTAATTAATCAAAATTTAACCCTTTAAAACAATTGTTCTAATTGTTAAAAATCTTATCTTTGATTCTTTATAAATATCAGTGTTTCAAAAAGTTTAAAGTGTGGTTGGAAAGGTGAAGTCGAACTTCAAGCTTTTTGAACCTAAGAGAAGGCGAGACGTAGTTAGGTGTGGAGGTTGCATAGTACAGCCTAAACGAGTTTTTTATGATAAATATTTTATTATAAAATATTGCTTTTAATTAATTGCTTTTATGATGTTATGAAATTCTTCATACTATAATTCATCTAGGTCCAAATATTTTACTAATTCAAATCTTTGCATAAAATTGAAATATTTTGTCCAAATATACTTTTGAATTTTTACAATCTTAGAAAATTTTAAATTTGTATTTCAACATTGAGCTGTGTGAAAATTTGAAAATAATGAACTTGTTTCAGTAAAAGACATGATTAAAAAAGTACAATTGTCCAATTGGTACCAGCATTCTACTTAAGTTCCCATTATAGGAGGAGGTCTGAGGTTCGAATCACGGGACCTTGAAAAGAAATCCAGTTTGGAGCTCAACTTCAGGTGAAGCAAGACTTAAGCTAATCTACAAGACGGAATAGCCCAGGCGAAAGGCGCTTTTTTGTAACGACCACGGACTAAAAAAAATAAAATAATAATAATGATTTATTTAATCAAAAAATTTACCTATAAATTTATCTAGCTTTCTACCCTCTCCAATGAGAAAAGGGATCAATCGAAAGAAACCAATTTATACTTTTTTAAGTTTCAAGAGTAAGATTACTTTTTCTTGCTTCTTCATGGAGATCTTTTCTCTCTTGTCTATTGACAAGCTATTTCTTATTTTCTAAAATCCCCTCATTCTGGAAGTGCCTTATTGGTGACTACAACATGGCCTTTGAAGACTTGTATGCGAAACTAACGATAGAAGAGGAAGAACATGGCGTGGAAGTGCAGGGGGATGAAACTACGGAGGAAAGTGCAGAATATCGCTATTGTTTGGTTGGTAGATTTCTTACGGATCGTATTATCCACTTTGTTTCAATGAGGAGCACTATGGCATCTATTTGGCTAATCGAAGGACGGCGTTTGTATCAAGGACTTGGGGAAATTTTGGAATTTACGTGTTTCAATTCTACCATCCCATTGCTATGAACCGTGTTCTTGAAAATGGCCCCTGGACATTCAACAATCACTTGCTCCTACTAAAACATCTCAAAGAGGATCTGCAAATGGGTTTTCAAACCGAAAAATACAAGTGCGACTTCAAAGCGCACGTTGGAAACCAGTAGTGCACATAACCAAGTTTCTGACAAAATATGAACATGCCTCAACAATCAAGAAAAAGGTATTGTAGTATGTCTCTGGAAACAAATACAACAAACGAGAAATGAGTACCGAATTCGCTTAACTGTGACCAATTGATTGTATTCGATTTTCTTTATTCGATAAGTGACTTGCATGTGATACATGTATTTAACTGGAAAATCTCTAAAATCAAGGAAATCTTCGAATTGTCGTAACTTTTATGTGACCATAACAATGAGATTAAGTCTCGTTTCCTTGAAGAATGCTCCTTGGGGTAACTTCAAATTAACATCACCGTGATATTCAAAAAGGATATTGTGTTAGTCACGCTTCCTAAAACAATTGATGTTATTATATTAATGATATTGGTAAAGACGGGTTATTTTCATTCTAGTCAGATGAACTTCAGACATTTCCAAACAAGGAGCAAAATGTCGCTTGTTTCATGTTATGTGTAGCCTGGGCAAGCACTGAACGCTTTATTGGTATTGAACATGTTTCAAGTATTTATTTCTTTCGCTTAAGACCGCTATCGATAACTTATTCTCTGGGATATAACTTAAGCATATCTAGACTGAGAGGCCGTGGCTGTGATGGTGCTAGTAATATGTGGAGCAAGAATGGTCTTAAAGCACTTATTTTCAATGAGAACTCGAAAGTGCTTTATATTCATTGCTTCGCCCATCAACTTCAACTAGCTCTTGTAGTCATGTAGCAATATCCGTAAATTGGAAACATCTTTTCATTTAGTTGGTAGTATATTGTAAATGTTGGCCGGAGGCAAAGCGTTGTTGGCCGACATTCTTCGAGAGAAACAAAGAGACTAGAAATTATTGAAGCAATTTAATGCTCTGTGAACTATCAAGTGGACTCGGCTCGAATCAAGAAATTACTTTGCTGCGTATGCGATACACGCTGGGGATCTCTACTATAATTCTTTTATTGAACTTGATTGTCATGTTTACATCCACACGCTTGATGTTACTGAGTTGATTGCTGCTAGATGATAAGCAAGTAGTGGAGGAAAAGAGGTGAAGCACCTATTTTATCGGGGTCTAATCAGAACATTTGGATTTTCACTTAGTCTACATCCAAGTGAAAAAATCTCGGGAATTATGTATGAATTGTCAAAAGCATTACAAGTTAAAAGATCGCTATACTGTCATTGCCATGAAATTAGTGAAAATACGAAAAGAACGACCCGCGGACGAGGGATAATGAATGGGATTCATTTCTAGAAACGGGGTTACACTTTTTGTAGTAAGTATACAAAGTTGATATCCCTAACATGAATGACATGTTTGTACCTTTGTGTCGCTTCACTAAGCGTAACACTTGCAACAAATTTACATCACTTTTAAAGTGGATTTGTTTTATGTCCGTACTGATAATGCAACTTCAAGAGTCAATAATCATGCTTTTCCGAGGTAAACAGCGCATTTACCCTTTGTGTAGCATGCTTGTGTCCAGATAATTCATTTTCCGCTTTTGATAAGAAATAAGTTAATTCGCTTTGTGTAAGCATTATCCCTTAGGATTTTTCAGCAAAGGGATATCTTAGCAACCGAGGAACAACTTGAGACATATATTATTGATATGTGCTCCGACAATGATTTTATAGGATTATGGGGACTTGGTGATATTGCACAAAAGTTGGTTTTGATAAAGAAAAGTGAAGTGTACCCATTATTTTACAAGCCAAGTACATTGGCTTTGGATTCTACCAGCCAAATCGCTACCCATGCTTGAGAGAGTCTTTTTCCGCAACGCATTATGTGGAAGAACCGAATCATGAAATCGAATTGGAGATAAATAGTTGAATGATAGTTTGATTTTGTATATTAAGAAGGATGTATTTAATAGTATTGATAATGATATAATTATAAAACATTATCAAAGTATGAAAAACACGAGAAATAAATTGTAATATGGTATCAAATAGTTTCATTATTTTTTATGTTGACAATCTTTTTGTAACTTAATTCTGTGCCCTCACTATCAAATTCCGCCCGTTCACCACTGGAAAGATGTGAGGTCGTGAGCAGCAGCAATTTCAATTTAGTTTTTTATGATAAATATTTTATTATAAAATATTGCTTTTAATTACTTCCTTCTATGATGTTATGAAATTCTTTCATACTATAATTCATCTAGGTTCAAATATTTTATCAATCCAAATCTTTTGCATAAAATTGAAATATTTTGTCCAAATATACTTTTGAATTTTTACAATCTTAGAAAATTTTAAATTTGTGTTTCAACATTGAGCTGTGTGAAAATTTTAAAATAATGAACTTGTTTAGTAAAAGACATGATTAAAAAGTACAATTAATGTAATATTTTGACATGATTAACAAAGTAGCAATAAGCAATCATTTTAAATTTTGGCTCAACTTCTTAAATACTTTTAAGCTAATGTACGAATACCGCCAAACAAAGCATAAATGTTTAGTAATTTTCTCCTGACTAAAAAAATAAAATAATAATAATGATTTATTTAATCAAAAATTTACCTATAAATTTATCTAGCTTTCTACCTCTCCAATGAGAAAAGGGATCAATCGAAAGAAACCAATTTATACTTTTTAAGTTTCAAGAGTAAGATTACTTTTCTTGCTTCTTCATGGAGATCTTTTCTCTTGTCTATTGACAAGCTATTTCTTATTTTCTAAAATCCCTCATTCCGAAGTGCCTTATTGGTGACTACAACATGGCCTTTGAAGACTTGTATGCAAACTAACGATAGAAGAGGAAGAACATGGCGTGGAAGTGGGGGATGAAACTACGGAGGAAAGTGCAATATCGCTATTGTTTGGTTGGTAGATTTCTTACGATCGATTATCCACTTTGTTTCAATGAGGAGCACTATGGCATCTATTTGGCGATCAAGGACGCGTTGTATCAAGGACTTGGGAGTCGGAATTTACGTGTTTCAATTCTACCATCCCATTGCTATGAACCGTGTTCTTGAAAATGGCCCTGGACATTCAACAATCACTTGCTCCTACTAAAACATCTCAAAGAGGACGACAACCCTAGGAAAGTTGATCTATTTGAAACAAGCTTATGGGTACAAATACATGATGTCCCTCCGGATTTCGCTCGGATCGAGTTCTTATTCAGATGGGAAACTACATCGGCAATTACATTTATTCTGATCCCAAGAATTTCACTGAAGGCTGGAAAACTTTTCTACGTATTAGGGTTATCATGGACGTGCGTATACCTTTGAAAAGGAGAATGAAACTTAAAAAACCTGGAGGTGAATGGATCTGGGTGATTTTCAAGTATGAACGATTGCCGACATTTTGCTTCATTTGTGGTAAGATTGGACATTCTGACTCAAATTGTGACAAAATTTATGAAGCTAAAGGTGAAGAGATTGAACGACCATACGACCCTTTCCTTCGAGCTCCATCTCGGAATAATCCGGGCCTCGCCGGTGAGCGATGGCTCCGAGGATCGTCTGGAGAAAACCAATATCCTAATTTTGGCAAGAACGCGGATTACGGCGCAAAAGAAGAACTTGCCATGCAGGGAGACGAAAATCACTACTCAACTAAAAAAGGAAAAGGCGTGACTCGGCTCCATTACAAACTACCCTACCCCCGGTATCCCGCCACCTATGTTGAATTATATGAAGAAAAATCCATTATTCAAGGAGGGAATTTCTGGTGATTCTCAAATCAATGAAATGATTGATGATCTGGGTACTACCATAATGGACCAAAAGAGACGCAGGATGGATAATTATACATAAGTGAATTTGAACAACCCGCTATTGATTATGAACCCATGCATGAGGATCCAAAATGGAGCAACGGTGGCCTCGCTTGCGGGCCCACCGATCATCATGAGCGATAAGTTGGAACCGCTGAGTCGGACAACCCACGAGCGCTCAGTCCTTCGACCTCGTACTCATAATAAGCCCGCTCGAGGATGAGGATAATGAATGGGATTCATTTCAGAAAGCGGTTAATTCTTTTTGTAGTAAGCACAATGTTGATATCCCTAACATAGAATGACATGTTTGTACCTTTAGGTGGCTCACGGCGTAATACGGTAACAAATTTACATCACTTTTTGTGTGGATTTGTTTTATCAGAATAGTGATATGCAACTTCGAAAGAGTTGAATAATCGCTTTTACGAGGTAAATATTGACTTACTCCTTTGTGTAGCATGCTTGTGTCCGGATAATTCATTTTACGCTTTTGATAAGAACAAAATTAGGTCGTTTGTGTAAAAGTATTATCCAGATTTTTTTTGAGATGATATCTTAGCAATTGAGAACAACTTGAGACATATATTATTGATATGTGCTCAAAACAATGATTTTAGAGGATTATGGGGACTTGGTGATATTGCACAAAAGTTGGTTTTGACAAAGAAAAGTGAAGTGTACCCATTACTTTACAAGCTTGTGACATTGGCTTTTGATTCTACGATGGGCAGCTCACGCTGAGATTGAGAAGTCTTTTACGCAATGCATTATGTGAAGAATCGACCATGTAATCGAATTGGAGATAAATAGTTGAATGATAGTTTGATTTTGTATATTGAGAAGGATGTATTTAATAGTATTGATAATGATATAATTATAAAACATTATCAAAGTATGAAAACACGTAGAGAACAATTGTAATATGGTATCAAATAGTTTCATTATTTTTGTCGACAATCTTTTTTGTAATTTAATTTGTGCCCCCTCACTATCAAATTTCTGGCTCCGCCCTTGATTTAGTGTGGAGGCTGTCATATAGCGACCTCAACGAGTTTTTATGATAAATATTTTATTATAAAATATTGCTTTTAATTACTTCCTTCTATGATGTTATGAAATTCTTCATACTATAATTCATCTAGGTTCAAATATTTTACTAATTCAAATCTTTGCATAAAATTGAAATATTTTGTCCAAATATACTTTTGAATTTTTACAATCTTAGAAAATTTTAAATTTGTGTTTCAACATTGAGCTGTGTGAAAATTTTAAAATAATGAACTTGTTTAGTAAAAGACATGATTAAAAAGTACAATAAGTAATATTTTAGACATGATTAACAAAGTAGCAATAAGCAATATTTTAACATTTTTGTTTCTTAAATACTTTTTGCTAATGTAGAATCCGCCAAACAAATCATAAATGTTTAGCAATTTTCTTACCTTTTCCATCACTTTAATAAAATATTCCCTTAAAAAGTTATAGTTCACTTAAATAAAAGGAAAATTGGCGCAAATGGTCCTCCTTAACTTTTGTCCTCAGAAATGATTTCTAACGTTTATTTTTAGTACAAAAGATCATAACTTATATGTTTTGGTGTTTAATTGAGTCTTTATTTTGATTTAAAAGACAAATATGTTCTTAGTTTTAATTAAAAAAATTATAATTGGATTCATAATGATCCGAAGTTGCACTTTGCAAAAGTTATGAACTCAACTGCAATTTATTCTAATTAAAATTAAGGACATACTAGTCTTTTCATCAAATAAAGACAAATTGTGCGTCAAAACACACATGTTAAAGATGTCTGTGCCAAATAAAAGTTAATGACTATTTACGCACTGGAGATAAAGGTTAGAGGTCATATTCCCCAAAAAAAATCAAATATTGGTGTAAAAATAATAATAAATATTGGTCTAAAAAAAACAGTATTTTGAAAATTAGTTTATTTATGAAAATTTCTCCAAAATCAATTGATATTATAAAGGTTTTAGGATTTTGAACTCATAAGAAATTTTAGAATTGAAGACAAAAGGTGCATTAGGATTTTCCAATATATATAATTATATATCACACCTTGGACATTTTTCATTTTCTCCATTGGGATAGATCCTTCTTGATATTTTTTCTCCAAATTCTTTTAAGCTTAACGAGTTTATTTTTTCAGTAAATCTATTCATAATTAAGAAAGTTAGTTTTAGATAAATAATTTTTTAAACGAATATAAGTTAAAAATAAATATGTGATATCAATAACCTAATAGTTATAACATCTTTAATGGAATTTGGCGTAAACAAGTCCTTAACGTATGTTAATTGTGTACAAATAGTCTTTAATTTTTAATTTTTTACAAATAAGTCTCAAACCTATGCATTTAAGTGGAAAATGGTCCTCTTGGACAAATTCCATCTAAAATGTTTGTTAATTTTGCGTGTGAACTTCACTCAATGACATCTCTTGAACTCATAAAATTTGCCATCAATGGCAAATGGGGAGAGGTGGGGTGAGGAACCCCCTCTAAAAATCAGCATAGATGAGATGATTTTGAATAGAATCATTTGTCTATCCTAAATTCATTTATTGATGACAGATTAAACCTTCATTAAAATCTACCATTAATGGCAACTATCCCCTTGATCGGCTGAGGCTTGGAAAGAAGGGGCAAGTGGCGATGAGGTAGGTTGAAGAAGATGTTACGTCACGTTTTTTTTAATTATTTAGTTTATACTTGATTGACAAATTTACTCATATTTTAAAAAATAGTGGAGTTCACGCACAAAATTTGCTATCAATTGTAGATTTTGAAGGAGGCCCTAAAATCTACCTTGAGGTGGGGTGGGGGTAGGGTGGGGTGGGGTGGGGGGTGTTTCTCCCCTCAAAAATATCCCCTCTTGATCGAGAGGGCTTGGAAAGGAGCGGAGATGGCAATGGTGTCTTGATGGGTGAGTGTGAATTGAAGAGAATTATACATATTATATATTTTTATTATTTGTTGTATACTAGGTTGTGATTTATCCTATTTTAAAAAGTGAGTAGAGTTTACACACAAAATAAGGGACATTTTAGATGGACTCTGTCCAAGGACTATCTTCACACCTAAAGAAATAGATTTAAGACTTGTTTGCCAAAAATGAAAAATCAAAGACCATTTGCGCACAATAAACATATGTTAAGGACCATCGCCAATTTTCTAATTTTTAACACAAAAAGTACTTCATGTTTGGGGCATAGAAATTGAAATCTCCACGTGGCCGCAAATATATGCGTGTCTATATATTATCTTATCTTATTAATGTATTAAATAAGGATAGCCGTTAAAAACTTACAAAATTCTTTCCTCCAAAACATGAGATTTTTCACAAATAACCACAATAAATAAAATATTTTTTAAAATATTATTATACTTTTTTATTATAAAAATACTAATTTTAATTTTTATAACACCTTTTATTACATTTGTTATTTTAATTACAATGAATGTATTACAAATATAACAAATATAACAACAAGTGTTATAAAATAAAAAACAGTACTTTTTGAATAAAAAAAGTTAGATAGTACTTTTTAAATTATTTTATATTTTGTAGTGTATGGTAAAATTATCACCCCAAATCATTTGTACTCAAAATAGAATTATATTATTATACACGTATTAAATATAACGTATTGTATAAAAGCCGCGCCCTAAAATCTGCAATATTATTGATTGAAATAAGAATGCACAAATGGTCTCACAATTTATTGTTGTATTAAATACATGTATAATATTAATAATACTAATACAATAGAAAATTATTGTCTTCATATTAATAATACTAATATTGTCTTTGACGTGATTAATATTAATAATATAATTAAATTAAATTCTTAATTAAAATTTAAGATATTAATTATTTGTATTAGTAATATAGTTAAATGAAATTCTTAATCAAATCATGCAGTATAAAATGAACAATTTATATTCTTATTCTTACTTTTACGTGGGTTTTCCATTGATGAGGATATATTCCCAATGCATCATAATTCTATGGGTTTTGGAAATCGTGCTTTGGGTGTGTATGTGTACATAATTTCTACACTTTATTTGCCTTTGACATTTTGTAAGTATATGTATATATGTAAGTATATATACATATACTTACAAAATGACGATTCATATTCCGAGTGCATTATTATTTTTTCGAACATGCATAATTTCACGAATTGAAATAGTAAATAAGTTTTAACATCACTGAAAAAACATTAAATAATTTCCGCTCTTCATTTGATGAATGTAAATCGTAGTTGGTGTTCATGATGCACCACAAAATGACTATTCATTTTCCAATGCATCATAATTATTTCATATTTGAAACAGATAAATAATTTCTACACGTCATTTACTTGACATGATTGGGAATCGTGCTTTTAGATGTTATATAAGTAAGTTTTGCTAATACATGATTTGTTTGTTTGTTTGCGAGATATATATAGCCTCATTTTGTGTTTCAAAATTGTGTTTGAAAGAAAATTAAAATTTTACACCTAATTTTTCTTTTATTTAAATATGCGAGAATCCTCATCCAAAAAAAAATATCGCCAATTTTTAAGTTGGGTTAGAAAAAATCAACCCAACTAAAACACAATGGGGCGTACCGAAAGTTTAATTGTGCGCATTTGGAGATACTGATTCTGAAAATAATGAAGAGATATAATCTTGAGATGGTATTGATTTGATAGACATGTATGTTGTCTTATTTTTAAACTCTTTTAATATTGTGCATACATTTCAATTGTTTAATAATTCTGCAACTATTAAAATAAGAAACATGAAAAAATCTTTATCAAATTGTGTTTTACATTGGATTGACATTATTCTTTTCTTTTTCTTGTGTATTCTTCCATTATGCGTGAAAAACTAGGTCAACGCTGAGAAAAGATGATACTACTCATAACTTATTATGTCTTCATCATCTAAACTCTTCATCATCATTTAGATGATGAAGTGTATTCCAGTTCAAGCATGAAAAATAGTATTGGTTCAAATTCGACTAAGTAGAAGACAAAAATGATGAAACCCATACATTAATATGTCATCATCATTTTGATTTTATAGTGTAATCTACTGCTCAAGTATAGAAAAATAATATTGATTCAAATTTGACAATATTTTTACAAATCGATACGACAAATGAAAGACGAAATTAGTATATTATCTGCTCGATTAATTTCTTTGTCCGAAAAGTTGAAAAAATGTCCAAAATATTAATTGTATGTTAAAATAGAAAAATCTTTCAAGTTCTTGAATAATTAGTTTGTAAAATATTTTTAATTGCAGACTTTTCAAATTTGAAAAAATTTCAACATCTGGACTTTTGTGTTTTACATTGATGTAATATATCAATTTCTTTAATTTTAGGGTGGAAGAATTCAAGCAAGTGTGAAACGCAGTTTGGTTAAAACATTTAAGCCATTGATTCAGTGAGGACTTTATATGTGATGATAAATTTTGTGATTAGGTACAACAATATGAAGTTCAAAGCCACAACCCACAAGTATAAGCTCAATTTTATGATGAAGATGCTAGTTATAGAAGTTGGGATGATAGTTTCCATCTCAAATTTATGTATTCAAGCCTTCGGTGAATTATTGAATGCAACTTGAGACGTTGATGAGAATTCTATTTGCAACTTTCTGTTATTGTCGATTCTTTGTCAAGACTGAATTTGTTTGGGATGAAACACAGCAATATCTATCGGATGATATTCTCTATAGGCAAACCATGCACCTTTTGCATCATGATGCGGTATTATGTTCCTCAATTAATATTTTTAACATAATAATTAGTATGTTGCAATTTTAATTGTAGTTGTCTTTACGCTTTTCAATTCTGATTTGGAGCTTAGTGACGATGAATTAAAGGATTATATTCTAGAAGAGATTGAAAAGATATCATGGAGTAGTGGAAAAAGTCTTGTTGACTTTCCAACAATACCTTTCACACGAGACCGCCGAGATTTACATTGGCCATAATGGGCTTATTCATGACGGAGTTGCGTTATGATAGAAACACCTTGATCAAGAACACACACTTTTTATCAAATCTAACAGATGAGTAAAGGAATGTCTATGAAACAATAATACATGCATGTTGAGTGTGATTGAGGTAAGGTATTCTTTCTTTACTGATAACGGTCTGCAGGGAAAACCATTGTGTGGAAAGCTCCATCAACAACGCTAAGATCAAAGGGGCAAATCGTATCAATCAGAAAGCATCAAGTGGTATAACATCTCTTCTTCTACCAGAGGTAGAACGACTCATTCAAGATTTGCTATTCCTCTTACTCCCAATAAGATTCAACTTGCAACATTAAATAAGGAAGTTAACTTATTGTCGAGTTAATTGTCAACACTAAACTTATCATATGGGATGGAGCTCCTATGATGAACAAATATTGTTTTGAAGCCTTGGACAAGACCATGAGAGATTTTTATGAGATTGACAATCCATTGAGTTTGGAACAACCTTTTGGAGATAAAACCAGTGTTTGGAGGAGATTTCAGACGGATCTTACTGGGGTATTCCAAAATGTAGTAGGCAAGATATATGTTGCAACTATCAACTCCTCATATTTATGGCGACATTGTGAAGTTTTGAAATTGACAAAAAATATGAGGCTTCAAAACCTTAACTCATACATTAATTCTATTGAATTAAAAAGCTTTTTCGATGGATATCAAGTATGGAACAATTGGCGGTCCAAATGATGGTCATGCTTCTATTGAAATACCTGATGATCTTTGATAAAATGGTTAGAAGATTAGGTTGCATCAATAGTGGAGAGCACATATCCTTCTTTCTCGAGAAAGGGTCAATCGATCCTTCATATTTGCAAGAAAGGGCCATCATTGTCCCAATGCTCGAGGTTGTTGAAAGCGTAAAGCGATACACATGGTGTCCATAATCAAGCGGAAGGAAAGTCATATTCGAGTTCCGTCGCGATTTCAAATCGATTCAATATTGATTTCATTGGATGATATCCACTCCGGAGTTTTTGAATGGTATTAGATGTCTGGGGTGCCTTAATCATGGTGAGGTTGAAAGTTGGCACTCATGTTATGTTGTTAAGAAACATCAATCATTACGCTTAGGTTGTGCAATGGGACTAGTGGTTATTACAAAGCTTGGACATCATGTTCGGAAGCTAAAGTTATTTAGGAAAGTAGCATGACATAAAGTGTTCATTCCAAGAATGACTTTAACTCCATCGGATCTAAGATTACTTTTTAAATTTCAAAGAAGACAATATCATTTGATTATACGCGTATCTTTATCATTAATAAGAAGTCAGAGCTCAATCGCCATCGCATGTAGGACTTTATCCGAAAAGACAAGTTTTTAATTCTGGGCTAGACTGACATGTTCACCGGTATCCGGAATTACAAAATGTGCATAATTGAAGATACCAATTCATGATAGAGATGAAATGTCATCTAATTCAACCACAAATATTGTATTAAAAAAGTTTTCCAATTTGAATTAGTTATGTTAAATTTTAAACTTTTATTGAAATAACATTATGTAATACTCCTCCTGTCCGGTCAAAAAAAGATAATTCCATTTTTTTTTTTCACATTGATGAAGAAAACTCATTTAACGTAATTGAAATTATAAAATTTTCACACAATTTTTCCATTATACCTCTATTTAAGTTAAATAAAAATCTAATATATATATATATATAGAGAGAGAGAGAGAGAGAGAGAGAGAGAGAGAGAGAGAGAGTTACATGGGTTTGAAAAAATATAAACGGGAAGGTTTAGAGAAAGTTTATATAGATAGAAAGAGATATTACGTTAGAAAAAAAAGAAAAATAAATGGAAGGTTTAGAGAGAGAGATATTTTGGTTGATAACAATGTAAATTAAATAAAAATGATATTATGTGAAAATAAAATTTAATATATAATATATAAAGTAAGTGATTATAATTTGGGACAGATAAATAAAAAAAATAAAGTCTTGCTCTTTTGTGGGACGGAGGGAGTATATTGTTATTTATATGATGTTTTTGCATTTGAACTGATTATAACAAATTCATTTTTATATTTTTATCGATATCATTATCACACAAGTGTATCGTACGGTGAAAAACTAGTTAATATAATAAATTCAATAGCATGCGGGAAATACTGGGTTCTGTGTTCTTCGATAGCCATAGATGGAATTTTACGATTGCAAGAGATCAACTGTGCTGTAAACCCCTACTCAATAGCTTGTGGTTTCAGGTAACCACAATAACCCCAAGAACAAAGAGGAAAATTGAAATTGATTCTACAATTCTAGCCTTCGCATAATGCATCAAAACATTGAAAATAACCCCATCATTTTTTTATTTTTATTTTTTTATTTTTTTTGAAGATCAGTGGGTCCGGGTTTCTTCAGTTGTATCCTTTTTGGGGGCATAAGTGTTTGAATTTGATTTGATTTAATTTTTTTTTTTCCTTGTTTAGTAGAATGTAATTACTCAGATATTTGTCATGCTTTCTTTGAGAAAGCTATGCTTCTTGTTTAATTTTGATATTACTTGTTTGCTTGTTTGGAATGCACTTGAATTTGTTTAAGATGATTTATAATCTTATACATGCCTTTATGCTTCTTGTTGAATCTTAGTATTACTGAGTTGGTTGGTTTGTTTTAGAGTTCACCAGTACCTTTGTACATGATCTTAGTACTCGGTTCTGTGCTTATTCTGGGCTTTGTGTTGGACTGAGTGATAATAAAGATAATATAATTAACGTTGAATCTTAGGATGCACGAGCAGAGGAATATAATCAACGACTTTAGAATTTTCTCCATCAGAGGAAAACCGATCAAACATAATTTTCATCCACACATTTCATGGGACCCACAACTTACAACTACTTTTTATCCACACATTCACCAACAACTTATAATATAAAGACTTAAATTATAATTTCAAGCACCTCTAATAATTTTTGAACAATTATATTCAACATATTTTCACAAAACTACATAAACTAATCTAGCACACCACTTATTGACTTTTTGTTCTTTTATAACTCAAATTAATCTAGTATTTTTATGTTAAATAAAAACATAATAAGATTAGTTGTATACCATAAATTATTTACATCATTTTTATTTATTTATGTATCTTAATTTTTATCCAAGTTTTTTACATCACATAGCAATTACATATACTTAAAGCACAATAAATTTACATTTGTTCTCTCATGAAAATTTTAATTGACTCGACTATAATGACATTTTTAGTACGCTAAATAAATATTTTTAAATAAAAGTATCAAACTCATTTGCACATTTTACAAAAGTTATTAACTCAACTACAATTTGTTCTAATTAAAATTAAGAGCATATTAGTCTTTTTATCAAATAAGAACCAATTGCGATCAAAACATATATGTTAAAGATGTCGTGCTTAAAAATAAAAGTTATGGACTATTTACGCACTAAGGATAAAGGTTATAGGTCATATTCTCCAAAAGAATCAAATATTGGTGTAAAAATAATAATAAATATTGGTCTAAAAAAATAGTATTTTGAGAATTAGTTTATTTATGAAAATTTCCCCAAAATCAATTGATATTAAAAGGTTTTAGGATTTTGAACTCAAACGAAATTTTAGAATTGAAGACAAAAGGTGCATTAGGATTTTCCAATATATATAATTATATATCACACGGACCTTGGACATTTTTCATTTTCTCCATTGGGATAGATCCTTCTTGATAATTTTTCTCCAAATTCTTTTAAGCTTAACGAGTTTCTTTTTCAGTAAATCTATTCATAATTAAGAAAGTTAGTTTTTAGATAAATAATTTTTTTTAACGAAAGTAAGTTAAAAATAAATATGGTGATATCAATAACCTAATAGTTAAAACATCTTTAAGGGAATTTAGTGTAAATAGTCCTTAACGTATGTTAATTGTGCACAAATAGTCTTTAACTTTTAATTTTTTACGAATAAGTCTCAAACCTATGCATTTAAGTGGAAAATGGTCTTTTTGATAAATTCTATCTAAAATGTCTGTTAATTTTGCGTGTGAACTTCACTCAATGACATCTCTTGAACTCATAAAAATTTGCCATTAATGGCAAATTGGGGGAGTGGGGTGAGGAACTCCCTCCTAAAAATCTGGCATAAATGACAGATTTTAAATAGAATCATTTGTCTATCCTAAATTCAGCTATTGATTTAGACCTCCTTTGAAATCTACCATTAATAGCAACTATCCCCTTGATCGACAGGCTTGGAAAGGGGGCGGGGTGGCAGTGAGGTAGGTTGAAGAAGATGTTACGTGTTTTTTTTAATTATTTAGTTTATACTTGATTGTCAAATTTACTCATATTTTAAAAAAAGAGTGGAGTTCACGCACAAAATTTGCTATCAATTGCAGATGTTGAAGGAGGCCCTAAAATCTACCTTGGTGAGTGGGTGGAGGTTTCTCCCCCTCAAAATATGCCACCCTCTTGATCGGCGGACTTGGAAAGGAGCGGGGGATCGCGATGGTGTCTTGGTGGGTGAGTGTGAGTTGAAGAGGATTAATCATATTATATTTTTTTATTATTTGTTTTATACTAGTTTGACATATTTATCCCTATTTTAAAAGGTGAGTGGGGTTTACGCACAAAAATAATGGACATTTTAGATGGAATCTGTCCAAAAGAACTATCTTCACACCTAAAGGAATATATTTAAGACTTTTTTGCCAAAAATGAAAAATCAAGGACCATTTTGTGCACAATAAACATATGGTAGAGACCATCGCCAATTTTCTTATTTTTAACACAAAAAGTACTTCATGTTTGGGGCATAGAAATTGAAATCTCCCACGTGGCCGCAACTATATGCGTGTCTATATATTATCTTATTAATATATTAAATAAGGATAACCGTAAAAAAAAAACTTACAAAATTCTTTTTGCCAAAACATGGGATTTTTCACAAATAACTATAATAAATAAAATATTTTTTAAAATATTATTATACTTTTTTATTATAAAAATACTATTTTTAATTTTTATAACACCTTTTGTTACATTTGTTATTTTAGTTACAATGAATGAGTTGCAAATATAACAAATGTAACAACAAGTATTATAAAATAAAAAAAGACTTTTTAAATAAAAAAAAGTTAGATAGTACTTTCTAAATTATTTTATATTCTGTGGTGTATGGTGAAATTATCATTCAAAACATTTGTACTAAAAATAGATTTATATTATTATACACGTATTAAATGTACGTATTGTATAATGAGCTGCCATAAAATCTGTAATATTATTGACTGAAATAAGAATGTACAAATGGTCTCACAATTTATTGTTGTATTAAATACATGTATAATATTAATAATACTAATACAATAGAAAATTATTGTCTTCTTATTAATAATACTAATATTGTCTTTGACGTGATTAATATTAATAATATAATTAAATTAAATTCTTAATTAAAATTTAAGATATTAATTATTTGTATTAGTAATATAGTTAAATGAAATTCTTAATCAAATCACGCAGTATAAAATGACAATTTATATTCTTACTCTTACTTACGTGGGTTTTCCATTAATAGGGATATATTCCCAATGCATCATAATTCTATGGGTTTTGGAAATCGTGCTTTGGTGTGTATGTGTACATAATTTCTACACTTTATTTGCCTTTGACATTTCGTAAGTATATGTATATATATGTAAGTATATATACAAAAATGTATATATGTAAGTATATATATAATATATATACATATACTTACAAAATGACGATTCATATTCCGAGTGCATTATTATTTTTTCGAACATGCATAATTTCACGAATTGAAATAGTAAATAAGTTTTACACTTCACTTGAAAAAACATTAAATAATTTCCGCTCTTCATTTGATGAATGTAAATCGTGCTTGGTGTTTATGATGCACCACAAAATGACTATTCATTTTCCAATGCATCATAATTATTTCATATTTGAAACAGATAAATAATTTCTACACGTCATTTACTTCTGACATGATTGGGAATCGTGCTTTTAGATGTTATATAAGTAAGTTTGCTAATACACGATTTGTTTATTTGTTTGCAGATATATAGTCTCTATTTGTGTTTCAAAAATTGTGTTTGAAAGAAAATTAAAATTTTTACACCTAATTTTTTCTTTTATTTAAATATGCAGTAACCTCATCCAAAAAAATATCGCCAATTTTTAAGTTGGTCGAAGAAATCAATCCAATTAAAACACAATGGGCGCTGAAAGTTTGAATTGTGCGCATTTGGGAGATACCTAGTTACGAAAACAATGAAGAGACGTATAGTCTTGAGATGGTATTCGTTGATAGAGAGGTATGTTGTCTTATTTTTTAAAATCTTTTAATATTGTGCATACATTTCAATTGTTTAATATTCTGCAACTATTAAAATAAGAAACATGAAAAAATCTTTATCAAATTGTGTTTTACATTGGATTGACATTATTCTTTTTCTTTTTCTTGTGTATTCTTCCAGTGTACGTAGAAAAACTAGGTCACTGCAGAAAAGATGATACTTACTCATAACTTATTATGTCTTCATCATCTAAACTCTTCATCATCATTTAGATGATGAAGTGTATTCCCCATTCAAGCATAGAAAAATAGTATTGGTTCAAATTCGACTAAGTAGAACCACAAAAATGATGAAACCCATACATTAATACGTCATCATCATTTTGATTTTATAGTGTAATCTCTGTTCAAGTATAGAAAAAATAATATTGATTCAAATTTGACAATATATTTACAAATCGATACGACAAATGAAAGACGTAAATTAGTATATTATCTGTCGATTAATTTCTTTGTCTGAGCAGTTGAAAAAATGTCCAAAAATATTAATTGTATATTAAAAATAGAAAATTCTTTCAAGTTCTTGAATAATTCATTTGTAAAATATTTTAACTGCAACTTTTCAAATTTGAAAAATTTTCAACATCTGGACTCTTTGTGTTTTACATTGATGTAATATATCAATTTCTTTAATTTTAGGGTGGAAGAATTCAAGCAAGTGTGAAACGCAGCTTGGTTAAGACATTTAAGCCATTGATTCGTGAGGGACTTTTATATGTGATGATAAATTTTGTGATGAGGTACAACAATATGAAGTTCAAAGCCACAACCCACAAGTATAAGCTCAATTTTACGATTTAAAATGCTAGTTATAGAAGTTGGGGATGATAGTTATCCATCTCAAATTTATGTATTCAAGCCTTTCGGTGAATTATTGAATGCACCGGATGTTGATGAGAATTCTATTTACAACTTCGCTATTGTCAGATTCTTTGTCAAGACCTGAATTTGTTTGGGATGAAACCTGGCAATATCTATCAGATGATATTCTCTATAGGCAACGCAGCCTTTTGCATCATGACGGTATTATGTTCCTCAATTAATATTTTTTAACATAATAATTATAATAATTAGTATGTTGCAATTTTAATTGTAGTTAGTCTTTACGTTTCAATTTACAGATTTGGAGCTTAGTGACGATGAATTAAAGGATTATATTCTGGAAGAGATTGAAAAGATATTGCGGAGTAGTGGAAAAAGTCTTCGTGACTTTCCAACAATACCTTTTCCTGAGATCGTCGATATTTCTGTTCGCCATAATAGGCTTATTCATGATGAGTTGCGTTATGATAGAAACACCTTGACTGAAGAACACAACACTTTTTTATCAAATCTAACAGATGAGTAAAGGAATGTCTATGAAACAATAATACATGCTGTTGAGTGTGATTGAGGCAAGGTATTCTTTCTTTACGGTAACGGAGGTACAGGGAAAACCATTGTGTGGAAAGCTCTATCAACAACGCTAAGATCAAAGGGGCAAATCGTACTAACTGTAGCATCAAGTGGTATAACATATCTTCTTCTACCTAGAGGTAGAACAGCTCATTCAAGATTTGCTATTCCTCTTACTCCCAATGAAGATTCAACTTGCAACATTAAACAAGGAAGTCCACTTGCTGAGTTAATTGTCAACACTAAACTTATCATATGGGATGGAGCTCCTATGATGAACAGATATTGTTTTGAAGCCTTGGACAAGACCATGAGAGATTTTATGAGATTCAACAATCCATTGAGTTTGGAACAACCTTTTGGAGGTAAAACCGTTGTGCTTG
Source organism: Forsythia suspensa (assembly GCA_023638005.1). NCBI lineage: Eukaryota > Viridiplantae > Streptophyta > Magnoliopsida > Lamiales > Oleaceae > Forsythia > Forsythia suspensa. Next base: position 12,802,912 of record CM042672.1, read on the forward strand.
GAGGAGATTTCAGACGGATCATACCCGTTATTCCAAAATGTAGTAGGCGAGATATCGTGTCTGCAACTATCAACTCCTCATATTTATGGCAACATTGTAAAGTTTTGAAATTGACAAAAAATATGAAGCTTCAAAACCTTAACTCATACATTAATTCCATTGAATTAAAAGCTTTTTCAGACTGGATATTAAGTATTGGAGATTGAACAATTGGCGGTCCAAATGATGGTCATGCTTCTATTGAAATACCTGTTGATCTTTTGATAAAATGGTTAGAAGATTCAGTTGCATCAATAGTGGAGAGCACATATCCTTCTTTCTCAGAAAGGGTCAACGATCTTTCATATTTGCAAGAAAGGGCCATCCTTGTCCCAACGCTCGAGGTTGTTGAAACTGTTAACGAATACATGGTGTCCCTTAATCAAACAAAAGGAAAGTCATATTTGAGTTATGATGCAGTTTCCAAATCAGATTCCAATATTGATTTACTGGATGATATCCACACTCTGGAGTTTTTGAATGGTATTAGATGTCCTGGGGTGCCTAATCATGAGCTGAGGTTGAAAGTTGGCACTCATGTTATGTTGTTAAGAAACATCAATCATTACTCTAGGTTGTGCAATGGGATTAGACTGGTTATTACAAAGCTTGGACATCATGTTCTGGAAGTTAAAGTTATTACAGGAAGTAACGCATGACATAAAGTGTTCATTCCAAGAATGACTTTAACTCCATCAAATCTAAGATTACCTTTTAAATTTCAAAAAAGACAATATCATTTGATTGTCTCATATGCTATGACTATTAACAAGAGTCAAGGTCAATCGCTATCGCATGCAGGACTTTGTCTGAAAAGACAAGTTTTTAGTCATGGACAACTTTATGTTGCAGTATCCAGAGTTACAAACTGTGCATGATTGAAGATACTAATTTGTGATAGAGATGAAATGTCATATAATTCAACCACAAATATTGTATTAAAAAAAGTTTTCCAGAATTTGAATTAGTTATGTTAAATTTTAAACTTTTATTGAAATAACATTATGTAATATATTGAAAATATTATTTATATGATGTTTTGCATTTGATCTAATTATAACAAATTAATCTTTATATTTTTTATCGATATGATTATTACACGAGTGTATCGCACGGTGAAAAACTAGTTAATATAATAAATTCAATAGCATGCGGGAAATACTGGGTTCTGTGTTCTTCGATAGCCATAGATGGAATTTTACGATTGCAAAAGATCAACAGTGCTGTAAACCCCTACCCGGTAGCTTGTGGTTTCAGGTAACCGCAACACCCCCAAGAACAAAGAGGAAAAATTGAAATTGATTCTACAATTCTAGCCTTCGTATAATGCATCAAAACATTGAAAATAATCCCATCATTTTTTTTATTTTTTTTTATTTTTTTTGAAGATCAGTGGGTCCGGGTTTCTTCGGTTGTATCTTTTTGGGGGCACAAGTGTTTGAATTTGATTTGATTTATTTTTTTCCTTGTTTAGTAGAATGTAATTACTCAGATATTTGTCATGCTTTCTTGAGAAAGCTATGCTTCTTGTTTAATTTTAATATTACTTGTTTGCTTGTTTGGAATGCACTAGAATTTGTTTAAGATGATTTACAATCTTATACATGCCTTATGCTTCTTGTTGAATCTTAGTATTACTGAGTTGGTTGGTTTGTTTAGAGTTCACCAGTACCTTTTGTACATGATCTTAGTACTCCGGTTCTGTGCTTATTCTGGGCTTTGTGTTGGATTGAGTGATAATAAAGATAATATAATTAACGTTGAATCTTAGGATGCGGTAGAGAAGAGAATATAATCAACGACTTTAGGAATTTTCTCCATCAGAGAATAAAAAAAGTAGTATATATGTCACTACATCTTCATTCTTCTCAAACCAAAATTCATATCTCTCTCTCTCTCTCTCAATTTCTCCATATTCTTCAAAATTAAACCAACCTCAAACAAACAACTCTCTATCTCATTCTTCTCAACTTCTCAATCTATTAAAATTCTCTACAATTAAATCCCACCGCAAAGAAAGCGATATACTAGTATATATGATTACACCATGAAGCAACTAAGAATGTTGTAAAAGAAATCAACTTGATGAATTTTATTTAATTTTTTCATTGAGTGAAATTGATATGTTAAGTGTTCCCAATTCTAACCAAAGATGGACACGTTTCATAGATTCTAGTCAATCCAATGAATAAGCAGTTGCAGTTGTCAAGAGTGGGCTTTGTTTATTATTCTTGGATTTAAATGTTTCCATGTGTGTTTAAGAGTGGTGACTTCCTCCCCCACAGTGGAGAGGAATCAAGTTGTCCACTGTCTGGTCAAAAAAGAAATTTATTTATTGTTAGCAAATTTTTTTGGCCAATTGTCCACTGCCAACATGGCAGTGGGCAACATGATTCCTCCTGTGGAAGGAGATCACCACTCATGTGTTTGAATGGCTTGGAGCGAGACCACATGGACTCCTTTCATATTTATGGAGAATATTCGTAGTAGCTGCTTCTTTTTAATCTTGGTTTGATTTCATATAATTACCCTTTCTGATAGCCGAGCATGTAAATCATCACTATTTTGTTATTAGAAACAGAAATTAAGTGAATAATTTTCAGAATCCCATGAGTTGGTTGTCGAATTTCTTGGAGCAGATAGGATGGCTTTATATTTTTGGCATGATTTTATGAGCCACGCAGTGATTTCTTTTATCCACAGTCTCCTTTGTCGTCATATATGAATGAAATCCTCTTTACGAATACTTTCATACAGAATTTATGAATTTTATTGGTATCTTTGGTAATGAGGATTAGACATTACTTACAATAATAAGAATGTTTAATAATGCATAGCGAACATTCACTCTATGTTGTGTCCATAGTTGCATATGGTCATATTTATGTACCCTTGCTTTAGCGTAGTATTTAGTGCATTCAAAACCCGCTCTCATTTGAGCAGTTGCATCTAACTTCTATTTTTATCTTTATTTTTTCAAGACTTCGGCCCGTATTGTGCTGTCCGTCGACTAACCAAGAAATGGAAGATCAGAGAATGTTGCCCAAAGACAATGCTATGATTAGTAAGCCAAGGAAAAAGAAACCCTCAACGCAAGAGGCTGCAATGTTTCAAGAATTACGACCCCTTATCAATCAGAAGGGCCAAAAACCTTTAAAAGAGGTGCAGTGAATGATATTTCCCCGTTGTTCCAACAAGAGAAACTAAACTCAGATTTGATGCTGGACTCTTCGTCTTCTGGGAATCAATATCAGGCTCTGAGGCGAAAGTATTTGTTCCTGGAGGTCGAAAACATTGGATTGGGAACAGAGTTGAAAGATGTTGAAGATGAGATCAAGGCTCTTGAACATGAAAAGCTAGTTCTGTTTGATGAGCTTGTTGTTTTAGAAGGCCTAATTGATCGTTCTGATCTTCAGCCTCAAGGCCAAAGATTGTCATGATTTTATCGATTTTGTGATCCCTGTATACATATAGCATTGTAACCATTTCAGTTGTTGACGTACTATTGGTTAAATTGTGCATGATATTCTGTCGTGGTTTTTTGTCACTCAAAAATTACAGATATCTTCACTATAGGCAAAAGCAAATATACATTTCCGGGAAGGTTGGAAAGTAACTTGGGAGGCCAGAAAAGTGTCTATCGTTGTGTGTTCTGGCTACTGTGTTTCTGATTTCAGCAGATTTACTCTGTTTTTATCTTCTCATCCTTCACTTTTTTATCATGTCTGTACATGGAGACTTGAAGTCAAGATTCTTACTTACTCTGATATCATCTAAAGTTGATAGAGTCGAGATAAAATTCAACCTTCAGATTATTTCCATAATCTTGATGGCAATGTCTGATTGTTACCAGTCTCACAACACTACATAGGGATCCGTACAGCCTCATCCATGCCTCCTTGCTGGAGACCGAAAATGATGTGTAGACACATTCACACAGCAATCATTGTAATGATTCCGATCACACAAAGCCAAAATCATAAGCTTATATGATGGGAACAGTTTCTCAAGGAGCCATACTTTAGTCTACTTTAACCGCTAACAGCATGTTTGATAAGAAAATTGAATACGATTAAACAATATTAAAGAAGAAAAATAAGCTAAAACGTTGTTTCTTAAACTATCCAATGCTATCTGGCACAACTTAACAAACGTGCATTAATTGTAGATACACCAAAACTCTTGGGTACATCTAAATCCAAAACAAAAGAGCGCAGCTTGATAACTACATGTTTTAATACAGCAAAGCTTCATTGCTAAACTTCACAGAATTGCCAAACATTTAATTAAAAAATGTTGGTTTCTAGTTCTTAGTCTGAATCATGAATGAATGACCTTTAGATGCATGTTCTTTAAAACCTAATTAACTGCTAATATGGCAATGCATATACTACACATAATGCTTCAGAATTTGGAGGAAAGACAAACGTGTACAAAGATACATGTCAAATACACAAACCAGCTATTTCTGGGCCTCGGAAGAAACGCCTTCAGAAAAGCATCCCTGTCAGTATTCAAGCGACCCCAGAGATGGAAGTCCAGAAACAAGATCTTGGCCATCGATGTTAGTTATCCTTTCAATGTCACTTCTACCCAAGGACTCCACCTCTTGTTTCCCAAGATTCAGCACGTCCTCAGGAGAGAGGATTTTGATATACCATACATTGTTCACAAATGCCCTGCATATTTCATGCCATATGTTACAATTCCCAAGTGACTATTTCTACAGATGATTTGCAGAAACAGAAAAGGAGCAATGATGGACAAATATTTTTCAAATATGGGATTTTAAGGACTTTAGTGGCTCGTTTGAGGTTGGAGTGTATAGTACTAGGCAGTATTAAAGAAACAAAAGAAGCTAGAATCTTGTCTATTGTATTGTCCAATGCTGTCTAATATTGTATACCAAAACATCATGCCCTATGTGTTCCACATTGCCAGCACAGGACCAAGACTTTCAGGTTTAAACTGTAAATTACATTACAAGTACTTCATGTACCCTGAAGAACTCGACTCTAGGGAGGAAAAATAAGGGTGGATGGTCTCGTATAGAGATTACTTACTCCCATGGGTCGTCTCCAAGGAGAAGCACATCGTTCTCCCCGTCAACAAATACAAGCTGCCAGCCTGATCTTCGAGGGTCTTCAAGCAACCCTTCTATCCCGAACATCTGACCCAGTTCCCTTCGCAGCTCATGATAGCTGTTGAACTGGGTGATGTCCAATGACCTACCAATGGACCCTGATTTGTAAACCTGCACCAAACATGTAGCTTAATTTAACCAATACTAGAGTGAAGTAGAATTTTCAGTATACACTCTAACTAGCACCTTCACAAATGTACGGGTCGAGGTTGGTTGGTCGACTTGTCCTGTGCTGTGCAACAACTCAGAAGAATCTTGCGCATAACCATATTGAGAACTCTGAAACCTGGGAGCCCCCAATGGCATGGAGGACATATCAGCATGAACTGAAGGACTGGCACCAGAAACAGTGGTGGGAAACAGGACTCTCAAGGAGTCCATATTGGCACGGAAAAGAGTATGATTCTGGGTATCCACGCTACATGTTTCCTGCTCACGAGAAGCATCTTTTCCAGGATATGGTGGGAATGATGTTGAATTGGAACAATCACCGACTGGTGACTGAGCAAATTTCATCACCCAAGATTGCTGGGGTGGTGATTGCTGATTGATCATTGACTGACTAGTTCTTGAAAGATTCGAAAGATTACCACTTTCTCCAGAACAAAGTGAACCCAGCATATTTTGCATGTGGGAAGGAGTCATAGATGCTGAAAATTTTCTGTTTGAATTTGTTAAGTCTGATTTAGTAAATGAAGGGGATGGAATATCTGATGGCTGCCTCTGTCGGAACTGATCATTTTGGATCCGAAATGCTTCCGGATAAGTATGTTGTTGCGGATATTCTTCAGACGAACTGTTCATTTGCCGTTGTGGGACCCTCTGCAGATTATCCAGCATTTGGTTTTGTGCTGGGAGCAAATGTGAAGAAATTGATTGCTCTACTACTTGCTGCTGCTCTGAGAGCAAATTATGACTTCCCGAATGCTGCAGATATTGAACTGGCTGCTGGAACTGCACTAATTGGTGTTTCAGGATATCTCCAGTTCCAAAATTTTGCAATCCTGCTGCCATCATAGCCTGGTACTGCTGATTAAGATCATTTCTTAGGATCGTTGGATCGAATCTCGGCTGCATCCAGGGAAATATACTGGCAGACTGAAAATTCATTGAACCGAGTCCTCGCTCAGCAGTATCACCTGTCAACATGCGATGCCATTTGTTTCTTCATTACTGCCATCTATGGTAGGATTGATAAAATAATAAACTTAATATAATTGAGGCATAATAATGAATAGAATATGGAATTATATAATTCTTCTGTTTTGTTATTACATTGTAGAAGGTCCCAAAAGGAAAAATTGTGTATTGATCACACAATTAACTATAAAGGAAAAGAATTCTATAAAATCGAAAAAATACCAAATAGAATAATATCACGATCTTTTCATATCTTCAACATCCCCTCAAACTCAATATGGTGTTGTAGAAACCAAATTGAGTTTGAAAATTAAATTGATCCAAGCAACTCATCCTTGTCCATGGGTCAAAGGATACTTCATAAATGTGTTTAAAATGCATCTCGAACAAACCAAACAAAGAACTAGAAGTTGGTGCAAAAGAAAAATCATCATTCGCCAATCTAACCGAAACCATCACCAAGACTTGTGGGGCACATCCCATAAGTAGAAAGAATAAGATCAAAATCAAATTCTCAAACAATTTTTTCACAACTAAATTTGCTGAGAATAGATCATGTTAACAATAGCACTTCGAAGATCCATAGGTTGTACTAGCAAGCTTCCCAAATATGAAGGTAAAAAAAATATTGGCCTAACAAGAACCCAGGCACATAAGAAGGCTACGACAATGTAATAGAAATAAAAATGGTGAAAGATAAGCAACAACCTATTTCTAATCAAATTACTAAACCAATAGCAATCATTCACTGCTAGTAGCAAATAGAAGCTTGAAAGTCATAGGACTTCCGGTATATAAGACTACCACCAATGAATAAAAAAAAAAAAAGGGCAATATTGACTTGCATAAAAATTGGAAAGACACAAGAGGTTAAAAAAAAGAAAAGAAATAAAGACACTCATTATCAAACGACAAAGCAGTGACAATAAATATGCAAGGACAATCACAAAAAGAAAAAAAAAAAAAAATTAATATTGACTGCACGAAAATATCTAATCAAAACAAGAAAACTTGGCCGGACAAGCGACATGGGACCGCTCGCCAGAGAACGAAAGCTTGCAAATTTAACCTAAAACCAGAATAAACTTGCTCTAATACCATTATAAAATAATAAACTTAATATAATTGAGACAGGATAATAAATGAAATATAAGAATTGAATATTTCTTCTGTCTTATTATTACAAGGTAGAAGACCATATTTATAGGATTACAATAGTAGAAAGATTGTGTAATGATCACACAATCAACTATAAAAGAAAATAATTCCATAAAATCAAAAAAATATCAAATAGAATAATATCACGATTTTTCATATCTTCACAAGGATTAAGAAAAAATTAAATGATATAAAAAGGCTGTCAAATGAGATATTGGTCGGGAACGTTAAACTATCAATATGACAAATATTACTGAAAATATTACGGAACTTCAAACTTGAGAAGTCCCTTCTCTATAATTTCGGTATTCACTTTTGCATAAGCTAAAATTAATTTCTCCCGTAAATAATATATCAGAATCTAGCATACGGGACTTTGAAGAAAAAATTAGTTCTTCCCTGATGGCAATACTGCCATATCGCATATACGTGGCATGACGTGAAAAGGGGAAAAGACTAAAGTTCTTTGCAGCTTTGCCTCATGTTCTGTGACGTATTTTCCTTAGTCTTGCCACCCACAGCCTGTTTGCTAGCCTTGAATTATCCGCTTGATGGAAGACAAGGAAGACATGTTCCCCTCTTTCATTCAACTAAGAAAAAAAAAAGGGAAAAGCAGGAGGGAACAGAATACCTCTCCTTATCATTCAAGACTGAGGATAATGTTCACATAAAATCTAGAACATCCAACATGGTGTGACTTGAAAAGTAATCATAACTGGTACATATCTCTGTTTCTTTTCCTCCATTGAGGTTTCCTATCTCATAGAGCATTTTTCTTGTCAATACTGAGACATGTAATTGTATCAATCATTAAGTGTGAAGGAATTCTCGACTGTCAGTCACCAGCTAAATGTACAAAGAAATTCTGAGCTTATTAGTTATTAGCATGTGCAGAGTCTCATATCGTGGTTTTCATTATTTCGCGCCCCTTCAAACAGTTGATGTTTACATTCAACACTAACAATGTTAGTGTAAAATTTGGGCAGAAGCATACCTTGAAAAGTTGATGCCCCGGGATACCATGGTCGTTTCAGCCTGAGAGGAAACAAAGAAGGGTACATGGGAAAGGTTGTCAAGGGCTCAATTTCCCATAATGATACTCGTGGCTGCCTCTCGCTTGCTGTTGATTCATCCCAACCAACCTACAGAAACAAAATGCATTAATGAGAGAGACAGCAAAAAATCAAAGTCAACAAAATATACCATTAATGAGTCTCATATTCCTCTACCACTATAGGTAGGGCAAGTGTATGAATATTAACAAGAATATTTAGATCTCACAACGAAAAAATCAACTTCAGCCAAACAATTGCAAAGTAGTAGAGTGAAAACAAATAAATAAACCCTCAATCCCACGTGGTCTTCAGGAGTTGAGGATATGGATGGTAGCGTAGACTGAATGGCAACAAATAAATTCCAATGGTAATCATGATGTATGTAATGGCAAGCACCCCCACCCCACCCCCACCCCCACCCCCCCCCCCTCCTTTCTCTCTCTGTGACACCAACAGAAATGACACGGGTTTTCATGTTCTTTGAACCAAAATGTTAAATACTGGAGTGGCGAGGTTACACCTATGACATAAAACCAAATGGAAGCATTCTTGGTCCAAAGAACACTGACAATTGCTGTTTGGAGTCTTGATAGTTCATTCAAAACTAGATAGCTCAATTGCTAGGTGTTGATAAGGTTATCTTGTCCTGACTTGTATGGAATTATTATTATTCTCAAGTGTCCATATCTGGTGTTAGGGGTGTAATCTGAGTCAAGTTAAATAACATATTGTTCAAGCTTGTCTTGAATTCTAAATGAGCTTATATTTTTAAGATTGACTTGATTGTGTAACTAACCAATCTCAAACAAGCTCTGATCTAAAACTGAAACACAAGTTGAGTTAAGGTAGATCTGTACTTTTCTATATGATTTATTATTCATTAGCTTATTGAACTGAACAAGAGCCAAGCTTGACATTTGAGAGGGACTAAACTTTTGTTCAATCTTGGCTTGTTTAACTAGTTAATCAATCTCAAATGATCTCCCACTGATGCATCTCGAGGCAAGCTTCAGGTAGCTAATGCTGGTTGTGTCGCCTGCAAGACCAAATATGCAAATGTGTTGTGCCTAGCCATGTCAAAGTGGTTACTGGTTTGTGTGACTGGAGTGCATAAGGGATTATATGAATTGTTATCGAGGGGCATATGGTGAACCAGTATGAAAAAGTAGCACAACCATGAACCAACTCTAAGAGTTTAGCAAGGAAATGAGATGATATGGAACAGTTTCATTGGGATGTCATATGAGCAACTGACAAGATAGAGATTACACCATAAACCTTCCTCTTGTTAAGCTCACTATTAATTATTAACCATTAAAAGATACAAACGTGGAAATAAATTGAAAATTAAGATGCAAAATAGCACCCCAAGCCCTTTCTTAAGCTATAAAGGCACATTAAGGTCATACCTTGACAGAACGCCAGTGAGAGTTTGGCCAACGGGTGGGATCTAAGTCAACAATGCCAGTAACTGTGCCCATGTATCTGGACATGCACATCAATGCATTAGAACATCAAAGGTCCCACAGGAGAAACGTCGTGCGGATGCAGTGTTAGGTAATAGCAACGGAAAAAAAAAAGCACCTAACTTTCCATTAGAAAATTTTCGATTTCTGGCCGAGATCTTGTATTTAACAGTTAAGCTCGCAGCTGGTTCCCTATGCACTAGAATGCTTTAACATTCATTTCTTATTATCTGCCCCAATATTAAAATATAAACCTTGATATTCAACAGATTGATACCCGATATTAAACCTCTTTTGATTATTTCAAAATAGCGATATGAAAAAATAAAAAAAGTAAAGATGTTTCTACGCATACCACATACATCACGGAGTAATATTTGCATGCATCAGGATAATATTTATCTTTTACAATCTAAGAAACAACTCAGTTGCAAACTGTGATTATGGTCAGTTAATGCAGTAAACTATTAAGTTACTCTGTCATCTCATATTTAAGATTATTCGGTTGGGTTTTTGGGCTTCAATGGAGACGATGAATACAAAACCCAATTATGTGTATACTAGAATTAAGTGGGCCTCTGATGTTTTAATGGGTTCTGTGATGGATAGGCCCATTTACAAACAACAGAATTTTGAGATCAGGTCTTTCTCTATCCTAAAAGACGCGTCTATGAGTCCATTCCAAAATGTCATGGGTTGTGCCTCTTTGAAATAGAACCTGAAGAGGCACTGTTGGACACTACAAAGTTGAGACGTCTCACCAATAAAACACACTCTTGTATCCAACCAAGAGGAGGAGACTTGATCTTATCCTGTTGAATGACATGTCTCAAGAGTTGCTGACATGGATAAGGAATTGATCTAATCTTCAGCTATTTTTTAGGAATTTCTGTTACATAATATGCAGCAGATTTGGCTGCATTTTTAATGCTTTTCTGTTATGTAACTACAGCAGATTTTGCTCCAGATATTATGCTTTTTGTGTTTTAAATAAGTTGTATAAATAAATGCTTTTGATGATCAATAAAATATACTTATGAGAAGTCTTAAGAATCAGTGTATTACTTACAACATTAGAACTATCAAATTAGTATCAGAGCCAAATTCTTGAGACATCTGTGAGGTTGAGTGAGCCTAACTACTTACCTTAAACACTTACCATCTGCCCTATTCAAAACACAGAAGCCTATAACCAACTCAAGATGTTCACAAGCCTCATCGAATGCAATAGCACCTCCAGTGTTCGATGGAATCAATTATCAAATGTGGGCTGTCCGAATGAAAGCCTATCTTGATGCTAATGATCAGTGGGAAGTCACTGAAAATGAGTACGTAGTTCCTCCTTTGCCTGACGATCCAACTATGGCTCAAAAGAGAAATCATAAGGAGATGAGGCAAAGGAAATCAAAGGCAAAAGCTAGCTTATGTGCAGCTGTTTCATCCACAATTTTCACCAGAATCATGACACTTAAAACAGCAAATGAAATCTGGGACTTCCTGAAGAAGGAGTATGAAGGAAATGAGCAGTCAAAGGCATACAGTTCGAATCGATCGGAGAATTCGAGATGCAAAAATGAAAGAATCGAAACAATCAAAGATTACTCGATGAGGACTTCTTGACATTGTTAACAAAAGTAAAGCTTCTTGATGCGATTTTTTCGATTCTAGAATAGTTCGAAAAAAATCCTTCATAACAGATTCTTGAAAAGTTTGAGGCCACAATATCATCTCTAGAAAACTTAAAAGATGTGTCAAGTATTACCTTGGCAAAAGTATTGAATGCATTATGTGCTCGGGAACAAAGGAGACTTATGAGGCAAGAGGGATACATGGATGGCGCATTTCAAGCTATATCACGAAAAAAATATGTACAAGATGCAGAAGCAAAGCAACAACAATAATAGCAGCAATAACACTACATTTCCACCATGTCCTTACTGTAAAAAAAACCAATCATCCACATAAAAGGTGTTGGTGAAGGCCGGATATAAAATGTCACAAGTGTGGTCACTTAGGGCACGTTGAAAGAATATGCAAATCTCAACAACAGCAAGGAAAAGCCAAGAATGTTGTTGAACAACCTCAAGAGGAGCAATTGTTTGTGGCATCATGTTTTGCTACCAGTAGCTCTACAGAAAGCTGGCTTATAGATAGTGGTTGTACAAGCCACATGACTAATGACCAAGAGCTTTTCAAAGAGCTTGATAAAATTGCCATTTCTAAAGTTAGAATTGGAGATGGAACATATCTTGCAGTAAAGGGCAAAGAAACAGTGGCAATCGAAGGTTACACAGGTTTGAAATTAATTTCTAATGTCTTATATGTTCCTGAAATTAATCAAAACCTTTTGAGTGTTGGTCAGCTGCCAGAAAAAGGATATAGGTGCTGTTTGAGAACAATCATTGCTAGATTACCAATGCACAAGGCAGAGGAGTGTTCAAAGTTCAAATGAAAAGGAAAAGCTTTACCTTTAGTATGATGGAAGAGGAGCAGGCTGCACTACAAAAAGAAGACAGCAATACAATGCTTTGGCATAAGAGATTGGGGCACTTTCATCATAAAGCCCTAATTTTTATGAAAAAGAACAATCTTGGGAAAGGTTTGCCTGAATTAGAGGAGGAGCTTTCTACTTGTGCAGCGTGTCAATATGGGAAGATGACAAGGCTTCCTTTTCCACAAAACAAGGCCTGGAAGGCTACACAAAAACTGCAGTTGGTGCACATAGATGTGGGAGGACCTCATAAAACTCTATTATTAAATGACAGTAAGTTTTACATTGCTTTCATTGATGATCACACAAGAATGTGCTGGATTTATTTCATGAAATTTAAATCTGAAGTGGCTGACATCTTCTGGAAGTTTAAAGCTTGGGTTGAAAATCAAAGTAGAGACAATGCAGGTGATCAGATCTAATAATAGAACTGAATACACTTCAGAAAAATTTAACAAGTTTTGTGAGAATGCAAGCATTGAGTATCAGCTGACAGCACCTTATACCCCTCAACAAAATGAGGTGGTAGAGAGGAAAAACATAACACTTATGGAGATGACAAGGTGTTTATTGCATGACAAAGGGCTGCCAAAGAAATTATGGGCCGAGGCTGCAAACACATCAGTTTTTCTGTTGAATAGATTACCATCAAAGACTTTGCAACAAAAGACTCCATTTGAAGCATGGTATGGCTATAAACCAAGGCTGCAAAATCTAAAAACATTTGGTTGTCTTTGTTTCTCTTATATTCCTCATGTTAAGAGAGCCAAATTGGATAAGAAAGCAGAACCTGGGATCTTTGTAGGCTACAATTTAGTTTCAAAAGCTTACAAGATTTATCTTCCTTAAAACAACAAAGTAATTGTTAGCAGGGATGTCAATTCTTTGAGTCAAATTCTTTGGAGTCGGGAGAATAATATGAAGCTTCGAGTTCCGGAAGAAAATGATGATATTGACGATTTAACCTATCACGAGAACCAAATCGGCTTTTTGATATCTATCGGAGGTGCAACGTTGCTATAATAGAGCTGCAGGATATAAAGAAGCTACAACAAATCAAAAATGGATGGCTGCAATTAAGGAGGAGATTGAGATGATTGAGAAAAATCATATTTGGATCCTAGTGGACAGACCTACACATAAAAAGACAATAGGAGTTAAATGGGTTTATAGAACCAAATTCAATCCTGATGGTTCTATAAACAAACACAAGGCAAAGCTGGTCGTTAGAGGATATGCTCAGATGTTTGGGGTGGATTTCTCTGAGACTTTTGCCCTAGTCGCTAGATTGGATACTATAAGAATGTTGATGGCCCTTCCTGTTCAAAAGGGCTGGAATATACACCAGATAGATGTCAAATCTGCCTTCTTGAATGGATACTTAGAGGAAGAAATTTTTGTGGAGCAGCTTGAAGGTTTTATTGTTCAAGAAAAATAAGAGAAAGTATATCTCTTGAAAAAGGCCTCAGATGATTTAAAGCAAGCACCGAGGGCACAGTACAAGTGAGGATTGATGCACATTTGGTAAACTTGGGTTTTAAAAAAAGTCTAAGTGAATTTACTCTATCTCGTGAAGGTTAGTGATGAAATACTTGTGGTGGTATTTATGTTGATGATTTGCTTGTTACGGAAGTAGTATGGAGTAGATTAACACTTTTAAAAGAGAAATAAAGGATGTTTTTGAGATGACTGAACTTGGAAAGAAGACATTCTTCCTTGGCATGGAAGTTCAACAAAAGCAAAATGAGATATTCATATGTCAACATAAATATGCCAAAGAGATTCTAAAAAAATTCAACATAGAGAAATGCAAGCGAACTGCAACCCCAATGAATCAAAAGGAGAAGTTCTGCAAAGAAGATGGAGCTGCAAAGGTTGATGAAAGACTTTACAGAACCTTAATAGGCTGCTTGATGTACTTGACTACAACCAAACAAGATATTATGAAAGCTGTAAGTCTACTCTCAAGATACATGCACTGTGCTAGTGAAATTCATTTTCAAGCGACAAAAAGAATTGTTAGATATATCGATTGACTATGGATTGACTAGTTAAAAATTTCACACTCCATGGTTATTCTGATAGTGATTGGAATCTGGTTGTATAGATGACATAAGAAGTACTTTAGGTTATTGTTTTAGCTTTGGTTATGCTATTTTCTCATGGTGTTCTAAGAAGCAAGACGTCATAGCTCAGTCTACAACAAAGTAAAATATGTAGTTGCCGCTGCTGCTATGAATCAAGCTCTCTGGATTAGAAAATTAATAGCAGATCTGCATGTGGAGCAAAAGGAAAGCACACAGATACTTGTAGACAACCAAGCTGCAATTTCAATTGCAAATAATCCAGTGTTTCATGGCAAAACAAAACACTTCAAATTGAAACTCTATTTCCTAAGAGAGGTACAAAAAGAAAGAAAAATAGAGCTAGTCATCGCAAATGGAAGAAGAAAATGTCGACATCCTCACCAAGGCTCTTCCCAAAGCCAGGTATGAGTTCTTGAGACAAAGGCTTGGAGTCTGCACCTCCAGAGCTAAGGAGGAGTGTTGAATGACATGTCTCAAGAGTTGCTGACATGGATAAGGAATTGATCTAATATTCAGCTATTTTTTAAGAATTTCTGTTACATAATATGCAGCAGATTTGGCTGCATTTTTAATGCTTTTCTGTTATGTAACTACAGCAGATTTTGCTCCAGATTTTATGCTTTTTCTGTTTTAAATAAGTTGTATAAATAAGTGCTTTTGATGATCAATAAAATATGCTTTTGAGAAGTCTTAAGAATCAGTGTATTACTTACAACATTAGAACTATCAACTTCTTTGTGATTGAAAAATATATGATGTAGTAAAAAATAGTATGCTTCAGCATCAATTCTCATCACGCAATTTATTTGTTTTAGGTGTGCTCGTGCATCTAGTATGGCGATGGCTGAAAATGTCAATTATTCTTACAAATATGCACATATTTTATATGTTAACTGATTACAAAAGAACAAAATTCAACATGTATCTCATGCTACAGATGCAAGTATCATTGTACCTGCGAACACTGGATTCATCAGTTTCAAATAGCATCCGAAAACGCATTCCAACAGAAACACGAGTGTGATATACGGCTTTGACATACTTTGACAAAGATATGACAAACTCAGATGGACTAGCCCTGAAGTAATAAGCGTTAAGAAGCAGCAAAATAAGATATTAGGATAAAGTATAACTATTTAAGATTGCTACCTTGGGTTATAGAATACAGTGAAGCAGCTATTTGTAGCTGCAGCATGCGCAGCAGCAGCAAACAGTCCAATATGCATACTGTCACTTGAAAGAACAGACGATGGCATCACAGTCTGAGGTCGAGCAGCACGACGAATTCCTATAAGGAGTTGGTTTTTTTCATTCCTATAACAGAATCAATAAGGTCTCATATTAAATATTAACATGAAAAGTGAAACGGAGATTGGAAAATCCAAGAAGGTAGATGGTACCAGATAAAAAGAACAGAATCCCCGGCAACAAGTCTTTTGGCACTGACAAAAACACTCCAGCCAGTAGTAAGCAAATGCCGCTTAGGTTGGCCTGCATTAAGTTAAAAGTTAGGAACACCAACATTAATTACCCAAGTAGAAAGAGAAACGGAAATCTAATGTTTGGTGAAATGTTGGAAATTGGAATAGGTGATTGAATAAGAACTTTCTTGTAATGGCCTAGCGTAGGTCAACTATTGCAATTATATATAGCCATTGTATGCATGAAAAGTGAATAAGATTTCCCATTACTTGGAAAATCATATGGTATCAGAGCATATTAAGTCTTGTTTTTTGACCTTCTTGCTGTTTCTCTTCCTGTGTTTGAGGTTTGGGCCTTCAATGTCAATACTTATTTTGGTCTGTGTAACCAAATTTTCGGTTAGTATTTATGATTACTAAACAAGAACCATACTTTTCAAATTACCACTGCCAAAGTCAACAGAGTGAATCGCATCGCGTTGTACTAGTCTTCCAAAATAGTTCTAAGTGGAAAGGGAAATATATAATGTAACGGGTACAACACGGGCACCAGCAGTGAGGATCCTATATATGAGATAGGGGAAGCAGAAAATTCAATGGTGATGCCATCTCTTCTTCCTCAATGAAACCAGAAATCAGCAAAACTTACCTCCTCCTCACTACCGCCAAGGAGATCTGGGATGCCGTCTCACCATCTACTCCAAGGTAAGCACTGTTGTTCAACTCCGTGAGTTAACATGCCACATTACTAAAACTAAACAAGGGAGTGCATTCATTACTGAATATTAAAATGAACTTAAAGGGTAGGGGCTTGATTTAGATTTATATGATAATTTTGATATGGAGTCTGCAGCTCTTACTAAAAAACTCAAGGATTAGCAGGAAAGAGAAAGAACCTTTAAATTTCTAGTAGATTAAATCTAGAGTATGATCAGGTTTATGGTTAAAATTGTTGCGTAGAAGCCCCTTCCACCTCTAAGCGATGAATTTGCCTATGTTTGTGGTAAGAAGCTAGAAGAATATAATGAGTGGAAAAACAAACTAGCCCACTATTCAAAATTCAGCACTTGTAATCTCAAATTACAGAAACCATAAAGGAGATGAGAGGAAAACGGTATATAGTAGACACAGACAAACAGTGATGTGATTACTTACACAGCCTGAGATACACCAGGGATGCTAGAAAATTCATGGTAAGCCCTTTTCTGTCAACAACAGGATTGGAGAACCTGGAATGATGGGCCGAACCCAATCAGTAAAATTTGGAAAACATACTAAACCACTACGATGGAGAATAACTTAGAAATGTCTGGATTTAGCAAAGGTGATATTGAGAGGCTCAAGAAGCTGTGGAACAAAATGGAGGGCACTGATGCGAACTCGTATCTAATTTCTGGTTCTTTAGGAAAGATTACAAAGGATCTGAATGGTAGAGTTATATGCACTTCAACTGGTTGTTATTTTAGGACCTTGTGACTGGGAAGAAGATTGCACATGCTGAGTCAAGGGATAGATTCTACTGCCAGGAGGTCGATTGGAGGAAGAGTAGTCTAAGGTCTCTAGCCTTGGTTTCAACCCTAAACAACTAATCAGATTTCCTTTGGCAGAATTGTTTGTGGTTTGCAAAGGATCTAATTACATTGTATCTGCTAGTATATGTCGGGATGAGCAGTCAACCAATTCTTAATTCACTATCAATAGGTTTTCAGAGAAAGAATAGAAGCATTCGATATGACTTGAAACATTATCTAGAGAAATTCAGAAAGGGCAATCCATAGCAGTTCCTTTCATAGTCATCAGCAGTAAGATTTTCAAGATAGCAGAACCAACTTCAATGACAAGGAATGCTCAAGAGTAGTCATTAATTGAGTTCTAATGGAAAAGAAAGACTATCATCATGACTAGAACTTTTGCTCTCTGAATACAATGTCAACATGTATACATAGTATTTTAGTCAATACGTGTCAAAGTGTCCCAACTAGAAAGCTCCGCCCTAAATTGGGAGAACAAATAAGAGAGAAAAATAATTATAAATAGACCAAGATCTACTGGCTTAAGAATTGGGTTAAGGTCAGAATTTATGCAATTTCGTTAAGGCTTAATCTATTCTAGCGTATTTCATGCAAACCAATGAGTGGTATCACAGATGATTGTAGAAATTTTGGGCTAGCCAAGTGGTTTATACACTTGGCGCTTTAGATGTGATGGAGAAAGAAAAACTTGGTTTTGCACCTTACGCACTCTCTCCAATGAGTGAGTCATGCGGCAGTTCATGGACAAACAGTTTGAAGATCAGAAAAGCGCACACAAAGGAGCTACACCGTATGATGTGGATTGGCTTGAAAAAGCAGGTTTATAGATATAATGTTGCATCAGATATAAAAGGACTGTGGAGAATTGTGGAAATCATAAAACCCATTAGACCAAGAGGGAGTTAAGGCCAAATGTCACAAGGTTCACTTGTGAAAGATTCAACATGAGCAAGTGCGAGAAAATGGTATATGTACAACGAATAACTAGAGAAAAGGATCTAAAATCTATTGTCTTGAGCTGTGGATTAATGTTGGATTTATACTTGTATCTTAAGGCAAATCTATTTTGGCGAACTCCTCAAGATTCACTCCGCATTACCAAAGGAAACTATCACTACACATAGTGCTTTTCTACATGTCATAGGGTTCCCTACCACTAGCATATATCCCGGATTTTTTCTTTTTAATGTATCTCCTTTTTCTTGGAGCTCTAATCAATATTGTTACGTAACACTAAATTAAGGGTGAATAAGCCAATAAACCTATCACTATTTGTCACTCTTGTGGAATTGCACAGGTCCATACACTTGAGCGCATTTTTGGTGGTGCTCAAATTATTTTTTAAGTGTTTATAAGTTATGGGTCCTATAAAATATGTGGATAATAAATGGGTAGTAAGTTGTGGGTCGTACGAAATGTGTGAATAAAAAATATATTTGACCAATTTGACTGGCTGAAATTATAATTTAAGCAATGACAATGATCACACCATGGTCTGGTTTTATGGGCTGAATATTATTATTTGAGTAGGTAGGGGTTTAAGAGAAAAGGGCTGAACTCTCGGTTGTGGTAGGATTATTTTGGGTTCCCATCATTAGCTTTTTTCTACTTTCCTCATGTCGCACTTTTGAAAATATTTCACGGATTGAGGGTCTTGGCTTGATTCCAAGAATTCTCCTCACTTCATCGAGTTCTTTATTTAATCCAAGCATAAATTTGTAGATCCTTTCACGCTCCACAATCTTCTTGTACTGAGTATCATCTTTTGTACAAGACCATACAGAGTTTTCGAACATATCTAGCTTTTGCCATTGACTAGTAAGACTCAATGATATCTCACCTTGCCTTAGGTCATGAAGCACTCCTTTTATTTCTAACAACTCTGAAGTATTTTCCTTGTCAAAATAAGAGAGTTTTGCTGCCTCCCAAATTTCTTTGGCTGTGGAAAAGAACATGAAGTCATTCCCAACCTTAGTTGTCATGGAATTAACAAGCTATGACATAACCATCATCTTTTCAGATTTTCAAGTTTTATATTTTGGATCTTCTTTTGGAGGAGTAGTGACTTCTCCCCTGAGATATTCATCCTTGCCTTTACCGCAAATAAATATCATAACTGATTGGGCCAATTGGGGATAATTATCCCCATTGAGTTTGTGCCTTGTGATGGGAAGAACACCATTTTCGGCCCCTCCTGAAAGAAATTTGGTTGTGCTTTTTATTAGAGGTAACCAGCTGCTTTCTTTATCAATGGCCATGGCTGATTTTTAAGGTTTCAGAGGCAGCTTTGATACCATGCGAAAAAAGGTGGAAAAACCTTTTGTTTCTCACTGATATTTTTAATTAGATACAAAGAGGGAAATACATATACGAAAGGGTATACAAAAGGGTAATGACAGATCCCTAAAAAATCAGCAACTAAATAAGGGAAACAAATCCCTGTTGACTAGGAAAGAAAATAAAACTAGAGGAAATTACAATAGCTTCCTAAATAAGTCCTAAGAATAAAGAAAGCAATCCACACGGATCTACAAGGATCCATACGGAGCTAATTTAGGATTTCAACACACATATAATGTACTTGTGTGCCCGCATCAGCATGAGTATATAGACACGCTTTCTCACTTTCTCAAGGTCAATGTTCTCTATCGGAGTTGAGAGTTGAGAGAGGGGGGGTTCAAATTCCAGTCGTACAAAGCAAAATTTAAAAACAATTTTTTATACTGATATCCATGGATATTGCAATTGAATCATCCAAATGCTAAATGCGCACAATTTGACAGATTGGTTTTCAAAGTTGAGATCTTTTCAAGCATGTGAGAATATAGAATGTGATAACTCAAAAATTGACCTCGGAAAATATGCCTAAACTTCCACTCAACATCATGGAGATCCCTGGCGAAAAGTTCCTGTGCAGGTGGCGTCTGCGAGAAATCCTGAGGCACCAAATAGCAAATTGAAGACAACATCAATACCAAGATTGCTTCGGAATGTTCAAATCATGAGATTGTTAATACCAGGGGAGGGAAAACTTTCTCTGCAGCCCGACGAGGAACAGAGAAGCCTCCATGCGTACTAGTATCACTGGCCGTCAATGTCTTGCAAAAGTAATTAGTTGGCTGCCTGATAGGAATTCCCAGCTCTACAGGAAGATATGTATCTTTCTGTTCTTCCTGTGTTCGCATAACAGGTAACAGAATATTAGTTCTCTCACCATGTTGCAATTGATAATTAGAAGACAACTATAGAAAGTTTTGAACAATTCTAAGGATAGTTTGAGAATACCGGAGTTAAGGGCTGCAATGTCATTTGAGCATATACTTCATCCGTGTCACCATCTGCCTGAAATGAAATAAATCAACGAAACTCCCTTAAATTCCGATGAACTCTCGAAAACATAAGTCCGTCTACAAGAATGTACGAATAAGTAACACGTAAAGAAGAAAACTCACATGCATTGTGACATTGTGAAGTTGACAAATCAACTGGGGTGGCAAACCGGGGTAATTGGGTATATGGGCATCAACTTCTTTATTAGTCGTGGCAGCAACCTGCCAAACATTTTGAATTGGGATCCATTACATCTCTTGCCACGTAAACAAATAATTAATCAAGTACATAAATAAGTAGATAATCTCAATCCATCATCAAGAAGAGAACATTGTGTAAATGAATAATTGAAGGAGAACCTGCTCACTATGACCCTGAGGGAAGTAAACCACACGACTTCCAACCGTCGGCAGGGACACCAGAGGACCAGCACAGGCATGCCATAGCTCTGAATTCAAACACTTTTTCTCCCCTTCCATAATCCACAATTAATTAACAATTCTATTTTTAACTTAGTTAATTACAAATTTCTCTTTCTTTTGCAATAGAAACTGATATTAAAATGTCTTTCAAGAAAAAAAAAATCAAATATGACATAGCACTTCAACAAAGAAAATCAACAAAAAGGACACCCAAAGTGTGATACTTAACAATAAATAAAATAAAAGTCTAAGCCACAAAAGGGACAGCTATATAGAAAAGGAGAAGACATAACAGATACCTTCATGAGCCTGCTGACTCATCCCTGACGTCGAAAGATTCATATTTCCATCCACACTTCTTTTATATACATATACATATATGTATAACCTTTAGTATATAGAACAACACAATTATCTATATGTAACTCTCAGCTCATCTCACAAGACCTTCAATTTCAATCCTTATTGTCTTGAACCCTAAATCCCCACTCATTCTGAGCTCCAATTCACCATCTCTCACTTTCCCAACTCAAATATTCATATGCATTTCATTTCACCAATAAATATCACTAATTCTATAAATAAATAACACAAAAAAAAAAAAAGGAAAAGAGAAAAGATGACTGAACACCCGATTTCAATTCATGATCATCATTAATCATCAAATATAAAGAAAATTAACCCAGCTTAGACCACTTCTAATTTCTCTTTAATGAACAACAACCCCATGAAAAACAGTGACTAAAAACCCCAATATTTTCCTTTTTGGCCTTTTTGCTTCTGGGTTTTTGAGCCTCAGTCAGTTGAAGCTTAAAGTTTTGAACTTTCTTGACCAATCACTGTCTATCAGCTTTTTTTGAGAATAAGGAGGGAGAGAGAGAGAGAGATTTTCTTCTCTTTTATAGTCTACCCGACCAAGGTCGACCTGATAGCAGACACCCCAGTAGAGAGAGATATATATATGTAGATATAGATGTTTTTATATAATATAATACATAAGCAAAGACTGCAGCTACAATGCAAATGGCTCTCTCTCTCTCTTCCTCTCTCCCTCTCTCTGTCTTAGGAGAGATGTTTTGCGGAAAAGCATGAAATCTAAGCCGTTAAATGAACCGTACGAGGAATCTCGACCGTCTACAGAAAATGATTTGACAGGACGCATGTGCCACCATTCTTCACAGTTCATTTTCAGAGTACGGACAATCAAATATAAATTGCAGAGGACACTCCAAGAAATCCATACCCAATTTCTTCTTATAAGAGAAAGTACGTGTCAGACGACCAAACGAGTTGTAAATTGAGAGATGTGCATAAATGGTAAGACCTAGGTGAGAGAAGGTAAACTCCCAAGACAGATCCCACAATATTTCAGTAATTCATACCCAATTTTTTTATTTGTCTTTTTGATGCACAAATTACAATCCCGTTATGCAATAATCTTTAAAAAACTTGATCTTCAATATCAACAGTTCATAACTTCATCGTACACAACAAATAATTCATTACACTTTATTCCTCTTTACTAAAAAGAGCAATTGAAAATCTTCAAAAATAGGTACTTATTGGCCCATAAATCCAATGCCAATTTATTGATTTCTTTCTTTTCAATCCCTTGTGGGGTAAGAGTTGTACCTTAATCTTTAAATAGAATTCATAATATATTTCTTATAGATAACTGCAAGATTTTAAAATCCATAACCTATGAGGTTTCTAAGCTGTACCTTCTACAGGAAATAAAATTAAATAACATGGGTTGAAGGTGGAGTACTATAATGGACATGAAATTAAAAATGTGGACCATATGGGCAGGGTGACATGGTCCATACCTCTGGACTCGTGGGGGACCATTTTATTTTTATTTTTCTTAAAACTATATAATATATTATTTTATCGTCTATTGCTGAATTTCATGATAGCTATAATTGTGTGCGATATTTCGATAAAGATTCTACTTGATTAAAGAAGAGGGAAAGAATGAATTTTTTTCTTTTACAATATTTTTAATATAATAAGATTGAAGAGTTTCAAAAATTCTTTGTGGTAAATAATGTCACACGAAATAATATAATCTAGTACTTTTATAGATGTAACACGATCTATAAGTTCTCTTCTTCTTCTTCTTTTTTTTTTTTTTTTTTTATAGGGGGAGAAGTAAATTTAAGACTTGTTTGATTTTACTTAAGATCTGTTAAAAATGTCAAAGCCAACAAATAATTTTAACCACACATTTGATAATATCCACAACTTTTATCAACTTTTCAACCGCACATTTCATTAATTTTTATCAAAATTTGCTAAAAATTGATTTTTACCAAAATCAAACATGCACTTAAAAAAGAGAGATATAAATAAAAAGGCATGATTCAAACTTTTACTATTTCGTGTATCGTGAAATTTGAATAGCTATTGTTAGGAATTAAAGTTAGCGATAGAGAGAAAAATTTGGTCTCAAATGTTAGAATACCAAAGGAGGTAATTGATACTAACACAATATAATATAAAAAAAAACACTTACATATAACTTAGGAAAGAATTATTATGTTGTGGAAATTAAGTTGTAGAATGAAAGAATAAAATAGCTACATAACTAAAGCACTAAAATAGTTGAATAAATTGTTAAATTTTATACTTTGCTTTTGAGAGCCATTGTGATTTTTTTAAATAACATACACGTAGTTGATTTGAGTTTTGTCTTGTAATGTTACCAATATAATATCTACCTATTGATGGGTACTTGGTGCAAAAAGTAAGGGGAAAAAAATGGAAACATTCAATCTTCAAGTTTCACTAATTTAGGAAACAATGTTGTGAACCTTGAGTTGATGTAGTCAATGCATATCATCCCCGTTAGATAAAATTCTCGACCACTATCTACGTCACTCGCAATTTTCATTGACAACAAATGAAAAAAGTACTCTCTAGAAGAGCGTGTATTGTTGCTATCCAAGCCAAACTGAATAAGATAGGTTTTATTGTTTAGGTCCACAATCATCCCATAATGAAATTGATATATAGATTGTCGTGTCCATGAAAGCTCAATCTCAATCGTCCATTGACGACGACACCTTCTCTCTCCTTAAGACAAACTTGTTCACACCTCATTTGATGCTTAAATCCCCTTTCTCTCTCCAAAAGGCGTTGCCCTATATCAAACCTAATTGTCAAATTTTCCTCCACTTCATAGTATCAGCCAGTGTTTAAAATCGATCGATCGCCAAGCGTGACGCACGCCACGCCCGCCCCCACCGCATCGTTTCATTTTTACAAGATCACCCGCATTTGCAAAGCTTAGACGCTTAGGCTCAATCGTGAACTCAACCGCCACCATGGCCACAAGATTCGCATTTTAGAACTCTTGGTATTAGCAGTTGTTTCAATACCAAAGAAGAAACGAGAGAGAGTGTCATACCAAAAAAGTTGATGTGGTGAACTATATGTTTTATAAATATTTATTAATTTTGGTCAAACATCATTTTTATTTACACATTGTGTATGACCTACAAATTTTATTTACATTCTATCCTCACATTCTGTAAAACTACTTATAATCTATAAAAAAACTTTACCAAACAAGCACTAGTAAAGTTCCCACATATCCAACATGGCAAGTCTTGTCATCACTAGAAAACGATTACATCAAACTGTCAATATCACCTATGGGGACTTAAGATACAAAAGGTGAACACTATAATTGGCCGAAAATAACCATGGTATAAATAAATCAAGTATCAACTCTACAA
The DNA here is from genome assembly GCA_023638005.1 of Forsythia suspensa. Lineage (NCBI taxonomy): Eukaryota > Viridiplantae > Streptophyta > Magnoliopsida > Lamiales > Oleaceae > Forsythia > Forsythia suspensa. The sequence goes on from CM042672.1 coordinate 12,827,936, forward strand.
AGATCGATATCGATGTTAAAAATATCAAGTGCACGCCACAATAATAAATGGTATAATATTGGGCAAGACCAAACATAATGGTCTATTCCACAATAATAAGTTTGACACATCAAATTCTTGAAAAGATGATTTTGACATAGCGTGTCAAAGAAAGCCTGATTACATTATTATTATTATTATTATTATTATTATTATTATTTTTTTGTACTCGTTAATTTAACCTTCCAAGCATAGGTCTCATCTATAACTCGTGATGAACGTGTCTTCCATGTTATGTCCCTTTACGCATTATCTCCAAAGACCATGCATTCCAAAAGGAATGACATCCAAACACACAAACTACAAACATTTAACTATAATCACTCATACAACAAAAATCTCTTTAATATTGTCACTCTTTCAAATTTACTCCAACTTGACTGTCGAATTAATGAAGTCTCTCCCACTAGTGGGCCTAGTACACCACATGTGATGTGATGTGATGTGATGTGATGTGATGTAATGTAAGATTTATCAATTTCGACAGTCGGTAAAGAGTATTTTAAAATTTTGGCGTGTATTTTAAAATTTTTAGATTTCACAAGTTTACTTTAAAGAGAATTTTAAGAAGTGGGGCCCTTTTTTGTTTTTATAGTGCATGTTTGAGTAGTATTGAAATTATCTTTTAAGTATTTATAAGTTATGAGTTATATGTTTGGACATGCTTAACTAATAATTTTAGTTAGTCAAATTAGACAAACATATTTTTTATCAACACATTTCATAAGATCGATAACTTACAAACCACTTTTTATACACATTCACTCACAATTTATAATATAAGCACTTTCTTTCATAAAAATCTTAAAATACCATTCTCCATCTTTGAAAACTTTTCAAGTATGAAATCTTGAATCTATTACCATATCAATCAATTCTTGTTGTCAATTACAATTTCATGGAGTAGAGACAATCAAATGATAATACCAAACTCATCAGTTTACAAATACAAAATATAGGACTGGTGTCAATATACGAAAGAAAATACTTAGTAAGTCGGATCACTAACTAATACTAATATAATAGAATAGAAAACACTAATATAATGCAAAAGAACTATTTTTCTATATACTTTCTCCGGTGCAGATTTTATGTAATCGGTCGGATTAAATAGATATTCCTTCGACACAGTGATCGTAATCAAGAAAGTAACTATCTTGTAATAAACCTGCAATTAACTTGACAAACTCGACTCAAGTACTTAACTCGACCAGCTCTGCAAACTCGACCAATTCATCAGAATGACTTAACTCGCCCTACTCGACCTCATGTCGAGTTGAGCAACATCAAACTGTTACGTCACTTTAAAATTTTCCATCTCTTGGTGCATGATCGAACTGTAATGTCACTTTTTGCCTCCAAATATTCAAAATCAAGTCACAGAGTTATTTCTCTTCTTAACCGGCGATGCCTCGGAATACCTGAATTGAAGCAAATTCAATCCCATCTCATCATCTCCGGCGCCATCGCCGACCCTTTTGCTGCCGGAAAACTCATTGCGCACTTTGCAATTTTCGACCTATCTCACTCTCACACCCTCTTTGAGCTCTTGCCTCAGCGTTCAACGTCCATATGGAATACCATCATTCGAGCATTCACTGAGAATCACAAACCTGAAGATGCCCTTTCACTCTATAAACAAATGTTGGGAAGTAATTTTTTGCCCAATAATTATACGTTTTCGTTTGTTTTTCGGGCTTGTTCCGAGCTCGGGGATGTTTCTTTGGGATTAATGTACCATACCCATGTGTTCAGATTGGGTTGGGAGTGTTATGATTTTGTGCAAAATGGGTTAATTCACTGTTATGTTAGTTGTAAATCTATGGAAATTGCTCGTAAACTGTTTGATGTGAGTTCGAAGAGAGATGTCATTACATGGACCGCGGTGATCAATGGGTATTTAAAGATTAGAGAGGATGGGGCTGCGAAGGAGTTGTTTGATCAAATGCCTGAAAGAAATGAAGTTTCCTGGAGCGCCATGATCAATGGTTATGTGCAGATGGGGTTGCTCAAGGAGGCTGTAGAAATGTTTAATGATATGCAGGTGGCTGGGATCCGGCTTAATCAATCTGGGGCTGTTGGCTTGCTCTCAGCGTGTGCTTCTCTTGGTGCTTTGGATCAGGGCAGGTGGATTCATGCATATATTGATAGGGTTAAGATGGAAATGGATAGAGTGTTGGGAACAGCACTTATCGACATGTACTCAAAGTGTGGGTGTATTGACATGGCTTGTTATGTTTTTGAGAAGATGTCGTGTAGAGACGTGTTTGCTTACACTTCCATAATTTCGGGTTTAGCTAATCACGGGGAGAGCACGAGTGCCATAGAGTTGTTCAAGAGGATGGAAGATGAAGGTATTAGGCCGAACGACATTACACTTATATGTGTCTTGAGTGCATGCAGTCGAATGGGGTTGGTGGAAGAAGGGTTGAAAATTTTCAAAAGCATGAAAGATGTTTATGGGATTGAGCCAGGGTCCCAACACTACGGTTGTTTGGTAGATCTTATATCTAGAGCCGGGCTTCTTGAACAAGCCATAAAGGTGGTGAGAGAGATGCCCATGAACCCGGATTCATATGTATTGGGAGCATTACTCAGTGCTTGTCAAGTTCATGGTGATATTGATATAGGTAAAGAAATGGTTGAGGGTTTTGCTGAGTGCCGTCTTGACCACAGTGGAATACACGTCCTTGTTTCAAATATTTATGCCTCCATCGACCAATGGGACGATGTAGAGAGAGTAAGGAAGAGAATGGAAGAGAAGAACGTGAAAAAGGTGCCTGGATTTAGCTTGATTGAAGTGGAAGGTTTATAGTATGTTTGGGATGCTTTTTTTAGTTTATAAGCTGGTCAAACATCATTTTTATCCACGCATTCCGTAAGATTCACAACTTTCACCCATATATTCCGTATGACACACGGTTTATAATCTACAAAAATATTTACTAACAAGCACTTAATTTCCAAATTTGTTGCAAGAGATAGGTCTCTTGTTCATTTGGATGAGATTGAATTCGTAGCAATATGAATTGACAAACACTTAAAAATCTCTTCAAGTTGATGCTGATGGCTTTACTATTGGACAAATTTGCCCATGGCAATGTGCAGTGTTAGGAAAATTGTCTTCATTCTTTTTTTTTTTGATCGTAAAATTGTCTTCATTCTTGTCTCAAGGACACGATGTAAAGCCGTTAGGCTTGGATTCTAAAGTTCGCAGTTTGCCTTTTAAGATCACAGCTAAATTCTTGTGTTAGTGTTAGATGTGTCGATTCTTTTAATAAACGAAAAAAATTGGAACTCTTAATTAGCAACAATGTTTAGAATGTCAAATACTAGATTAATTACTTAAAATATTTTTATGAAACTATGTCAGACAGTTAAATGTGTTGGTTTCTTGACTATGTCGACAGTTGAGGATGCAGCAGTTGCAGCTCAACAATTCAATGGCAGATGTTAAGGAGGATTTCTCCACTCCTTAAAATTGCCATTAATGGCAGAAAGAATGGGGGAGAAACCCGCAGTGTCGTGGCGGTGTGTGTTGATGGTGTGGTCAGTGGGATGGAGAGATGGATTGGGTTGAAGATGACTATTATTTTTCTATTTTTGTGTTTTTTGTTTTAATTATTTTTAATTATTTATTCTAGAATTGACAAATTTGTCTCTGGTATTAAAAGAAATCGTATACCACCACGCACACAACAAACAAAGATTTTGAATGGTATTCGTCTACAAGACAATTTTGCACCTAAAGTCATATATTAGAGATTTTCTAGTCAAAATGTTAGAGATAAAAAACGCACTAGTGACATATGTTATGAATCATTTGTGCAAAAATCCCTATCTTTAGTGACTGGATTGGTCCAAAAAATCATTTAATGAGCAATTGGAATTTTTACTTGAATTGTGATGATAGTTAATAAATGGGAAATTGGTGCAAATGGTTCCTAACCTTTGTCTCAGTGCAGAAATGGTCCAAAACCTTTAATTTTTGGCACAAAAGTCCATATCTTATGTATTTTGGTGCCGAATTGGTCTTTATTTGATTTAAAAAAATAAATATGTCTTTAGTTTTAATTAGAAAAAATTATAATTAGATTTTCAATTTTTGTAAAATGTACAAATGGATCCGATACATTTGTTAAATAATATTAATTTAGCATATTAAATATATCAATATAGTCGTGTCAATTAAATTTTTAACAGAGAAAAATATTAAATTATTGCACTTTGAGTATATATGTAATTGCTATGTGATGTGAAAATTTTGAATAAAAATTAAGTTTAATAAATAACAAAATGGCATATATAATTTTATGACATTGAACTAATTTTATTATATTTTTTTAACATAAAAATTAATTTACACATTATGTGTTCTTTATTTTTGAACGATAATAAAATGATAAATTAAAATATAAAAAAATACAATTTGAGATCTAATATTTGTAGTTAATAAACGAATAACTCAAGTAAATAAAAGTATTTGAGCATCAAGTTTGTGACAAAGTTATTTTTTTATATATTGTAACCATAAAATAAAATTTTAAATTTTAAATAATATGATTACTTAACAATAAAAAAATAATTTTATTTAACATGTTTGTTAATAATTATGAGCTTAAATTTTAGTTATTTTATAATAGTTCGTAAAATATAAAAAATAATTTAGTATATTATCAATTTAGTCAATAAAGTATTAATTAAAAAAACTCGTTAGTTTTCTTTAATTTTTTATTCAAAATAAAACTATTGGCAACACTTTTTGTAAAGGTTAAGAACTCAATTGCAAATTTTTCTAAATAAAACTAAGTGTGTATTTGTATTTTTCATCAAATAATGATGAATTATGCATTAAAACACATAAGTTATGGACTTTTGTATAAAAACAAACAAACAATAGGGACCATTTTCGCACTGATGGCAAAGGCTAGGGACCATTTACGACAATTTTCTTAATCACTGACCGTAAGAAAGTTTACTCCACTACGAGCACAAAAAAAGTATTTTTTTTTGTCTGTCACTACGTCTTCATCCTCTCAAACCAAAATCCCTCCCTCCCTCTCAATTCCTCAATTTCTCCATATTCTTCTCCATATTCAATCAAAATCAAACCCCCCTCAAACAAAATTTTCTTTCTCATTCTTCTCAACTCCTCAATCTATTAAAATTCTCTACGGTCGGATTCCACCACAAAGAAAAGCGGTATACTAGTAAAATTAACTCAATTCTTATCGCTTACAATGGATACTTTATTTTATGGAGCTCTTGTCAACGAGTATACCTTAATGTTACTTTTTCTCGAGTGCATAATAAATACTTACCAAATAAGGATCCTTTTGTGGATCTAGTGTCATCGGTTGTTCTTTCAAATTCCCTATGCAAGTCTTAGGACACCCTCATTTAATTTCAAATTCCCTATTTAAGTCTTAGGACACCCTCATTTAATGAGCAATTCGAAATTTTACTTGAATTTTGGTGAACATTAATAAAATTAACTCAATTCTTATCGCTTACATTGGATACTTCATTTTATGGAGCACGTGTCAACGAGCATACCATAATGTTATTTTTTTCTCAAATGCATAATAACTATTTATCAGATAATAAACCTATTGTGGACCTAGTATTATCGGTTACTCTTTCAAATTCCATATATAATTTCAAGGACGCCTTCAAGATTGCCCATCACATTTTCTCTCTCTGTGATCTCGCTGGGTCTTTTTCTCTTGGTGGCAATAATGTGAAGGTGAAACCACATTATTGTTGCAATCGTTAAACCTTGAGGCCTTCCCATTTATCGGAAGCCTCTTCACTCTTAGTCACAACTTGGCTTGCCGTTCCTTAGCCACCATGGCTTCTTTTCAAAATGCCAGGCAGCTCATGGATTTCACCCACGGACATGTAGGCCATAACCTAAGCGCAAAAGGTTTGTCCACCGTACGACCAATGCCGAATGGAGAATGGTGCAAATCTCAAATCACCAACCCTAACGTCTTTGCAAGTACCTCCCTCAATCACAAAGAACCTTCATGCTTGGGTGATGGCCCAACTAATGGTGAAAACCATGAGCTGCTTTGCATTTGGGAAATAAGACATGGTGTCTAAGTAACGGCAAGACATGTTGCTGACTAAGATTAAATAGGCTTCCGAAAAATAGGAAGGCCCCCAAGGTTCGGGGATTGGAACAATTTTCTATTTTAGCAGTCAGACAAAGAGCCAAGCAATAAGAGCCAACCTCCTACCCGTTGATCTTCAGGGCAAAATTCTTGATATCTTGAGATTTGAGAGATTAAATCTTCCACGTATTAATTTTTAAACGTATTCTGTAAAGGAGTTTGCACCTCGTTAACTATGGCAATTTTTGTTGCATTGCATGTTTGAAATGCAGGCCATATCTCGCTCTGTAGTCTCTTTCGGTGTTTCCTTTCAGGTTGTGCATCTTTTAATTCATGAAATTTACATACCCAATTGTTAGCATGTTTGGCAATACTTATAAGTATTGAGTTATATATATGCAGATACACCACTAATTTTTCTAATTAAATTGAAAACATGGTTGGAATAAGATGAACACAAATACACAATGACCAAAAAGCTAGTGACTCGACGTTTTGTTGGGCCGCTGGTATTCCTGGCCAGGCACTTTTCACATTAAAACCGCAATCACAACTGTCACAAGAGTTTTCCTGGACCAGCACGAGGCCTGTGCCAAACAATGCCTTTACAAAACATAGGATTGGCTTTAACCCTCCAGGTGCAACTGCAGATTTTAGCTAATAACACGATTTTGCAGTCTCAGCTTGAATAATAAAATTACTCGAACATATTAAAAGCTGACGACTTCAGACAAATGTGACGAAAATATTTATAGTTGTCAAGGAGGAATGGAAACAGAGTCCACAACTGACCTCAAAAAGAATATAAACATATATCCGCTTATGCCATTCTCATGTGCCTATTCTACTATTTAATTTAGAATGATAAAAGCCAAAATTCAGAAAAGTCTAAAGCTAGCATAACTCCGTAAATTGTTGAGCTGTAAATCGAAAATGACAAAATGTTTTCAACACTGACGTAGTAAGATAATACAATATCCCACTTTGGAAGTCCTATTACCCTATGTGGTTCTCTTTCATCACAAATTGCCTTACCATATTTATACAGCAATCTGTAGAACATGGAAGACTGATCTGCTGACTTACTACTCGCACTTGATAGAGCGGTATATATGACGGACAAAAAAGAGCGATGCACGGAAACCAACTGTCCCGAGCATGAGAAAGAAACCATAGCAAATGCAAGCCATGTATCCAAAAAAGAATGAGGTTTGCATGAAGCCCGACATATCAGACCGTGCATAATAGTAATACAGGCAGTAGCCATAGATGAATAGCCCAGTTGATCCACCACAAAGGAAAGACCTGTATAAGATTAACATTACAAATCAATGCATCCAAAAATTAGGATTCATTATTGCAGTAAGCAAGTAAATGCATGAATAAGTTCAGGTACATCGTACTTCATCAACAGATGCAATAAGAAACACAACTAAACACTGATCAATTACAAAAATTTCAAGTATAAAATAATTATAATGTAATTCATGAGGCCTACACAAAAATTTCTATTGGTCCAGTTCTGCTGTACAAAGTAACCATTGTAAGACATGGAACATATCAGAGTTAAATATTTATAATTTAATCATGACTTCATTGTGAATCTACCAAGTCTCCCCGATGTGGATCTATAAAGGTCCATTTGGTTTATGAATAAAAGTTATCTAGATAATAGTTATCCGGATAATCATTATCGTGTCTATTTCAGCTAGGTATAGGAAAAAAGTAACGGTTAAGAAGTCATCTTTTTGTAAAAAATATGATTCTACCTTTATTCTTAATTAAGTGAAAAAAATAAATTAAAAACACTAGAATAGAAAAAAAAAATTGGATGGAGCGGCGGAGGGCGGAGGCGATGTTTATCCTAGGTTATAGATGTCCAAAAATAGATTTTTTCTATATTATAAAAAGTATGTATGTCTTTTAAAAAAAATTGAGTGAATCCGTATCCGGATAAAAATTTTGGTCCTCTTTCTAAGGATAAAATTTCTCCTATTTTTTATTTAAATTGTTATCGAATAAAAGTGTATCTGAACATTAATTCCTCCCAAACAAGATAAGACAAATTTTATGATTTTATCCGTTATTTGAACCATTGACCATATGCCAAACGGACCCCAAGTGTCACCAAGCTATGCAGGAATTAAAAGTCATAAAACAAACATCAAAAGACTGATGAATGTGTTCTCAACAAAAGGACCACCACAACTAGATATCCATCAAAAACTAATTTTTTAAAGCATTGAGCATTTGAGATAAAAATGACAAATGCTAGCATTAGAAACTTATCTACTAGGAATAGGAAGAAAAAAAACATATGAACAAGATTGTACCTCCACCACCACTCATGGTCTTCGGCAGCAAGCTGGAAGTACGTCAATGCCACGGTAATAAAAGCAGTAACAATCAAGAGGATGATGAAGACTATAAATAAGATACTGTAAATGGTATAGATCCTGTGGCCCCACACACTGGCAAATATGTAGTAAAGCTCAATATATATAGCGCTGAAAGGCAAGAATCCAGCCATTGCCATCTGTGGCAGAGATCCACGATACCAAGGTAGCGGTGGGATCTCTCGCGGATATTTTGTAGTACGAACGGGAGCTTGAAACTCTGCTTTGCTATTTTTTCCTGCGATCCCACCCAAGACTAACAAAGGTGATGTAACAAGGGCCCATATAAGAAAGATGACCACAATAGTCCCAAATGGCAGTGCAGCAGTCGCACTGTAAGCGATGGCAACAGTATTAAGGAAGCAAAATGTAAGAAGCAGTGGACCGCAAAACAGACTTCCAGTCAACAATAAATTTCTGACCTGTAGAATGAAATATTGAAAATCAGAAATGCGTGAATTTTACCTTGTATGCATCCAGGTAACCATCAGTTTTAACTATCTTTTCTTTTTATAAATACAATTAAGCAACATTTACAACAAGATAATGAAATTAAAAACCAGGATAAGAAATTGCCCAATTGAGAATCTCTATCAGTCTTACAGTTGCCTTGAACAGTGGAATTCTGTATGGGTGAGAGCAAGTTTTTATGGCGAGTTCACAAACCTCACAAAATAGTGGTGATATCACAAGGCTACCTTTGTGATCAAGTTTCTAAATGATTATCAGACAATTGAATATATAATTTTTGCTTTTCGACTCAATCGAGTATCCGTTTAACACTTTAACTCCATCCCATCCCATCCCATCCCATCCCATGAAATATCGATTTGTTTTTAAGTTCCTGAATGTTTTCTAAATTGCAATTTCCCATCATATTGATTTCAACACTTTGTGAAATAAGCTCCTTTAATTTGGTGGCCTGATTCAAAAATGCTCCACATCTTTCCATAACAAAAACAATAGTTAGCCAAGTGCTGTAAATAGTGACATCATAGGGAGTGAAAAATCTCAAGTATGCAAGCTCACCATGAAACTAACAAACGAGATACATAATATTGGTGGTGCGAAGGGAGAAAACTCTTTTCACTTATTTACGTGTCCCGCGATTCAAGTCAAATTTGGTAACTCATATTTTACAATACAATCCAATTTAAGATCTAAGGCTATGTTTGATTGCACCATTTTTCATGGAAAATGTCAAATCCATGGAAAATAATGTCATATTCATGAAAAATGTTTTCCAACTTTGGTTGTTTGATACAAGGTGGAAAAAGAAAAAAAATTCTAAGGTACAACCACTTTAAGCATGAATTTGGCCACTTTCATGGAAAACATTTTCTTATGGGTTTGGTGGGTTTTTTTTTCCAACTTACATGGAAATTATTTTCCTTTTCTTTTCCCTCCACAGCATGAATTGAATGGGTCCAATTCATTATATTTGCTGAGAGCTCTTTTTTCCTTGAGACAGCAAAAATACTCACAGTATCACATATTCCTTTTTTAAACTGGAAGGAGGGTGTGGATAGATCATTAACATTGGAATAATTGCATTATAAATCAATTGTTAGACAGAAAGAATAAAGGATTTAGGAGAGAGGTAATAAAAGCAAAGCATACCCAGTTAGGTCCTTCTAGTTGGCAGTAGAAAGAAGATGCAGTATAGCCAGCAATCCCAGATGTAAGAGCATAAATGACAACCAGTGCGGTGAACAGAGCTCCACGGTTGTATGGATAAAATACACCAACCAGTGCAAGGATGAAAATAAAGATCGTGCTGTGGAGATAAAGCATGATTGATATTAGCAGATTTTCCATTATTAATAATGAGAAACTTGGTTGATTGAGTTTATGCTTAGTGGACAAGCAGCTCAAAGATATACTTACAGAGTAAACAACTGGGTTCCAGAACCAAGGGCAGCCGCAAACAAAGATTTGTACTTTGGATACCTGAATACATCTCCATGAATGTACTTCCACCCAGTTTCCTCTTGATCATCAGCTGTCTCCTCATCATGAGCATACCTTTCCGCAAACAAGATGATCAATTGTTAACATGACAGAAGGTTTGAAGTGAAACATGAGGCAACAAGAAAAAAGAATGTACTCACTTGACAAAATCATTTTTGAGGACTCGCATAAGAATAGTGGCCAGGAAACCAGTTAGGAGGAGAACTGTCACACAGGAGTTGATTATTGAGAACCAATGGATTTCCAAGTGATGAGGTAGTGAAGAAGAATGTGAGTACTTCTCCATTCTCTTCTCAAAAGGAGTATTCGTTTCCTTCCATTTTACTGAGTACATGAACTCAACTTCAACTTCCTTATCCTCAGATAGGTCTACAAGGGCATTAGGGTCAGTTCGTGCATTAATCTCAATAACTCGATCTTTATTGTAAAAGATCTCGAAATGGAGATGTTTGAATAGATAATATTTATACTCGCTGGCATCAGATTTTCCTTCCTTCTCAACTTTCCCCAAGAAACCCCAAATGGGCAAGTCGTCATAATACATTTGGAAATAGTAATCTTTTGAAACAGCACTTCGGAACTGAGCTACTTCTTCCTTTGTCAACTTCTTTTTGCAGACAGTTTCAGTGTCTTTATCTTGAAAAAAGTCAAGTTTATAAGGAGCACTGACCAGACGATCTCCATTCAACACTTCCCCAAGAGCTTCCTTCTTCTCTTTCGGATGATCTGCCAAGGACATTCCATAAATGACTTCAAATTAGCACCAGCGATTTTTTTTTTTTTTTTTTTTTTTTTTTTTTTGTACAAGTGTAACTTGTAAATCAAGAAGAAAAGCAATATGAAAATATGCGAACCTGGGGAACAGAAGGGAAGATCAAAGTAACGGTATGTTTCACTGGCATTGATAAAAGGAACAAATTGCCATTAGCTCATCATAATACAACATGTATTTATGTTCGTAAGTGCGTGTGTGTGAGTGCGTATGCATGCATTATTGCCATTCAACTTCATTATCATATAAATAAGAATATCCATCACATATCTTATGGCACTTTGGAAATCCCAGGAAACATGTTTACTCTTTTTTCTCATAATGTGCATTCAGTGTTTTAAAGACCTTTGGATTATGTACAATGAGCAGCAGTTATACATTTGAAATTTCAATCAACTAAAATTATTTGCAAGAAATTTCTTGTCATCACTTGGGATTTCTAGTGAAAACCAGGTTGCTAGTCCACTTTCTCAGGTGAAATAAGAACGCTTCCTTATGCTGATAGCGACACAGTTGGATTTCTGGTGAGATTTTGGTTCCTAAAAATTTATTGGTAGAAGCAGAGTTATTTTTTTCCCCTTAAAGAAATGGGAGTGGGTGTTTACATTAGCATTTTTGTCACACATCGGAATGCACTTAAAACTTGCAGTTAATTTTTTACCCCCTTAGAGGAATGGATACTTCCATTATCATTTTTGTCATAAAAAGAAGTTGAGATCATCTTCCCAACAAAAGTTTTATTTCAAACACTGTCTCGAAAATAGACAGTTCTTCATTCCTTTACTTCTACACATAGATTTAATTTATAATACACAACACATAAAAAATTGAATCATTTACTTGTGCTCATACACAGCTAAGTGCTAATGCATACACACTTCATAACAACAGATATCATATCAGGTAATTACACAGCTTATCTACTTTTCTACTTCAAGTATCCTTTTCTCCATTACTATTCAGAAGTAATTTCACACATTCGTCGATCCATATACAATTGGAAAGCAAAACAACATACACCACCATTTCATGGTTTAATGATAACAAGTAGTGGCCAATCAAAGGAAGAAGTCAACAGGCTCAATTTGTTTGTTGACATATTAACATCATCCATTCTGACCTAAAGATGAATTTTAAAGATTACATCCACAATCTTAAATTTCGAAAAAAGAAAAAAAAAAACTAAATCCAAGAGATCTCATTTAGCAAGAGAGCAAATCCAAATTCTTCTTCAAAATCAAATTACAACTCCACCCATGAGAGGTGTCTAGGATATTAACATTTCACGTATCACACGCATCACTCACTCTCTCAAGAGTACACTGTCCGCCTCTTCCCTAGCAAAAATTGCATTTTTTATAGCATACACACAAAAGAGATACAGCTAATTCCATTTTAATCATATCTAATCTTATCATTTCCTTCCAAACTCAAAGTCAAACCCTTCGAAATTCTCGAATCCGATTATCTCTAATTTTTTCTAAAGCTGATACATAAAATATTACAAATTTACACATACTACATGTACATCAAGATACATATATACATGTAAATAAGGGATCATTTGACAAAGAGTATTTTACCTAGGGTTATGAAAAGGTCCAACTTTATTTGCGTAAAGAGGCACCGGATCTCCGACTTTGTATTTGTGATCTGATCCGTCCGATCTCACCTGAATTGAGTTACACAATATGATCAAAACGACGGCGTACAATCCACATCCCATCATCTTCTTCGCTTCCATTTTTTCTGCTACTTTTTCACACAAACGCTGACTGAACAGATATGGATTTATTTAGTAATACACACATAAGCATACATGTAGATAGAGAGAAAGAGCACAGATCTCGATCTCCCGAAGAGAGTAAGAGGGATTTTGCACGCCTTGTTGAGACTCTATGGGATTAAAGAGGGAAAAGTACAGTTGGGGTCCCCAATCTGTTGAAAATGTAGCAAGTAGATCATCAATCTATTATTTTAGGGATTGCAAGTGTTAAATTTTTCTTTTTGTAACAAATGAATTCCCGATAAACAGTTTTACCATATAAAAACTCTTTTTTTTTTTTAAAGTCTGTTACGCCCCAATCCTACTTGGACACCATGCAGGCGTGGTCAAAGTCAACTGCTTTTGATTCAACCTCTCTCCGAGGCTGTTTGTGCCAAGGAGGTTAGATAAACGAGACTATTTGTGCCAAAGTTCTAAAAAGCGAAGGTTAAATAGAGTCGAGGAGTTTATTTGTGGTACTAGGCGAGAGCGAGATAAAGGCAAGGCGAGGGCGATGCATGACAACCTAGCTATCAAAGTTTGTCCTAGACGATCAAAGCGTGCCGATTGCGTGCTAACTTTTCCTAACACGTTATAAGTCAGACCCAAAAAGATTGATGAGATAGCCTGCAAAAGGCGGATTGTTACCATCGTAGTCTCTTAGATTGCGGCTGAAAGAGACTCCCGCATTAATGTTAATGATGTGACGCACAAGATTAGAGCTCTCTGGATCAAGCCACGTGTCGCGAATCGAATAGAGAACAATCTAATAGAATTTGCCTATAAATAACAAACTCGTTTTGACATGAAATGGATGTTGAAATCATTACTCTTACAAGAAATATCAAGTCTTATATACTAATTATTCTTCAAGTGTTATAACCACCTGATAAATCGTTAGTTAGAGGTCCTCAAGCTACTACTTCTACCATAGTACCATAGTGTGTTTCTCCTTATCTTTTGTTACATATCCACTTGGGCCTAGGTTTATCTACGTGGTTAAATAAACTATGTGGCAGTCCAAGATAAAGGGAAATACACGTAGAAAGAGGAGGCATGGAATTTCTGTTGAGAGTCATTTTTGGATGTCAACAAAGTCTTATATTTAATTAAACAAAATGGAACAAAAAAACAAAAATAGAAACAAACTTGAGGGTTGGGCAAATGTGCAATGTTTTGTTTTCACTATTCTTTTAGGTGATTTATTTATTTATTTGTTTGTTTGTTTGATTAATTAAAAATATGAGTAAAAATTGAGGTTATGAAAATGGTAATATCGTCAAATGGAATCCAAACATTATAAAAATGAATGTTTAGGATTGAGGTTGCCAAAATATTAACTTGGAGACCTACATGCTACATTTTCAATAAATGAGGGACCCATCTGTAATTGTTTGGATTAAAGAGGTAAGGTTTACCACGTCCATTTGCAGAGAGTGGCTTACAAATGACGAGTGGACCTGTTAACGGATGAAGCACGAGATTGCGACCATGTACGTAACCTGATAGGCTGGATGTAAGCATTTGAACTGAAACGCAAGTGTGATTGGGTGCAGCCGGGCTCGTTTTTAGGCCCACCTCGAGCGGGGACTAATACATCGTGTTGGGTCTGAGAAATTCAACTAAGATAACGAAAAGAAGAAAACAGAGAAATAGATATAGATTAAAATAAAGTGATGTATACGATTGCAAATTTTCTTAAAATAAATATGCCAACAGAATTGTCAGACGTACGTCTCTTAATATATAATACTTCTTTTTAAAAATTAACATATTACGTTGACCCCAAAAATGGTTTCTTAACAGGATCCCCACGCCCCGCGCGCCACGTGTGTTTTTCTTTCACTAAGACCGCCGCGTGGTTTATTCAACCACGTAGATAACCCCCGTCCGGATGGAAGGAAGATTCAAAGGAATATAAAAGATTGAAAACACTCTTAAAGCAAAGTGAAAGCCTCGGAGGCCTGAACCAACAGATTCCTGTGGTTAGAATACTTGAGAACAATTAGAATCAAGGACTTGTTATATGTATACTTAAGAGTAATATTTTCAACATCCTTGTTTTGTCAAATGAATTAGGTATTTATAGGCAAATCTTATGGGAACGATTCTCCTAGATGTGCGACACGTGGCCTCATCAGATGGGTTCTTAAGTCACATCCTTGGTGTCACGTCATTAGTATTAATGGGCGGTCACCTCACCGCAGACCGGGGCTATGATCATGACAAGCCGCCATGGCAGTCCGTCCCATCACTCTTGTCGGGGTTGAGTTGTTGGGGAGGCTTCTTTGGCACGCAACTGTGGTCGGCTCAATTCGGAAGTGCCTCTAACAATGGCTCTCCTGGCTCAAACCGCCTCGGACAGGGTGTACAGCGCACTTGTTTCGACTATGCTTACGTGGCACGTGGGTTACCAACTAGGATCCAGACATAACAATAGTCCCCAAGTTCGTAATCAGATTATTTATGTGGGATCTTTGGACTTGGAATTTGTTTGAAAGTTGGAATTAGTCCCACGAGCCTGGAATGCTCATTAATGTGGATGGTGAGCCTGGAATCACGATGTGTTTCCGGGGTGGGCGAGGGTGGAAGAGAGCCGAGTCCCATGTTTGGGAGAGGCTCTTTCGATAGCCGAGTCCCATGTGGGGAGTGGCTTATTTGGATAACCGAGCCCCAAGATGGGCGAGGTGAAGAGAGCCGAGTCCCACGCCAGAGAGAGGTGGAAGAGAGCCGAGTCCCATGTTTGGGAGAGGCTATTTGGATAGCCGAGTCCCTGGATGGGGGAGGCTGGAAGAGAGCCGAGTCCCATGTTTGGGAGAGGCTCTTTGGATAGCCGAGTCCCACGTGGGGAGTGGCTATTTGGACAGCCGAGCCCCAAGATGGGCGAGGCAGAAGAGAGCCGAGTCCCACGCTGGGAGAGGTGGAAGAGAGCCGAGTCCCATGTTTGGGAGAGGCTTTTGATAGCCGAGTCCCACGTGGGAGTGGCTATTTCGATGTACCGAGCCCCAAGATGGACGAGTCAGAAGAGAGCCGAGTCCCACGCTGGGAGAGGCTATTTGGATAGCCGAGTCCCATGTTGGAAGAGGCTATTTGGATAGCCGAGTCCCTGGATGGGGGGAGGCCGGAAGAGAGCCGAGTCCCATGTTTGGGAGAGGGTGGAAGAGAGCCGAGTCCCATGTTCGGGAGAGGCTATTCGATAGCCGAGTCCTGGATGGGGGGAGGCCGGAAGAGAGCCGAGTCCCATGTTTGGGAGAGGCTTTTTGATAGCCGAGTCCCACGCTGGGGAGTGGCTATTTGGATGCCCGAGCCCCAAGATGGACGAGGTCAGAAGAGAGCCGAGTCCCACGTTGGGAGAGGCTATTTGGATAGCCGAGTCCCATGTTGGAAGAGGTTTGCTGCAGAATAATTAATGGTCCAATTTACAAAGTCGACTTGATTGGCTATTTATGCACGCCCCGGGCATGGTGAAAAGACGGCTGTAGCGGGTAATGATGGCATTTGAATTTTGGTGGCTTTGTTAGTTACAAGAACTCACGCGCGCGTGATAGTTACGCGTGCATCGTGGCCATTCATTCAAATAGATGTCGGTGTCCTTTGACCTTGAAGGGCGGAGATGGCACGAAGGCTATGGACGATGGGGATGAATCAGTGACTGATCCAATGGTGCAGGATCGTCTTTCGTTGCCTATATATATACATGAAGTGTTGGGCAATTTTCCTTGCGTCATTTTGAGAAAATTGGAGAGAGATTGCAACCTAAGATTTCCGGCGAACACTTTCCGTTGTCTGGTTTCCGTCTCCATTTCGTGGGTGAAGGTTTAGGTTTTAGGTAAACCCTTATATTTCAAGCCCCTTTACTTATTGAATTTGTTTTATTTTAGCAATGTCTACGTGAGGTTATTTCAAGACGAAGGCTCTTTGGGGGCGTTGGGGACGAGGGGTCCCCACCGATGTCTCCCCTCCATGGTGGTGTGTTGCCCTCAGAGGTGTTTCGGCTTTCTTGGGAGGCAATGGACATACCAATACTGCCGAGGTTAGTGGAGGGACGGACCACTTATACGGCCGACCCAATTAGATGGATGTACCATGGATGTTCCCTCAATAATGGTGGAGGGGACTTGGCGAGCACCTGAGGGAGCGATGATCGAATTCCGGGGACATCGAGCTCATACTTAGGAGCGAACGAGCGAGCTTGTGTGCCGAGGAGGGTTGTACCGCCTTGCATCTCAACGCCCGTGGGCGGCTGCATTGCGCTTTTACATCCATTCTTAGGAAGGGTCTTGCGAGCCTATGGGTTGGCTCCAACATGTGGCTCGAACGGGTGGAGCCGGATGGCGGTGGAGTCCTGCACTGTGGTTCGAGACATTCTTTCGACTGGAGATGCCCCTCCATGTATTTCGGACCCTATACCGGCCGAGGAAATTCACAAGAAGAAGGATAGGGAGGATGAGCTCGGGTGGTATTATTTTTGCCCATGGGGAGCGCACAAACCCCTTGTGACGGATTGCCCTTCCTCTATAAAACAGTGGAAGGAGTCCTGGTTCTGGGTGGCGGGTAATTGGCAGAGGGTAATGGACGACCCTGAGCCGGAACTGGATGTGTCCAGTTTTTATGGAATAGCCAGTGAGTGAGGAACGTGGAAGTGATTGACTCTGACGCGGCTTTTATATGCTCTGATGCGTTTCCTTTTTGTTTTCAGGGGTGCTTCCGCGCTGTGAGATATCCGAGGAACTCCTCGACGTGATCCGATCAATTTATCAGGCGCCTCCGTCGAACAGGCGGTACGGGTTTCTTCTGAACAGGCAGCGCTGTTTAAGTGAGTTGGGTCTCATGGCCTCAAGAGGTAATGTTCTGATGTTTCTGCTTGGTTCAAACTCCGTTTTATATCGTGCTAACACCGGGACATCTTGGCCTCGCAGAGGAGATACAAGAAGGAAAGCGCCCGAGGCCAACTTGGCTTGGCCGGGCGGCAGACTCCAAGGCTCTGGCGGCCGGTTCTAAGGAGGAGGAGGTTCGTCGAAGAAAGCAAAGTGGAAGACATGAGCCGAGAGGGGCACAAGGGAGGCACCGAGGCCTCGAAAGTGATAGAGGTTCACGAGACAAGTGCTCGGGAGGAGAAGAGCACTTGACGAGGAAGAAAAGACAGAGGGCAACGATTTTCCGGTGCTCCACAGCGAAGGGGAAAGCCGTGGAGGTGGACGATTTAATGCGTAACATGCCCCTGCTCCGTGAGGGGCAACGACATTGGTGGTAAACACCTCGGGAGAGGTGGTTTTGGAAAGTCCCCCAAGTCTCGGGAGTGGGGGCATCGATGGGGGGGCCTTACCGGTCTGTGAAGCGGCTAAGAGATTTGATAGGGAGCACCTGGGGCTAGGATCCTGCACGATGACCTCCCGGTCGCGCCCTTCTTCCCATCCATGGGTGCTCAGCCGTGAAGAAATACTTCACCCCTAAGTGGGAGTTCTCTTCCCACGGGGACTTGGAGGATGTGTTGAGGCGAGCTTATTTTGTTGTCCGAGCTTCAAAGAATGCGGATGAAGGTGCTCGGTGAGTTCGGGACGCGTATGCAGGAGCGTGAGAGCTTCAGTGCCTGTGCCTCCAAACATGACAAGGAGCACAAGAAGGCCCTAGAGGGTTTGCGGTGCGGCTGGATCGACAAAGGCGTGTCGCTTATGAGCAGTTGGAGGCCGACTTGAAGGAATCGATTCCAACCTCCCGATTTGACGGCAAAGCGGTTGGACAACGCCAACGCCGCCGCCGAAAGTGGCCGCCGACGCCCCTAGAAGCTGCCAACATGGAGAAGAGGCGACTTTTGGGTGAGGCCAAGTCCCATGGTGAAGAGTTGAGGAATTTGAAGGGGACTTGAGTCATTTAAATCGGAGGTCGCGCTTATCGGCCGAGAAGGGTGAATTGGAGGCGAGGTCGGAGACCGCGGAGGTCGACTTTGTGGCCAATTTTCATAATACGGAGGCCTATACCTGGCTTCTCCGATTACTTTGCCGTGAGTTGGGCATCGGGAGGTTATTGCTGCCCCCGAGCGGAATTTCCATTTTGATGTTGATTCTTTTATGGCTAAGTTTCCCACACCGATGTTGGTGGTGAGGAGGATAGTTGATAGGTTCTTGTAATAGATAGGGTTTTAATGAAGCTTGTTTTAATGGATATGATGCTTTGGACTATTTACTTTGCTTGTTCTTTTGTCGATTGGTAGCACATTAAGCATAATCGAATCGATTAGATTTAATGTGTCGGGACAAAGAAAACAAACAAGGTAACCCACTTCCGACTATTTACAACACACCAAGTCCAAAAGGTCGGTTAGATCATAATGTCGTAACGAGAACAAACAAGATGACCCACTTCGACCTATTGATAATATCGACGCAAGTGCTTTCGGCGCTCCCACGGGTGGGCTGTTGTTTATTGCACATGTCTTCGATATTATAGGTTCCAGGTCGCGTCTCACCGGTGATTCGGTAGGGACCCTCCCAGTTGGGGCCCAAGGTTCCTACCCCTGCCTCTTTTGAAGATAAAAATACTCTTCTTAGAACAAGGTCCCCGAGACGAAACGATCGTTTTCTTACCCTTCTGTTGAAGTGCCTCGCCATCTTCCTTTGGTAGGAGGCCAAACGGATTTGGGACTCGCCTCTTTTTTCGTCTATCAGGTCCAGGTTTATTCTCATCAAGTCATCGTTGATTTGTTCGTTGAACAACAGCCGACGGGGGGAGGGTATGCCGATTTCGACCGGGCACACAGCTTCGGATCCATAAGCCATGGAGAAGGGGGTCTCACCTGTGGGGGTCCTGGATGTGGTCTCGATGGCCCGTAGAACGCGTGAGGGAGTTCATCTACCCATGCCCCCTCGATGCCTCCAGCTGCTTGAGAGTATACTTGATGGTCTTGTTAACTGCCTCGACTTGACCATTAGCCTGCGGGTGATGGGGGCTCGAGAAGTGTTTTGCTATCCCCAGCTCTTCGCACAAATTTTTGACCTTCTTGTTGTCGAACTGCCTCCCATTATCTGAGACCAGAGAATGGGGATTCCAAATCTGCAAATAATATTTTTCCACAAGAATTTGGAAGTGTTGGCCTCGGTAATCTTCATCATTGGTTCCGCCGACCCATTTAAGTAAAATAGTCTATAGCTACTAGGGCGTGGCAAGCGTTTCCTCTCCCCCTCGGCATCGGGCCTATAAAGTCTATTCCCCATTTGGCGAAAGGCCAGGGGCTAGACACAACTGTGAGTTCTTGGTGAGGCTTTGAACCGGAATGGCGGTTACCGACATTTATCGCATTTTCTGACATGAAGTTGGGCGTCCTTCTTTAAAGTGGGCCAGAAGTATCCTTGCTTCAGGATCTTTTGGGCCAGAGCCATTCCGCCGGTGTGGTTACCACATATTCCCTCGTGGACTTCTTTGAGGATATAATCGCCTCATCACGGGCCGACGATCCGAGGAGGGGTGAAGAATAGCCTTGCTTATATAGAACGTCGTCCAGAAAGTAGGAAGTGCGTGACCTCCTTTTCAATTTCCTCGCCTCGGTTGTATTGCTTTGAGGGAGGGTTTTTTTTAAAAGCGAGGATAGGGTCCATCCACGTGGGACCTTCCTCAATTGACAATATTTCCTCAACGTTGATGGAGGGTCAGGCGAGGTGCTCGATTGGAACCATTTTGAGGAGTTTCGAATCTTTACCATCGCGGTTTGGATAATGCGTGCAGATTTGAGTTCTTGGCTCGAGGGACGTGGATTATCTCAAATTTATCAAAGCAGGAATAAGATTTCTCACCACTCAGATACGCTGGCCATTCCTTTCTCCCCTGGCAACAAGCTTTCCGTTTACTTGGCTCACAACGAGCTGGGAGTCACTTGACGCCGAGAGCCTCTGCACCTTCATTTCAATGGCGAGGCGAATGCCAGCCAGGAGGGCCTCATATTCGGCGACATTGTTTGAGGCCTTGAAATCGAACCTGATGGCGCAATTTAACCTGTGACCCTCTGGGCTGATGAGGACTATCCCGGCCCCTGAGCCCAAGTCTCCTGAGGAGCCATCAACGAATAGGCACCACGTGGGTGGTTCGCCTAGTGCCATAGGGTCATCCGCCCTAGGGGGATAGGTAAACTCGGCCACAAAGTCGGCTAGGGCTCTGTCCCTTGATGGCCGATCTTCCCCTATAAACAATGTCGAATTGACCGAGCTCGACGGCCCATTTTAGCAATCTTCCGAGGCTTTAGGCTTTTGCGAGGACTTGCCTTAAAGGGAAATTGGTAAGGACGTGGATCTTGCGTGTGCTAGAAGTACGGCCTCAACTTTCTTGAGGTCAGTAATCGAGGATAGCGCTAATTTCTCCATATCCCGGGTAGAAGCGTTTACGCCTTTATTAGGGCTTTACTTACATAGTAAACGGGCGGTTGGTGTTCCTCCTCCGGGTTAGAACCGAGCTACCGATTCTTCTTGAGACGGCGAGATATAATAGCGAGGGCTCGCCCGCTTTTGGTTTGGATGTAGTGGCGCGGTCGAGGTGTTCCTTCAAAGCTCGGAATGCGGTTTCGCATTCTCGTCGTCCATTCGAACTCGGAGCCTCCTTTTAGTATTTTGAAGAAAGGGTGCACTTATCTCGTCGCTGAGACGAACTCGCCGAGGGCCGCCATCCTCCCCGTTAAGACTGTACATCCTTTGGCTTTTTGGGAACCCATGTCAATTAATGCTTGGATCTTTTCGGGATTGGCCTCGATCCCCTTTCGTTGACTAAGTATCCCAAGAACTTACCCGAGGCCACCCCGAACGTGCACTTCAAGGGATTCAGCCTCATCCTATATGCCCGAAGAATTCTAAATGCCTCGTCGAGGTGGCGAATATGGTCTTCTGATTTAAGGCTTTTAACCAGCATGTCATCGACATATACTTCCATAGTTGTACCGAGATGAGACGCGAACATCTTGTTAACAACTTTCTCCGGTAAGTGGCCCCGGCGTTTTTCAGGCCGAAGGGCATGACCTTGTAGCAGTAGAGGCCTTTGTCCGTTACGAACGACGTATGTTCCTCATCCGGCGGATACATTGGGATTTGATTGTATCCCGAGTAAGCGTCCATAAAACTTAGGAGTTCGTGTCCGCCAGTAGCGCCGACAAGTCGGGTCGATCCGAGCAGGCGGAAAAACTGTCTTTTGGGGGGTGCTTGGTTGAGGTTAGAGAAGTCAATCACGAGGTTCTCATTTTTCCATTTGGCTTCTTAACCAACACCGGGTTGGATACCCACTTTGGATATCTGGCTTCTCGTATAAAGTTGCTTTGTAGGAGTATGTCCACTTCTTCCTTCAAGGCCTCGTACTTTTCAGCATTCAGCGGCCTTCTTTTCTGCCTGTGGGAGGGGAATTTAGGGTCGATATTGAGGCGATGGCAACTTATCTTAGCGTCGATTCCAACCATGTCTTCGTGTTTCCACGCGAAGACGTCCAGATTTTCTCGAAGGAACCTCTTCAGGGCTTCTTTGGGCATTTCAAGGAGGTCCTTTCCTATCTGAAGTTTCCTCGTTGGGTTACTGCCATCTGCCTGAAAATACTCTAGTTCCTCATTGGATGCGGCCCGGGAATCGCCCCCGTTATTCTTGGATCGATGTCATCGGGTTACCGCTTCCTCCATCGTAACATCCCCGCTCTTCCATTATCGCTTCCGTCATCTCTATCTCTAGCGTGGCCATGTTAATCTCTTTCTTTTCCGCTTTTCTCAAGGCATTAGGTAACATTTCCTAGCACCGGGTTGATTGCCTCGCATCGTTGCTATCCCCTCCTGGGGAATTTTACTAAAGGTGGTGGATGGAAGTTATCGCCCAAAGTTCCTTTAAGGCGTTTGGCCGGCCCAAGACCGTGATAAGTCGACCTTCCGTCCACTACCAGAATTCCATGAAAGTACGGGACGCGAGAGGTTCTTCTCCCATGCTAACGGGAGGCGCACTATCCCTTTCGGGGTTACGCAATCACCCGTGAACCCATAGAGGGCTCGGTCGACGGCTCACCGGTGACATCCACGCTCATTTGCTCATATGTGCCGAGGAAGATGACATTAACTGAGCTGCCGTTGTCAACCAAAGATTCTCCCCATCCATTCTCGAGCCACCACCGCTTCTTACAACCAGGGCATCGCAGTGGGGGTAATGCACGCCTTTCATATCTTCCTCCGTGAATGTGATAGGGTCGGCCCTTTTTGACCCTGAGGGCCTGCTATTGATGAGCCAATTAGTCATCTGGATCCCTTCGGCCTCTTTGGCATAACTTTTCTGGGCGTTCCGTGTCTGCCCACCAATATAAGGTCCTCCGTGGATGGTGTCAATCTCCCGAATCGGAGCCTTTTCCGGTCCTTTGATCAGACGGGGCTCGGGATTGCGCTCTATCCGAGGTTGTCTGGCAGGGCTTCTCGAACTACGCCTCGATCGCTGCTCATGGCCCGGAGGCCTCCTATCCCATTGCTGGGAGCGCCTATCCTGAAAATTGGTTCCACGACCTCTTGTCGGGGCCTGATCTCCTCGCCTGGTGTTCATCCCGCGTTTGGCCCCCGGGTTGGTCGCCCTCCGATTGGCAAGTTCTTCTACCTCTCGACATTCGTCCGTGCTATGTCCATAGCTTCGGTGAACGCAAAGAAGATTGCCTACCGAGTTCCCCGAGGGAGGAATTTTCGGAAGCGTCTTGGTTCCAAATTTCATAGTAGGTGGATGGGGCATGCTATAGTTGTATAGTCCCGGTCGGGGGGACCGGCAGTGGAGCCGTGTAAGGGGAGCAGCGCTTCTTGTGCAGAGGCCACATAACTCATCCCGACATTTGGGCCGGAGGGGTAGTTTCTCCGTCGAGGATTGTGTTGATGAATGCTTCTGCTGGGATTTTGATGTAACCGCCCTCGATGCCGGGTTGGCTCCCAACCCTCCCGGTTCTGTGGAGGATCATGTTCTCGTTGGTTATCTCCTCGGTGATCATTTCCACCACCGGTCGAAGGTAGCCGGGTTCTTGTTGCGGACATCCCTCCGTAGCGGATGGTTCATGTCTAGCCCGCTTTAAGAGGCTGACAAGGCCTTGGCATCGTTATTCTTTCACAAAATAACATTTCTTCATCAAGCGGCCCTGGTAACTTTGCAATGGCTCGCTTGGGGCTTGCCTCACATCGTGGAGGCGTTGTCACGGGCCGATGCGGCTTTTTGTGAGGAGAAGTAATTTATGAAAGTCTTTTTTCACCGCCACCGGAAATGCTCCCCGCGACGAGCTTGTTATACCACCGCAGCTCCTCCCGACAAGGTCGTGGAAGGCCCCGCATTTCAAGGCCGGGTTGCTCCTGAGGCTCATCTCCGCCTTGACGTGTTCACGTGATCCAACGGATCACCCCCGCCTGTAAGGGGTAATTTTTGGCACGCGAAACTCGTGGAGAATGGACGCGTTCCTGATTCCGGCTGAAAAAGGAAGGTTCTCGTCATCGTCATCTACCTCGAATGATCTCGTAGGCCTCGGATACCCTCCCCCGATGTTCACCTCCGGAGGTAATGGGGCATGGCATTGGGCTTGTTGTCCGCCCCCATAGTTCTGTTGTGGTTGAATGGTAGGCTGGGGTGCGTATGGCTGGTAATCTGATTCTCCCCTAGCCTCGGCTTCCTTTGCCCTCCTTTCCCGCCTATTCCTAGGGGGGCTTTGGGGCATTTCTCCCCTTTGCGGGTTATCCTGGGGCCATCTCCTGCTTCCCTGTTCGCCTAGTCTTTCAAACACACTGGCCGACATTGTCGGCTGGGGCCTCCTTTCCGAAGCAGCGGCTTTGTTCCCAGCCTCGTTGGTTCTAGCATGGGAGGCTTCTCCTCACTTTCTTGGTCACGGGCGCTCTGCGTTAACCTCCCGGTTCTTCCTCGGGCTCGTCTGGATCGGACTCCGGGGTGGTCCTCACCTCTGCATGCATCATTTGGATATACCCTGCATTTGCGCATGGTGCCGAGCCACCGCCTCACGTGGCGGCCATCGTTCTCATTTCTCGCTCGAGGTTCGTGGGAGGCCTTCTTCCTCGCCTCCTTCGGGGGCTTCTTCACCTGACTTCATCTTTTCTCACGGGCCCGGTTCTTCTAGGGTTCCTTCTTCATTGCTTCCACTCATTTTGTGGGTCGGTTGATCCCTTTTCGGGGGTTCCTTTGTTCAAGGAAAAAGAAGCTTTTGTCCGCTTCCCACAAAGTGGCGCTAATCTGTTGACCCCCAAAATGGTTGCCAACAGGATCCCCACGCTCCCTGTGCTCACGTGTGTTTTTCTTTCACTAAGACCGCCACGTGGTTTATTCAACCACGTAGATAACCCCCCGTCCGGATGGAAGGAAGATTCAAAGGAATATAAAAGATTGAAAACACTCTTAAAGCAAAGGTGAAAGCTCGAGGGCCTCGAACTAATGATTCCTGTGTGGTTAGAATACTTGAGAACAATTAGAATCAAGGACTTGTTATATGTATACTTAAGAGTAATATTTTCAACATCCTTGTTTTGTCAAATGAATTAGGTATTTATAGGCAAATCTTATGGGAACGATTCTCCTAGATGTGCGACACGTGGCCTCATCGATGGGTTCTTAAGTCACATCCTTGGTGTCACGTCATTAGTATTAATGGGCGATCACTCTCACCGCAGACCGGGGCTATGATCATGACAAGCCGCCATGGGGGTCGTCCCATCACTCTTGTCGTGGTTGAGTTGCGGGGAGGCTTCCTTGGCACGCAACTAGGGTCGGCTCAATTCGGAAGTGCCTCGGCAACCGGTCTCCTCGGCTCAAACCGCCTCGGATGGGGGTGTACGCGCACTTGTTTTGACTATGCTTACGTGGGCGTGGGTTACCAACTAGGATCGGTACATAACATATTACATATTAATCTTGATTGATGAATTGGAGCTTGATACTACTCCTCTTACCAGAATTATTTCCAAGTTTTGAAGACTCAAAAATAATGAGAACATAATATTTGTAAGAAATGAAAAATAGAAATCAATATATTTGAATTGATTTTGGATGAAAAAAATATAATGAAATTGGTTAATTTATAAATTACAATGTGTCTATTCTAATTGGTGAACGTTTTGGCACCAATCAATCTAGACAGATAGATCACATCATTTCAAATTGAGACACGATTTGGTGGTCAGATTGCACCCTATCTGAAAGTCCATCACTCTTCAAAATGCACCTTTTACACTTAACAGGCTCGCTTGGTATATGATCAATAGTTAAAGATAATATAAAAAATTTGTCTTATTTTATTTTGGTGGAATTTATGTACAGATCCACTTTTATCAAGATAACAATTTAAGCAAAAAACAAGAATAAGTTTTATCTTCGGAAAGAGAATGACAATTTTTTTTTTATCCGAATAAAGATTACACTCTTTCTAAAAAAAAAGACGAACGTATTATAAAGAATAAATCTATTTTTCTTTTTAATATCTATACCTTAGGATAACTGCTAATCCCAACCACTCTTCACAATTTTTTTTTTTTTTTTTTGGGTATTTTTTTTCTTTGGGCCTCAAATCCCATTACAGTGTATCGTATCGGTTCAAAGTAACATGACACACTATTCGCATGCAACCCATTGTATGTGGGTCCATTGTCGCCCTCTAAAACTTAGAAGATCAAAGTGCATGCGTAGTTGCATACCTAGATATGCAGTGGTGAATATAATATATACAAGGCCTAATCTGAGTATACGATGCTTGACGTGTCGATTTGTAGTTCCAGAGCCACCAAGGGATCTCCAACATCACCCTATACTGGTGTCGAACCCCCAAACACCATATCACTAACTACCCTTAATGAATGTCGAAAGCCTCTAGTGGTATATCTATCTAAACATCTAGTAGTATAGTACACACGTAGGGAGATTCTATTGTATTCACTATTTAATTATTTTATTAACATTTTCATCTCCTGTCATATATTGCACAACAACTACACAATGATTGCACATATATTTCTTACTTTCAAGTTTCAACAACTTTAATTTCTAATTTTCAAAAATAGCACCACTTCCAATATTTTAATAGGGTAATTATATCCATACTATAGTTTTTATTTTCTTTACCACGTTTTAATTACAATGAAGATGTCTCATTCTTTAATATTTTGACACTTAATGTCCCAAACTCTTTTCGTCACATTTTTGTCATTAAATTTCAATTAATTTTAATATCTTATTTCTGATAATGGTTTTTTGTCCATATTCTTTGCTAATATACATTGAAATTAGGAGTAAACATTTTGTCAAATTTTTGTATATGTTACTTATTTTTCTTATTTAAAAATACGAGTTGCAAAAAAATATTTTTACGCCATCTTAATTAATCTTTTAGACAAAAATCATCATGAAAGACAGAGATAAGATGTGAAAATTAATATGTGAATGATAAGATTGTGATACAAAAAATAGCTAATGACATAAATGAGAAAATGAGCAAAAGTTGGAAACTTTTATTTCAATTAAAATGTGATATGGTTAATAAAAGATGTAGTGTGAATATATTTACCTATTTTAATAATACAATTTTAGCACTACTTTCATTTACTAGTTAGAAACATGTGCATTGCACATTATTTTGCAATAATTTTTTTTAATTTTTTTAATTTTTAATTTTTTTAATTTTTAATTGTTAAAAAGTTAAAATATTAAAGTAAGAATTACAATAAGATAAAAAAACATGGTTCTTGATTATTTTGTATTGTTTGATATTATAATGAATAATATTGATATTTTATTTACATTCATAGAAGTATAACTACAATTAGAGATGAGTTTTATATTGTAGTAATACCAACAGTAACTTGAACTCAGTAAATACATTTGGTGATTTGAGCTTTGATGATTAACGAATTATTGATATCAAATCCTATGGAATTAATACTATGAAGAATAAGAATTTGACAAACTTTTAATAATGGTCAGATCTCTAGATTTTCAATTCAATCTTTGTTTCAATAAATGTTAAATGAAGTCTCGACAATAGCAAAACTAACTATTTTTTAATTAATAAAAAGAGAGGCGACTAAGAAAACTAAAAAGAATTAAATGAATTACATTATCATACCTAACTAAATATCAATTATGTTGTATATTCTCATTTGGTTGTATTTGTTATTAACGTTAATATATTATCTCAAGAACTTCAACACATAAAACGTTTGGTAAATATCAAATACTCAATATTTCTATTGTGTTTTGAAATTGCAATTGAGTTTTTTTTAACACTACTAAATCTACAAGGACATAATTATAAAAACAATTTTTATACAACATTTTTCACAAAATGTCTTTTCTCCTATTTAGTGAACTTTATGCAGCAAACTATTTCAATTGATAAAACTCCAATCAATCCACATTCTAATTTCTCTATGAACAAAGTCCATTTTGATAGATACACATTATGATTATAGGAAACGAAAATGTATGAACATCATTTACTATTTATATGAAGGATATTTACAAATATTTTTTGGAACTAACAGAAAAATGATGACTCGCTTTTTGTCTAATTCACATCTTGAAAAATGAATTGGTAACTTGAATGCCTCTCCATCACAGTCAGTCTAAGAATCAAGCCCTTGTTGTACATATACGTGCTATAATTTTCGAAACAAGATAATAAAATGCAGTGACACTTAAAGAAAAATAATAGAACTGGTAGATGTAATGAGGATGAAAAAAAATGTGTCTTACATAAAAGAGGTCAAAAGTGGAAAATGTCAAAAAAAATCTTAGTTTAAAATGTAGGCAACTAAATAACAATGAATAAAATATAAAATGAGATATTTATTAATGTTAGATATGTTACTTTCACGTTAATTATATTGGTTAATATTTAAAATGCTAGAATTCTATTCCTCACTCCCCCCAGAATTCTATTTTGTTTACATTAAAACTAATTGTTGTATGTTATTTTTTTTTTCTATCTTTTTTTATATTTGGATACATGCTTCTACCGATTTAAAATAATGCCAAGGAGTTATGACCATTTCTAATTTCAATTGGCTTAAACTATAAAGACATTTTTGCTCCACTAAGTTTGACTGACCAATAGATAAATGTTTGACATATCATTATTTTTTAATCATATTCAATTATCTCTAGTACTAAACATGTCATTTGTTGACTACAAATCTTAATCGGATTTATAATCATCACTAAAATATCTTCTTTTCTTCCAACTATGTAATTCCTGCACACTTAAACACCAAGATTGTCAGTTAGCATAGGCGATCGGAGAAGTTGTCATATGCGCTCCGACGCTCAAATTAGGATTTCTGCTTTAGCCGGGCTGATAGAATTTAAGAGAAACCCGATATCCAAAAGCCAAGTTTCAGAATACTTACCTCCTTTCTTGTTCTCTTTTTTCTTATATATCTCTGAAGTTCAATTGATTTGAGTCGGATTTCAGAGTGATTGAATGACACACGTTCCATCAAACTGTCAATGTCGCCGTTCTCTTTTGTGTCTGACTCTGAATTTGTAGACGGCAGACTTGTCCTTTCTTACACTATTCTTTTATGTTAGGCTAACAATACCGCCTTATTGCTGTCTTGTCAATCATTCAAAGTGGTTCGACAATTGTGTCCGGACTGCCTTCGTTAAAAGCAATCCAGACATTTCTCAAAAATAGTCCGGACATTTCTTAAGGCGCCTCCCACGTGTCACCACGTATAATTTGTGGCCTTCCAGACTAATCTGCATTGTGCCTGCCCCGGACCCATTTTCTCCAGATGATCCATCTATAAACAGGTTTCAAAGTTTAGAGAACCTAGTTTGGTCAGCCATCTCTACCTACGGTGGATGGGTAAACTCTGTTACAAAATCAGCTAAAGATTGACCTTTGATAGCATTTCAGGGCTGATACTGAATTTCAAACTGGCTTAGCTCTATTGCCCACTTCATCAGTCTTCCTGATGCGTCAGGTTTTTGCAACACCTATTTCAGATGGAACGTAGTCAGCACACATATGGTGTGACACTAGAAATAAGGTCGAAGCTTTCTGGAGGATACGATCAGGGCCAAAGCTAGTTTTTCCACATCTGGATAGCGTGTTTCAACATCCAGAAGGATTTTGCTTACATAATAGACTGGGCGCTGGTAGCAGTCATCTTCTCTGATGAGGACCGCACTGACAGCTTCTTCTAAAATGGCTAGATATAACATTAAAGTTTATTTGTTGATGGCTTAGACAAGAATGATGCTTTTCCCAAGTATTGTTTCAAGGCATGAAAAGCGTCCTCGCATTTGGGTGTCCATTCGAATCTTTTATTCTCTTTTAGAGCTTTGAAGAATGGTAGGCACCTATCAGTTGACTTTAAAATGAAGCGACTCAAAGCAGCCACCGTATCCGTCGGACTTTGCATCTGCTTTGGGGTCCTATGAGGGTTTATCTCAAGTAACGCTTTAATATTTTCGGGGTTCGCCTCAATACCTCTTTGGTTCACCATGAAGCCCAAATTATTTTCGGAGGATACTCCAAAAGCACATTTAATGAGGTTTAGCTTCATCTTGTATTTTCTCAGTATGTCAAAAGTTTCTTTCAGATGGTCAATGTGGTTAGCTTTTATCAAGCTTTTAACTAGCATATCGTCTACATAAACTTCCATAATTTTGCCCAGCTGTTGTACGAACATCTTGTTTACCAGCCTTTGGTATGTGGCTCTGGCATTCTTCAAGCCAAAGGGCATAACTTTGTAACAATATAGACCTTTATCGGTGATGAATGATGTGTGTTCCTCATCCGATGGATACACAGGAATTTGGTTGTACCCTGAATATGCATCCACGAAACTGAGCACTTCATGACCGGCCGTGGCATCCACCAACTGGTCTATGCGGAGAAGGGAAAAATTGTCTTTGGGACAAGCTTGATTAACGTTGGAAAAGTCTATGCATACCCTTATTTTCCCATTGGGCTTTGGCACCAGCACCGGGTTGGAAACCCATTTTGTGTAACGGGATTCTTTTATGAAGCTGTTTTTCAACAGCTTGGATACTTCCTCTTCCAACGCAGCATATTTTTTAGAGCTCATGGGTTGGTGTTTCTACCTGTGTCCCAGATGATTTGGTTTTATTTGTAGTTTGTGGCATGAAATATCAGGGTCAATTTCCACCATGTCTCCATGTTTCCATGCAAACACATTCAAATATTTGGAGAAGAACTATTTTAGACGGTCTTTGAAATCATCCGTAGATCCGCTCCCCAATTGTAGCTCTTTTGTTAGATCATTAGAGTCCACAGGAAAGCATTCCAGCTTGTTAGGCAGAGAGGTTCGAGACTCATCTTCAACCACTCGTAGATCCAGATCTTCCAGATCTCTCTGCTCAATCAATAGTTCATCTTCCTCATCGTTTCTACTATCCAATCTTTCAGGATCTAATATGACCTCCTTCATTTCTACATCGATCATATTGACTTTTCGGTCTACAAATTTTCTCATGGTATTGGTGTAGCATGCTCGAGATTCGGATTGGTTTTTTTTAACTGTGGCAATTCTGTGGTCTGTGGAGAACTTCATGCACAAGAACTTTATATGAGTCACTGTCCCTAAATCAATAAGAGCCGGTCTTCCAAGCACGTCATAATAAGATGAGCTTTCATCAACTACCAAATATCCCATGGAAGTCCTCACGCTGGTCGGTGCGATACCCATTTCTGTCATTAAAATAATCGTTCATCTGGAGACGATGGAGTCTCCAATGAATTCATAGATAAGATTAGTGGCTGAGATCAGAGGGGTATTTATGCCCATTTTGTCATAGGTGGCTCCATAAATAATGTTGACGGAACTTCTATCATAGACCAACATTCTTCCTAGACCATTTTGGGCTATGACTGCTCGGATAACCAAAGCGTCATTATGAGGAAAATGCACCCCTGCAACATTAAAGAGAGTGAAGTGATGGGATCGTTACTCTCTGTTCTCGATGGGCGGGTATATAGGTGGTAGTTCACGTTTGCAGGCTATTTGTCCTCTCAGAGATATCTCTTTTCGTGAGTTATTGAGCTTCCGCCGGGGTGAGGACCTCTGATAATAGTGTTAATTTCTCTGATGAGGGCTTGCTGGGCTGGTAGCGGAGGTTGATCCTCTTTTGGAGCTCCTACCCATCGGGTGTTTTCTCTATCATTGCTTCGACCACGCTCTCTTGATTCTATCTCTTTTCTCGGCCTGCTATTTCTAGCTTCATGTCGTCATCCACGACGCAACTCGTTGGACCAGAACAATGTGTAGTTTCTGCCTCAACTTCCCTCAGGAGAGATTCG
This sequence comes from Forsythia suspensa, assembly GCA_023638005.1. NCBI lineage: Eukaryota > Viridiplantae > Streptophyta > Magnoliopsida > Lamiales > Oleaceae > Forsythia > Forsythia suspensa. The sequence goes on from CM042672.1 coordinate 12,860,279, forward strand.
ATCCTTCTTTTGGGTCCTTTGTTCCACCAGCGCATGTATGTCATGGAAATCTTCGGTGCTGTGTCTATAGAATCGATGATAAGCACAATATGGGCCAATGAATGGATTTTTAGGTTTGTCGGGGCTTGCTTGTCCAACAGTCATCCCTTGATTGTGGTTATGCAAGCCAGTGTGCATGTTAGGGATTATTTCAGAGATCTCTGCGGCATTATTGGATCCGATCCCCGGGGAAGGGACACTGATGAGTCCCCTATCACGTCCTATTTGACGTCGCGTGTTGTCATTAGATGATTTGGCATTTGCATGTACCCCATGACCATAGCATAGTTGGGTATGATTGTCCCTGGCTCTAGCCACTTCATTCGATATGATTTCTTCTTTCAGCATGTCTACTAATGCATTGTAGTCCCTGGGCTTTTGGCTCCGAATGTCTCTCCAGAACATTCTTCTCATTTATATGCCTCATTTAAGGGCCGAGAACATTTTTGCTTCTGTGATGTTATCACAATTGTGCATATATTATGTAAATCGAGCTAAGCAGCTTTTTAGCGACTCGTGTTTCACTTGTCTTAGGTCCTGCAATAGTTGGATCGGAAGTTGGCCAGGCTTTGATGATACGAATCCATTTCTGAAGGCTATTTTCAGATCTTTCCAACTATGAATGCTTTTGGGTGGTAGCTTCTTGTATCATCTAAGCGCGCTTCCTTCCAATGTCAGAGGGAATGCTTTGTATTTTAGTGTTGGGGTGGCTCCGAGCAATTCCCATACTGGCATTGTAATTTAAAAGATGATCATCCAGATCGCCTCGGCTAGCGTATTTGCCAATTTCAGGCATTTTGAAATTACAAGAAACTTTACATCGTTGTATCGATTCTTAGAAATGATCTGTCTCCTCATCATCATCCATCTCATAGGATCGAAGTTGGGACGGAGAAATTATTTCAATGGTGCGGGTATGTTGGGTCCGTCCTAATCCCTCATTGGGTCCATGAACCGGTCTTATGCCGGGATCCTGTGTGGTTTAATATTGATATGGCCTAGGTATGTATACGAAGTGCTTTAGGTGCGGCATTCTTGCCACCGCCTCTCCCTCCTATTTTTGGAAGGCCTGCTTTCCAAACGGTCAAAGACACTTGACCCTTCTGAGGTTTCTGGTTCTTAAGAGTATGCAGGAGGAAAATTTGGGTTTCCATAATTCTCTTCCTTCTTGTATCCGTAATATAGGTATTGTGGTGGATCCCTTTCGTCATTTCCTCAAAATGGGGCTCCTGGTCTTACCAATGAGATATATGAGTATGGGCTTTCTTCTTCTTTCCCGTATTGGTACTCGTACTCTTGGGGCTGGTAAGGTGGTACAGGGGCATAAGTCCCTGTTGCAAGTATGCATTTAGGGACAGCAGTTTGTGCAACTTGTTGTCTTTGCATTTCCAACATTTGTTCTGCCATGACTTTCATATTACTTGTCATGCGTGCTCTAAAACGCCTTCAACGCCTGTGTGGCTGTGCAACCTCAGGGGCTCTTTTGTCATCTCCTTCCGGTTGTCCACCAGTTTGTCTAGTACGAGTGTTTCCGTCTTCGTCACTCATTTTGTTATTTTTGTTCAAAATAACTGGTGGTTTGTGATTTGTTCTTTCTTTATATTGTACGAAGCGAAATCAGAAATTTATAACCTCCCGAATGAGGGATAAGCCTTATCTTCATTTCTGAAATGGAATACTTTGTGTTTGTCCAAATAAGGGTAAGATTCTGCCTTTTTCAAGGAAAATATTATAATTGCAAATCTTCAAATAAAATGTCTCCTTTTATCCAAAGGTAAATTTTGTGGTTTCAAATCTTAAACTAAAATTTCTCCTTTTGTCCAAAAGAAATTTTTTCACAACTTCAAATCTTCAACCGAAATTTCTCCTTTTGTTCAAAAGGAAATTTATCACAACTTCAAATCTTCAACACTCAGGTTTTATGTCTCTTCAAATATAGTATCCCCTCTCTTTCATTCTTGCGTGGCCATGCTTTTTCATGTGTTTCCTTATGGATTTGTTTCGTTTCTCACATACGGCGCCAAAATGCTGACCACAAATCCTAATCGGATTTATAATCAGCACTGAAATGTCTTCTTATCTTCCAGCTACGAAATTCCTGCACACTTAAACACCAAGATTGTCAGTTAGCATAGGCGACCGAGGAGGTTGCCGTATGCACTCCGACGCTCAAATTAGGATTTATGTTTTAGCCGGGTTTCAGAATACTTACCTCATTTCTTGTTCCATTTTTTATTATATATCTCTGAAGTTCAATTAATTTGAGCTGGATTTCAGAGTGATTGATTGACACACGTCCCATCAAACTGTCAATGTCGTCGTTCTCTTTTGCGTCTGCCTCTGAATTTGCAGACGGCTGACTTGTCATTTCTTACACCCTTCTTTTATGTCAGTCTAACAATGCCTCCTTATTACTGTCTTATCAATCATTCGAAGTGGTTCAACTATTGTGTCCGGACTGCCTTCGTTAAAAACAGTCCGGGCATTCTTAAGGCCCCTCCTACGTGTCGCCAAGTGTACCTATTTTATGGCTGAATCATTGTGTGGGGCTTACTTGTCTTATGCCACACGGATGTATTTTTAGGAGGCGTAACACCATCAATCCCTCCAAAATTCATATAAAGTTTTATGCAATTCATACCACATTTCATAGTGAGCAACCAAATCATGTTGAATGGAAATTTTTTTTACATTTCTTCATTACATTTCATAGTAAAAAGACCGAACCATGTCGAATGAAAAGTTCTATACATTTCTTTATAACATTTTATAAGTGATCAAATGAAACTTTATCAAACGGAATGGTATATTAACACATCGTTTCAGATTATGAAAAGTATTATATCAAGTTGAAATAACCACTTGCACGTAGATCTCACCTTAGATTTTTTGAATATGAAAATTGATTGAAAAAAATCTGAAACTTTTTGTTTGTTCTTCAACAACTTTCAATTATTCCTTCCATTTTCTTTCTTTTGTAAAAACTTGAAGAAAAATGAGTTTTGTGTGTGTCATATGTTGTGAAAAGAAAAAGACAAAATGAGAGAATTTTTCTAATTCTAACTTGTAAAATTTACGTATAACATTTGAAAAGTTGATGCCAAACTAAAGAGGATAAGGAGTCGACCATCACAAGGCTTTTTTAGAGAAAAAAATGATAAATTTTGATGTCAATATAGACAAACGAAAGGTCTTTTAACTCCCCAATTCATAAATCCTATTTTTATCATCCTAAATATATATTTAAAAATTACATAATCATCATATGATCATTTGTATTTTGCAATTAAAAAAAACTGAAGGTAAGTTGCCTAAAAATTTCAAACAACCCCTTATTTTGTTCAATAATGATAGGAGATGAAAGATTTTTAGATTTTTTAATTTAGAATAAAAGGATAAAATAGTTGAAATATATAATATGAGAAGGTAAAATAGTCCAAAATTATTTCTCCATTTTAAAGTCTTTTATAAGTAATATATATTTAGTTTCTAACCCCATATACAAGATTCCTGAATATTATATGCCAAGTCATTATGCTCTTCGGAGACTTATTTCAATTCACAATTACAAATTATCAATTAATTCCAACAATGTGATTAGACGAGGCTCATCTTTTTCTTTTTTTCTTTTCCTTTTTAAAATACGGCCTCTACTTTTTCATTAAAAAGACATTGCTTTTGGTTTTGCATACAATCATGGTCTAGACAAACCCATCTTTGATTGGATTTGAATGTCTAAATATATAACTCTTACAAGCCTTTATTTTTCATTAAAAAGACATTGTGTTTGGTTTGCATATAATCATTCGAACACCACTCAAAATGTACAAAATTCAATAACTCTCTATCAAGTTATTTTTTTGTTAAAAAAAAAAAAAGAATAAAAAAAAACTTAAAAAAACTACCGAGCCAACTACAATTGGAGGCACGCCTAGGCCAAGAATGGATAGTTCATACAAGCGTGCCGATCTCACCTTTTTCTGGTATGCCGAACGGCCCGAACTTGACCTCACACGACACAAAGTAGATAGTTGCAGGCCCAGTTTACACACCACCAAGTGTGATCCTAGTTAATTTTTTATTTTATATTTTTTTAAGTTTTTGGGAAAGTTTCATATATAATCTAAAAAAACAAACTATTTTTCAAAATACTGTCCAGTTTTTTTTTTTTGTAAACCCAAATATATATTTTTTGTTACACCGATGTTTCACTTTTTTGTAATAATACATGTAATCACGTATGTTACTCCACCGTCATCACCACCACTACCACTACCACCATCAATGTCAAATCACCGCCAGTAACCTCTACCACCTCTACCATGTGTTACTCCTTCTGGCATTGCACCACCACCCCTTCCTCCACCGCAAGCCCACTGCACCGATCTTTACCTCATCCCAATCCACAACTACCACCTCTCCTAAAATCCACTAACGCGAATTCCTTTATCACCAATCCACCACCGATCCACTTAGGGGCGAAACTATGAATTTTTGGAGACCGTGATGTTATTGAAAAAAAAAATTGTACTTCAAGACCGGGCAGTACACTAAATTTTTTTTTTTACACTATAAAAAACGATTTTACCTCGTGGTAGGACCGGGCCCCGTCCCCCCAAATCCGCCACTGGATCCACTACCAAATTGCCTCGTTACCACGCCATCACCGTTTTTTTCTCAACTCGCCACCACCTCCGACCAGTGGCGGATCTAGAGTTAAAGTTCAGTTAGGGCGGACGTTGACTGGTCAACAGTCAAATATTGACCGTTGATCCGTCAACGGCCGATGCTTATGAAAAAATAATGTGAAAACTGGAAGAAGCCAAAACTGATGACTCTTTTCTTTAACAAAACGATAATCATTCATTAACATGATAAAATATACGTCATACACGATAGCCAGCATCAGACAAGTTCAATCCTAGAAGAAGCCAAAACTGATGACTCTTTTCCTTATAAAGAAAGTACAGTAATGGCTATAGAGTTCAGGCAGGGGCGGAACTAAAAATTTTTAGAGACCGGACTGCTATTGAAAAAAAAAATTTGCACTTTAATACTGGGTTGTTACTATTTTTTTTTTGGGTACTAAATTTTTTCACTATAAAAATCAATTTTTTTCGAAGTTGACTATATAATACATTCTTAACAATTAACACATGTCATGCGTACTCCTCACTTTGCTACATTTAGTCTTATCAAAATCTTTACTCTTAACAATAAATATATGTTTAGTCAAATATAACTCACTTTCTTTTGCTAATTTGCTATCAAAATCTTTACTCTTAACAATAAATATATGTTTGGTCAAATATAACTCACTTTCTTTTGCTAATTTGCTGCTAGTTTGTTTTCATTGAATTAATTGTATTTCGTAATTTATTATTAGTTAGTGTAGATGATATATTAATTGTTTGTTAATTTTCTAATAATGAAAGATAAAAGAAAATTGACACTTTCTTTCACACAATCACTTCTGAGACGTGAAAACCAAGAAATTATATTAATTGTTTGTTAATTTTCTAATGAAAGAATAAGAACATTGACATTTTCTTCCACAAAATCATTTCTGGGAGCGTGAAAACCAAGAAATTATCCCAGACTCTATTTCCAATCTACAACCACAAATTGTAAAGCCAAAACACCAAACCAGCATACCAGGAAACCAGAAAAAAGAAAAAAACCCAGTAAAATTAGCACAACATAACACACTCCCCTTCCCGTTCGTCACTAGTCGGATCTGATAGGTCCTTCAAATTCTTCTTCTTCTTCTTCTTCCACAGACCATGAACAGTGTTCTTCTTCTTCTGTTGCAAGCTGCAACTCAATATTCTTTCACTTCTTCTCTGTAACCAGCACCATTTTTTTGCGAAATTCCAGCACGGGCGGACGCGGGGTCTCGCCATATTGTAAATCCGCCCCTGCCTCCGACAGCAACTCACCACATATTTATAGATAACTATTACAAGCCATTAATGAAAATTATGTTATAATCTCTAGATCTCGAGTCTCTGAAGAAAATAAGTTGAATAAACTATCGCCGCCAACATAAAATTCCGATTCCAAGATGCTCATCCCATCACCAGAGAAGTGGTGGAGGTGGCGTACAAGTGAAGAAGGAAGAGAAATTGGTGGAGGCAGAGTGGATGAAGCAAGACAAATAATGTATAGCAATATTTTTCTGAAGAAAAGAAAGATGCATGATAAATTGGTAATTTGTTAAAAATAAATAGTGAATGGCATAATTTCCCCTTAAGTTTTTATTTTGAATAGGATCAAGTCAGTTGTCTTATATTTACTGCATTCACTTTTCAAGATATTAATCCACAAGTTCCAAAAATATAAGAAGGGTGTCTTCAACTCAGATTTTAAAAGATTTGTTAATATTTATGAATTTAAATGGATTTCATGAATTTGAATAGAATTCCACATAATTTATAAGATTTCAACAGAATTCTATATTTTAAATTTCAATATATTCTTATGGATTTCAAATAATTTTCATGGATTTGTGGTCTTTTTGTTAAAAATAGTAATTTTACATTGTTTTTATTCTAAATAGTTCGAGTGATTGCCCTACATAAACAAATATTTTGAGTAGAATTTTGGAAAGAGAATTTTTTTTTTGAAATATAAAGAGATAAAAACTCTTTTCGATCAAAGAGGTGAATGATTCGATGGATTTTGAGGTATCTCAATTCAACATCTGTGTCAGCTAAGCTCCTAGGGAATAAACTAATAAATAATCATCCGTCGTCTCTAAGCTCGAAACGTAATTAGATCTATTGTTTGGGGGGGATTCAAATTACTATTATCAATTTCATCCGTTTTGAATTTAAAAAAAAACATTGATTAAAGAACAAAGCTTCTTCAAATTTTTTTTTTTTAAATAAAGTTTAATTTTTACTTTCTTTCTACTTGTCCTTTTTATATAATCTTCTCTTTCATATCCGAGACTAAATGATGGATATTTAAGATTCATTCTCTTCCAAAATCAGTTGTTTAACCATCTTGTATAAAAATTTATTTTATAGCTTAAAAACATAATTTACATGTATCGCATTTGACGAATAAATCTTTCCAAATTCAAAAAAGAATTTTTAGTGCTATACTGATTTTATAGTCCAATATCTAATTGTCATATATGGTAATTATCTAATTAATATTTACCAATAGATTATTTATATATTTCAGCCAAATTGTTTGGTTTAATAGATGGTCATTGAACATCAAGAATGAAAATTTCAAAGACGATGTTTGACAATTGTACAAAAAGAAATATTAAAAATAAGAAATAAAAAATTCAATAAACTTCCATACTAATATAAAAATCAAGAACAATAGTTTACTACAAAAATTTGTGGCACAAATTGAAGAGAGATGCGAGAGGAAGAGATGCATAAGAGAAAAGTTGAATTAAAATTTTGAGGGGTGGTGATAAAATTCCTAAAGAATTTGTTATTCATATTTTTGAGCTCAAAATCCATACAAATCTGTTTAAATCTTCTAATTAATAAAATCTTGTAAATCCACTAGTAATTGGGACACCTAAATTTCTAAAGAATCTATTTAAATTTGAGTTGAGAACATCCAAATTTCAATTGAATATATTAAAATCTAAGTTGAAGACACCTAAATTTCAATTGAATCTATTAAAATAAAGTTGGATGACACTAAAATTTACATGTATTTTTAAAATCTATTCAAATTTAAGTTGAGGAGATTCCCCTAAATTGTTATTGTATACCTCTTTGTAAACTATTTTTTGGAAAAAAATAATATAATTTTTTTTTTGTTGGGAGGAGTAATTAAAACTTAAAACTCATAGTAAGAGCAAAAATTGAAATGGTACTTCGAGTTTGGTATAAATGTCAAATCCCTATAACTATTAATTATTGTAGAAAATGAGTTTGCAAATAAAGATTTCGACCATTTTAAAAGGGCTCAATTAGTGCCTATTTGACTATTTCACCCAATTGGACTATTGAAATATGAATAATACTATTTGTAGTCGCTCAATATTAATAGTAATCTTACGTGATATTATTCAATTGGATGAATTTTTTTTTTTAATTGAGTAATGTATTTCTAGCTATTAATTGTGAATAATTCATCTAATTGAATAATGTCAAGTAAGATGACTACCAGTAATGAGCGACTATGAATATCATTACGAATATTATATTAACTTTGCATGAAGATAGAGGATTTGGAATAGCGACTTCATTCATATCTTTCATAAATTGAGATTTTAAAATAAGCGCTATAATTCTAAGTGACAAATTATTGTACTAATTAACTTGTATGTCATGTTCGATTGATTTACCTAGGACATTTTTAACATAATATACAGTACGTATAAGATAATAAACAAAGTTGTACGCACAAAACTATACAAATTCACATAAGAAGTAATTGCTAGTTGGAAAAATTATCACATAAATTATAATATATATAATCATGGAATATAATAATCAAATGTCATTCAAAATTAAACAAAAAGTTGTACACACTACTTGATAGAACTTACATAGCTATTAATCCTAAATCAGTTAATTTATATTTTTTACATTATTAAAAACAAAATCTTACATTTTTAATTCTCAATATTTATTTATTAAATTTTAATTTTTTTTAAAAAAAAAATTATACATTATTGACAACTTGTGTGGGATTATCAACAAAAAAAATAATTCTATCACTAATTTTTATATTTTTGTAACATAATCATAGGGTGATTTTATGAACACATTAATAGCGACGATCCATGAGAATATTTTTTCAATTTCAAATTTTTGTTGCACAATTCTTTGCTTATAAAGATATCACAAAAATGTATAACCTCAACTCCATCGAACAATATATTATAATCGAAACATACTGCGGAAACATAGATGAATGGAAGTCTTAAATCAAAAATCAAAATATTACATTATGGATCGTACGAATTGGCCAAACAAGAATTCTCAAACAAGTATTTATTAACAGACGCCCTTTGTTTTCTTTCTGTCAGCAACAAATTTTCTCCAAGTAGCAGTAATCTCCTTTTGCACCTCAATAGCAGTTTTCTTCACGACATCGTCATCTTTTCCGGCAGTCTCTTCACTGCCAGCCAACTTCATACAAACCCGGGCGGGTAGATTATCGAGCTCATGTAACACTTTTTCGACATCGCTTACAAGTCGTTCCGCTAGAGTTCGAGAGAAATCTTCTCGAATAACGACACGAAGAACAGTTATGTGTTGTGCGTTGGGCGGCATGGTGTAAGCCGGCACGATCCACCCGAAGCGACGGAGCAACTCGGACACCTCGAATTCTGTGTGACGGCTGTTGTCTTTCAGAGAAAATGCTACAAGTGGAACACCATTTTCTTTTGATACAATGTTAAAGCGTCCTGTCTTTTCCAGACCTTCTTTAAGCACCTTTAGCATTTTCTTGACAATTTTCCATGATGTTCTTGTATCCCTAAAAAACAAAATTTGAATGTTTTATTAGTAAAAAAAAAAATTATGAAAATCATATATAACATACATAATCAGAGGTGATGTCGGGATTTTTTGAAAGAGGCACTATTACTTTAAAAAAAAAATTAAAACTTGTACTACAAAAATTGATTTTTTCCATAGCTGAACCGAACTACACCCACCTCCGCTCCTGTACATAATAAGTAACTTCAAAATAAATTTGAAAGTGCTTGTAATATTTGGACTCACCTCGTGACCTAAGCGAATAAGCTGATAATATTGTGCAATTACTTGACTAGAACCTGTAGATGATAATGTAACTTTAATCAGATGCAACCATACATTATAAGTCTAACTAAATGAGAAGATGTAATGCTAATTAAAAGGAAAGTGTTCGGATCATATGCTATTATGAGTTGAAGACAGTGAATTTTTACATACCTCTATTAGTCTATATTGATTCGAAAAATGTCTCAAATTTTAAGAATTAGAGAAGATATAATTGTAATTACGTTCACCCAATGTGAATATATTTTATTTTTTTAAAAAAAATTACACTTGTTTTTATACTACAAGTAGTTTTAGGGTTTGCTATTATTTTTTACTATTGTCCCGATTTGTAATATTCACAATATTCTTTGAATCTATGTATGAATTAATTATTATCGAGTAACATGTCCTTTACGGTGAAATCATCTATTTGAATATATATGAGATCGAGCATAGAGAACAGGATGAAGCTTAAATGATGTGGCTACAAACATAGTGTGAGAATTTAAATTCATCTTTTGAATATATGAGATCGTAGGCAAAGCGTGTTGGTGGGTTGGACTTCATGTTTTTTTTTAAAGAGAACAAGATGAAGCTTTTAAACTTATGCACAAATAATCTTTTACACAATTTAGTAATCACAAAAAAATTTTTTTAAATCCCTCCTCCTCGTCCAAAATCGGCCCTGTGGACCATAACCACGGACTCGATTAAAGGGTTTTAATTACCTTTAGAAAAGTTGAGAGTGAAAGTAGGTTGATCAGCTCCAAGGTAGTTGATATGAAAAATGAGTTCTTCAGGCAAATCCTCTTTGCTTCTCCAAATGGCCCAACCAATTCCTGCATAGACAAGACCATATTTGTGTCCACTTACATTAATACTTTTCACCAGTGGCAACCTGAAATCCCATTCAAGTTCTGGGTAAATGAATGGTGCAATAAAGCCACCACTTGCTGCATCCACATGAATTGCTGTATCCCATCTGCCAAGAACAAACATTTCAATTAATAATTATATCTTCTTTTCATTTTGTGGGTTAATCCCTTTTTTATTTATGTTTTTTATTGAAAGTTTATGAGTTTTGGAGTTGAAATTATAATTTATACTATGTATGATCACCTATATGGAATATGAAAATGTTCCAGAAAATATAAAATACCCAACTTAGCGTGTTAGTATCAAGACGAACCATCAGAGAAACCAGAATCTTACCCCGTCGTTTTGTTCTTTTCGGTCAAAAGTTCGTTCAAGCGCTTAACATCTTCAAATTCTCCGTTGAGAGTGGAACCTAGAATAGCAGCTACACAGATTGTGTTCTCATCCACCATTTCTACTGCTTTCTCAGGGTCCATCACATAGTAACCATCTCTCAATTTGACCTCCTTCAATTCCACTTCAAAATACCTTGCAAATTTCTCCCAACATACCTGGATACAAGTCATGATCCAGTGTCATTTTAAAGCATAGAAGTATGTAACTTATCTTTGTTGAAAATTAAGATTCGAAATAAATATTTCTTATTAGAAAAGATTGTTTAGTCGAAGCCAAGATTTTTTGAAGAGTGAAATACTACTTAAAAAAACAAAAAATATGCACTACAAAAATTGATTTTTTGGGAAGCAGGACTAGACAAAATTCCTGTCCCACCCCTTGGCGAGTATGATAAGTATCATAGTATACAAAGATCCTATAACATATCATATACACATTTTCATTTTAAAAAGTACAAATACATCATTTGAGGTTTGTTTTGCACAACATTGTCTCAAAGTTAAAATAGCTTACTTTATCCCAGTGTTGAACTTTTAGACGAGATGGTTAAAGAAATAAAAATTTGCTAGCAAATACTTACCTGAACGTTAGCACCGGTGACAATGTTGGGTTTGTCATAGGGTTTCCCCATGGCTTTCATCTTGTTCTGCCATTTTCTCTTGAATGCCAAACCAGCAAGCATGATGGCTTCTGATGATCCTACAGTTCCAACTCCAACTGCTGCCTCTCCATCTCCAAGTGGTGCATTAAAAGATGTGCTATAATGTTGACGCATCGATTCTGCACGTGAATAGAAAAAATTGAAATTTTTTGTTATATTATGAACAATTTGAAACTTAATTCAAGCATTTCTGGTACGTCAAAAATGGGATATGCACTTGAAATTGATATTCGAGTTAAAATATATAATATATATCATAAGTGATGCAAAAATAAGAATGGATTGTGTGAGAGTTGTCTATTACAAATACGTTTTCAAAAGGTTGGACAAAATAATAAAATAAATCATATCATTTTTAAAATAACGTCTTATTATTTAATAACTTACTTTCTAATTATGTCCATGGTTGGAAAAAAAACCCGCTAAAGTTCATATTTTTCAAAAATTGAAAACATCAGTTATAGAGAATAGTATGTTTGGTAAAGACTTTTATAGATTATAAGTAGTGGATCCTACAAAATGAATAGATAAAAGTTACGAGTCTTACAATATATATAGATAAAAATAATATTTGATCAATTTATAAGTACTTATAAGTAACAACAAACATTGGTAATGATCTCCTACCCACTACCCACTACCACTGGGTAGGAGATCATATTGTATGGACCCACATCAACCCATATCTTTTGTTTATCTACGATAACAGATCATTACTCTAACAAACATTGACAATGTCCACCAAATGTGTGGGTCCAATCCTCAAGCGTGTTATCCAAATCGTGATATTTTTGAGCAACCCACTGACTATTATTAAAACTTGAGCCCACCAATCGATATTTGTGGGTTGCTTTTTTCAACACATTATCATGTATTTTACTAGCACAAGTTGACAATAATATGTTTTAGAATGTGGATTTTATTAAAAGTATTAGTTTAAAAGATGATTATTGTTTTTATATTTAGACGATGTAATATTTTATTTTTGATTGACATGATGTTGCTACCAGATGTTGTTACTACCTAGAATGTAATTAATATTGTATTAACATAATATAAAATTAGATCATTTATATGTTTGACTTACCTGTAATTCAGTAGTGACAGGATACTCATCCATGTCTACATAGTTCTTGTTAATAGAATCCATTATGAGTTTATCACACTCTGGTTCCATCCACGTGGTCACAAAGGATGCGAGATTGAGTCTAGGATTTCCATCCAACATAAGCTCATCATTGATGATCTGAAACGCCGCTTCTTTAGGAATCGAATTCTCTTGCATTTTAAACCTGAAAATATCAATCACACAGTTTAATTCATTAAACTGATTTTTTTTTTTATTATCGTATCCAATCATATTCAGTCTGCAATATAATGAATAATAATATCCATCACTCAATATAATATCAAATATTACCTGGGAAGAGAATGACGAACATATCGAGAAGCAAACGTTGAGTGGACGGATTCGTCTAATTGGGATGTTGTCTTGGATAAAACCATGATGGCTATGGCTATGGCTATAGAGAGATTGTGAAATAAGAAGAAAAGTAGAGAGACTTTGGGGGAGAAGTGGATGGGATTATATGGTGTGAAGTGGAAGAGTGGGCAAGTTCGTAGGACTATTCCAACGTTATCATCTGTAAAGAGGAGCATGTAACATGGAATATTAATTATATGCCTTTTAGCCTTTTACCATGCCGACAGTCCGTTACTGTCCGCGTGTAGTACCCACCCAAAAATATATATACATACACAATTTGATAATAGTATATTTTTCGAAATTCAAAAGTTTCAAACTACAAAAACTTATTTTTAAAGTACTTATAAGTTGTAAGTTTTATAAAATTTATGAATAATAAGTGAGTAATATGTTATATAAATAAAAAATATATTCGATCAACTTAAACAAACAAGGATAAATAAAATGTAAAGTTAGTGTAACCTAACTTATCTCTAAACGTGTTTGGACATTTCTTTTAAATAAAAAAATAATTTTTTTAAAAGTAATTCTTATATTGTTGTCAAAATAAGTAACTTATATCTTAAAAAAGTAACTTATGAATATTGTCAATTTATCAAATTACATCAATATCTTTTGACTTTTTAATTTTACATTCTTTATTGTATTTGTAATTAAAAAATTATTAAGTAAAAAATGGTATGTACCCACTTCTACACTTCTAGTGCGACCTTCGTCTTCATAAAATTTGGAAAAATAAGTCATTTTGAATAAAACGGGTCATTTTAATTAAAATAAAATAAAATAATTTGTGTATCTAATTGGATTGTAACTTGAAAACTTGATTGTTGTATAAAAAAAAATGTGATATCTAATTCAATATAAAGTTTCTCTTTCAATTTTGCCAATTTTTTTTTTTTTATATGACGAGATTCTAAAAATTCTATTCATTTTCCACTGATGACATGTTCCATTCTAGACGAGTAAACATTTCAAAAAATTCAAATTTGCCGAATTTTGATTGAATATCGGGTTAAAAAATGATTACACTCAAATTTTCTTCATCAAAACTGTGACTTGAGTTTTGGATTTTATATAGGTAATTCAAAGTTTAATAATTTGCAACTGTTTATGTGTTGTTTTCTAATTTGGGGTTTATCTTGATAGAAATATCATCGTATATTTAAAAAGTGACAAGGACTATAACAAATAAAACGCGTTTTGAAAAGATTGAGAAAATTGTGACAAAACTCGAATATTCTTATTTTTTAAATAAAAAAACTCCAACAAAACAGGAAAAACAATAAAATGACACAAAACAGTATATTTCATTATTCCATATTATTATTGACCTAAGATCTACCAAAAACAATTATAATTTTTCAAATAGAAACAATCTCATAACATTCTACCCATGTTCTTCAATGTATTTATTTAGGGATTTTGGTACAAATGGTCTATAATGTATATTTTTAGTGTGTTTTTGGTCATTAACCTTTCATTTTTGGCTAGGAGGTTCCTAACCTATGCTATTGAGTGCAAAAGTGATCCCTATGGACAGATTTTAATTACGTCCATAGGGTGGTCCCTAAACTTTTATTTTTGACTAGGAGACCCCTAACCTATGCTATTGGGTACAAAAGTGGATTTTGTCAATAGAGAAGTCCCTAACCTTTCATTTTTTACTAGGAGGTTCCTAACCTATGCTATTGGGTGCAAAAGTGGTTCTATGGATGGATTCCGTCCAAATGTACCGTAAGTTGAGTACGTGTAGTGTAATCTCTATTAATTTGTTTTTATTTGCATAGGCAAAATCGTCAAATTATATTTTTATTTTTTTTCCTTTTACTCTTTATATTACACAACAATGGTTTGAGAAATTTGAAGGAAAAAACTCTTACCACACTGAAACGCAAGAAAATCTCCATTCAATCCATTGCAAAAAATGTAAATTGAACCCAAGGAGAAGAAAAGCTTATTGCGTTGGATGAATTGTTTTTTAGAACTGATGTGCAGATAGAATGTTTCTGATTTTGCAAATGTGTAAATGGCACCAGTTAATTGAAAATTTATCTGTAAATGTTGTTTGAGGGAATGTTTGTACAACTTTTTCAATAGGTTTAAGACTAACATTGCAACATTTTACATACGTTAGGGACCAGTTGTGCACATTTACTGAAGAGGTTAGGGACCACTTGCATATCCTTTACTGAAAACATTAAGCACCACATATTCATCTGAAACGTTAGAGACTATCTATGCACTATCTCCAACAACTTTCATATCCAACAATTTTCATTCATTTATCCAACAACTACAATACACATTACAACATGTTACTAGAGAATCCAAAAACCAAATCTTCCAATTCCGCACAAAAACCAAATCTTCCAAGAATTACCCATCTTATTTGGCAAAACAACTTCAAAAATTATAAATGGAAGTAGAAGTGGATGTCTTATGCGTGTTGATTTTTTTTTTTTTTTTTAAAAAAACATGGAATAGAAGTGGAAGCAACTAAAATGTCTGAAACCGACCTAAAATGGGTAAAAGTGAACTAACAACTTTACCCCTGCAAATAAAAACAAATTAATGGAGATTGCACTACACACACCTAACTAACGGCACATTTGGACGAAATCTGTCCATAGGGATCACTTTTTGCACCTAATAGCATAGGTTAGGAACCTCTTAACTAAAACTAAAATGTTAGAAACCAAAAACACACTAAAACATACATTAGGAACCATTTGCACCAAAATCTCATTTATTTATTATCATTTTCATTTCAATTTAACATAAATATTTGTCACTGTCATATAGCTGGAGTCATTTAACGTTTGCAACTTTTATATTTATATGAGGGCCCATTTTAAAAGAAAAATCAGGTAAAGCCTGCTGGTCTATTCGACTAATGGGTCCATCTTGACAGATTGAAGTCGCCCTATTCGTCTAAAGGTTTGTTTGATTGGTTTCTATGAAAAATGGTGAAAAATAAAAATATTTTTTATGTAAGGAGAAAAAAAAAATCTACCAAAATGATAAGAAAATATTTTTCAAAAAAATAGCCAAAAACATTCTTTAAGTGATTATACCTTAAAAATTATTTTCATTTTCCATGTACAATCAAACAACCAAAGTTGGAAAACATTTTTAATGGATGTGACATTTTTCATAAAAATTGACCAATCAAACACAGCCTAATTCTAAAGATTCTTTTACCAACTTGATTTTAACCTTATTTTCAAGACATTCATTATTAACCACTTGTCGATTTTGTTCTCATATTTTATTTTTAATTTCAATTGGCTCTTCAACTTATTCCTTTTTTTTTTTTTTGAAAGAAGTTAACGTTTGCTTGATGATGCACGGTGCACCCCAGCAGCCTGTGAAAATCCTAAAGACCGAATACCATCCTCGTCCAGTAGGCATATATGTCTTTCTTTCCTGGGACTCAGAATCTTGGTGGTTGCTCCATGTATATGTCCTCTTCCAATTATGTAAGAATGCAATGGTTACATCATTTGGTCCAGCTCCAAATCTAGTTGTGCCCCCACAACTAGGAGTATTCTAATAGACGTGCGGCTCACAAGTAGTGAAGCCCAATCTTTCCCTCAGTGTAAATCCTTTTGGCACCAGAGTTGCCTTTGTATCTGGGCTTGACATCACTTGATGCTTCTCCCACTTTCAACAACCACCTGCAGCCAACACCATGTCGACTTAGGATCCGTTTGATACACATCACATCTGTTGTGAGTAGAATTTTTAGTAGTAGAACTTTTAGTAATAGAACTTTTACTAATATAATTTTTGTTAAAAAGCTATTGACTGTTTGGATATAAATCCAAAAAGACAAAAAGTTATTTGAATATTAAATTAAGTATTTTGTTACATAACTATAAAAATACTTTTTTATAAACTTTATATTTATTTGATTAAATAGCAATTAATTATTATATATATCTATTTTTTTTAAAATAAATATTTTTTTATATCCGATAATAACTATTAATATTAATATATTAATTTAATTATAATAACACGATTATTTTATTATATTTAACTAGATAATAATTAATTATTGTATAGCTCATATTATTTTTTTAAAAATAAATCATATATTTTTATATTCTATAATAACTATTAATATTTAAAATAATAATTTAATTATAATAACACGATTTTTTTAATATATTCGATTTAACAATAATTAATTATTTAAATCAAATATATTATGTATAATTTGTATTATATTATTAGAGTAAATTGCAACTAGTGTCCCTAACCTTTGACTTCATTTACACTTGTATCCTCATTATTTAATTCTTAACATCCATCACCCCAACATTTTATATGATTTAATTAACGCAATGCATATCCCTCATATCCTTATATAAGTGAGGACATTGATGCGCCTCAATTATATAAAATATTGGAGTGATAAACGCCAAGATTTAATACTAAAGATATAAAACAAAATGAAGTCAAATGTTTAAACAATAAATTTAATTTACCTATATTATTTATACAATTATATATATATATATATATATATATATATATATATATATATATATATGAAATGACAATTTATATAAATAAATATGATTAATAAATTAATATCTATTTTTAATGTATTAGTAGTGATTTTGTTAATTTTTAAGTTCATTAAATGTTAATTACAATTTTTTGTAAAAACTCAATTAAAACTTTTTAGAGAAGCTCAAAATTTGAACTTCTCTAAAACAGCTTTTTAAAGCTATTTTTTAATAAAAAAGTACTTGTTGATTTTAACCAAACACTAACAAAACACTCTCTTTAAAAAGTGCTTTTAGAACTCAAAAAACTCTCCAAAACACACTATTAGTGACTTTCCTACAAGTTTCCAGGACTGATTCTTGATAAAGAGGCCATTTCCTCTCATGTTGTCGCCAGTATGGTGACTTCCTGGTTACTTGATATGATTGGGGTTCACTTTCAGCTATATCTAAGGGGCAAAGTTAACAGCGTTAAATGCCACATCATTTCTCTCCTTTGTCAATCCCTATTAAGGGCATAGTTCTCAAGTCCTGATGTTTGTTTCCTCTAGATATGTGTCAAGCTCCAAATATGAGTCAATTCCTCCTGTATTTGTCTCCTCATTAGGCTCAATATCCTTCCTCAAGCTCACATGATCCTCAGTCTGAACCTGACAATTTCAGTTGCATCAGTGGGTGGTTCATTTACCTCAGAGTTCGTCCCAGAAACTGAAGTTTCAGCAAATGTGGCGTCTCTGCTAAGAAGATCTTGGGCAGCCCTTATTTAATGTTCCACAACTTGTGAAGCGTGGCACCTTGTGGATACCCTAGAAGATGCACTTCTTGGCTCTTGACTCAAACTTTCCCTGTTTCAAGTGTGCACAAGTAATGCCCCCAAATACCCTAAGATTGCTTAAGATTTGGGGGATGTACAGCTCACATTTCCTCTGGTGTTCTAAAGCCAATACGAGTACATCTCCCCCAAAATGGTTTTAATAGCTAGGCAATCTACAGCATGCATCTAACTCTCTCAATGAGAGTTCTATTCATCCTCTTAGGATATATGTCAGATCAAATCAAATGGTAGGATGCATTTTGTTGAATTCAACATATCCAACAGTTAAACACGGATACAATCAGAATCAATAATCCCAGAATACTAACAATTAAATAATACCTAAATGCGGAAAAAGAGAAATTTGGTTTTGAAATTTACAAGCTGGAAAATAAGGAGCTATCTAACTTAGGTTACTTGAATGGAATCAAGCATCATGACAGCATATTAACAATTCTACATATGCAAGCATCTAAGGATAGTGACAAATCAAGGTGAAGCAATACTTGAAATCTATTTAACACAATAATACAATGAGATTGGGCTAGTCACATTCAGAGACCTTTAGTTGAGCTCAGAGACGTGCTTATCTAAAAATGCATGAGCCAGATTACTGAAGCTCACACTGATTGCAGATGCAGCATACCGTTTGATGACATCCACAACTTCAGGTTTCAAAATATCTTCCTTGTTCAATTCATTGCAGAGATAGTAAAGTGCACCAAGAGCATAATTTACCTACAAGTAAAGATATATACTACTGAGTTTAGTATAGAACTACATGTAGAATGCTTAAGGCGTCCTAGTAGTCAAGAAGATCTATAATATGCAATGAACTCTATAAACAACCTAAAATTTCCAATCTATGCGAACTGCAAACCACCAGGAATTTGTCAATAAAAATAGTGTTAAGATAACCATTTGTAACTTAGAACAAAATCATTATGCAAAAATATCCAATGCTTCAGCAGGCTGATATACAACATATAGTTGATTGGAAACAGATTAAGATGCATGCACTATAAGTCATTTCAGCAGTTTACATAACAGATGAGAGCAAGTATCAAATGCAGATTTATGTAAACAATAGCTGAGTATGAGTTAATAAAAACGATCAGTGAAAGACTAGTTTTGTCTTTACAGTGTTTCTAACAGGGCTCGATAAACACTGGATGACAAGAGGGATCCCCCCACACTGAGTAACAACTGCAGCATTTGCTGGATCTGCACCCACGAAACGCAATGGTTATACAAACACGGAATGAAGTTACATAGACTTGTGATGCAAATGCAAAATCTATGAAGAATTTGCAAACCAAGAGATGCTTCCATATTTTCTTCTCAATACTGTAGTGTCAAAGGTTTGATGATCTTACCAGCACAGGAATTGCAGATTCCCCCAATGCCAAACTCTACAAGCCTCTCATTGGGCTCTGTTATGCAGTCAAGAAAAAGTTCCAAAACATTTAGCTGTTTAAGATAAAAAAAACCATTAAATGAGGCCCAAGAATAGGAAAGAAATCGTAACAAAGAAACTAAAATTCCCAGGTGAATATTCTAAACCTGGCGTAAAAAGGTATAATTGAAAGGATCATAAGCAAAGTTTGCTAAATTAGCAACAATCTTCTCTTTCGATTCTGCAGGAACAAGAATTCATGAGCAATTTAAATAGCCAAAGATGGTATCACAGTAAAGACGAGAAAATTATACTCCAGCCACTCCCACATACTTTAACAGAATTGCAGAAAGGAATCAAGTACATGAGCTGATTGCCTATTTGGCTTTGACGCCCCTCGTAGTGGATAACGGAAAGTGAAGCAACAAAAAATAAATAAATATACATGAAAGACTATAGCATCATATTCGACTGTATTTGACAAAAAATGCACTCTGTGCTTTTCTAAGCTATATATCCTTATCCCAAATCATGAGTGTGAAACTAACATCTCCACTTGGATTACATCTCCTATGCAGTAAGTCTTCCATCAATGACAAATTTTCATGTTCAATCCTGGACAATCTAATTTATTGTGCTAGCATGCAAGCAAATTTGTGACTTGTTTCAAATTATTGAAAAAGTGTTGGAATAACATACTGGACCCTAGTACACGCCTTAATACAATCGCAGCAAACTACAAACTCTTGCATTGGTATTCTTAAAAATTGAAAGGATGGTGATAAATCAAGGGTTTGGAGCACCATGTCCATAATGAATAAAAGTTGAAACTACTATACAACTTTATAAAATACCAAACAGAGGGATCCATGTTCACCTAGAAAAGAAAAAATGGAAGAAGAACAATTCAAAAATGTCATAAAAAATTAGTTGAATGGGGTTTGATAATTCACACCTTCATCAGATGCATTCTGAAACTGAGTGACCAATTCCTAAAACACAAAAGAAGAATTTCCCATTCAAGAGATATATAAATTATGCAAAATATATTTTAAGTAAATGCACAAATTTATGTAATTAGCGATAAAAAATAGAGTACAATGGCATGGTTTTACCTGAAGATATTGCACCCTAGGAGTTCCATATTTCCCAGTGCGCTCTTCTTGTCTTTGATTATTGGTGAACATGTTGGCTGCAAAAGGAAATGGAGAAAGAGTGATAAAAGTCTCACACCAACAAGTGTCACTGCAAAATTTTACAGACGCAACATTTCCAACAAGGCTTCTCATATCAGAGAACAGAACTTTCGAATAGCAGGGAGATCACATTTTGAAAGGTCAAATAAGATATTCTCTCTGTGCAATCTTTTATCTTTTGAAATCTTCATTCTCCAATTTAAATTCAGAATACCCATCATCTTAAAAAGGTTCTTATACGCCCAATCCACAAGATACTATATTCTAATTTACCATTCAAGTTTCATCTCAAGACATTTTCTCTCCATCAACATTAGTTGCAAAATGATGTTAATAGAAGTAAGAAGACTTTGTGTCTGTATTATAAAAAAAGCTTTTCAAAGAATTCCGCTTTTCAAGTTTATCTCTGGAATGTATTATTGGATGACTTATTTACTGGTTGTGGCCTGTTGAAGACAAGATTAAATATACATGGTGTCTCTCTAACTGCTTGAAACAGTTAGTTAGATTATGGGGCTAACATGGAAAAATACCTGGCTTCAACTCTCGCCGCTAATAAATGCATCCGGTCTAGACAGAAGGGTCAATTTTGAAATAACATGATAGCAAAATACAAAGTTCCTCTCCAGCTTAAACTTTTAGACGAGGCAGTTAACGTAGACAGCGAAAGCAAAGAGGCTAACATTTACATCCCGCTAAGACATTTTATCAAACAAATTGTATTCAGCCTATCAAGTAGTATGACACGACAGCAACTGAAGTTATATAACATCAAAAGATAATCCATTCCAACCAGGCCGATCAGTAAAACAAATGGCCCAGACATTATAATCAACAAAAAGAGTCACCATATAAAAAGCCCAGCAACTTATGGAATTGGAAAAATAGAGCACATGAGAAAACAGATATTGTACCTCAATTCATTGAATTTGAATTTCATGAACCAACAAAAGAACCAATGAACGGTGGGGACTATGTTGTTGTTTATGGATTTTCACCAATGTTTTTTATATTTCACCTTCTACATTTCTTTAGAAAATTAATATTAATTAATTAAATATTTTCTATAAATAAATTTTCTTATAATTCAAGACATGATGGCTAGGTCCAATTCCAAGCCCTCACCTGGGCCTAGCCTCAACCCAGGTTAAGGCCAAGCCCAATAGTGAAAAAGTAATGTTTGCGAAGGACAAGTAAATTTTCTATTTTTGAGGGAGACAAAGTAATATATCCAAATATATTAGGAAATAAAAATTTACTTAAAAAATTCAAGTTAACTATTCAGTTAACTTGAATAGTTTGTGATAATACACATGTCATTTCATTTCTTTGGTATATTTTTATTTTATTTTTGAGTATCCAGTGAAGATGTCGCATATAAAACTAAACGTGTTTATATTATGATTAAAAATGGTTAGTTCAAAACTTGTTTAGGAATTACTAGTCTTAGAATCGAGTTGGACCGAAATAAAGGTTTTATTTCTTCGAGCGATCGTGCGATACTTTTTATCTTCTCATTCGAGATATTATGTGCAATTAATAAACCTACTACTGAATCTAATGAGTTAAAGTAAAGTCAAAGTGTTAGTTGGTCATTGTTCGTTCCAAAATATGGATTCGATACAATTGAAAAAGAAAATAAATTATCAAAATCGAAATGATTGAAGTTTTTCTATTTGGAATCGTGTTAGGTCTAATTCCTATTACTTTTTGGCTGGATTATTCGTAATTGCTACAATACAGACGCGGTGATCAGTTGTACCTTTGATTAATTCAAATCTCTTTTTTATTGACTTCCTCCTTTCTTTAATCCGCAGGAGGTAAAATTCAGGTTGCTCTTCAAGTATATTGTTCGTTCAAAATAAAAATTTGGAAAATGATGTACGCAGGTCCAAATTCATAGATCAAATACCAAAAATGATAGTAGATTGAATATTTGGGTGTGTGACCTTAAACGGAAATGTGAAGCGAGAGAGAAAACATAAGCTATAGAAAAATTAGGTTTTTTAGCCATTGTAACAAATTTGGGGATATTTTTAGCTCGATCAGTCTAGTCTAGTCTAATCGAGCTCTTATCACCACAGTAAAAGCATATAATTTCTTTGAATTTGTTCTCTTTCAAAAGAGGACACAAAAAATGGGGCAAATTCCTTTTACTTTGTTTTGAAAAAAATGTGTGATTCAGACCCACTTTCAAGTTCAGATATATTTTGATGTTAGGGACAATGACATTACCCTAATATGAGTTCAAATCTGGTATTGTTTTATTTCATCGTCAAGCAAGATATGTACGTGATTGATATTTACCCATGAAGAGGTAAAAATAATGAATTGGAAATTAAATCTCAACAATAAATGATATAATATAGATCAGTTTAGTTGGATGATCAGGTTCTAGAATGTGTTTGATTGGCCTATACGGGAGTGGTTGTCTAGGTTTCCTGACCTGTTAGTTCTGCACCTTGCATTCATGGTCTCTCTATTAATTGTGTCTCCGAAACACGTCATCCTATTCTCTATAAAATATCAATCGACTGAGAAAAAAATATATTACATAATGAATAAGACCCGCATGTAAAATCAGGGGCGAACCTAGACCAATATGTTGGGTGACTGAAAAAAAAAAATCAATGAAAAATTCACATATTTCTACTTTAAGCCCAGTAAAAATCCACACGTTTCTACCTTCTAGTACTATCTAACAAATGCATTGTCGGCAAAGAAACCCATGAAAAGAGTTTATAAAAAGCACCAAAAACAGTATAGGGGAGAAAAAGGAATCAAGAACAACAACTTACCTAGTGGACACCGAGTGATTTGGTGAGTGGGACCCCTATTTCAGCCGTACAAGCAAGCGTTCTATCATCAGACATGTACAATTCAGGGTACCTCCGAATGCACCTATCTTGCATTTTATCAAGAGCCTTAGCCAAAGGGTAGCTTATAGCAAAAACCCACCCCCATAAGCTATTCCATAAAAAATCAAATGTTCTGCAAATGCCTTTTACTCAAAATCCCAATGTAATAATACTGACTGTGATCATATTTGTTCAAAATCCTCACCAAATTATCTGTTATAAACATTGTATCATCATCTCCCATTACAAACCACCTCACATACTCCATCCCCAACCTTAAAGTATACAATATGCAACATCCAAATTGTAGATTGGCGTCCCTGCTTGTTCTCGTTCATGGGAAATATGCAAAATTACCATCGATGCATTCGAATTTCAGCAAAAAGAATAAAATATTTTAGTATTGAACATTAATCTGTTAAAGAAAAACCATAAACTTAATCTTTTAGTAGTGAATATTAATCTTTTACCACCTTAATCTGTTAATTAAATACCCTAAACCCTAATCTAATTTGTACCAATTTTCAAGAATCAAGATCCATAATCAATTTTTTAATTATATTTCAGAAACATTAAAAAATAAAATACATCATTGTAAAATAAATTCAATAAAAAAACAAATTGAAATAGAAAAAGAGGGATGTGCGACTGGAGTCACTGGCTACAATTATATAAAACGTTGAAATTGCAAGAAAATATAAAAAACCATTTACATTTAGGGATTTACCTAAACTCCACTTGGAGTCGCCGACTAGAGCTAGAAGAGGGGAAATCGCCGGCTGGAGCTGGAAGTCGGAAGAGGGGAAATCGCCGACTGGAGCTGGAAGTCGGAAGAGGGGAAATCGCCGGCTGGAGCTGGAAGAAGTCGAAACTCGGAAGACGAGGAACTCGCGGGAAGAGGGGGAAATTTGGGTTTTACACTTTCACTGATTTGGGCAATTGGGTTTCAGTTTTTGGGTAGTGGGCTAGATAAAAATTTGGGCATAGGGCCCAGTGGGAAGCGCTTTAAATTTGGGGCGGGCTAGGTATATAATTTTGGGTAAATTCAATACTGGTCATTGTTTTTGATACTCTAAATTCACATCACCCTTGTTCTCCTCAAAATTTAATCCCACTAGTACAAGTGTTAAAGTGTGGAGGAGAACAGCATTTTCACATAATCAAAATTTAAAAATCAACATACATTTTAATTAAAAAAACATCTTAATTGTAAAATATCTAATTGCTATTTTTGTCGTGATACTATTTTGCCTATAATACATTGTTTTTATATAGATAATGTGCTATATGTAGACACTTACATCATACTTTTATCTTTGATATTGATTTATTATGATAATGTTTCAACCTATTATTACAAAATATTTGATACTCTTTCAATCTATGATACTGTTTCTATTTGTCGAATTTTTTCTTATTTCTAATGATACTAAAATATTATAACAAAGTTTCAACATATGATATTGTTTTAATCTCTTAGTTTTATCTTTGATAATGTTTAATTATGACAATGTTGTCTAAGAATATAATACAAAATGATTGATACTCTTTCGATCTATGATACTATTTTCATTTGTTGAATTTTTTCCTTGTTTCTAATTATAGTGAAATATTATGACAAAGTTTCAACCTATGATACTGTTTTAATCTTAATTTTATTTTTGATACTGTTTAATTATGACAAGGTTTTAATTTCTTAGTTTTGTCTATGATACTATTTTAATCCATGATACTGTTTTATTTAGGTAATGTGCATTAGTATATTTTGATACTGTTTAATCCATTATACTGTTTTTATTTAGATAATGTACATTGGTGAATTTATATCATATTTTTATCTTTGATACTGTTTTATTAAGATAATGTTTCAACTATGATACTAATATATCAAACTTTGTATCTGGCTAGATTCATGGAATTTTTATTGGGTCTTTGTAAATTTTTGCACTTCAGTGTGCTGTAAGTTACATTTATAATTTCTGCATTTTATTTCATTTCAATTCATTTTCGAGTATGTTTGGTTAAGCTTAAAAGCAGCTTATTTTTATGTATTTGATCTGATTTAACCATCAGGGCTGTGTTAATTTTCTTGTTGTCCTCTTAACTGATTGATTAATCCATACCCAAAATCACGTGTATAATATTTCATTGAATGTCCATTCCGTTTTATGTTTTATTAGAGCTTAATAACCAATTGAGAAAAAACAACTGTGAATGGAAGTGGAGGACAATCCGATTAGAGTGTAGTCCATAGTTTAAGATAGAAAAATGGTGGTTCCACCTCAATATGTGCAACCACCTGCGACCAGAGCACAACACAACTCTAAGAAGATTTCTTCAAGCAACGATTATGATGCACCAACTCCGCTTGTTATCTGTGATACTGTTTTGATAAAAAAAAATTAAAGATTGCTATTTTAAACTAAAGAAACAACTTCAAACTGGTAAAATCCATCGTACGCAGTGGCAAAGCGACTGGTCTTGACCGTCTCGTTAAAACCATTCTAAAAATATATTATAATAAAAAATTTGAGCACGTATACGAATTCTATGCCCATTTCTGTTGTGATACTATTTTATGTGATACTGTTTTGTATAATACAATATCAAACAACACACATGACTAATTAACAACACAAGGAAATAATATAATGGCCTACTTAATATAGTATCAAGCTGCTATTATATAATACAGTATCAAACTTTCCTATAATATAATATCAAACTGCAAATCATGACTACAACTAATATAATGATACTATATCATATGATACTGTTTTATTATGATATTGTTTACTATAATACAATATCATCCCATATAGAAATTTATCAAACAAATCATTCATATAGACACTCCAGCACTTGAGACAACTCTAGTTCAACATTTGATCTACAAATTATTGCACTTAACAAGAAATCGACTAAGTTTCATCTTATTACTAAATTTTGCATGATGTCCTGGAGGTCGGACAATAGCAAAACCAGAATCTAATTCTCATTTTGCAACTTTCTCAGCAACCTACATTACCAGGTATCTACGGTTACATTATTGAAAACTAAAGCAATTGCAGCACCTTGGAACATAGAAGTTGACAATGGGAACATAGCAACACATAACAATAATCAAACTGCTAACTAGCCAGCCAAATACAAATACAAGAAGGCATTCAAAGAATTTCATGTCTCCAACGATTTCTGTAGCCTCCAAGTTGAGTCCATCACCAAGATATGATGGATTCAGATCATTCATCACCAAGACGATGAATTTGAGCTTGGTTCTAAGCTTGGTACAAACCAGTTAATCTACTGGGCTAGCGTGCAGTAATGATATGGTATAGATCTCTCAGCAATACAATCCCATTATCTTATCCTTTAGCCATCTCTTTTCTTGTTTGTCACGTGACCAGAGAGGCAATTTTGCCCACAGATATTTTGAAGTGGGCTATTGAAGGAAAGCTTCCATATTTTGCCGCTTCTATTGAAATTAAGAAACAGCTTGGATCTCATTCCAAGGCATGTCCTATCAGTGTCAGTCGTATGTTCAGACCCATCCATGTTGTTTCACCACAGAAATTGGAATCAATGGCAGCTGATATTGCCCACAAAATTCAATTAGAATTGCCTCTGGTGAACTTTTATGCTATAGCTTATCGTTATTGCAGGCAATTATCTCTTTCTACCAGCAAAATACTTTGTGGCATGCCACACTTGTGAATAGTCTATGCCTTCCCAATTGTATTTGTCGGCTAACGAGCCAAATTCTAATATGATGGATTCAAATCATTTAGATCTGAATAAGTTATCAGAATGTTCTATTGACTCGGCGGTGGTGGTGGTGGGAATGGTGGTGGCTGCGGTGGTGTGTGGGAAATATGGATCATAGGGATAATTTTGGGATAAATATGAAAATTTGATGAAGAGTATGACTTATTGACAATTTTAAATTTTTTTTGACCTAATTTGAAACAAATCACTTACAGGTGATTTTTAAACAATTTTTCCTATAATTTTTCTTCACTGGACTATCTTTCTAACCCATGAAAATGGAGTTATACACACCTCTGGCTCCCGTGACCTGTCTTGTCATGTGCGACATGTTTTATTAAGAGCTAATTAGCTCATATAGCTACTTTAAAAAAAAAATCAAAATATACTCTATTTTAAATTTTATTAATATATATTCTAAATTAAAAAAAAATTAATAAAAAATACATCTTTTATATTATATAAATATTTGCCAAACCTTAATTCTAATTTAATTACTTCACTAATCAAAATACTCAACACCCCAACTACCTCCACCTTTCCACCATCTCGGCGACTTCTACAACCACCACCGCCGATGCTTCCTCCACCAATCAATCACCATCTTCTTTGCCACAGGTTTCGCCGTAGTCAGAATTTGAAAAAAATTAGATCTAATTTCAAATCTGAAAACTAGATTCACCGTAGTCAGAAGTTGTCATCTCCCTCCGCCACAGTCTCGCGGATCTAGGTATGTACAAATTCAGATCATTCGGTTTGATAAATATGTTGCTGGTGGACTCGTTGATGGGAAAAACTCCAATGGTTGCGGTGGACTTCACGATGGACTCGGCGGTGTCAAAGAACGAAACCACCGGGGACAGCTCGTAGCGGCGAGAGAGGGGGTTGGCGGCACAGTCGCAGGTGATGCAGAGCGACGACATCCGCCTTGCAAGTGACGGAGGCCGGTGCCTGTTCGCACACCTCACACATCCATACACGTTCATGGCTGATATTTTGAGAGAGCTTCACTTTTGTGTTCCAGAAAATATAACCAACTAAATCGAGAAATATCATCCACAATGACCATCACATAAAGAAAACCAGTGTAGCTATGTGTTCTTGTTGGCCTCATGAGATCTGAATGGACCAACTGAATAGCAGCAAATGATCTATTCTCAGAATTCAGGAAATGAAGTTGATGAGATTTTCCATATTGGCAACTAGGATAAACTGCATTGTAATGAATTTCCTTAAAATTGAATACCATCCATGAGTTTCTTTGTCGAGATTTTGTGCAGCAATTGATAGCCAACACGAACTAAGCGAGCATGCCAAAGTGCTGGACTTGTATTCTGGCTTGTCTTTTCAACATATGCATCACTTGCAGAGAATACATACAAAGATTATTTCATTTTCTCTAAATAAAACATATGCTACAATGTGCTTCACATTTGAAATAATTTGTACATCATTTGGACTAAAAAGTACATATTTACCAAAATCAGCTATTTGAGAAATTGAGGTAAGATTATTCCTTAAGCTTGGAACATGAGAAATATCTCTATCAATTGATTTTTTTTCTTTGACATTGAAATGCCATTCTTTATCTAGGATGTAATGAATTATTAGCTGTCACATTGGCTATTTTCTCACTATGAGGTTGAATATCAGAAAATAGAGAGGCATTTCCTGTTGCATGATGAGAACAACCTGAATCAACTATCCATTCCTTGTTTATGGCAGTTGATGTTGGTAGTGATGATTGGATTGTTGGTGGATACCACATGTGGTGGTGGTCGAGCAAAGTTGGTGGTGGTAATATGTGTTAATCTAATTTAAATTAGAGTAACATATGTGTTACCATAATTTAAATTAGTTTTGGTGGTAGAGTAGGGTAAATGGTGGTGTTAAAGCTACGCAGTAGTGGGAGAAAATTATAGTGGTTGTAACACAAGTGTTAATCTAATTTTAATTATAGTAACACATATATTACCTTAATTTAAATTAGTGGTGGTGAAGCGATGTCAGTGTTGGTTGTAGTAATACTTGTGTTATTCTAATTTAAAATATGATAACACTTGTGTTACCACATTTGTAGTGGATGTGATTATAGTTATGTATGGTGGTAGCAGAATTGAATCCAATTGTGGTTGTGGTTGTGGTTGTGGTTGTGGTAGTTGTGGTGTAAGACGAGTGGTAGTAGTGGTAAAAGGCGATTGGTAATAGTAACACATATGTTACCAGTGTAAAAATTATTGATTTTAATGAAAATGATGAAGTAACATATATGTTACTCATGTAAAAATGTTGTTTTCAAATAAAAAATTGAAATATGAATTTTAAATGAAAATAATGTATTTTCTTAAAAATTATAAAAAAAAAATTATAAATTATTGATTTTAATGAAAACTAGGAAATAACATATAGTAACACAAATGTTGCTCGTGTAAAATTTTTGTTTTTAAATAAAAAATTTGAAATATTGATTTTAAATGAAGCTAATGTATTTTTAAAAAAATTATAAAAGGATATAAATTGTAAAGTATTGATTTTAATGAAAATGATGAAGTAACACATATGGTGTTATGTTTTCGAATGAAAAATTGAAATTTTGATTTTAAATGAAAATAATATATTTTTAAAAAAAATTATAAAAAGAGAAATTATAAAATATTGATTTTAATGAAAAATAAGGAAGTAACATATATGTTACCCATGTAAAAATGTTGTTTTTCAATGAAAAATTGAATTATTAATTTTAAATGAAAATAATATATTTTTTAAAAATAATAAATTGAGTAAATTATAAAGTATTGATTTCAATGAAAATGATGAAGTAACACGTATTTTACTCGTGTAAAAATATTATTTTTCAAATGAAAAAAATGAAAATATTGATTTTATGAAAATAATGTATTTTTAAACAATTACCAAAGAAAATAAATTGTAAAAATATAATTATAATTATTATTATATTTGAAAAAGTATAAAAATATAATAGTTGGTGGTGATAACACGTGTTAATCTAATTTAAATTAGAGTAATTACCGTAATTTAAATTAGTTGTAGTGGTAGAGTTTGATATATGGTGGTGGTGCTACGCTAATATAAGGCGAGTGGTGATAGTGGTAGAAGGCGATTGATAATAATAACACATATGTTATCAGTGTAAAAATTATTGATTTTAATGAACGTGATTGTAACACATATGTTACCATGTAAAAATGTTGTTTTTAAATAAAAAATTTTAACTATTGATTTTAAATTAAGCTAATATATTTTTTTAAAAAATTAAAAATGATATAAATTGTAAAGTATTGATTTTAATAAAAATGATGAAGTAACACATACACGTATTAAAATATGTTTTCAAATGAAAAATTGAAAATTTGATTTTAAATGAAAATAATATATTTTTAAAAAAAATATAAAAAGAGAGAAATTGTAAAATATTGATTTTAATGAAAAATGAAGAACACCTAGAAAAAATGTTGTTTTTCAATGAAAAATTGAAATATTAATTTTAAATAAAAATAATAAAATGAGTAATTTATAAAGTATTAATTTCAATGAAAATGATGAAGTAACACATATATTACTCGTGTAAAAATATTATTTTTGAAATGAAAAAATGAAAAAATTAATTTTATGAAAAATAATGTATTTTTAAACAATTATCAAAGAAAATAAATTGTAAAATATAATAATAATTATTATTATGTTTGAAATAGTATACAAATATGATATTTTTAGATAAAAATAATATACTTTTAGATAATGAAAAATTAAAATATTAATTTTTAAAAAATTAGTATAATTTTAGATAATGAAAAACTGAAATATAGATTTGAAATGAAAATAATGTATTTTTTATTAAATTATAAAATATTGACTTTAATAAAGTGATGTATTTTTTGAAGCAAACTAGGAAAATAAAATATTTTTTGAAAAATTAAAAAAATAGTTATTTTTTAATTTTTTTTACAAAATCTAGGTCTCTTATCAAGTTTGCCATTTTATTAACGCGAGTCTCTTAGAAATAAACACATTTGTATCATTACTAGTGAACGCACGTACGTTGCACGTAGTAGAGTACTAAATTTGATAAGAATAATATAAACTGAATATCTATATTGAAATAAAGTATGGGATGTAAAATAAAAAAAAAATATTAATATATTCATGGAAAAGGTTACCCATTTATGTGTGTGTATATGTGTGTGTGTGAAGTGGATAATTTAAAACTATTTAAATCATGAAGTGGTCATAGCCACCAAATCACATGTGAGAATTTTTTCCATTAATTTTCATTAATGGGCCACATGTATACTTCGTTCAGAATTTTAGCTCAATTTTAAAATATAGTAAATTAATTAACTAACTTCATTAATACAACATTGATCATTCTCGTGTTTACCAACAGCTTCCATAACAATAAATGTAAAAATTATACAAAATTTGTGTACAATACGAAAATAAAACTGGCATGCACATCACTACAACTTATTCCTCAAAATTTTGGAAAACCTTAGAACAAAATAAAATAGAATTAAAATTTCAATCAACAACAAATAACATACACCCATGCGTACAATAATTGTAAAATCAAACTCAAGAAACTACTTCATAAATGTAAAATCAAACTTAATAGAGCCAATAATATCAACAAGAGAATTCAGTGCGAGAAATAAATAAACTACTCCATAAAGATATTTGAAGGTAAGTATTGTAGATTAAAGGGTAATTTGCAGCCGCCGTCCCCAACATTTGAAATTTTGGCTCTTTTATCCTCATTTTTTATTTTTTTGCACCCATATCTTCAACATTTCTTAATTTGGTGGCTAAAGTCCCTGTTGACGGATTTACCCTTTGGTAATTTGTAGTCTCCATCCCCAACTTTGGGATTTTTGGCACTTTTGTCCTCGTTCTTCATTTTTTTACACTCATATCTCCAACATTTCTTAATTTGGTAGCTGAAGTCCCTGTTGACAGATTTAACTTTTAATATATTATCAATTTATTAATTTCTTTTAATTTTTCATATAAAATAAAAATATTCGGACTCATTTGTACTTGCAAATGTTATAAATCCAATCAAAATAAGGACATATTTATTTTTTTCATCAAATAATGACCAATTGCACACCAAAACTCATCAGCTAAAGACTTCTGTATCAAAAATAAAGATTAGGGACCATTTGCACAAATTTTTCGTTTCTTTTAATTTTTTTTATATAATTTATTAGTGATAAAACTATTTATTTTTAATAATGAGAAAATTATTTATTAATTATTATTACTTAAATAGATAAATAGTTTTATCACTATTATTAAGATAAATAGTTTTATTCAGATAACTATAATTTGATTCTCACTTTTAACAAAAATAAATAAAATATAATAATTGTTTTAAGGATTCGTTTGGCTTGTAGATAAAACTATTTATCTGAATAATAGTTATCAGGATAACAAGTTTATCATTATCCTGCTTGGCTTAGCTATTTATAAGAATGAGAAAAGTCAATGTTAGAAAATTAACTTTTCGTTCTACCATTGTTATTAATTAAATGAACAAAAATAAATAAATAACGGAAAATTTGTGCAAATGGTCCATAACCTTTATTTTTTATACAGAAGTCTCTAATTGATGTGTTTTGGTGCGCAATTAGTCTTTATTTGATGAAAAAGACAAATGTCCTTATTTTGATTTGAGAAGTTTTCAATTAGATTCCTAACATTTGCAAGTACAAATGAGTCCGAAAACTTTTTTTATGTGAAAAATTAAAAAAAAACTAATAAATTAATAATATATAAAAGGTAAATCCGTCAACAGGAACTTCAGCCACCAAATTAAGAAATGTTGAGGATATGGGTTCCATAAATGAAAAATGAGGATAAAAGTGCAAAAATTTCAAAGGTCGGGGACCGCGGATGCAAATTACCCTAGATTAAATGGTGAATTTTGAAATCAGAACGATTTAATAACAAAAATTGTAGTCATAAACATATTTTCAGAGAATACTAACTCATATAATGTTTTAAATAAATGTATGGCCTAGGACAAAGAAGTCTTGACATAAGAAATCACATGTTTCCTACATCAGATCCAAGAATGGAAGTATACCTTAGCTTCAAGTTCAATGGAGACCACATTTATTTAAGCAGAAATTCTTCAGTGACCAACAGCCTCAATGAGCAAACTCTATCAAACAAAAGAGTAAAGTAAAGAACCATATTGCCGAGTAATAACAGAATTAACTAACATATCAGTATAACAAAATGCAGAAAACATATGGAACTTAAAACAAAATATGATTCACCTTGATCTCCATTGCACATCGAAACCGCTGAATCTTTTCATTGTCTAGACGGGTTTCTGTTGAGATCCCCGACTCCATGACCTTGTAAAATGTGAAAATTGCACCATCTCCGACGGTTTCAAGAACCATGCAAATTCTCAAATTAACACCGATAGGCAGCACTCCTGCAGTAGTCACATAATTCCTCAAATTATTTACTATAGTCTTTTTCTGCAACTCTCTGAAATTTCTTGAATCCAGTCACATTAATAATGAACGGACTTCGCTCCTCGGATCCCATCTCTTTCTTGTTTGATTTCCTATTTGCAGTAAAGGTCAAAATGATTAGCTGCCAAGTATTAACAAGTTGTGTAGAGAATTTGCTTGTTACAATATCAAATACAAAAAAAAGGTAAAAAAATTGAATGAAAGAGCTGTAACATTCGTATTGGAGGGGCAAAAAAAAAGCATGCAAAATGAAAGTTCATTTATTGACATAAGAAATGGGAACCAAAAGGAAAAAGGAAATTAAAGAATAAAAAATTAAAAAATTAAAGTCTTGGCACTTGAAGGAAAAAAAATAGTTGGAAAATGATAACCATTTTTTGGTTCCCATTTGTCGAGAATCTCGGCACAATTGTGTGAGATTCTCGACACAGTTGGTGGAAAAGAAAAAAAAAAAGAGTTTGCAAAATGGATGAGAATTGAGAACAAATTTTTGGTTCCCAAATTTTTTCGAGAATCTCGACACAATTGGGCTTCCATCATTTGTTGACATTGTCGACAATCCCATTGTGTCGACATTTTAAAATGAGACAAAATCGAACACAATTATACACTTAAAAAAAAAGAAAAAATTCATCTATTCTGAAAAAAAAAGGGAAAAATTTCAAAAATCCAATTTATCTATACCCGACAGACTTTTATCCCTCGGATCCCATCTCTTTCTTGTTCAATTTCCTATTTGTAGTAAATGTTAAAATGATTAGCTGCCAAGTATTAACGAAAGGTGTAGAGAATTTGCAAATACAAAAAAAAAAGATTGGTAAAAAAATTGAATAAATGAGCTGTAATATGTTCGTATTAGAGGGGGAAAAAAGCTTGCAAATGTAAGAAATGTGAACCAAAAGGAAGAAAGAAATTAAAAATGTCAAAAATCTCGACACAATTGGTGGGGAAAAAAAAAGAGTTTGCAGAATGAATGAGAATTGAGAACTAATTTTTGGTTCCCAAATTGTGACGAGAATCTCGACACAATTGGGTTTCCATCATTTGTCGACAATTTCATTGTGTCGACATTGTAAAATGGGACAAAATCGAACACTGTTATACACTGAAAAAAGGTAAAAATTTATCTATTTTGAAAAAAGGAAAAATCTCTCAAATCCAATTTATAAATACCCGATTCTAATTGATGATAACTATTTCTCACTTCTATTCTGTTTTTTGCCTTGTACTTTTAAATTAGGAAGAGAGGTCATCGAAAAAAATTATACCTAAGAGAAATGAAGTTGGGTATTCATCTCCCTCTTTTGGTCGATAAGTTTGGGGAGATTCTGGAATTCTTCACTGCGATGGTTTCGGAGGCATCTGGTGGTGAACGAAGACGACCCAAAATAGATTTCAACTGACTAGAAATGAAACTCTTGTGGAGATAGTTGACGTTGGACGGAGAAGATGATGAGACAATAATTGGGTGTGGGTGTTTATGTGTGTGTGATAGTGCGTTCCGGCCTATGGGGGTGGTGAAAAGAAATAGAGAAAAAAGTTAGGAGTGGTTGAGAAAAAGTGGAGGTGTGTATCAGAAAAGTTTGGTGGGTACGTTAAAAAAGAAAAAAAAACGACGTCGTATGGGATGCCAATTTTTTATGAACAGTGCTGATTGGATTGACTTTTTTAATATAGTAAAGAGATAGAAGATAGAAGACAATGAAGAGAAGATTTTTTTTTTAGTTATTTATTAAATTCAAAGGGGAAAATAAATAAATTACATATATCAAAATAATCACCAAATGGACCAACCATTTGGTGACTAATGGGAACCAAGTTCATCGTTATAATTTGGTTCCTATTTATATCGTTATTAACAACAATAAATAGAAATCAAATTTGTTTCTATTATTTATCGACAATGTCGACATTGTCAACATTTAAAAATGAAAGGAAAAATAAATAGTACTGCAAACAAATAAATGGTATAATCGACAATCAAATGAAGTACTATTTGTACGTCTAGTACCTAGATAGCCTGAACAATATAGTCAGAAGATTTTAACAAAATAAAAAAAAAACAATTGTATAATCAAAGAGAAAAGACGAGAGTAGTTGAGAGAAAGTAGAGGACGTGGAATGGTATATCAAAGAAGTTTGGTGAGTATGTTAAAACAGGCTGTCAGAGAAGAAAGAAAAACGGAGTCGTATGAGAGGTTCATTTCTTATGAATAGTACTATTTGGATTGGCTTTTTTAATATAGTAGAGATAGAGATTACAAAACTTCCATTTAGTGCTGCAAATGCAATTTTAGTGTCGGCCAAACTTAAAGATGACTTTTAATAAGTTTTGTAGAAAGAGACAAAAAGTAAAAAATAATGTGAGAGAGAAATTGCTTATTATCTAATCATAAAATAATCTGAACTATGTAGTATTCATGTTGTAATGTCCCCTCGCGTGAACAATGAATTATGTTTTCAGAAGTTTACGTTTTAGATATTCTAAAATTTTAATCAATTCCACTAATTATTCATAAAAATGCGATTTTCCCTTTAATTATTGAACATCTTCTCAGTTGATGAACTTGTAACATTTCAAAATTTTCATTATCAATCCAAAGTGATGTTATTTATGATAATTAAATACAATCGAGTAAAACTTGTACCGATTCACTATAATTACTTTTGACCAATTTGACCAACTGAAATTATAAATTAAGTACTATCAAACAGAAGTTGAAATTTCTTAATCAACGATCGTATAGAATTTTTTATCTCTACGAATACAAAAAAAATGTATATGTCAATCTTCATCAAAATCAAATATTAAAAACCCGTCTTCTTAAATCTTTCCCATCAATTCTATATTCTTTTTTCTTTTGTAAAATTCATCTATTGAATTTGAATTATAACTATCACACCCGCAAGTGATATACTAGATATTGCATAATTAATGTTATACATGATAGTTAACTACAATATTATAAAATTATTAAGATTTAACAGTCTTTTAATGACATCAAGATTTAAATAGTGATCCGACCCATTGAAAATCCGAATAGGCGATCCAATATAACAGAAAAACACTTCGGTAGAATCTTCGGATCACTGCGAAAACCGCCATCAACCACCGCTATCCTCCGCCCTTCCGATTTCCCAATTTTCCCAACAAAAAACTATTATAATTTCACAGCAGTACAGCACAGCTTCGATTTGCCTGTTAAACCATCACTATCACCCTCCAAACTCCCCATACCAACAAGCTTTACTCTTTTGCACCGAAATCTTGCATCAATTTCCGCTTTTCCCGATGAAAAACAACCCACTTTTGTTTCATTCTTGATTTGAAACCAGAAAGTTTAGGAAATGTTTGGGGCTGTCCAGTTTGGATTATTGGCAGCTGGGATTGTGCTGTTTGTGCCGATGGGTATGGCGGGGTGGCATTTAAGCCGGAATAAGATGCTCTTCTTCAGCTGTGCCCTTTTCATTACACTCGCTGTCGGTGTGCACTTAACCCCCTTTTTTCCTTCAATTTCAAATTTCCTGTACAAGCCTTATTCGATTTCTGATTCATCGTTGCCGACTGGTACATCATCTTCTTCTATGATCCATGATTCGTGCATTTATTCCTTACACAGTGTTGTTATGTATAAAAGTAATTATAGTGAATGTGTGAATGGTGCTATTGATAGTAATAGTGACAGTGGTTGTAAGAAGATGTCGTGGAAATGGACGCAGTCGGGAAGCGTTGCTGAATGTGAGTTTCAAAAGTTAAAGAAACCTGATGTGTCGGTTTTGTTAAATGGGTCATGGGTAGTTGTTGCCGGGGACTCTCAGGCGAGGTTAATGGTGATTTCTTTGTTAGAGTTGGTCATGGGTTCGGAAGGGATGAAGAAAATCAGAGGGGATTTGTTTAAGAGACATAGCGATTATTCCACAACTGTGGATGAAATTGGGATGAAGTTGGATTTTATGTGGGCGCCGTATGTGCGAAATTTGACAAACTTGATGTTGGAATTCAAGGAAAATAAGGATTATCCAGATGTCATTTTGATGGGAGCTGGGTTGTGGGATATGTTGCACGTGAATAATGCATCAGATTATGGTGTATCATTGTCCGCGTTGAAGGATTCAGTGTTGGCGCTTTTGCCGGTTTTCCGGAATATAGATTCCATTGATAGGGGGGTAAGTGAGTCGGCATGGATTAGGTCACCACATTTGTTTTGGCTCGGGATGCCAGTAATAATAAACTCAATGTTGAACACAGAGGAAAAGAGGGAGAAGATGAATAATGCAATGTGCAATGCTTATGATGATGAAGTTTCTAGAACTAAGCTTTTGCGGCAATCTGGAGGGCCACTTTTGAAACTGGATATTCGTTGGCTGACTGACCTATGTGGGCCTCAGTGTACGGCGGATGGGATGCACTATGATGGAGTCATTTATGACGCTGCCATTCAAATCATGCTGAATGCATTGCTTCTTGAATCAAATCAAAAGCCACGGTGATGCAATTTTGGTTTGTACTGTTGAGGAATGGATAATCGAGGAGTAACAAAAGGTGCTTCTCTTGTCGGCATTAACCAAATAGTAAATTTTGTCGTTGTAGTTATGTGGGGTTTGATTTTTTTTCCTTTACTTTTCAATATGCTCGAAACTCATACTCACACAATTTGTATTTGATAGTTAGAGAAATCGCAAGTGTCTCACATCCAATTAATTGCATACAATTTTGATGTGAAGAGATACAAGAATCTTTATTGATATCTTGTATACGTGCAGCCTATTATGAAAATGCCGCTCAAATCGTTTTTCTAACTTTATCTGCTTTCAATTATGAGAAGGGCGTTCAAATCATTTAGCAATTATTTAGTGATTCCGATGACATTGTAAAATAGGGAGAGGGCCAAGATGGCAGGGGACTAGTAAGGGTTCCACTTCTAGTTGAAAATTTAGAGTTGACGACAATAATTCCAATGATGTTGTAAAATAGGGGGCAAGCCAAGATGGGAGATGATCAGTATGTCTTATAAGCATTCGTGATCTTTCACATTGACTTTTTAACAGCTACTTCCCTATATTCCAATTACAATGAAATGTATGATTACGGAAGAATTGATAGATACAAAACAAACACTCTTTTCCAAATGCTGTGACCTAACTATTTGACACTCTCAAGCCTCTAACTGTTATTTCTCCATTATTTTGTGTTTTATGTTATAGTGAATAGTAATCATTTTAAAAAAAATAAAAAATTGTTGATGCTGTGCATTGAATGTTTTTGAACTTTATGTATCTTTGTTCTTGAGAGATGAAGAGCAATTGTTAGGTAAAGTGTATGTGCGTGCTTGTCTGACCAAAAAGCTCTTCCATTTATCAGTATTGGGAAAAGAAAAAATGAAACTTCATCTTAACTTCTGATGCTCTGTGCATTGGATGTTCAAAGTTGTGGGTGCTTTCAATTGATTTGATATCAATGCTCTTGGGAACCTTATAGAAAGACTGACCAAGTACTTCTGCTGTTTTTTCTTTGTAGAAACTTCTTATTAGATAGAAACTAAAACCAATAGAATGTCTTTGAATCAGAAGAAAATGGCATAATCTCAGCTTATACAGCTATACCTGGGCCCTTATAGAAGGTAGAAAAGAATTAATTTATAGCATGAAACAAAGGGAAATGACATGAAGAAATTACATTCACCAGAATATCTGTTCAATAATTTGATACCATTTGGTCTCTCCTACCGCGGATGTAAATCAAGAAATGGTTCCTTTGTTGCTGGCCACTTTGTTCTCTTTGAGCAACCAATGCTACAAAGGCTGCTTATTTGCAGTAAGGGCATCACCAACGAGTCTGAGATTCAAGCTCTGGGGTTTACAAGCTAGCCAATTGCTTGGGAGAAGGTTATAAGTGCTTGTAGGCAACCCAGTTGCCTGCCATATCACATCTTCTGGGTCAAACATGAATGATATTCAAATCTGAACCAAGGTGCTGTATCCATCGGCCTTAACAGCCAGTCTACCTGTACTGATGCTGCCTTGTGCATGATGTAGTTCTATTATGCCTCGTGCCTTGTATCTGGATTTCACATTCTTTGTATGAGTTTAATGACATATGTTGGGTATTCAGGCAGTGTGATACTATGCCTCAGCTATATTGGGCATGAATTTATGATGGGAGTAACTAAATGAGAGTTTGTAGACTGCAGGCTGGATCTCCAACGTTCGAGGAAATATGAATGGTAGGTCCTATAACAGAATCCTTTTTCTTGCTTGTGTATTTCACATAAAGCTGATGCTATAACTTAGTGAGCATGCACTGGTTTGTGAGGAGGCTGCTTTGTCTTATATAACACGTCGGTCTATCATATTACTAAACATTGTCATGGTTGCTGATCATTAATTCAACTAGAAACGACTTTAGGAGAGAATACTACATGTTTATTCTTGACCAATATACTGACCTGATGGCATTTATGACTTCTGTCCTGCCCATTATCATTGTTGAAGGGTTAATTCAGTGTATTCGACTCAGTGTCTACTGACCTTTTGCCTTGCTGATTCGAGCATCATGAACCTTGAACCTTGCTATACAACGGCTACATTTTGTTACCTAAAATGTGTGTTAAGGAGGTAAATCTATATATATGTCATGAGAAGGCTTAAATTTAGTTTACGATATCAATTTACTTAATTTAATCAGCTGTTAGCATTATATTATTTGATTTTTCTACTTAAAAAATAATTTCAACACTGCTACCTTTGATTTGATTGTAAGAAGAAAATAGGAAAAGTAATAAGTTTATCGACTCTTGAGAGTATTTGAGGTTCTGCTTTACTTTCCTCTAGTATTGTTTTAGAGTCGGCTATGCAAATATTTTCTGTCAAACTTGGAACCCTGGTTTTATATGCCACTGTCTAGCCAAACCATCGTTCCCTTTGCTTGTAATATCTGTTTTATTGCTGTTAACATTTTGTTCATTGATTAATTCATTGAAATAAGAAATGAGTACCAACAAATGGAGGTGGCGCCAATTGTCAATGACATGTTTTATGTTGATCCAAATAGGCTCTCGTACAGCAGAGCCACTTGATCTCAAGGGTTCTGGGTACCAAAAAATAACGTTGTCGTTGTAGAGAATCTTGTTTCTTTTAGAATTCTAATAATGAACCAAACAGGTATGAATCCCAATTTTATAGGGATAAAATCTTAGTTGTTGTAGACTTGCTACGATGCGCATGAAGCCAGCCTTTAAGTGGAAGAGTGCACTAACAAAGTTTAGTCAGAACTATAGCTAGAGACCGAGCAAGGTAGCCAATATTGCTTGAAACTCAGGTCATGCAACCATCAAGTCCTATTTTGTTTAGGAAAAGGCTCCATGAACCATGTTACGTTCCCTTGTATGCAGCTTCACACTCTCTCAAGAGGTGTGAGTTGCTTGGAAAAATGTAAGCTTATACACGCACGCAATACATACATTAAAATGCTTGAATAATGCAGTTTAAAACCACATTTGGCTCAAGTCTAATTTTGCATTTCAAATCACAAAATAATCTCTAAATGTTTTCACTTCAATCCAAGATCCAAACAAAACTTATCGATGTGTTTAAGTAGATTAGATGAGAGAAATGTGAAAGATAACTTAATGTCACATAGTTCGCCCTACACTCACCCGATATGGATCCGAGTTATTCCAATGTCTTTGGAGGAAAAAAAAAAATAACAGTTCCGTGCAAGGCATTGAATTGGATAAATTTGTGCATCTCTAGACAAAACATGTCATCAAAGTTTGAACATCCTTCAAACTAAATTATACTTGCCTAAAAACTAGTAAGAAAGTCATGACAACCTTAAGTTATGGAACTTTACTGTCACGAAAAAACAACATGCATTTTCTGATGCAGAATTCAGCATTAAAATTTCAAGTGTAAAGAAAATGTTAATAATGGGAGCATTTTCTTCTCAACGTGGGAACTACTACCATTTCATACTTTACATTTCAATATAAAATACAACAAAGTGGTCCCACCACCTCTGTCATTCTAAGGTCTTCACTTCTCCAGTCTAAGACGAGGACGACGACAACAACAAAAAAAAAAAACAAAAAACAAAAAAAAAATTTAAGCCGTATTCCCAATAAATTTGGGGTGGCTACATGAATCCATCTTTGCCATTC
This sequence comes from Forsythia suspensa, assembly GCA_023638005.1. Classification (NCBI taxonomy): domain Eukaryota; kingdom Viridiplantae; phylum Streptophyta; class Magnoliopsida; order Lamiales; family Oleaceae; genus Forsythia; species Forsythia suspensa. The sequence continues at coordinate 12,902,682 of CM042672.1, forward strand.
CGTTCAATCCATTGCCAGATCTAATGGGAGATCTACAGCCTCCCATCTAAGAGGGAAAATAAATAAATATGGTTCCCACCCCTACACCCCTAGCTCCAACCAATTCAATAACACAGACAAATTATCTGAATCTGTGTAAGATTTAAGATTCAAATTGCTTACCTTCAAAAGTCTGTCCAAAATTCCAATTCTTAGGAGCAACATTGTAAGATGTAATAGTCAATCCATCACTACTAGTGAGCTCAAATGAAATAGGTTGATTCTTCATATCAGCATTTATATGCCAGTTTTGCCCCCAATTTCTGCCCATTGGAAGCCATCCTGTTCTTGAACCCTTGATTTTCACTGCCGTCACGTCTCCAGCACCGGCGGCATTGCTTATTAGGACTGATAAGAATATTCTGGCACCGCCGATTGTGAACCGAACGCCTCCTTCCTTTCTGCACTTGATTCTGTTCGAGAATCACACAAGAACAAGAACATTAAGAAAGGTTTACCGAGATGGTACTGAAATATATTGAAAAACTTGAATAGACGAAGAGATTAATTTACAGTATTACTGGAAAAGAAAGAGTCTGACACTGCTGCAGAATAATATCGAGCTATTTTTTATAATAGATGGATTTTGGGCAATGTTTTTCTCACTCCATGAACATTATTATCCTGATATTTCTACTCTAACAACTATCAACCAAGGCAAAAAAAATTGTGAACACTTAGATACAACAATATGAGAAGTAACAACTAAGACCGATTTGAAGTCACAGTTTAGGACATCAACCGTAAGAAAGAAATATTATTCTCATATTCAGATCCATGATGTTGATCAACTGTAAGATGCAAGTATATTCCCATCTTCATATCCATGATGTTGCATCAGAATTTCTAGATGAAACTAAAAGACAAAAGGCAACTAGAAAGATTATTGAGAAATGAGAGGTCAAATTATATAGCAAACTATCATAAAGGTTTGGCTAAATTAGTAATTACTTTGCGAGCTATACAACAACAACAACATAAAAACTAAGCCTTGTTCTCTCAATAAATTTGGAGTTCGCTAAATGAATCCTTTCGCCACTCCTTTGGATCATCGCTACATCCACCAGAAGATCAGATGCAGTTTGATCCTTAGCAATCACAAGAGGCCATATTAGTTTTAGCGTATCATTCTTCTTCTAACCTGTTGTACGGAAATCGCATCTATTTTCAAAACAGGACCCCGTTATTCTACGCAATAAATGCATCAACCACCTAAGTCCTCCTTCCCTTAATTTATCCTCAATCAATGTATGTCCACTTTTTGTGAGATATACCAAAAGAAAAAAAGAATAGAAAAACTCCCGTGGACAAACCATGACAATCATTTAATTGATATAACGGAAAAAAGGGATCTTTGAGGATTCAAGAGGTGGCTTATGATAATGCTCAACTTTCTAACAAGAGCTTGGTGTACCGATAACGTATTATCTTGTTTGTTGCATTTTATACAATTCCAAAAACATAATGGAGCAGTATGCGAAACAAAGTTATGATTTTACATCGTGCAATTAAGGAAATTCAATTGGTATGAAATAGGGGAAACGATAACTCCGAGATAGTGTAATGTGAGGTGGGATTCTGATACACCCCGAACATTATATTCTGTCATTTGGTGAGTTGGTTAGAGGGATTAATTTCCTAAATAAACGAGGCACCAGTCCACCATAAATGAAGGGGGGTGGGAGTTTATTTTCATTCAGAGATTAGAGTGAAGTGGGTTCCGTTTCCATTCGGCAATACATAAAAATATACATTGTTTCTTTTGTTTCTTCACATCACAACAAATACACAAAAATACACTTTAATTTCCTGTTCATTGATACAATTTACAAATTACAGCAGAAAATCCACCAATTTAGCTCCAATTGTGATTTAGACGATCAGATCTCTATCAGATTCTTGAACAAAGAGATCCGAATGCTTCTAAAGAACTAGTTAGATTAATATCTGGAAAACAGCAAGAAATTGATGTGAAACTAAAAACAAGATTTTACCAATTGTTTTACATGCCTAAGTTTCAGGACAACCCTCTTATTTAATAATCTTCATTAAAGTTGATTATAAAGCAGTTGATGATGTACTACTGTGACTAATTACCAACGAGTCATCACCCCTACACTTGGGTAAATGATTTGTAGGGATCTCATCGCCAAACTTCGCAGTTTGGGAAACAACCAACCCCAAAAAGAGACTTGAGGTACATTGTTGTTTGGTCTGATCACTTCAGCTATTGCTTCACTTTTGTTTTGCATTTTCAGTCACTTTCTTATGGTGTGATCAATTGTCAAATCAATTTTGCCACTGTAGTTATGCCATCAATTACATGTGTTTCATCTTTGCCTGACTTTGCTTTCCTTTTAGCAAAATTACCTAGTGCTTTTGAAATTTTAGCCTAATCCAATCTATTCTTTGAAGGTCTGAAATTTCCCAAATAGATTTTCATATCAGCATCCTCTTAAACTTCTTCGAAATCCTTGAATGAGGCTGATATATGACTGGTTTGGATTGAAGGATTTGTACCAATATATTTCAAATCCACAACAAAAGTTCCATCTCTTTGGATGGCTTTGAGTTACTACGTATGTCAGATCCTGAACCAACTCGATCAAATATTTTATAATTTTTCATGATTAACTTGAATTCGTCTTAGAATTGGAGTCACTTAAAATCCAGTACATTCTTAACTATTTTTTGTACTATTTAAAGATTATGGATTTCAAATGCTAAAGAGATTGGTCGATGAGATAACTCCTTAGTTCTCCAACCTAAGTTAACTGTGCAGGGAGGCTCATTGAAAACAAAAAGAATGATAAAAAAGCCTAGCATACAGCTTGGTATTAAAAGATGATGTACTGACAATAAAAGAAATGGCTAAATCAGATAGAATTTCCTGACACAGACACCCCAAAAATCCCGTTCGATATAATAAGGCAACTTTCCAGCCCAACCTTCTGCTGAAAGTGCACACAGTTTCACTGCATTTTCGGTTACTAAAACCATTATTTTCGCATCTCCAAAAGGCCCATTTTTCTACCAGCCATAGAAAAATTCCCTTTATCACCTTCAAACAAACTATTCTTGCATTTACAACCCTGTGCGGCTGTGCCCCTTCCCACCACCCGCCAAAAGGTTCAATTCTTCACTCTACATCCATCAAAAGTTAGTCGTCAACAGCTTCTCAAGCATAATAACACAATTTAAAGATCATATTTCTCACTAACAGATGCAAACCAAGAAGATCTCACTAACACATGCAAACCAAGAAGACTCCCAAAACAAGTTCATATACTCCAATGAACTAGCAAAATAGTAGTGCTTGTGCAGTTGTGCTCAACTCATTTAAGAAATGAATTTAAATGGATAAGATCTGGATGAGCAGCATCACAAACTGAAATCAATTTATTCCTAAACCTTAAAGACTAACCAAACAAACATCAAAGTGCTTCCAAATACAAGAATATTTTTCCCGATCCCACGCATTTGCAAAATATAGTTGTTACTGGTAAAGACTGGACTTAGCCTCCCTCACCTCAGGCTTTTCTTGCACCACAGCAAGTATATCACCAGTAACGAAAGTACTAGGCAATTCCATAATGCAAAAAAGAACAGCAACTGAAGTAACAGCCTCTAATATCTACCCATGCGATTCGCTGTTGTACCAAACCCAAAACGCTAGTTTCGTCAAAAAAAAAAAAAAAAAAAAAAGGAGGACAGTAATGTCTTTCGATACCTGCGATACTGAATTGGCATATTGGAAGCCTTCCAAATAGCAATCTTCTCAAAAGCCTCGATGGGCAACACAAAATGGGCATTTGGTGGATTACACTTGCCACCACCATCAGGCTCGAACCCATAATTCGGAGCACAAAAATTAGTCGCCGTAACAATAATAGAAGTACCCGGAATACACCACCGGAGATCCTCCACGCACCTGACCTCGAAACACGCGCCGCAGATCTGACCCTTTTCGAACAGAACTGTACTCAACCCAGCAGTGGCCTTCCCATAACCGCTCTTCTCCAGGTCACCATACCCACAAGCTCCACCCACCGCATCCCGAGGATCCGCTGCTGCGTAGTAGGTGGCCCTGGCGGGCTTCCACTCAGATTGCGCGGCGGAGGCGGAGGAATAAGGGGACGGCGTTGATGGGTGGTAGTGGGAGTGAACTGGGTGTAGTTGGAGGAGTGTAAGGAGTAAGAGTGATGGAATGAGGTGAAGAAATGGTGTGAAAAGGAAAGCCATAGCCAAGTGTTGTTGAGTAATGTGTTTATTTGTTATTATTAATAGGGTGCAAAAGAGGACAAAGTAGGAATATCTTTTCTTTGCAAAAGAGGACAAATGTGCTAAGTTGAAGTGTTTTAAGGACCACTCTATTTCAACTTTTTTTCCTTCCAATCACCACGATTAGTAAGTCATATTAATTTGAAATAAATAATACACTCCGATTTTAATGCCTACGGTGGGCATTGTTATGATTAACAATGCCCACCGGAACACACATTACACTCATCCAAAACGTTCCTATTGACAAAACACCAAAAGAATATACAATTGAGACAAATATTGACTCCCATTTAATAATCTCTATCAAACATAATGTATGACATTGAAGTGATAACAAATATCATATTTCATTAAATTACATATATATTTGGTGTTGCGTGTTCTGTTTGCCAAAATAGTTCAAAATGATACATGGATCTTGATTTTGTCGAATTTATTATTTATTGAACCCTGAATCAATTTTTGATCACTTATCTAAGAAAGACTATGTTATTTCCTAGTCATTAATTTGAGCTTGTTGTAAAGAGCACATAATATTTATTTGAACGTCTATGCATGGCTTTTATATCATCTTTATGAATTAATTATGGAGAAATTGGTCAAAAACGTTCCTAACGTATGGATTCGGTGCGCAAATCATCATTACCTTTCAAATTTTGACAATTACATCTATTACCTATTCATGTAGTGTCCAAATCATCATTTTGAACGGAATCCATCCAATATTCCATTAAACTTTTGGATTTTTGGCACAAATGGTCCCTAACTTTTGTCCTTATGGTGGAATTGGTCCCTAACGTTTATGTTTTGGCAAACAAGTTCCTAACCTATGTGTTTTGGTGCGAAATTGGTCCTTATGGAATGAAAAAGACAAATATACCCTTAGTTTAATTAGAAGAAATTGTATGTGGATTCCTAATCATTACAAAATGTGCAAATAAGTCCAATACTTTTATTTTTTATAAAAAATTTAAAAAACTAATGAGTATTTTTTTGAATTAACACTTTAGTAATAAACATGTCAAATAAATTTATTATTTTTATTATTAAATAATAAAGAGAAATCATTGTGAGAAATTATTTTTCTCCCTCTTTACTTATAAATTTTGTTTTCCCTTTTTACTTTAAAAATTAAGTTAAATAAATAACAAAATGATGTATATAATTTTATGACATTGAACTAATCTTATTATATTTTTATTTAACATAAAAATACTAATAAAAATTAATTTACACATTATGTGTTTTATTTTTGAATGAAAATAAAACGATAAATTAAAATATAAAGAATATAGTTGGATTTCTAATATTTGTAGTTAATAAACATATAACTCAATTAAATAAAAATATTTGAACATCAAGTTTGTGATGATTATTATTTTTTTATATAACAATAAAATAAAAGTTTTAATTTTAAATAATATATTTATTACTTCATAATAAAAATAATAATTTTATTTAACATTTTTATTACTAAAGTGTTAATTAAAAAAAAATCATTAGTTTTCTTTAAATTTTTTATAAAAAATAAAAGTATTGGACTTATTTGCACATTTTGTAATGATTAGGAATCCACATATAATTTCTTTTAATTAAAACTAAGGATATATTTGTCTTTTTCATCCCATAAGGATCAATTTCGCACTAAAACACATAGGTTAGGGACTTGTTTGTCAAAATATAAACGTTAGGAACAATTCCACACTAAGAACAAAGGTTAGGGACCATTTGTACCAAAATCCCAAAGGTTTAACGGATTCCGTTCAAAAGAATAATTTGGGCACTACATGGATAGGTAAATGATGTAATTGCCAAAATTTAAAAAGTAAGGATGATCTACGCACTGGGTTCATACGTTAAGGACGTTTTTGGCCAATTTCCCTTAATTATGAGATACAAGGTTTTCCATTATAACCAGGAATGCAAAAATGATATGTAGGGATGGCAGGGATTTTCAGGAGGATCGAGATTAAAATATTTATATTTTTTCATTATGTTTATATTTTTTAATTTTTTTAATTTTTTAAATATAATTTGCATTTAAAACATTAAAAAATAATTTTAAAAAGTAAAAAATAAGAGTCAGAGCAGAGACTATATTTTTCATTCCCACCTTGATCTCTAACAGGGTGGGACAATGTTGAACGGAACGAAACAAACAATTTTGTCATTCCTAACTGTGAGTTCCATAAACAACTATAACTATGTGTAACTTTAGAATACAAGTATTTTGATTCCTTTTTACTGAAACTATTTTGAAATTCAACTCAATTTTCTTTATTAAATTTTGAACATGTGCAATAAAAAGAACTCAGAAATTTGAATCCTTAAAATTTATAAAAGGGAAATTGATCCGTCGTCTAAACAAAAACCCCTCGTCCAAGCCTACTAAAACTAACTATTCACTGTCTCGGAATTCGACCCTAGTAATGCTCCTAATATACTACATATTACACTTGTCTCGACCTTTAAGCGAGGTCTTTTTGTTAGTATTTCGAGTGTGTTGAAGTCGATTATTATTGATTTTAGTCTATTTTCGTGATTGTAGGACAACATCCACAAACTTGAGTACATTGGTGAAATCGGCAAAAAAATTAGAAGAAGTAGAGATTTTGAAGTGATGATCAAGAGCTGACAATTGGAGGACGAGAAACAAGGAAAAATCAAGAAGAAATAAAGTTTTTGGAGTGCTAATGAAGAGTTTAAGCAAAGCCTCAATCGTACGAAAGCCGAAGAAGTGAAGAAAGGAACAATGAACGGAAAATGAGGTGAAAATAAAGTTCTGAGTCTGATTCGGTTGAATCTCCAAGTGACATATAATATACTCTTTGAAAGATAGTCAAATTAAGAGTTCAACTCATTTTTTTTTTGTTCTCAATTCAGAATTATGTACAAAAAATTATGTAGGTTTTTGCCAGAACTACTCGTCTGAGCAGAATCTAGTGTTCAAGCGAGAAAATATGGTGCTTGACTTGCTTGAGCGAGACTTGTTCTACAAGACTCGAATCTCCTTTTTTGGTAGGAGACTTTAGGGACTTTTAGGTCACTTTAAACACGGTTTTTAAAACCTAATTTCATGTCTATATATGCTAGAATCATTGTACATTATAGAAGAGTTTGGAGGAGATCAAAATACACACTTTTACATGTAAGATTTGGAGATTTGAAGAGAAGAATTGGAGATGTTGAAGATTGATGCTTGAAGATTCTAAAACTCTCTCTCTTCTATGTTATTAATTCCGGTGTTGTCGAGTTCAACTTTTATATATTTTATTACTTCAAATGTGTATAACTAATTTTTAAATAGCTAGGACGACGTCGTCACCACACTTTCGAAGTTTTAATTCAATTTTCTGTTTTTTACATCAATTATGAGTTTTGTGATTGATTTCTTGTTATTAGTTTTATTGTTTTCAATTATCTGGCCGGTCCATAGTTTAATGATTTATGGGTTATGTTGATTCAAAGAGGTGATAGGCATATTTAGATCAAATAACAAGTAACATAAATTTCTCTAGAGAATAGAAATATATACTTATGGTTTATGTGATCTTTGATTGATGATTGGTTGTTTTGGACCGTATTTTTACTTATTTACAATATTTATAGAGATATATGAAGTTCATAAGTAGAAATCAATTTAATTTTTATTCTCGAGAAATTGTTAAATAATTTAGGGACATCATCGATCGTCAACATAAATGAATATTGTCAAAGTTCTAGTATAGGTGAAATCGAAGTTTTAGTGTTTTTTTTATAGGAAAATTGGCGCAAATGGTCCCTCACCTTTGTCCTCAGTGTAAAAATGATCTATAACATTTATTTTTGGCACAGAAGATCCTAACCTATGTATTTTGGTGCGCAATTGGTCCTTATTTGATGAAAAGACAAATATGCCCTTAGTTTCAATTAGAGAAATTTGTAATTGGATTCATAATCTTTGCAAATGTGCAAATGAGTCCAATAATTTTATTTTTTTTATTAAAAAATAAAGAAAATTAATGAGTTCTTTTTTTTATTTAACACTTTATCGACCATATTGATAACGTACTAAATTATTTTGTATATTTTACGAACTATTATAAACTAACTAAAATTTAAGCTCATAGTTATTAATAAATATGTTAAATAAAATTATTTTATTATTATTAATTAATTATATTATTTAAATTTAAAAATCTTATTTTATCGTTACAACATGAAAGAAAAAATAATGTTATCACAAACTTGATACTCAAATACTTTTATTTAATTGAATTATTCGTTTATTAACTACAAATATTAGAGCTCTAATTGTATTTTTCATATTTTAATTTATCGTTCAAAAATAAAGAATACATAATATGTAAATTAATTTTTATTAGTATTTTTATGTTAAAAAATATAATATAATTGATTCAATGTCGTAAAATTATATACGTCATTTTGTTATTTATTTAACTTAATTTTTATTCAAGTTTTTCAAATCACATAGCAATTAAATATATTTAAACCGTAATAATTTTACATTTCTTTCTTATGAAAAATTTAATTGACACGACAATAGTGATATATTTAAGATGCTAAATTAAATATTATTTAATAAATATATCATACTCATTTGTACATTTTGCAAAGATTATGATTCCAATTATAATTTTTTTTAATTAAAACTAAATGTCTATTTAATCAAATAAGGACTAATTGTGAATCAAAACACATATGTTAGGATCTTTTGCATAAAAAACAAACGTTAAACATGATTTCTACACTGAAGACAAAATTAGAAACTATTTGTACCAATTTCCCTTTTTATATTCAAAACTTCTCCAAAGTTCTCATTCAAAATTGCTTGCCTGATAGAAAAATGTTATTTCATGGCCATAGAATCAAAGTGGATTTTAATACGTGGTATATTAATAGCACTAATCACTCATGCCATTTACAAAATAAAACGTGAAATTGCAAATTAATTTTATTAGAAGTTTAGCAAATGCTTGGTAGTGTTGAAATTATTTTTTAAATATTGAAATTATAAATTGTTGGTGAATGTGTTGATAAAAAATTATTTGTAAGTTGTGGATTCTACAAAATATGTAAATAAAAAATATGTTTGACCTATTTGATCAACTGAAATTATAATTTAAGTAACTCCAAACATGTGCTTACTTGGTCAAACATATTTTTTATTTATACATTTTCGTATGATCTACAATTTATTAATTACTTATTATTCACATATTTTATAAAATCTACAATTTATAAATATTTGAAAAATAATTTCTCCACCACCAATCATCTACTGTGTCATGTGTTGGTATATCTTGAGTATAGAGTTAAAGCTCCAAACTCATATTATGGGATGGAAATAAATATTATTATCACGAACGTATGAAATTTTCTTCACTACAGGAAGAGAAAAACACGTTGTCACACTGTCACTACGTCTTCAATATCATCTCCTCCAAAATTTACTGTTCAATCATCTTCTTCAACGGACCACTCCCAAAATCTACACATTTTCTCAATACATCTCCCTTCAATTGATCATCTCCCTCCACCGACCATCTCCAAAATCTATTCACCAACTCAATCTATGATTATAATAGAGTTTACGGTCGAATTTCACCGCAAAAGAAGCGGTATAGTAGTTTATTTATAAATATAAATATACATGTCATTATTTATAAATATAAATATACATGTCACCATGTCTTCCAGTTCTTGTTCCCGCAAAGGACAACCCTTCGAAAACGCAGTATATCATGAAGTCTAATGAGCAAGCACCTCCTTCATTATTGCCCCAGCCTGGTCTATGCCAAAGGAAAAGGTTGATTATGTCTCCATCACCGTGAATCTAGATGTTTATGAAGAACAGTTGAAACTTTCTGTCAAAAGGAGATGAACTATGGAAGCTTCCGACACTTAAAAGGAAAAACTTTAATCCATATGGAAGCTTAATTCTCAATGGCGACTTAGATGAAGAACCCAACGACACCAAAAAATAAAAAATAAATAAAAAAATGAGGTTGTAAATGACAAAAGCAAAAAGGATGCTTTGCAGACATTTTTCACTGGAAATGAACTCATGGAAGCCGCCATACCAATTACAAAGCATCCCAAGTCGACCATTCCAGACCACGTTGCTATCCAGATAATGGTTATAGAAGAAGCTTCTCAAGCAACCTCTCCTCTCATTGATGATAAACACACAGATGTTGACACAAAACCTGAAGAGGACAATCCTAAAGGCAGCAACACAAATTCTGATAATGACAATGCCGAGGGTGGTGTTCATATCAGAAACACTTCCTGAGCCGAACAAGTGGACAGAGGTGCCCTCATAAGCAGGGCCGGCCTGATATTTGGGGGGCCTTTGGCGAAAATTTAAATGGGTTTAATAAATTGAGATATTTTAAAATGTAAATTTTTGATAGAATTACAAGCTAAAAAAAATGTATTTTTTTCTTCTCCATCATTGAATGAAAAAAGGGATAATTGCATAGTAGGTCTCCAACTTTTCAAAAACATTGGGAATATGTCCATAACCTAAAAAAAATAGCACCACACTTCCCAAACGTTTCAAAAAATAGGCATCATAGGTCACGCTTGACAGTTTCTATCTATTTTCTCCGTTTAACCTCAAAATTAGACTCCATGCGCTTTCTCTCTCCAAATGAAGCGATTGAAATTGCATGGGTATTAATGTCATAGGTCCCTCTTAACAGCTTCCATCCATTGAAATTATTTTTCGCCCTTTTATTTATTACTCCAATCCTAACAATTTGAAAAATCGTTTTGATTCAAGATAAAGATTCTTAAAAAAGAAAAATTGCATGATGTACAATTTAAAAACTAGATTAAGGTAGATAATGTAAGTTAGATTATAATTTGTTTTCTATTTAGACCTATTTCACATGTAAATAAACTGATTTTTAAAAAAAAAAAATTGAGCCAAAAATTTTGGGCCCTAAATGGTTGGGGGCCCTAGGCGGTTGCCTAGCCGCCTAGAGCCAGGGCTGGCCCTGCTCATAAGAAAGGCAAGAATGAGAAAAAAAAAACCAAAAAAACAAAATATTGCTTTGATTACATCGCCCAAAACTAGGATGGCCAAAAAGGCCGTCACTAAGAACATGTTTGATGGAGTCTTTTTTTTTTTTTTTTTTTTTTTTTCAAACTCATTTTCAACTCATATTTTATGGATCCATAATTTTTATTAACTTTTAACTACACATTGCATTTCAATGATTTTATTAAAATCTCCTAAAATCTACTTTTAAACTCCAGCAAATACGCACTAAATACTAGTTTTTATTGGACTGTTGGGGTATTACAAACAGTGATACCCAAAGAGCTATAAGGGATTATTGTACTCGCCATATTCCGGTTTTTGTTTGCATTGTTGAACCTATGTGGGGTTTTGATGTGATTCGTACCATTTTTTGGCACTCTTTCGGGCTATGCTTTGTTGGTGCTAATTGGGATGTTCCCAAAATGTAGATTTTTACAACTTTTAATGTTGTTTTGTCTCAGCCAACATGTTACTCTCTCTACTAGTTTCTAAGAAACTATCGATCGTGTTTATTTTGTTTATGACAGTGTGAGATACACCACCCGCAGGTCTCTTTGGAGCTCTCTCGTGTACATTTCAAGCACAGATGATCCTTGGCTTGTTCTTGGTAATTTCAACTTTGTTTTGGGAGCTCAATAAACTACTTGTACTATTTTATCCTATCTCTTATGATGATTTTCAAGTGTTTTATCTGCTTGAGGTCTTGCGGATATTGAGGCAATATTGGTAGGAGTATTCATAGTATGGTTCTCTCTCGCTTGGATAGAGCAATTTGTTCTTCCTCATTTTTGGATTCTTGGTCCTAGTTTTCTTGTGTTACTTTGCCCAGACACCATTCAAATCATTACCCTATGCTGGTTTCTTACACTATGTGGTTTCTTCCGGTCCTCGGTCTTTCAAATTCCAGTCTAGGTAATGTGGATTACTCACCTCTCTTTCCTTGACTTGGTCCGTTCAGTCTGGTCTTCTTCTGTCTGAGAATGGCATGTGTAGGTTTGTTCAGAAATTGAAGTTTTTAAAGTTGGGTGATAAATGCATTTTGAGCACTTATTCGGACTTTTAAACTAAGCTTTTATTTTGTTATTTTATTAATTTTCTATTTAATTTATTGTATTTTCCTTTCTATTTCAGTTTTGAACTTGTTTAATAGCAAGTGGAGATAAATGGATGAAAAGAGTAATAAATTGAAAGATATTTTGAAAGTATAAGAATCAAATTATACTCAATTGAAGCTTGAAGGACCATTTTAGAGGCAATATGTAAGGTTTGAGGACTAAAATGACTAAAATACAAAGTTGGGGGACTAAATGTACAAATTTAAAAAGTTTAAGCTGGGCGATCGCCCAACACCTGAAATCAACAACAGAGAGCAAAATGGTATAACTGGGCGATCGCCTAGTGTAAAAGTCAATCGGCGGATTTTTGTTTTCTTTTTGTGTTCGACTCCAATTAGGAAACCTTTTGGGACGCGATTTTAATGATTCTTTGAGATTCTTTTAGGCACTATTATGGAACTATAAATATGAGTTATTAGCTCATATTTAGATAGCCGATTTTAGAGAGAGAAACACGAGACGAAACAAGAAACGAAGATCAAGTTTTATTCTTTTAAGAATTCAACGGAGATCAAGATCAAGATTTCATCTTTTAAGTTTTCTTCTTATCCGAGTGATGACTTATATATTTTCTTCTTCTTAGTATGTTATGCTAGATTTGTGTACAATGATTGTATGATTCTTGTAGCTTATTTTACCATCGAGAGATTGAAAATAGGTTAAACATAGTATCAATTGTCGTAGAATTCGATAGAGGATAGAGATATACCAATATACTTTACGTGATCTTTAAGTATTAACAATTTTTAATACATTCTTGTATGTTCACATCCGTCATAGAGATATAGTCGGATCACATATATGGATATGTTTAATTATACTCGAGAAAGATTGTTAAACAAATTAGAAATATTAATCTTCATAATTAATTTGTGTTATTAAAATCAACAGTTCGAGTTGAAGGGGATTAATATAAGTAGAATCAGGATCTTAGTACGCTTTTTTTTTTCTTTCTAAAGTTAAAGTAATTCTTATCTAATTTAATCTTTTATTTGTTTGTTATAATTATTTATTATTTTTAGTTCATATTTTAATTAGTTTAAAACATCAAATTTCAAAATTAATTTGATTCGGTTAAGTTTATTATAATTATAATTGAATTATCTAAATTCCTGTGGGTACGATATTTGGACTCAAAATCCATTATATTATTTGTGCGATCTGTACACTTGCGGAATAACAAACATAAAATCGCTAACATTGGGCTTAAGAAAATGGATTGATGAGCATGTTGTTTCCTTTTATGAGCAGCTTTTTTTTGGATTGATGGGCCATATTGTTTCCTATTACAAATTAATTTTAACAACAAGTGCGAACACATTAAATAATTTTATTTATTTGATAATATGTACATTTTCTATTGGTGGGACAATCAATGGGACATACAATTAGGACAACAGAATTGGACTCCTATTTAAAATGTTCATGGCGTGTGAGACAAGAAAAACCCCGTCTCCGCTACTCTTTTGTTTGGCTAAAAACTTTTTGAATAAGTATCTCTCACATCTCGCAAACTCGGGCTTATTGGTTCCAATATCTCTCCCGTAGGGATGTGGCCCCCAACACATTTTGTTTACGCTGATGATGTTTTATTGTTATGTCGGGCCTCTCCTTAAAATTTGCGAGAAGTATCAGATTTCTTTTAATTTTATAGCTCTCTCAGGTCCACTGGTTATTGAGAAAAATCATCAATTTATATTGGCAAGAATATATGAGGAGCTCGAAAAATAGACTTTCTCTAATTCTCTAATAGCATCTCCAATGCTACACTTTCTAAAAAAAATCTACGTGGGAAAGAGAGAGAAGAAATGAGGAGAAAGAGTGTGGAAAGAGAAAAGAGAAGGAAAAATAGATGAGAGAGATAGACACAAATTAATAAAAAAAATAGGTGAAATTTGTCTAACAAGATATTTAAAATTAGACGACCTGTTGGACAGCCTTATATAATAAATACTATCACATCAATTTTGTGCTCTTTCACCTCATCGCCACATCAACCGGACATTGTTGCATTGAAAATGCTTTTAAGATGCATCTTTTTTATTGGTGCTCCTCAGACACTACAGGCTGCTTCCTTTGGCAAATAGGATAAAATCAACCTCCTGGAAGGGCCTTACTATGTCCATGGCGGGCAGGTTGTCTTATTAACTCAGTGATGCTTGGTTTATTTTTACTCATCTTTTACTTATGATGATGTTCGCAAATAAATCCACTTGTTCTCAACAATGTACATTTTTTATTAATTTTAATAATATGTCCCAAACGGGTAGATGACGGAAGTGCTAAAAGAGAGTTAATGTGCACCTATTGTGCCATACGGACCCTAAAAAGCAATGTTACAAAAACTGGGCCAATTCGACAAAAAATCCAGAATCCGCCTGGCAGTCTGATAAATCGATCACTACAAAGCAATCTCATATTAAAATCTTGACTATCACATCTTCTTGGACATATTCCAAGCAACCCTATATTGTATACTCGCTGAAAGCACATTCTACCATACATTCATCAAAATTGAGAATTTTGAATCCAAAATTCTAATAAAGTACTAATTAATATCTTGCACCATCCAATCTCTTAGATGATTATTGCTTCACATCATGGAAAATTCCAGGCTTATCTCCAGCAATTAAACAGCAAGGAAGGCAAACATAAACACAGTAACATTTATGCAAACAAAACATGTCTGAAATATTTTATAACTCCTAAAACAATAACTCCGATGACACACACACAGCAATTTCTATACCATAACATGTTCACAACATCTTTGTTCATCAAGAACAAGATGGAGAAAGGGTTTAAGATATTTGTAATATTGGTATATGCTGTTAACAATTGACCAATGGGAAGCACACATAGCGTGCAGCACCCAATCGCAATTTGCAGCAAAACAAAATTGATTATTTATTACTTATCCAAAAACACCACATCGATTTATTTTTCTTTTATGTTTACATCCTAACACAGTTCGTACAACCAGAAATGCCAGAAAGGACTCGCTGCTTCAAAACGCCTGTGAGTACCAAAAAAAGCAACTATTCCAGAAATGCCAGAAAGGACTCGCTGCTTCAAAACGCCTGTGAGTACCAAAAAAAGCAACTATTTCATATGTCCTCCGGGCCATTGATCTCCTGGACACCAGTAAAAGAAAATTAACCAATAATTAATTAATTGTTTAATTATAATTGAATTCTGAAACAGACTGCTCAAGTATATTACCTTGTCAGCAATTACAGCTCCATCGGGAATTTCTAACTTTACACCGGGTTTAGCGGCAATTGTCACTTTACCCTAACCAAAGGTAAATCACAAGAGGATAAGCTTAACATCACAAGATGGGTTAAATACACTGGTAATCATTGAATATTTAGCAAATATTCACGTTAGTTACTACATTTCATTTGTTTTAGTTGATCACTGAACTTAAAACTTTTTTACAATATGGTCATTTTGTTCATATCTATAAGTTTGACTAACGAAAAAGGTATCGTGATAGCCTAATTGTTTACCAACTAGGATGCCAACAAGACTACCACGTGAGTTTGTGTTAGTAAAACTAATGTACATGGACAGAGTGACAATTTTAACAAGTATTATACAAGTTTGTTGACAGACATCACATTTTGCAAGAAGTTCAGTGACCACCACTGTATTTAACCCTCACAGGATTATGAACTCTACGGATCAACAAATCTCGAGCAGATAAATAGAAACGCAAGAAGGAATGTTGCAGTACCTTCAAAGTAATGCCAGATCCAAACCATACATCACCTGTCACCTTCAAGGTATCCAGCTCAATGATACTCGGGATTGACTTAAACCGACTTAAGAAGTTGGCAACCTAAAAATGAACGGTCACTAACTGTCTGCTTAAACATAGAACTGCACCAAGCTAATGCAAATAATAGAAGGAATAGGTCTTAACCTTCTTAAATTCAGGTCCCAATTCAATCGTAGGATTGGCTGCATTGGTTCTTGCTGGGTTCCGGGTCACAAAGCCATCGGATAAGGTATAAAGATCGGACTGCAAAATCAAACAAATGAGTAGCGAATCAGGGATTTATATATCTAATCTGTGTCTGCGTGTACATTTGAAGTCAGATATAAATTTACTTGGACTAGAAGCAGATCTGAAGTTGCTTTCACAGGAAGGAAGCGAGACCGCGGAACATTTATGCCAATAGCACGATCGAAGAACTGATTGACAAAAAATGTGGAAAAGTAAATTGTAATTAGTACAACTTTCAAGGAGGAGGGGCAGTTGGGCAAATTATAAGATTACATTTAGAAAAATGACACATGATTGTGTACCCTTATTGCAGCCCCAGCAGCGGTTTCAAGTTGAAGAACTTTGATTCCATCCACTTCCTGGAAATGAAACGAACTTTAGACAGATTGCGACTACCCTAAAAAAAAATGGCCACTTTTACATTACTGCCAGAAATAAAGTTACCTTTGGATTGGGAATGATCTCCATCTTCAGCGCATCCGCTTGCACAAGTCTTTTGATTGCATTCAGGTTCACCCACCTACATGATTTGTGAGCCATTTGTATCATTACATTTCTCCTAAGAAAAATATTCATGATTATCCAACAAGTAATTAATTTGAGTGAGGTGCTTCCATGGCTTACAAGTTGTTTGTGTTGAAAATTTTGAACTTCTCTATTGACTTAAATTCATTAATCTGCGTGCAAAAGGAAATATCTACATCAGCCACAAAAATCCCAAGCAAGCAATAGATGGATAACTATAACCTTGGAATTAGATAACCACCACCAGAGACATGCTTTCACATCAAAAGAATGAAAAGTTCTGAAATAGGCTTGTGTATTTACATAAAGCCAATTTTGGTAATTCTTAACATATTTTCTCCAACTCACTGCACTTCTTCAACCTTCTTACAAAGTCAAAATCGAGAAAAAGTCTACTGGTACAACGTTGCACTTTTTGCAGCAGCCCATATTAATCCACTATATTAGTTGTATTTCGTAATTGATCCTCATGATTCTTTCCTTGTGAATCAAAAGTTTTAAGTTTATGCATGCTTAAAATATGCAACATGCCCCTTGTAAGAAATACAAGTAACTCTTAGAGAGTGGAGCCAAACTCGTTCCCGCGGTTCCCTCATACTTATATCATTTTTTCTTCTTTGGTTTCAATTAAAGCTGGTGATAAAAGAAATGAAGTTGAATAACGTGTTAGCATAAAAAATAAAAAATAAATACATTATTTATGTCATTTATCAGTCTTCTTTGCCAAGTATGGGGAGTTATTGAACTTGCAATTTGCAATGATTATATCATTTCTCTTGATAAAAACCCCACTTAGAGTAGGAAAATAATAGCCATAAATAGATATCGGGGTAACATTAAAACAACAGAGGAGAGAGAGCTAGACTCACATGTTCATCAGGAACTTGTGCTATTTCAAGCAGCTGCACCACAGACAAGAAAACAATTACTGCAATTGAATCTGATCATGGATATTTATAGTTTAAATACGATTGTTCCCTAATTTCATTCACAAAAAGCTACAATTTGGACAGGAAAAAAATAATTCATAGAGCTAGATTTACAATGGGTCTGTAGCTCATCATCATTAACAGAAAAGAAGATCATTATCAACCAAAATCATCTAATCTATTCAAAAATTGGACTTTGTGAGTACTTGTACTCTATAAAGGTTGTCGTCATTAATCCGACAGAATCTGGTAGTGACTAAGCCATTAACCATCTTCACAGTATGTGCAAAGGCAATAAACTGTAATGTGAGCAATGATTATGCATACAACTGACGAACAGGCTTCTAACTTCTTGAACTTGGTAGCATGTTGTCTCGTGATCACTTATACACACATAGCACTGAAATGTGCTGGACAAACAAGTGGACAACTGCTATATCCTACGAAGGAAGTCATACCTATACACAGACCTCTGAATGAATTAAATAGAAGATAATGCCGGGAATATTATATCCCAAACCATGTTATATTACTATGGTGCATTAAAGGTTAGCTACAGAAAGTTCTGCTCACCAGCTTGCCTGCCCTTCATACTCCACCGTATTTCTGAATTGTAATTAAAATGGCCAACAGTTACACAGTTTTTGACAGCAAGGTATTGAGATCAGACGGACTTTAAGGGTTCAGAAGGCTTAACTTCAGTAAGATGCAAAATACGCCAATAGTGAATCAATTTGAAATAAAAAAATCCACCGGCACTCCTAAACGAACAAAATTTGATCATATATTTTTCACGGGTTATGGACATATGTCTTGATGAATCAAGCCTTTGAAAACTAACCAAAGTGTTACAGAATGTAATTAGTTATGGAAAGCTGCTTATTAGCTTAATTATAGGGATCCTAATTTATATAGTTTCCTAAGATAGTCTTATAGTTTTGTATATATATATGTAAACATTATTTCTCAAAAATATATGGAATGTAATACTTTTCCATCTCAATTTACATGGTATCAGAGACGAAAAGCTTTTTTCTTTGTTCAAATTGTTTTTGGTCTGCTGGAAATTAGCAGAGTTAAGGTTACCATTTTGGGTCAATTTTTAGATTGACATTTTCTTCTCACCTCCGGTCCTGGAAGGAGCGCTTGACCGCCGATCAACACTACTTTGAAGTCCGGTGGCCGGAATCCAAGCGCGTGAGGCTCACGCGCCGTTGGTAGTGTTTCGCAGTTCCTCGCTTGCCGGCGCGTGTGGGCGCGTGCGGTGTCGGAAAACCCTCCGATTTCTTCCTTCTGGTTCGCCCAGACCTGTACATCACTCGTGTGTGCTTGGTTTGGTCAGAAGTTGTCCGGATCTGTGTTTTTCGTGAATCCAGTCCCTGTTCCAGCCTCCTTCCTTGTGCTGTGATCTGTAATTCTTCTTTTCTTGCATTATGGGGGATAAAAAATCGGTTTTACGCGTCGATGTTATCCTGTAATGTCAAAAATAACGGAACATAGACTCAATGGCTCTAATTATTTGGATTGGAGCAAAACTATTCGCCTTTATTTGCGAAGTATTGACAAGGACGACCATATGACTAATGATCCACCTAAAGATGATTCTACACAGGCATGGCTAAGAGAGGATGCTAGGTTATTCTTGCAGATACGAAATTCCATTGATGGTGAGGTAATTGGTTTGATCAATCATTGTGAATTTGTTAAAGAATTATTGGATTATCTGGACTTCTTATATTCCGGGAAAGGGAATATTTCCCGTGTTTATGAGGTTTGCAAAGCGTTCTCTGGTCATGGAGAAACAAGACAAGTCTCTTATTAATTATTTTATGGATTTTAAGAGAACCCATGAGGAGCTTAATATGTTGATGCCATATATAGTCTTGATGTGAAGGTTCAAAGAAAACAACGGGAGCAGATGGCTATTATGAGTTTTCTATTTGGTCTTCCTTCCGATTTTGAGGCGCTAAATCTCGATTCTTTCTAGTTCGAGATCTCTACTTTACAAGAATGTGTTTAGTAGAGTACTTGCACGAAAGTACTCCACTGTTCGAGATCGGTGGGGCACTTGTTAGTCGAAGTAATGGTTATGAGTCCCGCCGATCGCGGTGACAAAGGTGATAATAGAGGAGGACAATCAAAGCAGTTTTGAAACTCGAGCACCGGATTCAAAGGGGTTGTGTGTTATTATTGCCGTGAGCTGGGCATGTTAAGCGTAATTGTAGGAAGCTTGAACAAAAATCAAAAGCATCACCATGCTCATATTGCATCAAAGCGATACATCCGAGCAATCCATACCGATCTCTCTCGCGGACGAATTTGCTAAGTTCTCCCAAGACCAAGAGTCATTAAAATCTTCATCCACCCGCTGTCATTTGCCGCTTATGATCGATCTGTAAACCCAATGCATGTCTTATTTCATCATCCTCCAAATGGGTCATTGATTCTGGTGCCACAGATCATATGACAGGTAACTCTAATCTCTTTTCTACTTTTAAGTCACATAAATCACCTTCGAATGTTACTTTGGCAGATGGGTCCCCATCTTGTGTTCTTGAGTCTGGCACCATTTCCCCAACCCCTTTGCTTCCTTTGTCATCCGTTCTTCATTTACCTCAATTATCCTTTAATTTGATGTCGATAAGCTTGACTCACTCGCAATCTTAACTGTTGTATCTCATTTTTTCCCGATTCTCGCTTCTTTCGGGATCTTGCGATGAAGAAGATTATTGGTAAAGGACATGAATCTGGAGGTCTCTACATTCTTGACATGAGATACCCAAATCTATTGCTTGTTCATGTCACTTCCTCGTTTGAAGCGCATTGTAGGTTGGGCCATCCTCTCTTCCCTTGCTCGAGAATGATGTGTCGCAATTTAGTAAAGTGTCTTCTTTAGATTGTGAGTCTTGTCATTTGCCAAACATCATCGTCTTAGCTCTAGTCGAGAATCGATAAGAGAGCTAGTTTTCCATTTGAATTAGTTCATTCGATGTTTGGGGTCCATGTCCGATCTTGTCTAAAAGCGGTTATAGGTATTTTGTTACTTTTGTTGACGATTTCTCTCGTGTAACTTGGTTATATTTAATGAAAAATCGTTCGAGTTGTTTTCTATCTTTTGTGCGTTTTGTCTTTGAGATTAAAACTCGATTTGATGTGTCTGTTCATACATTGCGAGTGATAATGCTAAAGTATTTCGGCATCTTTTCGAGGTTACATGATTAAAATGGCATTCTTCATCAAACATCTTGTGTCGATACCCCATCTCAAAATGGAGTAGGTGAACGTAAGAAACGAGACATCTTCTCAAAGCGCAAGAGCCCTTCTATTCCATATGAATGTTCCTAAAATGTTTTGGGCGATCACGGTTTCCAAGATGTTTTTCGATTAATCGCATGCCTTCGTCATTCTTTCTTGGTGAGTGAGTCCCCCACCGTATCCTTTTTCCCGATAAATCATTGTTCCTATTGATCCTAAGATATTTGGTAGTACTTGCTTTGTTCGAGATGTTCGTCCTCATGTCACTAAACTTGACCCAAAATCTTTGAAATGTGTCTTCCTTGGTTATTCTCGCCTTGAGAAAGGTTATAGATGCTTACATCCTAGTCCGAATAAGTATTTGGTCTCCGTGATGTCACCTTCTTGGAAGAAACTCCGTATTTTCCAACATCTAAGCTCGAACGACATGGGAGGATGATGATCCGCTAGTTTATCGATCACTTCCTCGAACACGCTTGGACCCAGCTCCTTTCAAGCCCTCCCATTCATCATGTCTACTCTCGACGTCGTATTCCTCCCGATACATGTCTGTCTTGGCTTCGCCATCATCGGATCCGATTCAGTGATGATCTTCCCATCGCCTTCGTAAAGGTACTGGCGTCGGTGTGTTCATCCTATCTCTTTTGTGTCTTATAATCATTTGTCATCATCTTGTTGCTCTTTTATTGCATCTCTCGACTCTATTTCTATTCAAAAGCATTCATGAAGGCCTCTCACTCACTGGATGGCGTGAGTCTGATGATAGAGGAGATGAATGCTTTAGATGACAATGGTACTTGCACTTAGTAGACTTACTGCAGGGGAAAAAGGCTATTGGTTGTAAATGGGTGTTTTACGGTTAAGGTCGATCACGATGGGTCGGTTGCTCGTTTGAAAGCCCGTCTTGTTGCTAAAGCGTTATGCTCAAACTTATGGTGTGGATTACTCAGACACTTTTTCTCCTGTTGCTAAATTCTCATCGATCCAGGTTACTTTCATTTCTATGGCCGCCACTCAAAATTGGCCTCTACATCGCCTAGACATCAAAATGCCTTCCTTCATGGTGATCTTCATGAAGAAGTTTACATGGAGCAACCTCGTGGTTTTGTTGCTCGTGGGGAGTATAGGAAAGTTTGTCGTCTTCGTGAAGTCTCTATATGGTTTAAAACAAAGTCCTCGTGCTTGGTTTGGCAAATTTAGTCGAAGCCGTTGAGCAGTTTGGAATGAAGAAAAGCAAATCGATCACTCGTCTTCTCAAAAACGATCGATCTTTGGCATCATTCTACATTAGTTGTGTATGTGGATGATATTGTTATTCTTGGGAATGATGTCAGTGGGTATTTCATCTCTTAAATCTTTTCTTCATGGTAAGTTCCACACAAAAGATTTAGGGTTGTTAAAGTATTTTTGGGAGTTGAGATAACAAGAAGTAAGAAAGGAATCTTCCTGTCTCAAAGAAAATATGTGCTTGACTTCTTCGTGCGAGACGGGAAAATTAGGGGCTAAACCATGTAGTACTCAATGGTCCCTAATTTGCAACTTACAAAAGAAGGTGAACTGTTTGAAGATCCACGAGAGATATAGGAGATTGGTTGGGAAGTTGAATTATCTATGTGTGACTCGTCCGGATATTGCATATTCGGTTAGTGTTGTGAGCGATATACATGTCATCTCCAACAGTTGATCATTGGGCGGTTGTCGAACATATTTTGTGCTACTTGAAAAATGCTCGGACGCCGCGGTATTTTGTATGCGTAAATCATGGCGACACCAAGATCGAGTGTTTTTCGAGATCTTGATTAGGCGGGATCTAAGGAGGATAGAAGATCTACTTGTGCTATGTGTCTTGTTGGAGGTGTCGATTTCGTGGAAGAGTAAGAAGCAAAAATGTTGTGTCGCGATCAAGTCTTTGAATCGAGTATAAAGCTATGGCATGTTGTATGTGAAGTAATGTGGATATATCGACTCACGAATGAAGTAGGCCTTAAGGCCTCAATACCGTACCACAATTGTGGTGTGATAACCAAGTCGCCGCCATGTGCATCTAATCCACATATTTCATGAGCGAACTAAGCACATTGAAATTGATTGTCATTTTGTTCGTGAGAAAATTCAATGAGGTTTGATTTCTACGTGGTATGTGAAGGCGGAGATCAATTAGGGGATATCTTCACGAAAAGCTCTAAATGGGGTTGGTTGGATTATCTTTGTAACAAGCTAGGCATGATTAATATCTATGCACCGACTTGAGGGGAGTGTTCTGAGAATGTAATTAGTTATGGAAAAGTCGCTTATTAGCTTAATTATAGGGATCCTAATTTATATAGTTTCCTAAGATAGTCTTATAGTTTTGTATATATATATGTAAACATTATTTCTCAAAAATATATGGAATGTAATACTTTTCCATCTCAATTTACACAAAGAAAAACAAAAACAATAATATATTAAAAAACTAGGCCAGTAAATATTTTTAAAATTAGCAAATATAAGTAACAAACACATTTTTCCAAAGCATTGAATTATATTTTACTTTGGCAAGGTCTTCTTCTTTAGTGCATGTTTGGCAGTGCGGAAATTATTTTTTACGTGCTTATAAGTTGAGGGTTTTATAGAATGTGTGGATAATAAGTGGGTAGTAAGTTGTGGGTCCTACGAAATGTATAGATAAAAAGTATGTTTGACCAGTTTGACAAACTTAAATTATGATTTAAGCTTAGCTAAACAATAACTCGTACAATTATTATAGTAGGCCCAATTTCAGTTGAGAGTCCTCATATATAGGACCAAACATATTTCTATCAACACACACCTAACATGGCGTTTAGAAGGATACAAAATCTAACATCTTGAAAAGTAAAATAAATATAGAATAGACCTATGCTCGCAACAAATATTGATCATAAATGCGCGGGGGTTGGAGGTACTTGCTGCTAGAAAAGTACCTGAACTTTTCCTTCATAAGAAATTAATGTACCACCTTTCACATCAGCCAGCGTTTTTGGTGTGACCTGCAAAATCGTAGTTTCAAATCTCTAGAAACAACAATTATCACAACAAAATGATCCAAACTGTAAAACAGCTTCTTTTCAGTACCTCCATGCAGTATTCAATCTTGTTGTTGACCAAATGATTTAAAATTTCTGAAGCAACGAATTAAGGAAAGAATTGTGCAACCACTAGAAAAATCAGCACTTTTCGCCATTGTTAGTAGTCTTTTTGTAGATAAGTAGTTAGTAATTCCATAAAGATATAAGAATAAAACACACCTTTAACACACTCATAAACATGTGTTTTCACATGCACACTATTTGTGTATAAAAGCTCTATGGAGGTAAAATTTAGTTTAAGTCACCAAGTGTGGATACTCAAATCAACAACAGCACCCAAGTTATCTGAATTCGCAACAAAGACATATTCTTTGCCCTGTGTGTAGAGAAAAAAAAAAGGATCAGGTATTGTATTAGTGAAACGTAGTGTTATTCATGCACGTCAAATCAAAGAAAACTGCATCTTAAAGGGAACAACCTGAGATAATAATGCTTCGAGCTTGCCACTATTCATCAAAGATGGGAACACGTCGCCATGACCAGGAGGGTACCTGTACAAGCAAACCACATAAATGAGCTTGAAAACAGTAGAACAAATTAACCATGCCAGCAATTTACATAAAATATTCACTGCATTTGCCACATTTTTGACATTTGATTACTTAAGTAACTCATATGATCCTGAAATAAACAGCTTGGACAAATGCATGGAAATCTTTACCACACTTTGCTTGACATTGACATATATGTAAACATCACGTCTGAATCACAAAAGAGGAAAAGAAAAGGAAATAAGTTTATTTTATCCCAAAAGAAAGGAATTAAGCTAATGGTGAGAGTCAAAACCATTTATAGAGAAGAGCAGTAGATATAACTATGAAATTGGAATTGGAATTGGAATATGAATATGAATATTAATATTTATATGCCATTTCAAATCAAGAGATCAATAATCCAAAATAAGTATATCTTGAAAATGTAGATGTTTAACCACTTGATCAAGTCCAACCATTAAATTATCACAAGAGCAAAGAGTTGAATCGTGTAAAATACCATCCATCCTTGCCAGCATCTTTTATGCATGGAAGTGGTGTGAAATCATCAACAGCTAAACGAGGGTACTGACTCTGAAAAAAGTAGAAGATAAAAATCAACAACATGTTCAATTATTTCAATGCAAAGAAAAGTAGACTTTCTGGTGTAAGATAAACAGACCTGGTTAAATGTATGGATCTCAATGTTTGATTTGGCATATTTATCTACAATCTACCATATAAAAAAGAAACAGATCAGTATTTGACTTCAATTAAAGGTCGAAAATCATTTTCTATATGATATAATTTATGCAGATATATTTCACCTTCAACGTATCATCATGGGTGTTGAAAGAGTTCATTAAAAGCAAGGGAACACTGCATCCATACTTCTTGTTGAGTGTCTACAGACAACTGGAATTATTAGTCGCAGGCAACAAGGAAACAAGAGTGATTAGAAGAATATCTTTGACGCACGTAATACCTCAATTTGGATCACAATTAAGTCCAGAAAAGTCAAACCGTTACGAACTTCAATGACAGACCTACATCATAGAAATATAAATTTATTTATACAAGAGTGAAAAGGAACAGCGAAAAAACATAATGAATCAAAAACCATGGGGGGTAAAATATCTCTCTCAGTATGACTCGTTAGATGCAGTTTTGTGAGGATAAAAAAATTATGCTTAAAGAGAGAAGCTAGCCATGTCCAACTACCAATAAGTTTCCTCAAGATTGCATAAAGTTAACATATTCAGCCAGCAGGAGAAAGCTAGCAATATTCCACTATTCAGCAACTATTTACACAAACTCCACATCGATTGAACCTCGCTCTTCATTGATTTATGGGCTGTAATGTTCTAAGAACAAAGATATAAAATCACAAGACTGCAAAAATATGCTTTGAGAACTGAATGTATGACAGAATTTTAACCTTCTCTTATGATAAGGCCTAAGAAATAAGAACACAAAGCACATATGAACTGAGTGGGCAGAGCCTAGGGCAATGGAGATTTCATAAGCATATATTTTAAGTGAGATAGGAGACCAGTCCCAGATTATTCTTGTATTTACCACCTATATCCACTTGTCCCACAAATATCAGCAGAACAAAACGCAAACACACAAGAGAACAAAGCTTTTATTTATGTACTCGTTCCACCACCACTACTATTTTTAGTTTGCAAAATCAAAGGAGAACACATGAAAATCACACCGATACCAACGTGTTAATTAAATTTGTCTAAACAAAACTGAAAACCATAACATGCATTTCTTACATCCCTCTAATGGAAAATTATGGCAGACAATTTTTTTAACAATATAAAAACCAGAGTAATGCATACTTTGGACCAGTGCATCCCATTGTAGTCCCTAAGCCACCGTTAAGCTTTAACACCACAAGTTTGTTCAACAGCTTTTTAGTCTCTGCAAGACCTGCATTAACCCAGATAGTTAATTTTATTCACAAGCCTTTCAAATCCTAATTAATCTCTAAATTGAAGAAAAATTATTTGCCTCAGGTTTATATATTTTAGACAATTTAACTTCAAAATGGAAGGGAGATAAGCGTGACTAGAATACGAAGATCACCTTCAGATACAGGTGTTAAGGTATCATAAGGCACGACCACCTCATCAGTTGGTGTCTGGATCTTACTCCATTCAACGTGTTGAGCTTCACCACTTCGATTTTCCAATAAAAAGAAAAGAAAAAAATGTCACCAAACATATCGCAATCCAACTTCAACAAATCGGATAAGAAAAGTGAACAACAAATGGTAAACTTTTAAACATCGTAAAATTATCCAAAATTCAGATATAGTAACACCAGATTCTAGATGCGCACATTCCACTTATATCCATTTCCAGCATTTTCAAGAAACCAAAAAAGCATTGAGTAATAATCCAACATTTGGATCATACAGACTATAAAACTGCATACACTACTCACAAAATGCACGCGCAGACTACATTGAATTTCATTTCACAAAATCACAGACTAAAAAGTTCCCAATTCCAACAAGAAACGGTCATCCCCTAATCCTCAACAATTAGAATATAAATCCGTAACCACTAATGACTAACCATAGATGTGCGATTGATTTTCCCTGTACCTGAGATAGCGAGTAACGAGGTTGAGGAATCCAGTCTTCTCATTTTCACTGAAAAATAAAACAAAAAAATTCGAACCAAACAAATTTACTAAACCAGATCTACAATAAAAATAAATAAATAAATAATCATCAAATTATAGAAATAAAAAATAAAAACAAACCTGATTTGATTGAGACCGGAAACAGCAGATTGAAGCTTGGAAATCTTCTCAGTATCAGCTGCACTTAAAGTTGCAGTAGCCATTTTTTAGTATAATTACTTGTTTTTTTTAATCTGAGATTCCTAATTAAAGAGAGATGAAAATTCGAGGAAGAGTGTGAAGCTACGAGAAGATAATACTATGTGCGGTGTTTATATAGGAAAAGGTGGGAGAAGGGTAATATTGTAAATATTGAGAGTTTTAGAACGAGTGACACGTTGCTGTGGTGAGAGAGAGGCCATACATATGTAACGGAATTTTATGGAAATTTTTGGTACCCACAAAATGTTAGGAGGATGAGAGAATATACAGGCGAATATGACTCGGTTGCGTGTGTTTCAGCCTAATTAATCAACTTATAAGAGATTATTGCATAATTAGGATAATTACTTATGATAGATTGAAATGCGAGATTAAACTCTTTTACTTGATGAGTTTTATTGCAATTGTATTGTATACGCCATTAATTTGTAAATATCTATGCTTTATACCTTAGGGAACATATTGGAACACCTAATTAGATTAGGAAATATAATTATAATAGATATAATTAAGTTAGATGATGTGGTATTATTTTAATACGTCGTTTGGTGTAATACCGTACAAGAAGACTATATAACTAATGAAAATAAAAAATTTATAACAATAGTTTTACTTATAAGTAAATTTTTAACTTATTAAGCGATTCTTTTACTTGTACGCAAAGTTTTTACTTATAAGTGACTTTATACTTACACATGTTTTTTGGTGTGTTAAATTAATGAATGGCCACCGAACTTTTTTCAAGTTATTACTTAATCATCATTCTTTAAAAGATTACACAATACTCATCTAACTCATCAAACGATTTCTCATCCATCACTCTAAAGTGAAACGTTAGTCAGTTCAGACGGAAGTGGCCACGTGGCCAACAGAATGTCCAAGTGGCAATAATACAACATTAATTCTTCCACCTCAGCAAAACGCTACTTTGACAAACACGATTTCATCAAATTTTACCCATTTCATCTCCTTGAAGATCTCCGTTCTTAAATGTACAAAATAGGGTTAAAAATCCCCAAAGTGATTTGAATATCAATGATGATTTCGCCGCCTCTAGCGACTACAACAGTGATAGATCCGGCGAGTTTTCGACGGCGTCTTCTCAGAGTCGTCGCCTATTACTCGCCTACACTTCTGATAATTATGAGGAGTTGATTTTCCAACTGGTTTCTGACCTCAACTACAGGAATATAGAGTCACCGTAATTCTTAATCTCTCATTGTGTGATGAAAATAAGGAATTGATTGAATCTTAAGGGCTATAAAACTATTAGGATTCCTGGGCAAATTGAGGATTTTCACTTTGGTGATTTTTAACCCTATTTTGTACAGATAAGAACGGATATCTTCAAGGAGATGAATGGATAAAATTTGATGAAATCATGTTTGTCAAAGTAGCGTTTTGCTAAGGTGAAAGAATTAATGTTGTATTATTGCCACTTGGACATCTCGCGTTTCGCCACATGGCTACTTCCATCTGAATTGACTAACATTTGGCTTTAGAGTAATGGATGAGAAATTGTTTGATAAGTTGGGTGAGCATTGAGTAACCTTTTAAAAAATGGTGATTAAATAGTAACGTGAAAAAAGTTCGATGGCCATTCATTAATTTAACCTGCTTTTTGGTTATATGTAATTTTTTACTTATAAGTAATTTATTTACTTATACGTAAATTTTTAGTTATAGTTGAATTTTATACTTATAAGTAATTTTTTACATAATAAGTGATATTTTTAAATATAAGTACTTTTTATTTATAAACGGAGTTTTTAAATATAAATAGTTAAATACTAATTTTTACCTAGAAATAAACTTTTTACTTTTAAGCGAATTTGTATTACTAAGTAAGCTCATACTACATTTTTCCTATAATTCATCACTTCAATTGCAAGAAACAAATAATACGATTTAAAATCCACCTAGTGATGATTTATTGTGCTTGCTTCTTATGACATTGGGTTCGAAATTTGATAAATTGGTTTTTGGTCAAGAGAGTTGAAGTCTTACATTTTCTTTTATTCCGCGTCTTGGTACATAAAGAAAGGACGAGAAGAAAAAATACAACAAAATTCATTAGTTATCTAGTTGTTTATAAATTAGCATATTGAATATGTCATAAGATCGGTCATATTTTCTATTCCTATGTTTTAATCTCCACATTTAATAAATATTTTACTTGAAGTTCAATCTTCTTGAGTTTTTGAGTTGAGATCTGTTGTTTTTATTTGATTGTTGCATCGGTTGTCTAATTAGTAAACTGTCGAAATTTCACTAAACTATATTAATCATTGAAATAGCATCTTATTGTTCAATAACAAGAACTAATACAGTGAGATGTCAAAATTTAATAAGTGGCAATCAAACGAAAACAAAATATCCATATTCTACTATTTATTATTATTTTGAATTGTACATATAAATGTGTGTCAAGAGATTACGAAGAATCTTTATAAATAGACAAAATTGAATTGAATATAGAAAAGGGGGGAAAAGTGATTAAATAGAATCTCTACATACTTTATTCACTTTATCAAGTTTCATCCCGATAGCATATTTCCATACCTATAAAAATGAACCATTAGAAAGAACAATTAAACTCTTATGTTTATCATGTTTAGCTTTAGGGGCAAAATCAGAAATTGAGTCCAGAAGGGACAAGATTTAACTACAGAAAAAATTTATCAAATAAGGTAATAAAATGGGGTCCGTTTCTCCTAATACTGATTTTGACAAAAGTTCACGACTCCACTTAGGTGTAAAGTGCGACCACCACGTTTAACTATGTCTCACGCTTCGCCATAGTCTTGCCATTGTTTTGCTCTCGCCTAGGTTTTGTCTAGGTCCGAAAAACTTGAAACTCGACATCCACGTCTAACCACACTTTACATTTTTTTAAAACATTGATTTTGACAAATAAATTTGATAAATAATCATGACGTTTAATTTAAGTTAATCTAACGGTTTATATCTATTAAAAAATTTTAAAATTCTTATACCTACATCTAAACATATTTCAATAAAAATTTCAATATATTTAGATCATTAAATTAGTTGAAATTTTGAGACGTGATTATTTGTTACCTAACAAATAATATTAAAAGGATACAACTTTTACTAAGTTTTCATGGTCGTTGTCGAGATAGTTATGAATGTGTCATGTGGCAACAAACCAAGAAAGATCTCCGATGCACCCGCTCTATCGCATTGCGATCATGTGGCGAAGTAAAATAGGCAATTTCTAATTTATGTGGCAAGACTACGTCTATAAAATAGGCGGTCAAATTAAAATTCATCTTCAATGCACTCGTCTAAAATTAAATTTGTTGACTCACTCCGTCTAGAAGTCCGTATAAATATAGGCGAACTTACAGGCGAGTCTATATTTTAATGTCTTGGCATTAGATAGATGGAGTCCTTGTCAATTATACATTGGAGATGGTTTTTATAACTCCAAATATATATATATACTTATGTGAGACGTCTACAAAGCGATAGGCGGAGTGCGTTGGAGATGCTCTAATGTCAATTTCACAAGTACTCCACGATTAGCTCAAATAAATAAGAGCATCTCTATCGATAAAAATAAATAAATAAGAGCATGTCCAACAAGCAGGTTGAAGAAGAACACTTATTTAAATAAAATAAAATAATTTAAGATTTATTTACTTTTGAAAATGTTAAAGGTTCAATTGCAATATTTTCATTGTATTTTTTTTCCTATTATTTTAATTTACTAGTTAAGAATATATGCGTTGCACGTGATTTTATAATAATATTATAATTTTTTATTTTAAAATTATCGATGAATATAACACTTAGATGAAATTCATTTTTAATCATAAGTTCATCAATGATTATGACCAACTAAAGAATTATATTCAAACTTCTTGGTAAAACATGTGGTTCATTAAAAAATATATGGCCTCACGTGAATATTAAGTTTGAAAGAATATCGATCTCTTTTAATTATATTTTAAAGCACACATCTAATGGCATATCAAAAAAGACAACTTTTTTTTATGAAAATTAGTATCAAATTCTAAAATACATGAAAATAGTAGATACAAGTATAACACAATTTTTCATTGATTTTATGTATTTATATCATTATAAAAAGCACACAAAAATAAAATATTTATCCTTTTTAGGTAATTATTTATCAGAAAAAAGAATCTCAAAATTCTTTGACATAAGATAAGGAAGAATTTTCTTGCAATATCCATTCAGTTTTGATGCATCCATAAATTAAGGAGGGCTTTTTTTATTTTTTGTTCTCTTCATGCATTCTTTCCCCGTAATTTTATCTGAAATATTATTAAGTCTCATGAAAATTCAAAACAACCAGATATTTGGACAATGATTTTAACTCATCACATAAAACCACTTATTATGCAATATTTACCTTCACCTTATACATAACATGACTCACTTTATCCAAGTTATATATTCTCGGTAGCGGGTTTGAAAGAGTTAGAGTAACACCAATTCTCCTCGTTACAACTCGTTCTTCCACAATAAATATAAGTTTAATTGCTTACAAAATAACATAAAATATCATTCGAGCTTAAATCCCTTTGTTATCAAGACTACCACAATAATTAACATTTTTACATTGAACAAATATTCTAAATTAAGAAAAAAAGATATAGAAATCAAAATTTAAAATCAATATTACCATCATATATATTCTTAAAATTAGTGAATCATTCATGGAAAATTAACACATCAATTATTACCACATTACTATCAAACTAATTATCAATTATTAAAAATTGTCATTGCGAGGAAAAAAATATTCTTGGCATAATAAAAAACAAAGACGAATAACAAAGGAAGAAAGTATGAATCAATAATAAGAAAGTCGGAATGCAAAGCCAAATTCATCTTGTTTTGTTATGTTGATGAAGGAATTTACTTAAATTCTCGTGCATAATAAGATTGACTATTTGATTGTTTACAATTAAAGATAATAATTTCAATATATTAAAATTTTTATTAGTATATTTTTATTTATTTTCATTAATTACAATATATATATAATAGAATTTAAAGAGATAAATCACTTTCAATGATCAAAATGCAATATTTATATAGTATTAAATTAAAGCCAAAATAAATTATATTAATTGAAAGATGATTTTAGGATTATTATAAGTTATTTGAAGGGCAATATCGTCCATAAATGTTTCTCCCATATTTGGAACAGATGAAGAAAGTATGAATGAATAATAAGAAAGTCAAAATGCAAAGCCAAATTCATCTTGTCATCTTGTTTTGTTATGTTGATGAAGTAATTTGCTTAAATTCTCGTGCATAATAAGATTGACTATTTTATTGTTTACAATTAAAGATAATAATTTCAATATATTAAAATTTTTATTAGTATATTTTTATTTATTTTCATTAATTACAATAATTAATGAAATTTAAAGAGACAAATCACTTTTAATGATCAAAATACAATATTTATATAGTATTAAATAGTTTAAATTAAAGCCAAAATAAGTTATATTAATTAAAAAATGATTTTAAGAATTATAAGTTATTTGAGGAACCATATCGTCTAAAAATGTTTATCCCTTTAAGGGACTTTTAGAATTAGTATAGATTTAATTCAATAGATAAAATTATCATCGAATTGTCAAAATAGTGAAAATAGTGATTTGAAAACCATCTGTGAGAATAAATGGAAGAATGAGATGATATCTACTGTATATATAAAAAAAAGAACAGTGATGAAATTATTACAAACCTAAAAGAATAGGAATCATAAGTGTAATTAACCCTAGTTTCAATTAGAATAAATTATATGTGGATTCCTAATCATTACAAAATGTGCAAATATGTCCAATACTTTTATTTTTTATAAAAAATTAAAGAAAACTAATGAGTTTTTTTTTAATTAACACTTTAGTAATTTATATGTCAAATAAAATTATTATTTTTATTATTAAGTAATTATATTATTTAAATTTTAAACTTTTATTTTATTGTTGCATAAAAAAATAATTTTATCACAAACTTGATGTTCAAATACTTTTATTTAATTGAATTATATGTTTATTAACTACAAATATTAGAGATTCAACTATATTCTTCATATTTTAATTTATCATTTTATTTTCGTTCAAAAATAAAACACATAATGTGTAAATTAATTTTTATTAGTATTTTTATGTTAAATTAAAATGTAATAAGATTAGTTCAAGTTGTGTAATAATTCTTATTTAATAAACATTTTATGTTTATTTGACATGTCGTGTGATTGTGAGTATATATTTTTTTCAATGGAGTGTGTACATACTATTGAGTTTTTTTTTTTTTGAATGCTCACGTTCTAAATTATTTTATTTACTAAATTTAATAGTTTGGCGGTGGCATGATGGCATGTGATAGTGGTGATAAAATTAGTATTTTTATTTACAGATTTATTTTATTAGAATTTAACATAAAAATACTAATAAAAATCAATTTACACATTATGTGTTTTATTTTGAGCGAAAATAAAAAGATAAATTAAAATATGAAGAATATAGTTGGATCTCTAATAGTTGTAGTTAATAAACATTTAACTCAATGAAATAAAATTATTTGAACATCAAGTTTGTAACAAAGTTATTTTTATACAACAATACTAAAGTGTTAATTCCAAAAAAAAAAACTCTTACTTGGACCTATTTGCACATTTTGTAATGATTAGGAATCTACATACAATTACTTCTAATTAAAACTAATGGCATATTTGTCTTTTCATCCTATAAAGACCAATTTCGCACCAAAACACATAGGTTAGGGACTTGTATGCCAAAAAATAAATATTATGGACCTATTCCACACTAAGAGCAAAGGTTATGGACCATTTGCGCTAAAATCCCAATAATTTATACAAATTAGGAGGAAATCATATGAAGAAAAAAAGGAGATGAAAAGATATTAAATGATTATTGGAATAAGTAAAATGGAGATTATAGATAAAGAGGCAGTTGTAATGTTTTAAAAAAATTGATCTTTAAATGTATAGATGCTATTTGAAATACTAAATATGTTCTTTAAATATAGATAAGCTGTTGTAGATGTATCAAGCTCGTGTCATTTTAAATGACTCTATATTTATAAAGAATATTTTTTTGTATTTTAGAGAGCAAGAATGTTGAAGTACTCTAACTTTTTATTTTTAATACTTTATTTTACTTCTCCTAATAAATATTTATTATTTTTTCTATATTTTATTTTGATATGCTTCTCTCATAATTATTATATGATTTTCTTCAATTTTTCTCTATTTTATTTTGTATATACTATTTAATTTAGTTAACATATGAGTATTGAAAATTAGAATTATTTGAATGCAATTAATTATAGAGAGTGTGTTCTCTTGGAGCATAATTTTAAAGTGAATTCTCTAAATAGATAGCATCTTATATTTAAAGAGCCTCTTGGATATGCTCTTCTTAAAAAATAAGTGAAGTAATAAGTTTATTTATCATTATTAGTGATGATCACTAGTTTACGTGTAGTATGGTTTATTACAATTCATCAGTGCTACATTTCTTTTCAAATTAATCAATTGCAGTAGACTCGACTGTCATACAAACTATCTATCATTACCAATAATAAATAGTATTATTCTTTACAATGAAATATTAAGATACAGATTATCGCGTGATTTTCTTAACTTTCTATATTAAGAAGTAT
Organism: Forsythia suspensa; assembly: GCA_023638005.1. Classification (NCBI taxonomy): domain Eukaryota; kingdom Viridiplantae; phylum Streptophyta; class Magnoliopsida; order Lamiales; family Oleaceae; genus Forsythia; species Forsythia suspensa. The sequence continues at coordinate 12,938,032 of CM042672.1, forward strand.
CGCTAAGATTACTTTTAGCATTTAAGATGTTCGCGTTTTGTGCTTCCTGTAGCGAAGTGGCTTTCATTTGGGAGTAAAGAAAAAAATTAAGACTGCCTTTCGCTTACTATAAAATATTGCTTTTGGAGTTAGAATATTTAGTGTTTATTTGGTAGAGTTTGAAATTAATTTTTTAAGAAATTTAAAAAAAAAAAATGAAATGTATAGTTGAAAAGTTAATAAAATTTGAGAGTCCTATAAAATATATGATTAAAACAAATTTAAGGGGAAAAAAATTAAAAACTATACCGAAATCATTATTATTAGGCATTTCAATAGTATCTAAAAGGGAAAATTAAAGTTATCTCCTCCACCTTATTACATAATGTGGTTATGCATCACAACCTTCAAAGTAAGATTTTGGATCCCAACTTATTTAATTTCATGAATTTGAGTCTATTTGTGATCAAAACTGTCAATGTAAACATTAATATTACATGCAGAAGTTGAATTGGAGAGAAACATTAAGTTACTAGATAATTTTGCCTTCCACCTTGAAATCAAATAAAAGTCTCAAATACGATTCTAACATTTACATCGACAGTTTGAGTATGTCGATAATCTTTGAAATTATATTTTAAGTCTTATATAAATATTAAACAATGGAATTTGTTAAACAAATCATAAAATGACATGTAAAAGTGATAAAAAAAAAAAACAAAAGCAAATGAACCACGTACACTAATAGCGGCAATATATATACACTAAATATTTCGCGTCACTGCCAGTTGATAGAGACTCGAGTGACCAAGATTCATTTGCAATCTAGATTTTCTTGGACAAAGTTGATTTTCATTTATTTTTAAATAAAACCTAGGAATTTTAAACATAGTGAAGGACAAGAATGTCAAACATTTATGTTCCTAAACATCTCATCAAGGCGTGTATCTTTGTCATTTGAAGAAGAGATTTTGGCGCAAATGATTTCTAACGTATGCACTTAGTACGGTTTTGGTTCATAATCTTTCATTTTTGTTAGGAGGTCCCTAACTTATGCATTTGATTGCAAAACTGGTCCCTATGGACGGAATCAGTCCATTTGTGACATTAGCCATTAATTTGTTTTGGGATTTTGGCATAAATGGTCATAACATTTATCCTTAGTGTAGAATTGGTACCTAACGTTTATTTTTGGCATACATGTCCATCATCTATGTGTTTTGGTACAAAATTGATCCTTATGGGATGAAAAAGACAAATATGTCCTTAGTTAATTAGAAGAAATTGTATGTGAATTCCTAATCATTACAAAATGTGAAAATAGGTCCATTATTTTAATTTTTTATAAAATATTAAAAAAAATTAATGGGTTTTTTTTTTGGAATTAACAATTTAGTAATAAACATGTCAAATAAAATTATTATTTTTATTATTAAGTAATTATATTATTTAAAATTTAAAATTTTATTTTATTGTTGTATAAAAAAAATACTTGATGTAAAAATACTTTTATTTAATTGAGTTATATGTTTATTAACTACAAATATTAGATATTCAACTATATTCTTCATATTTTAATTTATCGTTTTATTTTCGTTCAAAAATAAAACACATAATGTAAATTAAATTTTATTAGTATTTTTGTATTAAATAAAATGTAATAAGATTAGTTCAAGTTATGTAATAATTTTTATTTAATAAAATGTAATAAAATTTTATTTTTATTTGACATGTCGTGTGATTGTGGGTATATAATTTTCTCAATAGAGTGTGTACATACTATTGAGAATTTTTTTTGTTTTGAATGCTCACGTCCCAAATTATTTTAATTACCAGATTTAATAGTTTGGCAAGCGGCATGATGGCGGTCGTAGTGGTGATAAAAATTAGTATTTTATTTACAGATTTTATTTTATTAGTATTTAACATAAAAATACTAATAAAAGTTAATTTACACATTATGTGTTTTATTTTGAAAGAAAATAAAGCGATAAATTAAAATATGAATAATATAGTTAGATCTCTAATATTTGTACTTAATAAACATATAACTCAATTAAATAAAAATATTTGTAAATCAAGTTTGTGACAAAGTTATTTTTTTATACAACAATAAAATAAAATTTTAAATTTTAAATAATATTATTACTTAATAATAAAAATAATAATTTTATTTGACATGTTTATTACTAAAGTGTTAATTTAAAAAAAAAACTCATTAGTTTTCCTTAATTTTTTATAAAAAATAAAAGTATTGGACATATTTGCACATTTTGTAATGATTAGGAATCCACATATAATTTCTTCTAATTAACTAAGGATATATTTGTCTTTTTCATCTCATAATGACCAATTTCGCACTAAAACACATATGTTAGGGGCATGTATGCAAAAAATAAACGTTAGGGACCATTTGCGCTAAAATCCCAAAACAAATTAATGGCTAACGGCACAATTGGACGAATTCCATCCATATGGACCAGTTTTGCAACCAAATGCATAGATTAGGACCTTCTAGCCAAAATCGAAAGGTTATGGACCAAAATTGCACTAAGTGCATACGTTATGAACTCATTGTGTCAAAATTCCTTTGAAGAATACATTTGATTTTGAGTTAAATTTAAGGGTAATTAACACATTTCTTTCTTATCGTTTGTTTTCGTTGTGCAAAACGTCTCCGTCATTTGAAATTTGGCATCCGGGCTTCTAAATAAATGTTCTTTTGCGGAAAATGTCCCCATCATCCATATCCAGATTAGCTTGATTGCCATTAAAATTATCAAAAGCTTCATTAGCATAAATAAATTTAAATGATATAAATGATTAGCACAAAAAAACATTAAACAATAAGGACGTTTTGTGCACATAAACGTTTAAAGCCAGATTTTGGGTCTCATTCTTCCAGCAATTATAAAATCCCACACAAACCGATAAAAATCACATACATTGTAATATTATACTTAAACATAGTGAAGAAAATTCATATACATTACAAGAATTTGATACATTCAAATAAATGTATGTTGCCATATACGCATTCTTGCATAGTATTTAGCAAATGATTTGGACAAAGTGTATCTAAGAATGACAAAAACCCATGACCCCGCCATGTGACCGCCGGATAATAGGGACGGGTTTGAGCAGAATTTTACGCTTGCATGTGGCGGTCCGGGCGGCACTTGACCGACCTCTCCAATTTTTTTTTTTTTTTTTTTTGAAAATCATAAAATAAAATAGAAATTATAATTTTCACTACAAATAGACTAAAGAAGATTCAAACCCGAGTTGAAACTTGTAAACTATCAATCTTAACCACTACACCATAACCCCAATCTTATAATTTTTTAATTTTGTTTGGTACAAATATATATATATATATATATATATATATATATATATATATATATAATTATTTTTTTTTTCTTTTAAATTATTTTTTCGGTTAAAAAAAAAGATATTTAACCGAGACGGTTGGCGGTGGCCGAAAGGCCGCCCCGCCTCATCTCCCGGAATTCGCGGTCGTTAGGTGGGGGCGACCCGCCCTGAGCCGCCTCATTGCCATCCCTAAGTGTATCACAATGAAGATAATACATGATTTGTTTTAATCTAGGAATGTGTATGAAGAAAAATTATTGAATTTGTAGAAACAGAAGAAATTGTTCAATTTTAGAATATAGTGTTTAATTTTTTTTATGTGGGTTGGTTGTAATGTGGCTTATTAAAGTGTTTATAATGTATTTGTCGGTATACATTTGTTTGGATGTGTCTTGTTTTTATAATGTGTATAGTCTCCTTCACTATGTTTAAGTGTAATATTACAATATATGTGATTTTATCTGTTTGTGTGGAATTTTATAGTTGTTGGAAGAAGAAGACCCAAAATCTGACTTTAAACGTTTGTATGTGCAAAACATCCCTATTGTTTATTATTTTTTTGCAAATCATTTTAGATTTTTTTGCACTAATTAACCCTTATAATAATTTTAACGATAAATGTTATCTCGATATGGAATGACATAGACCTTTTCTCGCAAAGAAACATTTATTTAGGGGCTTAGATGCTAAAATCTAAACGATAGGAACGCTTTGTACTAAGAAAAAAAAAACATCAAAGACGAAATGTGCTGAAAGCATCTCCAATGCAACCATGTTTACTATGTATATGTAGCAAAAGACATTATTGACATTATATTAGAAAACTTCTCAAATGCAGCAATGTTCACTGTGCAAATGTGGCAAATTATTATTAGCTTTTAAAAAAAAATAAAGAGGGAGAAATGTATTGATTGAATAGAGATTATTAAATTAATGATAGACATTGTCAATTAGACATTGTGCTAGACACTTTGTAATATTAATTGTGCCACATAAGCACCTTTTGGCCATTTGTCAAGAAAAGTATTAGACATTGTGCTTTGACATTATAGCATTGAAGATGCTCTAAGAACATCTACAACAACTTATGTAAATTTAAAGAGCATCTTTAGTAATTTAAATAACATCATTAAATTTAAAGAACATTTTTTTTTAAATATTTCAATGGCCTCTTTATTTCTATACTCTTTATTTTACTTTTTTCAAGAAGTATTTATTATATTTTCCTCTCCTCTCTTTTTTATTATATATTTTTCTTCCAATTTGTATATATTATTTAATTAAAACCAACATATCAAGTATTGAAAATTGAAATTATTTCAATACATTTAATAATAGAGAGTGAGTTCGGCTCTCCAAATGTGAGGAGCCAAACTCATTTTCTAAATTAAAATATTAAATTAGAGAGTTTATTGGAGTATAAATTTAAATTTCCACTCTTTAAATTAAAGATTACTTTATATTTAAAAAGTTTGTTGGGAATATTCTAATTACCCTAATTCAAAGTAGTGTCTTGTTATTTTATTAAGCGAGATTGATTTTGCACAATTATCCACAAGCCACATAATTACAAGATTTTGCCAGGTGCGAGGCAAGTCTCGCAAACGGCCCAACAAAGGTTATGCCACCCAATAGAGGTCTATTTTTATATAGACAAACCAAGCCAAGCCACTAAGGGTGGGCACGGTTCCATTTAATTCGGATCTGAAAATAATTGAACAAAAACTGAGAATCAATCCTCCGGCACGTGATGTTCTAATCAATCTCAATTAGGTTTTCCTGAAACCCTAAACCCAAGTGTTGCGGTGGCAGCCACCTCCTACACACCTATATAATATCTCTTCAGCACTTCTATATCCATATATCTCCGCCGTCCCTAGCACCCACTTCCTACTCGGCTTCGCTCTCATGTATTGTGGTGGGTTAATTACTGGTAACGGGCGTCACGTATGAGCCGACACTACATTCTTTTACACCTGTTTTTTGCAATTATAGAAAATTCATGTGTTACGTAGCTTGAATTCTTTTGGGATCAGTGAGGTTCCCATTTGTTTGTTATTTTTGAAATCTTTTCGTTTTTTTTTTTCATAATTTAAGATATTATTGGATATTTTGATATTTGAAAAGAGATGGAAGTGATGAATTTTTCCCCGGATAATTTGAAGTCGAAATTCTTGGCGTCTTTTATTCTTCTCTTACGGGGAGAAAATCCAAACCTATTTTCTGATCGATCTCCATATATATTTTTACTTTTGTGATTTTTAAAACTATTCTTCTGGTTTGATTTGGTTTTACAGTCATTTTGATTAAAGTTTCACTTATTTCGAGTCTTAGAACTGAGCTCCTGTCTGTTGCTAATTTTCGGTTCTTGAATGTTTGGTTTTAAAACTAGTATACCGCTTTTCTTTACGGTGGAATTCGACTTTAGAGGATTTTGATGGATTGAGGAGTTGAGAATAATGAGAGAGAGTTTTGTTTGATGGGAGTTTGATCTTGATGAATATAGAGAAGAATATGGAGAAATGGAGGAATTGAGAGAGATATATTTGTTTTGGTTTGAGATGATGAAGACATGGTGACAGACATAATAAGATTTTTTTGTGTAGAAGCGGGTATACTCTCTACGGTCGGTGATTATTGTATTTTCAATATTTTTGTTACCACACGATTCTGATAGGGCCTCCACGTCAACAAGAGCCCCATCTAGACCCATCAAGAGCCCCATCTAGGTCCAGCGAGGGCCTCGCAAATTCTGAAAAGGGCCTCGGAGTCCCATCGAACGCCTTAGCCTTTTGCAACTAGAATGCCGCAGATCCAATGAGGGCTTGACACTCATGGCCGACCTATAGGGCCTCGCCGGAACTTTCGTATCAATTATAACTAGCAGGTAGCACGATATGCTGGAATGACCAGATAAGTAATTAAAGAAAGACTGCGTTGGATTGGCACACGGATCCTCACAAGGAAATCAAATCGTAATCTCCTAAAATCAGGCAACGTGATAAACTCAAAGAAGGAAGATAATCTCGGAGATTGTATGGGTAACGGATGATCTTTATCCCATAAGGAAGGAGGATCCGATTGAGTATCTGATTGATTTGTTTCCTAAATCAATCAGGACTTTTGCGCTTATAAATACAATGTCTCCGATTGTTCCAAGGTACACTCTTTTGCACTTGAATCCCACCCTAACTCTCGCTGCTCAAACTTATGCCTACTTGTCTCTCCCACACCCAATTACTTACCCCCTTCCCGTGTATTATTCCTATATACCGTGCGGTTGACTTGATCGTCGAAAGTACCAACGATCGCGGACCCTTTTCCCGGAGATCTTGGTGCCTAATGGTCGTCCGAGTGTCTGGTGTAACATACAAAGTTAGTAGAGGAGCGATTTGGAGATCTGTTGACACGTGGATGTTGCAGGTTCCGACGTCAACAATTTTAATAGTTGATAAAAGTTTAGTCTAATAAAATAAATGGTTAAAAATAAGTATAGAAAAATAATTTAATTTTTTTATTCCAAACATACTCTAACCAGAGTAAAAAACTAAGAGAATGTTTGTGTGTATTTATAAATACTTATAAATTAATTAATTATTATTTTTATCTACACATTTATAAGAGTTACAATTTATAATCTATAATTTTTTTTCCCAAACATACTCTAAAAACCATTTCTATCAATGTTTCCGAAGATATTCTTATAACAATTTGCACAACAGATCATGACTTGAACAAATCGGCGAGACCGTTGCTTGATTTAAATGCAGCACGAGAAGAATGATTAGTCTACTGTAGTGGTTGCTAGGTTAGCTAACTTTTCAACGTTAAATGCTTAGATTCTTTCATTAAAGCATGATTAATTCTATGAACAATTTGGCACTTCATGGTCAATGTTATTAATATTGGAATATATTAAAAAAAAACGTTAATAAAATTTATTGTTATAACTATAATAACCAATGTTCTAAAAAACGTAAAACGTGACTCGGTGTGGAGGTCGAGCTTCAAACTTTTCAGACTTAGGCGAGTCCTAAACGAAAACGAGATAAAGACAAGGCGATGGCGATACACGATGCATGGCTAGCCGTTGAGGTTGAGCTTCAAAAGCCTAGACAGAGCTTAGGCGAAGTTTTTTAGAACAGTGATAATAACTACTTTCTCGGTGGATAGGCTCGTTTTTTATTTCACATCAATTAAGAAATCTATTTAATGTAATTGAAATTATAAAATGTTCACACATTTTCCTATTATACTTCCATTTATTGAGAGATGAGTGTTTCTAGGTAATGTGAAATTTATTGATTGTCTACTTGAGTAATTGTGTGAATAAATTTATGTAATTTCTTATTATAATTGGAATATGTTAAGTTTATTTGAGTTAATAACAATGTAAATTAAGTAAGGGTATATTAGAAAAAGAAAATTTTAATACACTATCTATAAAATAAGTGACCTATAATTTGAGACAGATAAATAAGAAAAAAATGTTCATCTTTATGGGACGGAGGAAATATATTTTCTTAATTTGTGTCAAAATATAAGTAAGAACTTATTTAATACAACAATGTGAATTGTTATACATATGGCAAGTAAATTGGAGATGGTATATCCAATGAGGTTGTTGATTGAAAAAACTATGATCTATTGTAAAAAAGAGACGATGTAGATTAAATTATAAAAAAATTAAATAAAGGATGACCATGACACACTTCAATTGATATTAATTATAAAAAAATAAATAGAATATGTCTATAACACCGTTCAAAAGTGAAAGGTGTACAGTCCATAGTTGCATTGGAGATGTTCTTTGAGCATTCTCAATTCAACAATTTGGATTGTTGTATACGAGGCAAATAAAATGGAGACGAATAGAATAGCATCTCGAATGGATTTGTGCATTTGAAAAATTTCTCAGTACATATGGCGCAAGGCGATTCTACATATCGAGGTCGGAATGGGATCGGTGTTTTCACATCTCACCGTAGTGCTCAGTTCATCTTGATTTTCGATTGATGAACAAGAAGGAAAATGTAACTCTTTTAAGAAATATTGGTAGATAAAGTAAAAAAAAATTAAATAAAAATTATTAACATTAATTTCAATGGAGATAAATTATAAAAAATTAAATAAAAAAGATTTAGAACGCATTTCGATAGACATTAAATGAATAGAAGATGTCTAGTACATCCTCATATTTTCATGTCATTTAAGTAATTTGGGGTGATGTGGCACATTTTTTAGAGTTTGTGTGGTGTAGTTTATAAATCATTTTTTCAACCAAAAATAGTTTATTTAACTAAAATCTACTTTCATAGCATGATTTTTTTTTTTTTTATCATTATTAGTCAAATAAACCATTTTTGTTGAAAAATTGATTTATAAACTACGTCAAACAAGTTCTTAGTGCAATCCACGGTTGCATTGGAGATACTCTAGCCTTATCTTTTTGAAAAGAAGAGAGTAATAGTTAGGAGGGAAGTAGATCAAAACAAAAAGATTAAAAAATAATAAATACTTATCGAGAGAGTAAAATAAAGTAATAAAGATAAAAATGTTGTTAGAGTATTTAAAAATTTTTAATTTCTAAATTTATAAATGCACTATAAAATGACAAAGATGTTTTTTAAAAATAAATCTTAAGGATGTGTTTGATTTTGATTAAAATCAGATTTTTTGAAAAAGTTGATGAAATGTGGAGTTGAAAAATTATAAAAAGTTGTGGGTCCATGAAATAATGTGGTTAAAATTAATTGTTGACTTTGACTTTAGCTTTTTAACAAAATTTTAATTGAAAACAAACGAAGTATTAGACTTTAAATAATTTTAATATGCTCTTATATTTTGTAACACTTTAAATAATTTTTTTAATTATTTAACATTCTTTAAAATTTAAATTACTATAAGCCACAATATTTCATTAAATATTTTTTGTTTAAAAGGTATTTTTCTTTTGTGTGAGATTAAATAATTTTTCTTTGAACTCCAACTTCCATGAATGGAAAACTAAAACTAATTTTTCTTTGAACTCCAAGAAGTTTGTATATTTTGCGGGTAGGATATAAAATTTTATAGGGTTATAATACTTGCATTAACCAGTCAAATTGTCAAATTTTATATTTATATTTAAAATAATTATATTAAGAAAATATAATTATTGTAATTGTAAAATAAATTTTACTAACGTATTTTTAATAAACTTTTAAATTAATATTATTATTCTATTAAAATTAGATCACTATGAAATATTAAATTATTATTGAAACTAATAATTCGATTTAAGCAATTAACGTTGAAAGGTTGACCAACATGGATAAAAATAATGAAATTGCCAAACCTGGAAACCATAAAAGTTGACTAATCATTCTTCTTGTGGAGCATTTAAATCGAGCAATGGCCTCACGGATTTGTTCAAGTCATGATCTGTTGTGCTAATTATTATAGGATTGTATTTAGAAACATTGATGGAATGTGGACGGTCTTTTAGTTTTTTACTCGTGGTTTATGACGACAATAGATGGTAGTGGAATTTTTTTTACTCCAAATATAACTGATTAAATACTCTCGAAAGATAGAACATGCATATATTGATCTTTTATTTCAACTACAATTGAATAATACTAATATATTCTTTGTTGATAATAATATATATTAAATAGTGGCATATTAGAGAATTAATAAATTAAGTATACTCTCAATAAGGAAATGACCTATAAATTGGAATTGAAGAAAAATAAAGAAATCATATATTTTTATGGGACGGAGAGAGTATATGATCGAAGAAATTAAAGAGTTGTGATTGAACTTAGATTTTTAGAGTCAACAACTGAATAAACCACCGTGTTTGAGTCAAGCACTTGATCAAGTAAACATCTTAAAAATTCATCCCCATCTGCCTCCTAATCAACATTTTGAACCGCTACATTATCTTTTATTAAATAGAAACATCGCTTCTTTTGTTCCATCTATGATGCCTTCTTGAAGTCACTATAGATGCTTGCGCTATGAATTGAATAGTATTTGTTTGTTTAAACTTTGATAACATAACTCTCATTCGATAAAACTAACCAACCTTCCCTAAAAATGGAGGTATGAGATCTACTATATTTTAAAAAATTAATTTGAAAAGTATCTTAGAGCATAATTTTAATGACTATCTCTTTAAAAAATAGAGTATCTTATATTTAAAGAGTGTATTAGAGACACTCTAAGTAAGTTTGAGAATAATAAATTAATCTTTAATTGGTTAAAAATGAGTACATGTTTGTTAAAAACCTTTACTATCAACCAAACATGTTTACAAAAAAAACTTATTTTATAAGTAGATTTGACTAACATTTTAACAATGTTCTAAAAAGCGTAAAATGTGGTTAAGCGGGAAGGCCGAGTTTCAAGCTTTTTGAGTTTATGCGATGGCTTCACAAGGACGAAATGATGCGTAATTAAGTGTGAGGCGTCCGTTTCGCAAAGTTTAAACGCTACCTAAGTGATTTTTTTAGAACACTAATGTTGTTTAGTTTTCAATATGGTTAATTATATTGACGGTCATCGTATTTTACTCCAAATGTAAATAGGTCATTGAATTTAAATTTAGAAAATTTATTAATAAATTTTAATTCAATCGTAATTAATGTCAATCTAAATAACAAAACATGCTTAGTTTGCTATTAAAACTAATGAACACAAACATGGTCACACATGTGGACTTACTCGCCACATCAGCCACATACAAAAATACAACTCGTGAAACCATAATTTAAAAACACTTATTAAAGAAAAACATTAACTATTAAGGTTTTCACTATAAGTTAGTAGTTTATTAATTTCTAATCAATAAGGAGATATCGAATTGAATTGAAGGATGGGAAATTATCTCAAAACACTCTCATATTTAAACGAGTATATAATTATGAAGTTAAGTGACTCGACTGCAATTGAATTAAAGCTAAACGACCTGACTGCAATTGAATTAAAGCTAAATGACCCAATTGCAATTGAATTTAAGTCTCAATGACTTAAATGTAATTAGGGTGAAAGTTGGGTAACCACTAGTACAATTAACCCTTAGATAATTAACTTTTTTTTTTTTTAAAGTAATTGTTATTTTATTGTCCAAAAAGCAATTATCATTAAAGTAATTTTTTTTACAGTAATAATTATTCAATTTTATAACAATTACATTAATAGTCACTAAGATGAAAACAATATCCAAAATTCTACGTATCACTGTTAAATTTCAACATGGGCACAAACAAATTAACTAATATGCAATGTCAGATAATCTCGTATTACTTGCAGCTAAAAACATAATTATTAATCACGTTTTCTCAATATTTTTTGATTTTAGTAAACTGTCAGTTAGTCAAACTTTATTTTTTTGGCCAACTTTTGAAAGTGAGGAATTTTTGTCTTATGTGGCGTAATAATTATAACTGCTTGTATTTATGTTAGAATTAAATTTTGAGTTTAATAAAGTAATTGTTAAAAACTTGACAAATTACTACAATAAAAAAAATTACGGCTATTTTGAAATTTTTAACAAGACATTGCTCAAATTAGTGCTCATTTAGTATGAATTATAAACTAATTTATTTGATTAATAAAAAATATCATGCTACAAGACAAATTTTTTTATCAAATAAATTATTTTGGTCAAATAAAATAATTTATAATCCACACAAAATAGGGTTGTTAACCCGATTTCTAATTCTCACTCATAAAAAAAATTATTTTCTATAAGCATACTTTTCCAATTTTACGCTCTACAGAGAATCGGGGATGGAAGTGCAAGATGAATCAGACCTGGAAACCTTCTTACAATGGGCGGCTGCTCTCGGAGTCTCAGACTCACCTATTACCCAATCAGAAATTGCCACCTGTCCACCTCCTTTTTGTCTGGGTCACTCTATATGCGTCTCTCATTTTCCTGACGCCGGCGGGTAATATACATATATGTAGGTTTTGCTTATATCTGTAAATATACACACGTATATACACGTTTTTGGGTGTGTGTGTGTGTGATTTTTAAATGAAAAATACTTTGATCCAGGAGAGGATTAGCAGCAGTACGTGATATTATGAAAGGCGAGTTAATTTTGAGAGTTCCGAAGGAGGCTTTAATGACGAGTGAGAGGCTAAGAAGCAAAGATAAGAAACTCTCTTCTGTTTTATGTAAATACCCAACACTCTCAACTACCCAGGTACTCTTTTCTTTTAGAAACTTTTTTTATTTTTTTTTGGGGGTGGGGGGCCTTTATGCTCTCGATTAATTGGCTTAGAAATTACTAGATGGGTTTTAGTAACGAATCTTTCTCTGGATTTAAAAATTTTCAGTTTATTTTGAGGGATTGAAGCAAAGAAGTTGAAGACTTAGTTTTTGATTGACTAAATTAGGTGAAGGGAAAATTTAATAAACACTCACCACTCATCGAACTTTCACCATGTAACTACTTAGTCACTCTTCATTAATATGTCACTAGTTGCTCATGTAAGAAATCAATTATAATAGGTAAGATAATAAATTACATGAACCCTAATTCCCAAATTTTGGAACTTCATGATTTTCACATTAAACAATTAAATCAATACTCATTAGAAAGCGTACTTTGATCCATGACAAATTATTGAAAAAGCCAAACCTTCAATTGATCTTTAATTGGCAGAATCAAGAACCAAGAAACTATATTTTCTCACCCTTAACTTTTTAATTGGACATAAATAAATGATGAGGTACATCCTCATTTATAGGCAGCGAGAGGTAGTTTTCTATGATCTTTAAAATTCTACTTTCTATCAAAGTAGAGTTACATAAAACTACTAATTTCTTAGGATTCTAGTTCTTTAGTATTATTAGATCACTTGATAAATAATATTACATGGGCCACATAAATATCTTACATATCTCCCACTTGGCCCATGTGATATTATCTCATTATGTGGCTTAATAATATTTCATAATGCGCAAATGATAAATTAAAATCTGTTATACATTGGTCACTTATATATATCATCACCAAGCACAAACTAATAAGAGTCATGGCGGTTGTACATCATTTTTTCGACATAGTCCCTTCTATGTACTACATTATTAGCCTTTCGCTTAACATGACATATAAACGAGAAGTTCATTAATGGTCCAACAATAATGTCTTCATTAGAACCATTCATATAATCCATTAATGTATACCAATCATTAAGATAGGAACTATATATGTGTCAAAAACAAGATATAAAAGAGCTTAGAGTGTTAAATGCATAACGTCATGAAAATAATAACATAATGTCAATGATCATTTACAATAATGCCCATTTTTTCGACATGCTCATTAAATGTCTTAGCGGCAATCCTTTCGTTAATGGATCTGCAATCATAAGATTTGTGCTAATGTGCTTGATTGACACTCTTTGTTTTTTAACTTCTTCTTTAACGACAAAGTACTTTAATTTCATATGTTTAACATCTTTAGAGTATTTGTCGTTCTTTGAAAAGAAGACTTTCAAAGACTACTGCAGAATTATCACAACAAATTTTCGGTGAGTTGGCAATCATCGTTGACAATTTAAGTCCTAAAATAAAGTTTCATGACCAATTTCCTTGAACAAGTGGCCTCAAAGCATACCACAAATTCAACTTCCATAGTAGATGCATCAATGATAGTGTGCTTTGCACTTTTTCATGATATTGTCCTTCCAGCTGCTAAGAGAAACAAATAACCAAATGTGAATTTTCTTATATCCACACATCCAGCAAAATCTGAATTTGAATACTCAATAACTTCCAAATTATCAGATCTCCTATAAGTGAGCATACAGTCTTTTGTTCCTTGCAAATATCTTAACATTTTCTTTGCAGCTTTCAAATGATCTAATACAAGATTATTTTGATATATCATCAATATTTCAACAAAATTGATGTACGGCACAGTGCAAGTTTGAACATACATTAATCTCCCAACAATAGATGCATAAGGAATATCTGCCATTTGTTTTTGTTCCAATTCATTTTTTGGACATTGTATGAGACTAAATTTGTCTCCTTTCTGAATTAGAACAACACTTGCTGAACACTTATCCATTTTGAATCTCTCTAGAACTTTGTTAATATATGTTTTTTAAGACAATCCTAACAATCTTTGTGATAAGTCTCGGAATATTTCAATTCTAATCATGTAGATTACATTTCTCATATCTTTTCATTTCAAAGTTCTTAGAGAGAAATATCTTAGTTTCATGCAGAAGACCAATATCGTTAGTAGCGAGCAAGATATCACCAACATACAGAATAAAAAATATAAACTTACTCCCACTGACCTTTAGATATATACATCGATCAACAATGTTTTCTTAAATCCAAAAGAAGTAATGGTATCATTAAACTTAAGATACCATTGAGGGGAAGTTTGTTTAAGTCCGTATATTGATTTTTTAGTTTATACACTATGTGTTTCTTTCCTTCAACTTGGAAAACCTTGAGTTGATCCATATAAACTTTTTCATCTAAATTTTCATTTAGAAAAGTAGTTTTCATGTCTATTTGATATAACTCTAAATCATAATGAGCTACTAAAGCTCAAAGTTTTAAAAAGCGTAAAGCGTGGTTAAGCGGAGGCGAGCTTTAAGTTTTTTTGAGCTGAGCGAGGGTGAGGCGAGGCGGCGTGAAAAAGCGTTTTCTTATTTTTAATATTATTTTTAATATTTAAAAAGAAGAAGATAAAAATAGATTTTTTAACTAAAAAGCGCACGCCTAAGCGAGACTAGGTGCGATTAGGAGTAATTAAGCTCGCATAGGCGTGCATATGTGAGCCTAGGAGCAAGCTTTTTAGTTAAAAAAATAGTTGATCAAAAAAGTGCGCGCTAGAGCCTAAGCGAGATGTGGAGGTCACGTGCGCTTTTTAGAACACTGCCAAAGCCATAATAATTCTGAATGAATCTTTATTAGAGATGGGTGAAAATGTCTCCTTATAGTCTATGCCATTTTTTGAGTGAAATATTTGGCAACAAGTCTAGTTTTATACCATTCGATATTATCATTAGAGTCGTGTTTGGTCTTAAAGAATAAATACCCATTTAAATTCTGACTTTTTTACATGTTTCAGGTAATTTTACGAGGTCCCAGACTTCATTTTGATCCATAGATTTCAATTTGTCTTTCATAGCATCTATCTATTTACCAGAATTAACACTTTCAATGGCATGTGAAAACGAAACTTGGTCGTCATCAATAATTCCTAGGTCAAATTTAGACTCTTGTAGATAAACTACATAATCATCAGGAATAGCAGGTCTACATTGTCTTTCTGACATTCTTAATGCTATTTCTTGTGGTTCATTTAATGTAGGTTCATTAACAACAACTCGATTATGAGGTATTTGATCATTCATTTGTTGTTCTGGTAAATTGTCACGATGTTCAACATTTGGATGAACAACAACATTAGAAGAAGTTGAGGGCAAATGAACTTTAACTTTAACTTTTTGAATTTTCACATTTCGTTGTTCTACGCTCCCACCAACTTCACCATTTTCAACGAACCTAGTATTTCCAGTTTCAACAATTCTAGTACTATGGTTAGGACAATAAAATCTATACTCCTCTAATTTTTCTGGATAACCAATGAAGTAACCACTGATTGTTCTTGAGTCCAGTTTCTTTTCATGTGGATTATAAATTTTTTACACGGCAACCCCAAACATGCAAGTGTTTTAAGTCGGGTTTCCTTTCCGTCCATAGTTCAAAAGAGTCTTTGGGCGCTTTACTAGGAACCCCGATTAGCAAAACATGGCAGTTTTTAAAGTATATATCCACAAAGAGATGGGTAAAGATGAATTGTATAATATACACTTAACCATTTATATTAAAGTACGATTATGCTTTTCATTTGCACTATTTTGTTGTGGTGTGTACGGCGTAGTGTATGAGTGTATTGAGCACATATGCTACGTCTTTCAAGAAATTTAGCAAATGGACCCGGGTGTTGTCCATTTTCATTATACCTTCCATAATATTCACTACTTCTATGAGATCTAACGATTTTCACCTTTCTGTCTAATTGTCGTTCAACTTTATTGATAAAGATTTTTAAAGCATTTACTAGTTGAGACTTTTCACGCAATAGATAGACGTAGCCATAACGTGAAAAATCGTAAACAAAGGTGATAAATATCTTTTCTCCACAAAAGGATGGAGCATCAAAATGTCTACATATATTGGTGTGTATTATTTCAAGAAGCTGTGCTTCTTATGGTTCCTTTCTTTGTGTGTTTGGTTTGTTTATTCTTAATACAATCCACACACACTCCAAGATCAGTAAAATCCAAGTTAGGAATGATTTTGTTCTTTACTAATCTTTCTATTCTTTCCTTAAATATATGGCCTAAGCGTTTATGCCACAAGTTAGTAGATTATTTATTTACTAAACTACGTTTAGTACCAATATTATAATGCAAGGTTAAGAGAATCTCAGCATAAAAGATTATCAAGCTTCAATTTGTATAAGCTATTGTAAAGAATACCAGAACTAATAAGATGATTATGTTTGAATAAATTGAAACATCCATTTCCAAACTTAAAAGAGTATCCAACAAGATCAAGTTTTGATAATGAAACTAAATTCATGAGAAAGCGGAAGGTACATAAAGAGTTTGAAACAAATCTAAATGATGTCCAGTAACTAGAATTAAACGATAAGTTTCGATGGCTGCAATTAGAACTTTGACTCGATTTTTATAAGAATGAATTTTTCATTTGGACTTATGGTTTGGGTTGAAAGAAATCTCTGTATCGTATTGGAAACATGAGTAGTACATTCAGAATCAATCCACTAAGTATTATAAGGAACTTCGGCTAAATTAGATTCAAAACATACAAAAGCACTAGGCTTATCTTTCTTTTCGAACCATGTCTTACGTTTCAGGCAATCTTTCTGATAGTGCCCAGGTTTACGACAAAAGTGGCACGTATCTATCATACATTCCTTCTTGTGGATTTGGACAGAAGAATTATTTACATTCAGTCCTTACTTAATTTCTTTCTAGCTTCTTGATGACTTACGAAATGAACGAAACGAGTTCCTTGATTCTTAAGCCTTGTCTCCTCTTGTCACAAGCATGTTATGCAATTCATTCATTTTCTATTTATCTTTCGAGGTATTATAATTCATTTGGAATGGACCATAATTAGGAGGTAAAGAGTTGATGATAAACTGTACTAAGAAATTCTCATCCACAATCATTCTCAGAGACTTAAGTTTTGCTGCAATATTTGTCATCTCAATGACATGTTCGTGCATGGTACGAGAACCATCAAATTTTATGGTGGTCAAAGTACCTATTAGTGTACCAGCAAGTGATTTATCAGACATTGAAACGCTCTTCCACAAATTTCATAATTTCCTTAGCACTTTCAATTTTAGGAAGAGTAGATTTAATATTCTTTGTTACAGTTGTTCGTATAAACATTAGGCTTAGTTTATTTGATCTTTCCCAAGCTTTATAAAAAAACTTATCATCAGCACTGCTTGAGTCAGTAAGGATAGCAGGTTTCTCTACTTGAAGTGACATGTTTAGGTCCAAAACATCTAAGTGGAACTGGATTTGTTCACACCAGTAAGAGAAATTAAGCCTGTTGAACAGTGGAATAGATGAGGCATGCGAATGCAAAGAAACGAGAACACAGACTGCAAAATATATATAAAATGCTCTACATTAGTCTTGAGTCATAATTTTAATGACTTTTCAGATTCAGATAAATAAATAAACTATTAATTTACATCGCAGTTTTTCTTCGGGTGATACAATGATATAAAATTTTAATAAACTTAATGATGCTAATTTTAATTTAACATAATTGGTAATTATAAATGTACTCTAATTAGATGTGTCTATAATCTTTGGATATACAAAACATATATAACTAAGTATATCAATTAACCACGTTTATGTTCAAGATTAATAAAATTAACTGATCAACTTTTGGGTGATTTTAACAATTTTATTATCTTTAAACACCAATATACTCGTAACAACAATAATCATAATGCCATCTTCATTTATAAACATCAATCTATCACGAGTAATTGACTATCAAATTATGTAATTTAATGTTCATAACCTTAAACGGCTTGGCCACTTTGGTGACTAACAAACCACGATAATTGAACAATAAATTACATAACTTTATTAATTTAAATAGAATATTTACATAAATAATTTATTAAAACTTTAGAATAAATTAATAATAATATTCTATTGATACTTAGATACACAGTGTATGTGTGTGAATTCCTACATAGCAACATACGTCATCATACCACTTTGGTGGCTGATAATATTTTATGCCAAAAACAATTATAGTATAGCAACATAAAACAATCTGACACCATCATTATCGAAACCAATTTTTACGCACATGCCATTAATCAGTAATAAATGAAGTCTAATTAAGGCATATAATAAAACATTACTCATCAATTTTGGTTTCGTCAAATATTTTATTTTACATCAATTAACGTTTGGCATACGACTACAAGGTTACAACGGAAACATTAATTGATAATTGGGTAATTAATATCTAAGTTTTTTTTTTTTAATTAATGGTAATTAAGTAATCAATTATAATATGTAAGATAATAAATTACATGAACCTTAATTCTCAAATCTTGGAACTTCATAATTTTTACATTAAACAATTAAATCAATACTCATTAGAAAGCGTACCTTCGATCCATGACAGATTATTGAAAAAGCCAAACCTTCAATTGATCTTTAATTGGCAGAATCAAGAACCAAGAAACTATATTTTCTCTCCCTTCACCTTTTAATTGGACATAAATAAATGATGAGTGTACATCCTTATTTATAGGTAGCGAGAAGTAGTTTTCTATGATTTTTAGAATTCTACTTTCAATCAAAGTAGAGTTATATAAAACTACCAATTTCTCAATTGACCAATACGATTCTAGTTCTTTAGTATTATTAGACCACTTGATAAATAATATTACGTGGGTCACATAAATATCTTACAACTCACTCATTTTTGCCATTTGTCTACCATCCGTTACCTTACCATTTTAATTTGCAGACGACAAAATCATACGTGGCTAACGGCGTCACGTGTCACCAATCATAGGCTCTATTTCATACACATCAAACTTGCTGTTAAAACCAGCATCCACGTCAAAATTGCGTCCAGCAAAACACGTTTTCCATCTTTCTTCTAAATGGTTGAATTTCTCTCAAATCTCCAAATCAGACGCCCTAATCTGCCAGCCATCCTTCGTTTTTGTCCTAAGAACGTGAGCCCTACTGTTGTATTCAATATGGAAGACAAAGATGACCTACAAGAAATAGAAATTGACCACGTACCACTGGTGGATGAAGCTTTATTGGGGACAACTATTGAATAATTAATCTTTTGGCATTATGTATTTGTATTGTTCTTTGAAATTATTATTTTGAAAATTTTAAATGTGCCGTGATTGAAATTTAAATGTATTCATTTGTATTCTCAAAAATTCATTACTAAATTGGTGAGGAAGTCGACACGGAGTTCCATATTTTGTATTCATCAAATATTCATTTGTATTCATCAAAGCAGGAAGAAGATATGGAAGTTACGAGTGTAAAATTTACCGACTCAGAAGATGATGTGAATGACGATGATTTGTGTATGACAGTAATGTAGAAGAGTGTATTGCAGTAGGTCTGAAGTCCGACCTTGTTGTAGAAGAACAACATGTAGATGCAATTGGGAAAGACTTTGATTCTGATCATTCTTATGATCCAATGGTCGATGAATTGAACACCGATTACTCATTCGATGAGGAGAGCAATGTAAGGTACCCTATGTTGAATGAAGAGAAGGAGTTGTGGGATCTTCAGTTTGAAGTGGGAAGACGTTTATAGACGTACCACACTTAAACAAAGTTATAAGAAGTCACGGAGTAGCTACTGGATGTAACTTAAGAATGAAAATAAATGATGATAAAAGAGCACAAGCAGTGTGTAAAGTTGGATGCAAATGGAGGATATGGGCATCGCAGAACAAGAAGTTGAATTGTATCCAAATAAAGTCATACAATTCGAACCACAATTGCATTAAAGACGGCTCGAATAGGCATTGTATATCAAAGTACATAGTCATGAGATATTTGGAAACATTTAGAGTGGATCGTGGGTGGAAACCTACTGCAATTAGGCATAGAGTTTTGCAGGATTTGAAAATAAATATTGTGTGCCAGACTGCGTGGAGGGTTAGGAGATTTACTAGAATATTGATTGAGGGTAGTGATGAGCACAAGTTTAGGTTGCTTTGAAGTTATGTCGTTGAGTTGTTGAGGAAAAATTTGGGTTCCACTTGCGGGATAAGCAGTACATGTTGGCAAATTTAAGGAGATTTATGTGTGTTTAGATGTTTGTAAAAAAGGTTTTTTGTCAGGTTGTAGGCAACTTGTAGGACTTGACAGTTGTTTTTAAAAGAGTACCTTTGGAGGTCAGATGTTGGTTGCAGTTACTTTAGATGCGAATGGCTGTATTTATTCACTCGCATTTGTAATTGTACATATAGAGAACACATCCAGTTGGAGAAAGTTCATCAGAAATTTGAGTGAGAATTTGAGGATTGTGAATTGTAATGAGTAGATTTTTATGAATGATAGACAAAAAAGATTGTTGAATGTGTTTGAGGAAATGTATCCAGAGGTCGAACATAGACTTTGTGTGGTACATATGTACAGAAACTCCTTTAGATCAGAATTTCAAGTAATTCAAGTGATGTTCATCTAATGCAAATCATCGATCATGTAGTCAAAAGAATTTCCTTAAGTGCCAAACCCATAAATTCTAATCTAAAGAAGTTTGTGTACATATGTCTCACACAAAGTTTATGTTCGATCTCTGGATACATTTTCTCGATCACATTCAACAATCCTTTTTGTCTATTACTCATAAAATTTCACTCATTACAATTTACAATCTTCAAATCTCAACCCAAATTTCTGATGAACCCTCTCCAACTGGGTGTATTCTCTATGTGTACAATTGCAAATGCGAGTGGATAAATACAATCATTCGTATCTAAAGTACTACAATAACATCTGACCTCCAAAGGTACCTTTAAAAAGAAACCGTCAAGTCCTACAAGTTGCCTATAACATGACAAAAAACTTTTTTTGCAAACATATAAACGCACATAAATTCCCTGAAATTTGCCATCATGTACTGCTATCCTGCAAGTGGAACCCTGATTTGTCTTCAATAACTCAGCAGCATAACTCCAAAGCAACCGAACTAGTGCTCATCACTACCTTCAATCAATATTCTAGCAAATCTCCAGCCCTCCACGCAGTCTGGCGCACAATATTTATTTTCAAATTCTACAAAACTTTATGCCTAATTGCAATAGGTTTCTACCCACGGTCCATTCTAAATGTTTCTAAATATCTCTCGGCTATATACTTTGCTGTACAATGCCTATTTGAGCCGTCTCTAATACAATTGTGGTTTGGATTATATGACTTTATTTGGATACAATTCAACTTTTTGTTCTGCGATGCCCATATCCTCCACTTGCATCCAACTTTACACAATGCTTGTGCCTTTTTATCATCATTCGTTTTCATTCTTAAGTTACATCAAGTAGCTACTCCGTGATTTCTTATAGTTTTCCTAAGTTTGGTACAGACATAAATGTTTCCCACTTGAAACTGAGGATCTCACAACTACTTCTCTTCATTAAACATAGAGTACCTTACATTGTTTTCCTCATCAAATGAGTAATCGGTGTTTAATTCCTCGGCCATTGGATCATAAGAATGATCAAAATCGGAGTCTTCCCTAGTTGCATCTGTATGTCGTTCTTCCACAACGGTCGGACTTCAGACCTATTGCAATGCGCTCTTCCATATTACTGTCATACACAAAATCATCATCATTCACATCATCTCCGGAGTCGGTAAATTTTACACCCAGAACTTCCAAATCATCTTCCTCTGTTTCTGCATAGTATTTGATAAATATAAAAGATGGAACTCCAAATCAGCTTCCTTGTTACAAATTTAGTAATGAATACAAATATTTGATGAATACAAATGAATATATTTCAATTATGGCACATTTAAAATCAAAATAATTTTTTTAGCAATAATACAAATACATACTGCCAAAAGATTAATTATTCAATATCTTCTTGTGGTCCATGTTCGGTTGTCCTTAATAAAGCTTCCTCCACTAGTGGTCCATTTCTATTCTTTGTCATGGGTCATTTGAACACAAACATAATGAATACAATGATAGGCTCACGTTCTTAGGGCAAAAACGAAGGATGGCTAGCAGATTAGGGCGTCTGATTTGGGGATTTGGGAGAAATTCAGCCATTTAGGAGGAGATGGAAAACGTGTTTTGTTGGACGCGATTCTGACGTGGATGCTGGTTTTAACAGCAAGTTAGGTGTGTACGAAATGGAGCCTCTGATTGGTGACACATAGGACGCCGTTAGCCATGTATGATTTTGTCGTTTGGAGATTAAAACGGTAAGGTAACGGGTGGTGGATGGTAGACAAATGACAAAGATGAGCGAGCAACTAGTGATATTTGAAAGAAGAGTGAGTAAGTAGTTACATGGTGAAAGTTAGGTGAGTGTTTATTAAATTTACCCTTTTGGTGAATGTGGTGTCAATTGAGTGGAAACTGAGAATGGGGGATTAAATTCTTAATGTAGATTCTTTTATCAAATCCGTTTGTATTTAGCTAATTTTTGCATGAAAAACCTTTAGTTGCCAATTTAGATCGACCGGGAAATTTTAGTCACAAAGCTTATGTTCACGTGCTTCAGTGTTTGTCCTATCAAAAGAAAAAGTTGATGACTTGTTTAATATTACAGTGCCTAATTCTTAGTTGAGCTATTAAAATCCTTATAAGTAGCCTCCCTTGTCAGGTTCCCTGAGCAGTGCCCTTAAATGTTTTGCACATTCACGAGCAAGGGAGATTTGAGTAGGTAGTATTGACCTTGTTCATCTTATCCCTTAAGTCAGTTAAGTTGATCAAAGATTGACACAATTAAATTGAAAAGATTCTTATACTGCTGCTTAGCAAAAGTATTTGCTTATGCCGGTAAGATTTTCAAATGGTGCAGGTATTGGCTGTTGCATTACTGAATGAAGTGAACAAGGGTAAGGTTACTTGGTGGTATCCTTACCTAAAGCAGTTGCCTCGAAGTTATGACATACTCGAGAGTTTTGGCCGATTGGAGATAGAAGCTTTACAGGTTATTTTCTAGCTTCATTCTAGATTTGGCTGTTGAATGTGGTAGCATTATAATCTAAAATGTTGATTATGCATCTTATGTGAAAGTTATGATGTGAAGTATGTAAAATGATTTATAGATGGATGAGGCCATCTGGACTGCAGAAAGAGCAGTTGAGAAGGGTAAAATGGACTGGGGAGAAGCTAGTGTGCTTGTGCATGAACTTAATCTCAAGCCTCAACTCTCGACTTTTAAGGCATGGCTCTGGGCTTCTGCAACTGTAAGTTCATGGGGCATTTGCATCTCAAATTTGTTTCATCCCCGATCCGGAAATGAGGTTTTATGCACGAGTATTCTGATTTCTGAAACATTTATCTATCTTTATTCAATATTTTCATTCTTGAGTATACAAAATCAATGATTATTTGATGCCATTTTAGCAATACTGTTCTCCCCGTGGGTCTCATTTACCTGCGTCACATGTTACCTAATTATTTGATAGAAATTTTCCTCTGAAATTTCATTTTGCTTTGTGCGCAAAGATATCCTCTCGTACAATGCACATACCATGGGATAGTGCAGGGTGTTTATGCCCTGTGGGAGACTTCTTTAATTATGATGCGCCTGGAGAAGAACCATATCATTCAGAAAATTTGAAGACGCGTCAAAATGTGTCTCCCTTGTGTGATACCTCCTTTGGGAAGGTGCAAAATGCAGGGAAATCAATAGAAGAGCTGTTTGATGCCAATGCACATAGGTTAATAGATGCTGGGTACGAGGAAGAAGTTGCTGCTTATTGCTTCTATGCTAGAAGAAACTATAGAAAAGGGGATCAGGTATTGCTCATAATGCTTCCATCTTTTATTTTCATCCATTGTGTTTACGGCAAGTGTTGTCCCATCGACAGAAGATATGACATTCTTTGGCATGCGGTGTTTTGTGCTTCAAGTTTAATTCATGTTTGTTGAGCAAATCCTAAGCTATATTTCCATCTCTAAATATTTGAAAAGTTTGATTTTTACATGATTGATTCAATTTAAGGCTGGTTGTTCTTGAGTTGTTCTATGAGCAGTCAGCACTAATTGTCTTGTTTATTTCTTTGTTAGTTTTTACACAGTTTTCCGAGTCACTCACCTGATGCGTAATAGAGTTGATGATTGTCTGGTCTGTTGTTTTTTCATGCATAAGATGACACGGAAATAATGTTTACTACTTTGGTCATATTTTGTCCTCACCGACATTTATTGGTCAACCTCTAATTGACAAAGATGCAAGTGATCTGGACTCTGGTACTCTTATCGCGATGGAGCCACACTGTTGCCCTTCTGCATTGGCCAAACAATGTGTGAAACAATAGTTTGCAAGTGCTAAAATGGAAATATGAGGAAACTCATTTCGTCTCCCATTCTGCTTCATATTATTGTGGATGCTATATGAAAGGTGAGGTATACTGATGGCTTCAATTCATTTTTCAGCCTGCTTTCTTCCAGAAAATAGAATGAAAGAGATCTGCACTTTCCAGGCGCAAACAAAGTTTGCCATGGGAGAGTCCTGAAAGGAAGTTGTTTAGATTCCTGAGATTAGCAATCAGTATAATGAATATGGATTGGAATTTTGGTTCGTATAATTCTATGCTCAATTCCTACTTTTGAGGAATATAGCTCCTATTAAAGACCTTTGAAACTCAGTCTGTGCAATCAGATTGTTTTCCTGGGCATGAATAGGATTCACAATGTGAACTATATGAATGATCACAGTACATGCCTCAAGAAGGATGTAACAATTTAAGCTCCAAGTTATTGGAGTAGGGTTTAAAAATGAAAACTCAGTCTATGCAATCTCATGAAAGCTAACAATGAGAAAAACAATTTGAATTGGATTCAACAAGGTAAGCTCAATGTACATTTTTATCTATTAAAGGATATGAGAATATCAGTTCAATATATTTGAGTTTAAAGATATGAAGGTTGTGAGCTTAAGTATATTCTCTTCTGTTCTTAGCTCGTCTAATGTCTTTCAAATTTGAAATAAGATAATGTAAATATAGAATGGTTGAGATCTAGCCTGGAAGGCACTGATTTTCTACAGAAAGGATGATATCCAATCATTGATATGGCAAAAAAATGAAAACAGGAACTATCTTAAGACTGCAGGATAATATTCATAAAATCAAAATTATAAACTTGATAATTTCATCTTTGCTCCTTTAACTGAGTTTTGAATGTTAAGAGCTGAAATCAGAAGTTGATGTGTAAAGAGGATGACATTTCACTGTTTGAAAGTGTTCAACAATCAGCCAAGTTGTTTTCAAATAATTAAGAGGGAGTGATATATGGGTGGGTAAGTGAGAGAGAGAAATTCATTCATTGAGAAAAGTGAGAAATTACAATTGGGAGAATTTCCAGCTTCTCGAATTGCTGGTTATCATTTTCATTTCTGTCATTACATTCAATTGTTTTACATTTTGGAATACATATCAATACAACAGAGAGAAAACACAAAATATCACTATTAGTCTACATTTCCAGCTACAATGTCTTGATTTCTTCCAGTGCAATCCATACTTCTTCACTTGAATGCACCCACACAACATAATTTTATCAAATTGGTATCGAGCAATGACAATGTCAAATCGCGTTGGGGCTTTAGAACAACAAGTCGAGAGTAACCATACAGAATTACACATGGGATTGGACACCTTAAGGAATTTAATTTTAGCACATGCATGCAGATATGATGGGAAAATTTGATTTGGTCCTTCGAACGTGGGAAGCAAGAGCGAGAACGAAAGGAGAAAGGTCCTTCACAAACCAAATCAGGAGAACCATTCTCAAACTCGGTATTACCCCAAAATAGCTCAGGAGAAATCCGAGATGGGAGAGGAGAAAAGGAAGAAAGTTGGGTCGAGACCTTCGAATTCGAAGAATGGATATGCCGGTATTCACCGGAGAAGATTCTCAGGAGAAATCCGAGATGGGAGAGGAGAAAAGGAAGAAAGCTGGGTCGAGACCTTCGAATTCGAAGAATGGATATGCCGGTATTCACCGGAGAAGATTCCGATGGATGGATTTTTAGAGCAGAACGATATTTTGCCATTAATCGAATGACTAAGGTGCTGAAGTTAGAAGCCGCGGTAGTCTGTTTTGAAGGAGAATCCCTGGCGTGGTATCAATGGGAGGAGAAACGGAGACCGATGAGAAATTGGGAGGAGTTGAAGGTCCGTCTTCTGAGGAGGTTCCGACCATCACAAGAGGGTTCTCCTTATGCGCAATTTTTGGCTCTCCAGCAGGTCACCACTGTCAATGACTATCGCCGGCAATTTGAGACATTGGCATCGCCGTTGCAAAACATACCGGAGGAGATCCTTGAAGGTAATTTTATTAATGGACTAAACCCATACATCCTGGGCCGAAGGTGCTTTTACTCGCACCCGGTGGGAACTGGAACAAATAATTGAAGTGGCAGCGATGGGTAAAAGATAGAAATCATTGGTAAAATCTGGACCAAATAGCTTCAGCCCAACCAAACCCAAATTCATTCCCACCAAATTCATTCCCACCAATCAAATCAATTAGTCCAAACACCAAACCTACAATACCATTGAGCATCATTCCAAATCGTCCCAATTTCACTCCCAAATACTCAAACTTTCAAAGCGCCTCACCGATTCGTAAATCCAAGCAAAAGAGAGAGAAGGATCATCATATTGTGATGAGAAATTTACACGGGCATCGATGTAGGAATAAGGAGCTCCAAGTGTTGGTGATCGAGAAGGAGAGGAATTCGGTGGTAATGAAAAATTCGATGGTCAGGAGATGTTCACCGGTGAGCAAGAGATCGGTGACGAGGTTATAAGGGAGGTGGAGGAGTCGGTGGAGCTGTCCCTAAACTCGGTGGTGGGCCTTACAACTTCAAGGACCATGAAGATGAAAGGATCGATAAACTAAAAAGACGTCATAGTTTTAATTGACTGCGGAGCAACTTACAACTTCATTTCTGGAGAATTGGTCCAGCAACTTGGGATACCATTGTCGGGCACTATGGGGTATGGCGTTGTGATGAGAACGGGTCTGACTGTTAAAGGGGAAGGAATATGCGAATGGGTGACTTTGAAACTTCAAAATATGGTAGTAGAGGATGACTTCTTACCCTTGGAATTGGGTAGCTCAGACGTTATTTTGGGAATGCAATGGCTACGGAAATTGGGAAAAACGCAAGTCGATTGGCAAAATTTGACTATGACATTTACAGTGGCTGGGGTGAAAGTAATTTTGCAGGGAAATTCGAGTCTAAGTAAAATTTCAGTTTATCTAAAATCTATGCTAAAGGCCTTTCGTGAACATGGAGGTGGAACATTACTGGAATTGGGAAGCGTTACCGTGGATGCCCTCCCAAACCGAACCTGAGGATGCTATGGCTGAAGTATTAAAAGAATTTAAAGGAGTTTTTGAAGACACCAATCACTTACCCTCCACTAGGGACCGTGATCATGCTATTACATTACGATTCAGAGTTGCTCCAGTTAGCGTAGAAGACCCTACCGCTACCCACACTTCCAAAAAAATGAAATTGAGAGGTTGGTAAGAGAAATGTTAGCAAGTAGGGTTTATTAGACACAAAGACCGGCCGGTGTTGTTGGTTAAGAAGAAGGATGGGGCTGGAGATTTTGCGTGGATTATCGGGCTTGAATAAAGTTACGATGCCCGGATGTGTTTCCAATACCGATTATAGATGAGTTGTTAGATGAACTCTATGGGGCCACAATGTTCTCCAAGATAGACTTAAGATCGGGTTACCATCAGATTCGTGTGAAGCTGGAGGATGTTAAAAAGACCGTATTTCGGACTCAATGAAGGCCACTCTGAATTTTTAGTCATGCCATTTCGCTTCGACTAATGCAACCGCGACAACGTTCGATCGCTAATGAATGATATTTTCGCAGACCATCTCAGAAAATTCGTCCTGGTTTTCTTTGATGACATCCTTATATATAGTCGAACCGAGGGTGAACATAAGGATCACTTGAGAACTGTGATGCAGATCCTAGTAGACAATCAGCTTTATGCTAATAAAAAGAAATGTTTGTTTGGCCATAGAGAGCTGGAATATCTAAGTCATATTATATCCGATAAAGCGCGCCGCCGATGAATTAAAAGTGACGGCTATGAAGGAATGGCCTAGGCACCCCTTAAGGAGTTGAGAGGATTTTTAGGGCTAATCGGTTATTATCGAAAATTTGTAGAAGCATATGGAAATATAGCATGGCCATTGACCCAACAATTAAAAAAAGACAGACTTTTGATGGAATGAAGAAGTCGAAGGTGGCTTTTAGAAATTAAAGAGGCAATGACAACTGTTCTGGTGTTAGCTCTTCCTCACTTCTCCCAGCCTTTTATTATTGAGACCGACCTTACGGGTATGGGTTAGGAGTCGATGTCGCAAAGCTTGTGTCCCATTGCATATTTCGATCCAAGTACTTCCACTTGGTCCGTAGTAAGTCGATATATGAGAGGAATTGATGGCAATAGTAATGGCTGTACAAAATGGAAACATTATCTTTTGGGACGCCAATTCATGGTAAGGACTGATCAGCGTAGCCTTAAATTTCTACTGGATCAGTGACTAGTGAATACTGAATACCAGAAATGGTTGACCAAGCTATTGGGGTTTGATTTTGACATTGAATACAAGTGGGAATGGAAAAGCAAGGCAGTGATGCTCTATCAGCGTGTGGACGTAATAACTCATCCTTAATGGCTATCCTTATTTTAGGTACTTTGTCGCTTAATGAAGTGAGGAAAGCGGTGGAACTGGATGACGAATTGGGCAAAATTGTGAATAGCAATCGTGGTTGATCCATTGGCCCTTTGGGTTATTGTGTACTCAAAGGCACATTATTGTACAAAGACAGAGCGGTATTACTAATGAATCTCCATTTGTTTCATTAGCGTTGCAAGAAGGACACAATAGTAAGATTGGTGGACACGGGGCTTCCTTAAAACCTACAAGAGGATAGCTGAGACCTTCTTTTGGACAGGAATGAAACGCGATATCCAGGCTTATGTGGCTGCTTGTGCAATCTGCCAGCAACACAAATATTCCACGTTGGCACCAGCATGGCTGTTGCAGCCATTACCCGTTTCCGACAAGGTTTGGGAAGACATCTCCATGGATTTTATAGAGGGGTTACCAAAATTAGAAGGATTTGATTCGATATTGGTGGTAGTTGATCGTTTGAGCAAGTATGTACATTTCATTGGGTTGAAGCACCCATTTACTGACCAAATTTCATCAAGAGTCGCCATTTTTATGAAAGAGGTGGTTAGGTTCAGCGGGTTCCTCGTTCGATTGTGTTTGACCGGGATAAGGTTTTCTTGAATAAATTTTGGAGTGAGTTGTTCCGTTTGCGCGTACTACATTGAGCATAGCTCGCTTATCACCTCAATCAGATGGACAAACGGAGGTCTTTAATAGGTGTGTTGAGACATATTCTGTTGCTTTATTTCGCTTAAACCAAAGAGATGGCATCGCTTTCTTCATTGGGTTGAATTTTTTGTAACACATCATTCCACGCGTCCGCATGATTCACTCCTTTTCGCATTGTATATGGTGGGAACCTCCCCGTTGCTTCGATTTGACAGAGGTTCCACGTTTGTCTCGCCTCTAGAACAACAAATCTTGGAAAGGGACAACATCTTGGAGGAATTAAAAATTCATTTACATCGAGCCCGATGACGAATGATGTTGGCGACCAACAAACATAGAAGAGAAGTGCACTATCTTTGTGGAGATTTGGTTTATGTGAAGATGAGACCTTATCATCGTAAATCTTTGGTTCGAAGAAAGTTGAAAGGGTACCATGTTTCATGGAAAACCTACTTCTAGACATCTGTAACTCAATTTAATGTCTGAAACAGACTTATGATTTTGTTTCGCATGCTGAAACCATATTCAGATCTATGAAACTCAAACACATGTATGACCTTCATATTAGACATTTGAGCTGCGTTATTATACCTTTGGAGTTATGCTTGGTCTTCCATCTAATCATGTATAAAACTAGTATACCGCTTTTCTTCTTTGCGGTGGAATTCGACCGTAGAGGATTTTAATGAATTGAGGAGTTGAGAAGAATGAGAGAGAGAGAGTTTTGTTTGAGGGAGTTTGATTTTGATGAATATGGAGAAATGGAGGAAGAGAGAGAGAGAGAGAGAGTTTTGTTTGAGGGAGTTTGATTTTGATGAATATGGAGAAGAATATGGAGAAATGGAGGAATTGCTTGTTGATATGAGTTTTGGTTTGAGAGGATCCTTCATCGTAGTGTGATGGACAAAGAAGTACTATTTAAAGAAGTACTATTTTTGAAGCGGAGTAAACCTCCTACGGTCGGTGATTACTCTTGAAATGTAGGAGGGTTTTTGAAGTGAAAGTACCACATGAGGTTTTTAAAGTGAATCATTCACTTATAGATTGTCTTATCAATACGTGTGAGCTCTACTTTTTGTCTTCCAAAATTGAATGTTTCGAATGTTGTGTTTTCTTTCAGACTTTTGAACTCTAATGGACGTATAATAGCTTCATTTCTTCAATACTCGCCATAGGGATAGATGTCTGGTCTCACTGTATATGTCTGCTTCTTTGGTTTTGCATTGTTAACTTCTTCAGACACTATCTCGAAGCATCCACAGTGATTAGCGTGGATGTATCATGTATGTTGCCCTATAATAATAACACTTGCTTCTAGTCTTCAATCCATTAGCTTTGTGCTGGACGTTTATTTCAATGTTACAGATGTTGATTTCAGTTTCACCCGTGTGTTTTCACAATTCTTATACAGTAATTATTATGCAAATTTCAAGTAATTGTTCAAAGTGCCCATTTCCAAAGTAAATGAAGTAGGGTTGTAGATGATTTGTGCCAATCATGGACTAGTGCACAATCAAATATGCAGACTGAATATAATGGCTTGTATCCATAAAATGATATACACATGGCAAGTTTTTGTGTGTGTGTGTGTGTGTGATTTGAACAATATATTGTTCATTATAGTATATAATGTGGGATTTGTGGTATAATTTTCCTTCTCATGTGTTGTTATTTTAATATGTAGAAATTTGGGGTATGTGGACTGCTGTCAATTCACATTTCTTTTCTTGTTCTACAGGTTCTTCTAAGCTATGGTATGTACACAAATTTGGAGCTTCTTGAACACTACGGGTTTCTTCTGCACAAGAATTCAAATGACAAGGCTTTTATTCCTTTAGAACCAGACATGTATTCCCTTTGTTCATGGTCGAAAGAATCACTATACATTCACCAAGACGGGCAGCCATCTTTTGCCCTACTCGCTACTATCCGGTTGTGGGTGACCCCTGTAACTAACCGAAGATCAGTTGGACACATTGCATATTCAGGCCATCAAATTTCAGCAGAAAATGAGGTCACTGTATTGGAATGGATAGTGAAGAACTGTCTATCATTGCTTAGGAATTGTTCGACCTCACTCGAAGAAGACGAGTCGTTGCTTGTCACCATCGACAAAATTCAAGATTATAAGCGTGTCGATGGATTTCGGGGACGTTCTCGGGCATGTAATAGTGAGCTTAGTGCTTTCTTAGAGATGAATGGTAGAAAACTATGTGGCCAAGTACAGATGTGTAAAAATACAAGGTCAATTCATAGATGGAAGTTAGCAGTTGAGTGGAGACTAAGTTACAAGAGAATTCTACGTGAGTGTATATGTCATTGTAATAAGAGATTAGAGGATCTATATTCCTAACATCAATCATTCATAAGAACCAAAAAAAATTCTGATTTGATGAAGGATTCTCAGTATATATAAAGAGATTCAAATGTTTATTCACAGTTACGTGCCATATTTTAATAGACTTCAAACCAAACATATATAAAGAATATTTAACTTGTACTATCAACTTCAAAAGATTTGGCATTTATCTTTTCTCATTTATGGAGTCTCTCCAATTCTTAAATGCATAATCACTAGTACACAAAATCTGATCTTGAAAACTGAGGAAACAGAACGTGAAAAGACGAAGAACTCGTACATAATTCTTTGATTCACGAAGAATACTAAAAAAGATTGATGATTTTTTGAGGGAACTCTGTTTTCGTCTGTAATAAAAGACCCGCGAGTGCCTGAATTCATCTGTCAAAAAGTAGGAGTTTATTGCCACTCGTGACTCGTCAGTGGCTGCAATTCTCGGCCAGTACAATACCATGTCTAAGCCCTGCTCTTACGCTCCATTTTCAAATTTTCATGTCTACGGCATTGAAAATTAATTTGGTTTCTTCATATTTTTTATGTTGAATTATAAGAGCGAAATTAGTTAAATTGACACTAAATAAAATTTTAATTAAATTGACGTCTAAAACAGAAACGAAATCAGATTATTATCATTTGTAGTTTACTATTTTAAACTTGTTGTTTAACAATTTTTCATTTTGAAATGTCTTGCCAAGTTTGTCATTAAAATTTTGAAATAGTAGAAGAAGTTATTCTGACGAGTGAAGAATATAGCTAAAAAATAAGTTGAAAAATGTGACGTCAAAATGAGAATTAAAAGATAATAAATAAAACTATTAAATTCGCTTTTAGTAGACATCTTTGGCCCGATACTAAAAAATCTACTCCGATGAATGAAGAACATGGGTTGTGAATTTTCCAATTCATACTTCAACACGATACTAAAAATTTACTCCGATGAGTGAAGAACATAACTCGAAAATAAGTCGAAAAATGGGACATCCGAATGAGATAAAAAATAAGATTATTAACTCTATTTTTATTGACTCGTTATTTTGAATTTGTCGTTGAATGATTTTTCAATAAAAAAAATACGTTGCGAAAAAACTATCTACTAACAAAAAATTCTTAACTCCGTCATTGAACTATAATATGTTTATTCATTATGATTGTTTTTTTTATATATAAGAAATTGGCTTCATATGATATGAAAATCTTACATAATTACCAAAATTTAAATGATTTATTTGTTAGTGAAACAAGTTAAGTTAAAGATATAGATTTGGATTTCATATATAACGTTTGTTTTTGTTAGCTCCCAATAATTTTAATGTTATATTTGTGCTTTATTATAACTAAAATGCATTAGTAAATTTGTCCTTATGTTGTAATTTATTAAGAATTGAATATGCAATTCCCAATACTCACTGTCATGAGAAATTTGTATTGTTCACACCCTAAACTTGTAAGGAAATATATTCTAAACAATTAATTTCTATAAACAAAAATTTCATTTTAAAATACATTTATAGTATATTTGGAAGAGTTTTTTTGAAATCTAAAAGTATTTCTTAAAGAATAAAAGTGCTTTTGATTATTTTTATTGTTGTTTGGATAAAGTCAACAAGTACTTTTTTACTAAAAAAAAAAACTTTAAAAATTGTTTTATAGAAGTCCAAATTTTAAGATTCTCTAAAAAGTTCTAAATGAGTTTTTACGGGAAATTGTAATGAACATTTAATAAACTTAAAAATTAACAAAATTACCATTAATACATAAAAAAAATATTAATTTATTTACTATATTAATTACTTATATCAAATTGCCACTTCATATATTTATATAAAGTGGAAAAAAATATTGACGTGTTAAATAATATAATACAAATTATATATAATATGTTTGATTAAATAATTAATTATTGTTTAATCAAATATACTAAAATAATCATGTTATTATAATTAAATTAATATATTAAGTTTAATAGTTATTATAGGATATAAAAATATATAATTTCTTTTAAAAATAATAATATGAGTTATACAATAATTAATTATTGTTTAGTCAAATATAATAAAATAATCGTGTTATTATAATTAAATTAATATATTAATTTTAATAATTATTATAGAATATAAATTTTTTTATTTATTTTAAAACAAATAATATGAAATATATAATAATTAATTACTGTTTAATCAAATAAATATAAAATTTATACAAAAGTACTTTTATAGTTATGCAACAAAACACTCAATTTAATATTCATAACACTTTTTGAATTCATATCCAAACAGTCAATAGTTTTTTAACAAAAGTTCTACTACTAAAAAGTTCTATCGCTAAAAGTTGTATTCACAACAATGTATTCTAAATGGATTTCTTAAATAAAATGATAATGTTAAAAACATAAATTTATTTTACGATTGGATTTATTTAGTAATATGTGCTATCTTATTAGATGTTTGTAAATAGTGATGGTGAAAGTGTACTACTTACTTCGTATGACTTTAAAATTTAATAATAAGAAAAGATAAGGGAAAGAGAAATGAAATATTTCTTATAATATTGTTCAAAGAGTGTCTCGAAAAAATTAGAAACTAGGGTATGAATTATCTCAAACCCATCTTAGTTTAATTATTTTCTTAAAAAAATAGTGTACAATATAGATAACAGTGCTGAATTTAACTAGAAATTTGGTGGAGTGTATAGTTTTGTCTCTAGACTAAAGAATTGCATCAATTATAGAAAGTCA
Source organism: Forsythia suspensa (assembly GCA_023638005.1). NCBI lineage: Eukaryota > Viridiplantae > Streptophyta > Magnoliopsida > Lamiales > Oleaceae > Forsythia > Forsythia suspensa. The sequence goes on from CM042672.1 coordinate 12,973,144, forward strand.
AATTAGAGTCCAATAACCAGAACATTGCACATGTCTGGTCAATAAAATGTTAGGCAAACTCCTTTTTTTATTTGTTTAGATCAAGGAAAAAATATAAAAGTACGAATTTGAGTTATAAGAATTTTCAGAATGTAAAAGTAAAAAAAATAGAAATAAAAAATCAGAGAAACAAGAACAAAAGAGGCTACATGACACGTTGTTCTTTAAATTCATATTAGAGATGACAATGTGGCAAGTTCTAGGGTGGTCAACCCTACTCTGTTCTTAGACTCGTCAATTTGCAGGGTAGAGCGATGATGTGTCTACTCTGGTTTATTTTATTTTTATTTTTTATTGTAAATTAAAGCAAAAAATATTTATTTGGTTTAGAAAATAAGAATTTGTTTAATTTATATATTATTAGTAGCAAAAGAAACAAAAAAAAAATGTAAAATTGGTTTGTGTAGTGGTTAATTTTTGTAATTTGACATATTACACTCGAATTCGAATTTCATGCTCAGTAATTTGGACTTTGATTTTAGTTATCTGAAAAGAAAAAAAATTTATTATTAAAGGGTGGGTACTCGATTAATCGGGTTGGACATTCCAAGACGGGAGTATATTTGGTCGAATTAGTATTGTTTTGTCATAGGAATGATTGTATCGAGTTTTGATTAAAGAGTTCTACTTTGGTGATGGCTGTTTTTTTTCAACAAAAATAAGATGAAAGGAATATTCCATGAATGTGGCCTAACAATTTTTGACCTTCCAAAATAGTAGTTGATATATAGCCAATGATGTACATAGCTATGAAAATCCAAGTTAGCAAATTTGAAATTCAAATCTTCCTTTAAATAGAGAAAATGATTCGATTCAATTAAAACCTTATGATTTTAAGGATTTGATTGGACCTAGGGATTTCATTCTCTTAGTTTTTGTTTATTTTATCGTGCCGAAAAAATATTTGATCGAATCTATTTTTTATTTTAAAAAAAACAAAAATTCGTACATTTTATATAAGATAACTATGGGTCTATCTACCTACAATTTCTATCAACTACAACCAGATACGTGCAAGTATTTCATAAATTTTTTATCATCTAAATTAATTAATCAATATTATAATTAATACAATATAATATACATAAAACCATGGGAGAAGATAGGATTGGGATCGGGTTGTAGTTCTGTTCCGCTTTCGAAAAAATTAATTTTTAAAGTGTAATTTTTTTTTTAATTAAGTGTAATATCTCTTTATATAATCTTGGCTCCATACCTCCATAAAACATAATAGTTTCACAAGAAAAATTCTCAAATTCATACAATTTAAAGAGATGTCGAATATGTTTGATAAATATTTTTGTAGATTAGGTCATACAGAATATATGGATACAAAATATGTAAAAGTTGTTGGTCCTACGAAATATGTTGATAAAAATGATGTTTAACAAACTTATAAATACTTATAAACACTGACAAATATGGTGATTGGTAAGCAAACCTTACACGCGAGCTTAGATACAAGATGAAAAGAAATATACCGAATAGACACTTTTGTATTTAAAAATAATAAAATATTTCGAATTAAGTTAAAAATTTCAGCACTTTCTAGTTTCTTGAAATTAGTGGTGGCGATTGGTTAGAAGTGAAAGGTTGATGATAAACTTTAGAATTTCATTTGCATATATAAGGCCCCATCACCAAGAAAAAGGAAAATTATCCATTTAAAGCACCGAAAGTAAAAAATAATTATTATAAAAAAAAAAACAATAATTTTAATTGCAAATGATGCAAGGCATGAGCTAATATAGACATATCCAAAAGCATTAAATCAAAAACTATTGAAAAATGGATAGTGAATAAATTTTTTGATTTTATTTTGTTAAATTTAATATTATTTTAATATATTTAAAAGTAAAAAAGAAAAAGAAAATAAATGTATCCTTGTTGTTATGTAGCAGTAGCACGTTTTGTGATTCTTGTTTCGTCAACAATAATGTAGAAAGTGCATGAAAAAAGCCAAAGAAATGGAAGAGTGCTACGTGGCACTTGGAGATATCTCAAAAGCATGCAAACCAAACACGTGGACATTGACAAATTGTTCTAATTGGAGCTTCTAGGTAAACCCGACAACACAATACTCGAATTACTTATAAATTGATTAAATATTATTTTATCTGCACAAATTGACAACATTCGAATTATTTAACTTCGGGTAAATTGTAGTTAGTATTCTCAATTTTTATTTTATTTGCACTTATATCTTCAGTATTAAATCTTGGCATCTATCACCCAAATATTTTATATAATTAGCAGCCAATGCTCTTTGACTGCTAATCACATAAAAAGTTGGGGTGATAATTGTCAATAATTAAATACTGAAGATTCAAGTGCAAATGACATCAAAAATTAAGGATACTAGTTGCAATTTATCCTTTAACTTCAATTAAACTACTCTGTTTGTGTGACACCAGAACACTCCACGATGGCACTCACCAAAATTTCACTATCAACTGCAACTAGGTCACTCGACTTCAATCTAGAGCAATTGTGTCACTTAACTTTAATTTATCAGTAATAAAAGCACTCTATTTATGTCTTGTCAAAAGACGTAACAGATTTGATGATGTGTCAGTTAAAATTAACGAATTTCTCATGTCTATATTCTAATTATTAAATTATGATACGTTTGGTTTGTCTCAAATATCAATTTTGATTTTTTTTTTCAAACACATTAAATCTAAAATTCCATTCGTAAAATTTATTCGATCGTTGGAAAGAAAAGGAGAAAAATGATTTAAGATTTCTTCAATATCTACAATAAACTCAGCTGGAGATGCGATCCATTGTAATGCTGATTTCAAGTAGGGTAAATAGCATTAAAAGTTTCGAACTTTTGAATTTTGTGACGATACAATTCCAAACTTTTGATGTTTAGCAACTAGGACCTTTTAAACTTTTGTGCAAACAAAATGTCAATTTGACCGTTAAATGACTATTTTTTAATTCAAATGATAGTTTTACCATTACTTTAATTTAGTGCAAATACAATTGAGAGTCTATAACTTTTAAACTTTGTGACAATAAAGTCTCAAAACTTTGATTTCTAGCACCCGAGATTCCAAACATTTTAAAAGTCCACTATTAAGTATGGATTTCAAAAATACTCGCCGGCTCCGACCGCCCCATCCCACTTATTCGAGTAATAGGGACATGTTCGAGTCAGAAAATTCCGCCCTTGGGGGTTTCAGGTGGGTGCAGGGCGACCCCTACTGTCCCTCAAATTTTATTTTTATTTTGAAAAAATCATAAAATATAATACAAATTACAAATTTCATTAAAAATATGTTGGAGTTATAAACTATAAATCTTAACCATTATATAACAATATCAATCTTGTATTATTTTTTTTTGCTACAAATATTTAAAATTTTTTTTTTTAATTTTTTTTTTTAGTTTACAAAAAATATATATATTATTTGTGGCGGTTGGTGGGTCAAAGGGCTACCTTTCTTGCAAATTCGCAGGTCCAGGTCCACCCCATTGCCATCTCTACTCCTAAGGTCATTTTTTATGAAAAATGTCAATTTGACTGTTAAAAGGTCAAAATTGAGTAAAATAATTAGTGTACTCATATTTAATTTTGAATTAAATAAAAAAAAAAGCAAATGAAGAAATAAAAGTAAAAAAAAAAAAAACCATCTTCCTCAATTCCAAATGACCAACCCCAACTCCAACTCGGAAGCAATATGTTATGATAGTTGGTTTGTATTTCTAAATTGCTGATGAAATTACTGGTTTGAATTAGTGGGGTAATGATTTCATATTTCATATTTATTTTCTTTTTAACAGTCAAATTGATGTTTTACATCACAAAAAGACCCCATGCACAGACGTTTGAATGATTTGAGATCACAAGTGCTAAAAATCAAATATTTGGGACCTCGTTATCACAAAGTTTAAAGGTTAACGACTCCTAGTACTATTTGTCATAATTTAAATAAAGGGTAGAACTATAATTTTAATAAAAATTTGACCATTTAACGGTCAACTGACGTTTTCCGTCATAAAATAACATCTAGTGCAGAGAAAGGTATGGGATCCCGGGTGCTAGAAATCAAATGTTTGGAATTTTATCATCACAAAGTTCAAAGGTTCATGACCTCTAATACTATTTATCGATTCAAATAGTTTCTTCCTTTTTCTCCCAATTGAAATTGACATCTGAAAAATGCAAAAATTATTCAAACATTTTTATAAATTGATGTTTGAGATAAAGGTATAAGATTATTGAGATGAAGACATGGGAAATTCGTTAATTTTAACCAAGATGAAATCAAAAATGATTTGAAATCTTTATCGGACGCCAAAACTCTGCGCTATGTTGAGATGATGAAAGTTCGAAGGACTGTAGCGATGAAGATGAATTTGGCGTGAAATTTTATTCCACATTTATCGATTCAAATAGTTTCTTCCTTTAGAGTTTTTTCTCCCAATTGAGAATTGTTTTTTTGAGTATAGTATCGGGGTTTTTTTTTTATGCAAAAAATGTAAAAATTATTCAAACATTTTTATAAATTGATGTTTGAGATAAAGTTGACGTGTCAATTTGATTATTGAGATGAAGACATGGGAAATTCGTTAATTTTAACCAAGATGACATCAAATCGATTACGTCGTCAAACGATGCCTAAATAGAGTGTTTTGCTTTCTGTTAAATTAAAGTTAAACAATTTGATTACTCTAATATGTTCAATGACCTAATTATAATTGCGGAAAAAGTTGAGTGGCTATTCAAACAATTAATCTATATCATATTTTTTTTGTTATCATTATATGTCATATATCATCTTTGTTGGAAACTACATTTTGTATTATGTAGGAGGTTAAACAATGCATACAATAAAATAACTTGATTTAGTGACAATGATATAAATAATTCTCGAGGAGCCAAAATTCAATGCCCTTTTGTATTTTTAAATTGTCTGAACACCATAATGGTCATTTGCCACGGAACACGCTTTTGACCACAAAGAGACACGAGTCTAATTGTCCGTTGTCTACACACACACCACTAGTCTTTGCTAGGCACTTCAAAAAATGGGCAGGACCACAAATCCCTTCAACCAATCAACAAACGACGCGTTTACAATCTCACCAGGCTTTGCACTTTATTTTGATAACGTTATCGTCCACTGATTGGACAGATTATTACACGTGTCAATAGGTATATCCTTGGCTTTGCTAATTTCTCAATTAATTACGTTTTGTCACATTTACCACAATTTTATTTGATGCTGGTTCGGTTTGAAACGTGGTTGTGGATCGAAAAAGTATAAATAAATTATAAAAAAGTAAATAAGGAATGTTTAGCACATATTTTGATGAGAATAAATTATAAAAAATTAAATAAAATAAGTTTCACTCTCGCTCTCGTCCTACTCTTGTCTCACTCTCGCATAGATCTCGTCTAGATTCGAAAAGTTTGAATATCGATCTTACGTTTAATCACGCTTTATACTTTTTAAAATATTGTTAAAGATATATTGAACAAGTAGTTAAAATATTAATTTTAAAAAACTTTTCAACTATATTTACCACGGTCAAAAATGTTATAGATCGATTTTCGTGTTTGACGTTTTTAGCTTTTGTTCAATTACGTGAAATTCTCGAAACTAATAATACAAAATAAAAAGATAAAAAATGAGAGATCGACACGTGTCAAAAATTAAAATTACGTGAGTATAAAAGACACTATTTATGTATTCAAAACTACGTTATCGATGCCCGCCCGGGCATAGCTAAACTGGTGGAACAATCAATATAAGCACTTTGCTTGGTAGTGAGGTGGGAGTTCGAATCTTGGTGGGAGGCTGGATTTTATTCGGTATGGGCAATCACTTTGGAGGCCATTCCTCATGTGCAAGAAAAGTGTGCGGTCGGATGAGAAGAGAGCGAGGCCATGGGTTGAACCCGAGATTTACTCTTGGGGTTACAGGGACAAGGTCTTGGGGATCCAGGGATATAGTCTGGTGTAGGATCACCTGGATATCAAAAAAAAAAAAAAAAAAAAACTACGTTATCGACTAATAAAAATATGAAAATAAAGTACATTAATGCTTGGACCTAAATTTACGAAAAAAGTGATTACTTGATATAAATGTTATTCAACTCGTGTGGGTTTTAGTTTATTCTTACGACAGTTGACAAATCAATAAAGTGTTCAATTTGCAAGTGGTAACATAGGTGGACCTTGGTGCTTCATTCAAAGACGTTATAATTAAGTGGTTTAAATTGGTTATAAATTACGAATAATCTTGGGCCATATATTTTTTTCTCTATTTTTCATCTACTATTTTGATTTTTTTAAGGTACAATTAAGTTCTAATCATTTGTTGCTTCGATTTAGATTGAAGATGAACAAAGAGAAGAAATATTTAAGTGGTAGTTAAACACGTTCGTGTTAACATGATCACGTAATTTTAATAGAATATATTAGAAGAGTAATATATAAAAATTAACACATAATTTATTTATTTACACATATACTGAATTGTGCGGTTTCTTGGTAACGTAGATTTAAAAAACTAGATTAAAATAAAAGAAATTGCCACCGTACTTTATTTATATTGCATTTGAATAACAAATTAAGAAAATATAAATAAAAAGAAGGCATCTTTAACCGTCACATTATTATCTTATTTGTTATTCTTAGAAAAAGTTTAACATGTTAAGCATTTAAGAAACGTACATTGCTACATAGTTTACTTACTTTGGAAACAAGTGAAATTTGTATTAATCAAACATTATTTTTAGAATAATACTATTCGCGATCGATTCACTATCGATAAAGTATCATCATGCGTGGCGTTCTTTCGATTAGATGAATTATTTACTCTAATTGAGTAATGTATGATAATCATTAATTATGAATAATTCATCAAATTGAGTAATCTGCGTAGTATTTACTATCGAAGATGGTTATGAATATGAATATCTCTTTTTTTAATTTCGATTATCACATTAAATTAAAAATTTAAGCAGATTATGAATATTGTTAGAATACATTGGAATCTGCCGAAAATAGATACCCGGATTATACAAATAAATCAAGCTTTGTCACTGACTCACTGGCAATGGTGGGACCATTTTGTGGAAGTATACCAATTCTCAGACATTATTGAACACAACACAATTTTTGCACTATAGAAATCCCCGAAAAATACTGCGAATGTGAATCACTCAATTCCAATGAGAAGATGAGAACAAGAAATACGTTACTCATATAAAAAGACTGTGAAACCCAAAAGCAAAAATAAGTGAAAAATATTAAGCAGGAAGAAAAAATAATCAACAGTAAGAGAACAGGGGAGGGGGGCTTTGAAGAATTTCTTGAAGGTTAGAGCAGAGATTGGCCATTGTTAGTTTCTTTAGGCTTCTCTGATTGGTTAAAATCAATAAGAAGGTTGGTTTCTTTCTTTCTTTATTATTGATTATAATTGTTTTCTTTTTCTATTTTCTCCCAAGAAGTTGCTTTCCATTTCTATGGCTATTATTATTATTTTTTAATATGAAATTTGGGCCATGCTATTTCAAGATAACTTTTGAGTGTATGAACAGCGGAAAAGTGGGTTATTATAATGAAGTTGACTATATTTAGAAAATGCCCATTATCCTTTTGAGTGTGATGAATCATAATCCAGAACTTAATTTTAATTTGCTACAATTCTGGAACAGTTTCTTGGTTTTTTGAATGGGATTTGAAGTGGTTACCAGTGTCTTTTCAGTGTTTAATTAGTTTGTTCATTTTGCAGAAATTCCATTAAGGCTGTTCAAGATCTCAAGACCTCTGTTTGAGTAGGAGAAGTTGTTTTGATTTTTTTTTTGGGTGGGATTTTTTAATTATTTTCCCTCGAAAGTAAAGTGGATTGTGCAAAGTAGATAGACTTCAGTGCTAATTTTTTAATAAAGTCAAGTAAGGAAGATAACAGAAAGGAGGACAAAATCTTAGAATTTTTTAGACCACTAAAAGTTCAGTTTCAGTATGTCTGTTGCTTTGCTTTGGGTTGTTTCTCCAACTACTGAGGTTTCCGGTGGCACCGGATTCTTGGAGTCCGTGCGGGACGGTAACCGGAATATAGATTCATCCCGGTCCATTTCTCGGGGTAGGAACTTGATTTGCAATGGCAGACTCCGGAAAGGCAGAAAATATAGCCGGAATTTAAGTTATCCTAATGCGGATTCAAGGTATTCCTGCTTGGGTGAGTCGAATTCAGGGAATGGAAGAAATCTTTCTGTCATATCAAGTATGGTAGCTAGCCCGGCTGGAGAAATGACACTATCCTCTGAACAGAAGGTTTATGATGTGGTTTTGAAACAAGCAGCCTTGGTTAAGAGGCAGTTGAGATCCAATGACAATTTGGAAGTAAAGCCGGATATTGTTCTTCCGGGTTCTCTAAGCTTGTTGAACGAAGCATACGATCGTTGTGGTGAAGTATGTGCCGAGTACGCCAAGACGTTTTACTTGGGTTAGCCTTCTTAATCTATGTTTCTTTAGTTGACAAGAATTTAGTCGAGGTACTTCTAGGGGGTTTTAAGCTACAATATGTAATGAACAAAAGAAATCCTAATCTCTTTTTGTTTCTTTCCAGGCACTTTGTTGATGACTCCCGAGAGGCGAAGAGCTATTTGGGCTATCTATGGTGAGTGTCCATGGCTAGTAGCATAAAGCATAACTTTTAATTTGAAAGCATATATGTAGTCTGGTTTTAATTTGCATATTCTATCTAGTTTCAAATTTACTGTGGTTTTGGGTGAAGGCTGGTAATCAGCTAAATTGTCCCCATTTCCACAAGAAGAAAATGTTCACACATTATCGGTAGAAAAGTTAACTATACATTTTACTAAACACAAATGGTATAATTATGGAAAGAAATTGTTGGTGCAAATGTGGACTATATGATGTTCTTATGTGCCAAACTGAAAAATACAGATATTAAATTAGATTGCCAATGATTCTGCATTAAAGTGGAAGGTTGGTTTCCACTCACACTGAGATCTGAATCTATTTAAAATATGAATACATTGTTCATTATCTTGGGAAGATGTTATCAAATCTTTTTGGCCGATGTGTTTGATTTCTTCTGTTCATATGATATCGAGGGCTGAAATTTGTACTTCCGAATTAGATTGTGTATTGACATTCCTAATTATTTCAAAGTGGATGGGAATACAATCCTAAGTCATGTCAAATGTGGTCGAAGTGATGTAAGTAAAACTGTTATTCTTCTTGCAACAGTCATAATTGAGTCATAACATGTACTAACATTCGTCTGCTTGTGATTTGCAATTATTTTGTCACTTTAATCTTTAATCTCTTCTTTAAATTTTGGAATAAAGTTTGCTAGAATCAGCCTATTCATGACCACGAGTGATTGGATTCAGTTCATGGAGGAAGTGTTCCTCTCACATACTTGTATTTTTTCCATTTAAACAGTGTGGTGTAGGAGAACAGACGAGCTTGTTGATGGGCCAAATGCATCACATATGACACCTGAAGCATTGGATCGTTGGGAGGCAAGGCTGGAAGATGTTTTCCGAGGGCGTCCTTTCGACATGCTCGATGCTGCTTTATCAGATACAGTTTCCAAATTTCCTGTCGACATTCAGGTTAGAATATGATGCTCTCCCGTTGTTTGAAAACAATGTGGTTTCATCTCAGTAATTTCTGCTCATGTGAAGCTTATTGCAGTCTTTTGGCAAATCATTGAGAACCAACTGACGCCAGTCACTTTCATTAAAATGTTGCCAGTAACCATACACCGACAGAAGAGATTTTTGCTTTTTTCCCTTAATTGCACTGTTCTAAAAAGCTCGCATAGTGGCGCCAAGGCTCCACCTAGGTGTGAAGCTCGATCTCCACGTCTAGTCACGCCTCAAGTCTCACATCGCCCTTGTCTCGCCATCGGCCTAGGCCCCGAAAAACTTGAAGCTCGGCTTCCAAGCTTAGCCACGATTTATTACAACAGTGCTTAACAGTGTCTATTCCTGTGTTATCTACCTTACCCAACAAACATTCAATTTGGCTGACTCTTTTTTGAGCATCAAGTCTTTTTACAACCATTTTGCTATCTATGATTCTAACTCTTTATTCTCATTCCTTGTCACTCTTTCCAGCCATTCAGAGATATGATTGAAGGAATGCGGATGGACCTCTGGAAATCGAGATACAAAAACTTTGACGAGCTGTATCTGTACTGTTATTATGTAGCTGGTACCGTCGGATTAATGAGTGTTCCAATAATGGGCATTGCACCCGAATCCCGGGCAACTACTGAGAGTGTTTATAATGCTGCTTTGGCATTGGGGATTGCAAATCAGCTGACGAATATACTCAGGGATGTTGGAGAAGAGTAAGAATATAGCTGTATTTCAAATATTATTAGCATTTTTAAAATGTCAAAATTTAATAAGATAATGAGTCTGCTGAGAGACGATCCTTTACAATTTCCTTTTCTAGCTAGATTTACATAATGGCTTTCACTAGTGTCTGCTGAGAGAGGGGCATATTGAATAAGATGATGAGTCTTCTCAATTACTTGCCCAATTGCTTAGTATTCTGTGTGAATTGACGAGTTCTGATGCCAATTTCATGGTATTAATGAGTGAACTGACAAACTAAAATGTTGTTTGAGAGTTTCGTGCTTTTATGTTTTCATACGTGCTTCCCTATGTCACATACCAACTAGGCTCTCTTTTTGTGTAAGTAGCGTAATAATTAAAACCAATTTCGTTATATATTTGTTTTGCTACAGTGCAAGAAGAGGAAGGATCTACCTGCCGCAGGATGAATTGGCACACGCAGGGCTTTCGGACGATGACATTTTTTCTGCTAAAGTAACTGATAAATGGAGAAATTTTATGAAAAAGCAAATAGCGAGGGCAAGAAAGTTCTTTGACGATGCAGAGAAAGGTGTCACAGAGCTCAGCTCAGCTAGCAGATGGCCGGTAAGCGGTTATCAACTTTAGTTACTTTAGACATATGAAGTACATAAAGCTCTTTTTAGGAGGATAAAAGCAGATATAAATAAATATACAGTAATCAAGTTCCGAATAATTTCATTTCCTCTATAAAAAAATCGACCACCTGAAAGGATTTAGATATTGATAAGTTAAGTTCGTACATGTTTATGACATGGTAAAACATCAATTCAATTTTATGATGCATACTGTATAATTTTGTTTTCCATTTGAAGAATTGACTATCATTAATGAGAATATACAAATTCATATATTTGACATTCTAAGCCTAAATGTAAATTTGCACAATGCACGGTAAGCACAAGATTCCTAAGTTGTTAACCGAATCCCAGCTCTTCGTCCCTTCCGTCTGCTTAATGGAGGATAATAGAAACAAAACCCAAGTTTTCAATTGTGAACATATCAGTTTACTGGCAGGTCATATTGATATTTTGTGATCAATGTTATAATATTTTTCTTCTTCATGTGAAAATCTGTAGTAGTCAGTGGATATATCTCTCACATTGAGGATGACCCAGTACTTGAAATCTGTGTGTTTTTGCTTGTTCTTGTTTGAGATTTCGTTTTACGTAAACTTGCTCTCCTAATTGAGATTATGGCTTAATATCTTGCACGTATATGGCTTTTGAACTCAGAAGGGAAAGAATTTCCAACTGCTTCACAAATGAATAAAAATCTCTCTTTCATATCAAGTTTCTAGTATGAATCCGTTCTCATTGAACGGTAGATGGGTGCAGCTTTTTCGACTATAATGACTAGTCTCGGTTGTTGCAGGTGTGGGCATCGCTGCTTTTATATCGCCAAATATTGGATGAAATCGAAGTGAATGACTACAATAATTTCACAAGGAGGGCTTACGTAAGCAAACCAAAGAAGATTATTGCTTTGCCTATTGCATATGCTAAATCTCTGGTTCCTCCATCAAGAACTTCGTCTCCTTTTGTCAAGGCATGAGTAAATATAGTACATATTGCTTCATAACTGCTGAATTATACAGTTGAAAAAGAAGGCAAACTTTTGTACATTAGACATTATTTCAATGTAGTGAATTCATTAAAAAGTGGTCCACATTGTTATCGTAGATTATTTCTGAAGTTTTAATGTTGTTTCATAGAGTAAGTCCATTCTCTCAAAACTTAACCTACTAAAAACTGAACTGGCAATGGCCCGTCCCCTCCTACCTCGCAGCCCTCCCTTGCGTCCTCTCTAGAAGGAGAAGTTTCCAATACGATCTGCAAGTGGAAACAGTTATCTTGAAGTGTGGGATCGAAGAAGAAAGAAAAAAGGTCGTTAATGAAAGACATTAATCTAACGGTGTCCGTTGCAACTGATTTTTAGTTGACGATATTCGTGCTCTAATTTAACAAGCACCTTCTCGCTCTACGAGCAGGTGACTTTTTTTTTTTTTTTTTACACGAGCTTCTTTTTCAAGATTTGTTCATCAAAATATATGGAGTTGGGATGAGGTAGGGTTGATTGTTCATATTGAAAAAGGATCTTAACAACGTTTGCTTCGGTTAATCCATTGCAACAATGCACTGCATCTGTGTGTACCCTTTTTTCGAAAATATTTATTCTATTTTATAATCTTTTAATAACTAGTATATCACTTATCGGTGGAATTCGATCGTAGAAAAATAAATGGAGATTGATAAGAGGAACAAAGTTAAGAAGGAAAGATTTGGAGAAAAATGGTGAATAGAGAGAATTAAGAAGGTGAGAATTGAGGAGATTGAAAAAAAAATTTGGAGAAAGTGAAGATAGACAAAAGTAATTTTTTTGGGCCAATAGAAGAGAAACTCCCTACGGTCGTTACAAGTCATGAAAAGTAAAGATTCAACGAGCGTTAGGGTGAGTGTAACACTAATTTTACCAAAGATTGCCATGTGAAGATAGTTGTCTGAACACAATTGAAGATGTTGTCTTGTGACAATCCACCAAATGGAGAAAAAAATGTTGCAAATAGATATAAGATGGATAACATTACTAGTGTATAGACGTTACTAGTGTATAGGGATGACACAAATTTTCAGTTTGGGAACAGTCAGTTCGATTTGGTCCAATTTCAAAAGAAAAATTAAAAATTAACTTTTAAAATCGAAAATTGGCTTTTTGAGTTTGGACAAAAGCAACTGATAACGTCACTTAATCGATAGCTCACACATGCTAACCCCCAGTTCCAACCCCCAACCCAACCCCCACACAGATATATATATATATATATATAGTAACATGACCTTTAGAGTTGTAAGAATAATTTTGTTTAGAGAATGGTGGTTAAAGTGTACGGTCCAGCCCATGCTGCTTGCCCTCAAAGGGTTTTAGCATGCCTTGTCGAGTTGGGTGTTGAGTTTGAACTTGTACCGATCGACCTCAAATCTGGAGAGCAAAAGAGTCCCAAGTTTTTGCTTCGACAGGTATTTCAAATAGTCGGAGTTCTTGACATTAATTAATAAATTGTACTCAAATCGTACATAATAAAAATCTTTTTCACGTGATATTATACAACTGTAATACATATAACCTTCAAATTTAGTATTTTTTTAACGATATACATAGATTTATTTGTACTATTTATATTTTGTTGTATGTATTGCAGCCGTTTGGACAAGTTCCTGCCATTGAGGATGGAGATTTCAAACTTTTTGGTAATGCCATGTTTAACTATTATGTACAACAGTACGAGTATTAGCGTCTTTGACTTTTAAGCTAACCCTAACATGCAACTCAAGTTATTTTTTATTTTTGTTACAGAATCTAGGGCAATCATCCGATACTATTCAGCAAAATACGCCCATAGCGGCGTCAACCTCCTGGGAGACACTTTGGAAGAAAGAGCACTAATCGATCAATGGCTGGAAGTAGAAGCTCAAAATTACAACCCTTTAGTATACAATATGGTGCTTCAACTGATGGTGCTGCCGCGAAGTGGGATCAGCACCGACATGGCAGTGATTCACGATTGCAAGACGAAGATTGAAAAAGTGTTGGACGTGTACGAGCAGAGACTGTCAAAGAGTAAATACCTAGCTGGAGATTCATTTACAATTGCTGATCTGAGTCACCTTCCAAATACGAGGTTTTTGATGAATGATGGTGGTTTGGGACATCTGGTGAAAGAGAGGAAGAATGTGTATTCTTGGTGGATAGATATTTCGAGTCGTCCTGCTTGGAAGAAAGTCATGGAGCTCAATAATTAATCTTGAGTCGGGCATAGGAGCATTCGGTAATGCTCCCAAGCAAGAGTTGAGCTAAGGGGTCTGGCCGGAAGTTAGATTTCATGCATGTATCATCATGTATGTAGTATACTGATGAAAAAGTCAGCTCCTTTTACCGTGGAATGATAATAATTTAAATAAAAATCTTGGAAAGTTAGAATAGAGGTTGTCAACTTACACGAATAAAAGTGATCCCAACCTTTTAATCATTCAAAAATTTAAGAATCAGAGCATTTGGCCAAGATCACTGTTGGTGCTCAGTTCATTTTAACAAAAGAACAAAGCCCCTGTGCAGTGCAAAGAAAGATGTTCATAAATCTGTAGATGCATTTATAGCCCTAAATACATCAATTTTCATGAGATACAATGCTCACGAAAACCAAAAGTTTTCAGAAGACATCACATTGGCAATATATTTCCTCAGCAACTAGTTTCGCCTGTGCCAGAGACTTCTATGCCAGCAAGGAAATCCAACTCAAGCACAAAATCAAGCAAACAAAACGAAACACGAGCAACAAATGACTGGAAGACGAAGACGTTTCTTCAGACACAATGGATAGTTCTCACAAAGAGAAATACTAAGAGAACACTATCCCATTTCCACAGTGAGTGCACAAATTTTTCATATTGCATTTGTTCATTTAAGAGATTCTCTGTAATGCATGATTAATTCAACAGAAAATTTAGTCCTGGAAGTGACCAATGAAACACCGTTTATGCATGTACATCTGCATGTAAGTGCAGACTGGGATGCATGGTTCGTGTGAGAGAGAGATGGGAGAGAGAGCGATGGATCTTACAGAGCTTTCTAAATTTAAGGTCAAACAACCATATTCTTGTACATATGATATACATTACACGGTCTCCCTATGACATTGTCATGATACACAACGAATGATGAGTCAGCACTTGAAATACAATTGCAACAGCAACGGGCAATTTACAAGGTTGGAGAACAAGCAGATCAACAAACCAGAGATGCTAAGAATGATACTTTGACACATTGCAAGACAGCAGCTCATGACCTGTAAGTTCTGGGCAACCTTCCCTTTGATGACATTGAAGATAACAAACCTGCTCAATATTGCAGCATAAAGCACATTAGATTTGATACTGACCATCAAAACTAGTTAATACATTTATAAAGCAAGGTGATCGCAAACATGGCATTGCAAAAAGAAAGAAGAAATAAGATGGGTATGCATAAAGGTGTCAAAACGGGCCAGTTTGCTCATGCCCATGATGGTCTGGCCCTTTAAAATCCTGGCCCATGCCTGGGCAATGGTTGGCATTGCAAAAGAAAGAAGAAAGAAGATGGGTATAAAGCAAGGTGATTGCAAACATGGCATTGCAAAAAGAAAGAAGAAACAAGATGGGTATACATAAAGGTGTCAAAACAGGCCAGTTTGCACATGCCCGTGGTGGTCTGGCCCTTTAAAATCCTGGCCCATGCCTGGGCAATGGTTGGCAGGGCCCATATGGACTGTTATAAAGAAACAAAAGAAGTCAAAAGTCACAGTAGAAAGCAACGGCTCTCTGCAATGTGATCTGATGAACCATGTATTTACCTCCTTCCATAACCCTGAGTCCATTCAAATCAAAGCTACAGCTATGGAAACTAATTGGATATCAATTACAACTGTATCAAAGCTCATAGAACCTGACCTTCCCATCTAAGAATACCACATCACATTTTGTGTGCTTTTATGACATTCAGCATATGCCATTCATTAACAATTTTTTATATTTGCGTAGGGATATATATACTTCAGGTTGTAACAAATTATCAAACATACAGTGAAAATGATAACGTCGAAATCGAAGAAATTATTAAATGCTATATAGATATATAATTACATGTATCTTCTACGAGGACTCTTCCATTGACTAGTGAGTGACCTCATCTAGCATAAGATACCTATCAACAGTGTCCCGTCATACAACTTTCCCATTAAATTCTAGCCACTCTTGCTTCTTACTTTTGGAACAGATTTTTTGTAATTGCATTATAAACAAGCAAAGATTTAGACGAGAGGAAAAAAATATTTGAAGGATCGTGTCAATGAAGAGAAAGTAATACTTAAGAACAGCACGATGCAGTTCGGGATCCTTCTGCTGGTCTGTCAACTAGAACCATTCCAGCTGGATTTTGAGTAGGTTGAGCCCTAGGTAGCCTCTTTGCTGCAAACAATGCAACAAAATCCAATGTAATTATAGAATAAAAATATGAATACTTTTCATAAACAAGCAAGCACGCCAAGAGAATTACATAAATGAATATCGAGTAATGAATGCTTCAGATTATACTAGATATGTAAATAAAAAGTATGAACCTAGATAATTTAGTCATTTGAGCTCATTCTACAGAGATTGGAAAGAAACTGGAGAAGAATGAAAAACATCTGAAAATTCCAAGCAACGAGTTCAAAAGTGCACAAGGCAATTGCAATTATGTTTGAAGGAATACCACTCTGACATTGTGCATGGCTGAAAACAAAGACTGTGAATGCCGAAGGAATTCTGGTTCTTTCAAACACCAGTGACATGTCAAGCCAAGATTCCATAACAAGAGAGAGACAGAATCTTGGCATGGGGAACGCTATAGCTGGGGTAGCCATAGACTATGAGTACCGATAAATGCAGACGACAACTTAAGAACCAAGAGCTTTTAGTTTTTCTAATGGACTCGTTTCAATTAAAGACAGTACTTGTTGAGTCACTCAAACATTCTGGCAACAAAAAGCGATTGTTGTTGTGAGGCCAACACTTTTGTTGTATATTCAATAAAGTAAACCATATCACTGGTACATGGTCTTTATTCAACTGAAGATAAAAGATATGTTTGGCATCCATTAAGTACAACATTTTAGAATATACAAAGCAAAGAGAAGAAAAGAAACAAACCTATCTCATAGAATATTTCATTGACATTAACAGCAGTTTTAGCAGATGTCTCCACGAAAAAAAGACCATTTTCCTCTGCATATACACGTGCTTCCTGAAACAGTGGTTGCACAGAAAACCATGAGCTTGGCATTCTTTAAAAAGAAATCAGTATCAGGTAAGTAACTTGTACATATGTTTTTTAGTTTTATAAGTCTAACCTCGAGCATCTTACATTCAAATAAATGGAAGATTAAAAAAAAAAGAGGTAGCAAATTCACTCCCCAAAACAGATATCCATAGAGAATGGATGAAAATGTATCATTTTCATTTAGATTTAAAAGGGAGAAAGATTTTAGTGGGAAAGCAAGGGTAACAATACAAATCAAGACAGCTACTACTTACTTCGGCAGTCACCTTCCTCTTATCTTCAAGATCAGCTTTATTTCCAGCAAGTGCCATGACCATGTTAGGATTACCTGCAACAGCCAAAAAATTGATACGCAACTGTGACAAATTTTTTTTTTTTTTTTAACACAACTGAGACATTTACTGCAAATGATTATATGGATAAAAGTCTTACAAAATCAACAGAATACATACCTAATTTGGCCATTTATGAAAAGTAATATAAAAATAAATAAGTAAATAATTAATAAGTGACAATATTTCTTCCTCTCAATCATTCTGGAATAACAATCTCGTATGACTGAATTTGGTACTTAGTGGGATGATAAGAGCTGCACATTGAACTCATAAAACAAATCTCTGTTTTCTTATTAAAATACATGTCAAAGCATAAGCACCTTGCTTTTGGAGTTCTTGCACCCACTTCTTAGCCCGGGTAAATGAATCCTGATTCATAAAACAGAACAAGAACTTAAATAATCTAAACTATACAAACAAAATTCTTGCACCCACTTCTTAGCCGTGCAAGTAAATCTTGATTCACCAAACAGAACAAGAAATTAAATCATTTTAACATACACACAAACATACATCCTTCATTCACAATATGGTCAAAGAACATATTAGAAACCTCACAAAGTTTAGATTACTGCTTGAAAAGTAATTCCAAGAATAAAAGAAGTCTAAGCAGCTCCCTTTCCAGTGATCCCCATACATGCATCATGCACGTACAGAAAAAGCTACCACAAGCCTTATTTTCCATGATATTCACACAAGTTTTAAGAGAACTGCCTCTATACCAAATTCAATCATTAGGATTGTACATTAAAAGAATTCCCACAAAAACAAAGCAGGCCCTAGTATAAATTCAATAATAAACATCCAATACAACTTCCACAATTGATTAAAATAAGTAAATTCATACACAAACACGCGCACACACAAACAAGATGAATTATTTGAATACCGTGCTACTGATGTCATAAACGATGATTGCCGCCGCAGCGCCTCTGTAGTACATGGGAGCCAAGCTGTGGTACCTTTCCTGCCCGGCGGTGTCCCAGATCTCGAACTTCACGGTTGCATTATTGACCGCAACAGTCTGAGAAAAGAAAGCGGCTCCGATCGTCGATTCCTACAAGATCAATCAGAGTTATTACTTCGATCATCATTATAGTAATAAATTGTTGATTATCGACCATTGTAATGCGAATACATATTCAAAACCCAACCCAGAAAGTCAATTTTGATAAAGGAAAAAAAAAAAAAAAAAAAGAAGAGGATATTATTACTTGGAATTCGAGGAATTGGCCTTTGACAAAGCGTATAACAAGGCTGGATTTACCGGCGCCCATGTCTCCTAGCAATACCTGAGAAATTAAATTCACCATCAAGGCACAAAATCCACATACCTGCAAAAATAATCCACAAAAACCCAAAAATTCAAGTTAATTAATCGAAAATTGGGGCTTACAAGCTTTGCATTGAGATTGTTGTGACCCATATTAGCCATGGAAAATACAGAAATTTATAATTAAAAAATGAAGATTGGGGAATTAATAGAGAAGAATTTGTTCAATAGCAGATGGGAATTTTCAACAAGACAGAAATATGGGGCAAGAACAAATGTGGGGTTGATATACTACGTCGTTTTCGTAATTGTTTTGTATTAAGCTGCCTATGATGACAGTGTGAAGGGTCAACTTTAGGAGGCTTTAGATTTGGACTGCTCCGAGCTCTTACCGACCCAATACTTCACATTGGTTCACATTTTTCCTTACAAGAACATTACATTAGTGTACTTTTAAAAGTGTTGAAATTATTTTTTAAATATTTATAAATTTTGACTTTTATAAAAAGTATGAATAATAAATTAATTATAAATTGTCGATCTTTGTTTAATTAATTAAAATTTAACAACAATTTTCTCAAATTTTTAGTTTAATTTTCTAAAACAACGAATAAATTAAAAAAGACACACATGCCATGGTTTGAAGTGACAGACCCAACATAATTATATCTGGAGACAGATAGAGGGGTGTAGGTGCTTGATAAACATCCATGTAAACTTGTAAAAAATTATTATGAAGAGTTATAAGATTTTAAACAAATAAATTTAATAAATAATTACTCAAATTTACTTAATCTTATTACTTATTTACTCAATTTTGAAATATAAGTCATTGCTTATCCGTCTATAGCAAATCATTTCTCATCCATCACCCGATTCAATTCTGTCAATCTACCTTAACGAAAAATATCACGTGGCGGACGAAATTCTATGTGGCACAAAAATTAGTTAAAATTTGTCACATGAGTTCACAATACTTAACAAATGCTTCATCCAACTTTACCTATTATTACCACTTGCTCACCCAACTTTGAAACATTATCAATTGCTCACCCATCTATATTAAACAGTTTTTATCCATCACCGACCCCGGTTCCATCCACCTATCTTGACCGAAAAATAATACGAGGCTTAGAGGTGTCAATTCGGGTCAGCAGCCGGGTCGGCCCACCTCAATGAAGTCCGGTGACGACCCGCATTAGAAAAAGCCCACACTACTGCGGGTTGCGGGTCAAGTCAACCCTGCCCACAAAAATAAAATACGAGCCTAGCCCACCCGTCGGCCCATCGGATCAAGCCTATGTGGGTCGCGGTTCAACTCGATTCCGCCCGTATAAATAAAAATTAATTTTTTTTTTAAAATTACTAAAAAATTTAGTTACCTATTGTAATTAAAAAATGTTTACATATATAGCAAAAAATATGTTTAATTCTTGAATAAAAATAAATAACAATGATAAATTTACATTTGTTAACTTTTAATTCAATTTTTATTTTTTTTATATATTTAAAGACTAAAACAAAGACGCATTTGTTATACACTTTTCACTTTAAAAATGCCTATCTACTATTTATTAAAAAAATCAAAATATGCAATGACGATTAAAAGGCAAAATCTTGGGTTCACGGTGGCCGCTTGCGATTCGACTTCCTCGGCGTGGGTAGGCCTCTTCGACGGTGAACGCCCGCCTTGATTCATGGGCCGACTCGCGTGGTTCCGGTCGAGATGGGTGGGCCGTCGCTAGTGTTCAGACGACCCATCCGTCTAGACACACCTTTAACGTGGGATCGAGAATCCTACGTGACACAAAAATTCTATTAAAATTGTCACATGGCAAAAACGATACCACGTAATATTACTACTATTGTGCCACCAAAATAAAACACGCTTTCATTTTCCACAAAAAAACAACCATTTTAGTTGCCCAAAAATTAGAAGAATAACCCTAACTTCCTCTTGTTCAAATTTCGACCATCTCATTTGAATCCATCCATTTTATTGATTAATCACAGTAATCCATCCACGTAGAATTTCGTCGGCCACGTGTCATTTTTTGTTAAGATAGATGGATAGAATTGGAGTCGGTGGTGAATGAAAAATAGTTCAATATAGATAGGTGAGCAATATATAATATTTCAAAAATGGGTAAGTAAGTAGTAATGATGGATAAAGTTGGATCTGCATTTGTTAATTATTATGAACCCATGTGGCAGATTTTAACGAAATTTTATGCCACATAGGTTTCGTCCGCCACATGGCATTTTTCGTTAATGTAGATTGACGGAAATGAATCGAGTGATGAATGAGAAATTGTTTGATATAGAAGAGTGAGTAATAGATTATATTTCAAAATTAGATGAACAAATGGTGAAATTTGATAAAATTTGGTGATTATTTATTAAATTTACTCGATTTTAAATATTATTATGTTATTGCGTAATTAGCTAGGACTAAAAAGAACTAAGAACTAGTTCGTACCTAGAATGGGACTCAAAAGTAGGGTATAGATTTTGTTTGGACTAGAATGTCAAACTCACAAAATAAAAGGCTTTCACTGAATAAAAATATTGCAAATTTGAGGCTTTATTTCACGGTCGTTTGGTTTATGGATAAGAGTTATCTGTATAAATGTTTTATTATTATCTTGTTTGGTTAAGCTAAGTATAAGAAAATAAAAAATCAGTTTTTATATAAAAAAAAAGACAATTATACTATTATTCTTAATTACACAATAAAAATAAAAATAAAAACAAAAACAAAAGAAAAAGAGAAAAAAAATGGTGTGTGGTGATGGCAGAAGGACGGTGATAGAAGGTGATGGCCAGAGGACTGCGGCGGTAGGGATATTACCATCCCCGTCCCATTGGAGACTTTTGAAATGCGGGGGAATTGAGGCAGGACGGAGATTAAAATTTTATATTTACTACTATTTAATTAATTAATTAATTTTTGATATTATTTTTTAATTTTTAAATCTGATTAAAATTTTAAAATATAAATATAAAATAAAATAAAAAGATATTCGAGACGGATTTGGTGAATTTGGAGCTGGGATCATGATCTCTATCCTGCCACGATTACTAACGATTGGAGTCAGAGTATTTTGTCATCCCTATACGACTAGCGAATGATAGCGATTATTCTAAGTTATGGGTGTTCAAATATATTTTTATATTATAAAGAATACGTTTGTCTTTAAAAATAATAATTTTGTACTCTTCTTTCTAAAGACAAAATTTATCTTTATTTTTAACTTAAATTATTATTCGAATAAAAATTTATGATATCAATTTAGTTCAAATAAATCCTTAATCATATGTGTAAAATTACATGTTTATATTGAAAAGAGGATACATTCAAAAGTTAACGACTATTTGCTTGGAAGAATACATCTTAATTTAGGAGTTAAACATTAATTTTGATTTATTTGATTCCATTTCCTCCTCTCCCCTCCTCTCTGCAAACCCCCAATCACCCCCCAATTTAATTCCACCCCTACTTTAACCTCCACCCTCATAACCAACACAATATGACTATTGTCAAAGAACCTAAAGGAATAAAATCGATCCTTTATTTTCGGATTACCTTGAACACAAGGAAACCGATTTGATTGGTGGTTCAACCAAATTAGAAGATCAATTGATATTGATTTTAATCAAAGCAGAACTCTTGTCGAGAAGCGAAACCTTTATTAACTCATACTACTTCTATGAGAAAAGATCCAATCATAAGATGGAAAGATGAATTTCCTGAAAGTAGTCAAACAAGAGAACTTAAAAAATTAAGAGAAATAGTAAATAATCTAGCTAAAAACATCATTGGAAATCAATAATGTCTTTGGTAGAAATTCTAAAAGAAATTAAACAATTGAAAGACACAATTGAAGAACTAAAATCAGAAATTAGAGAATATCACTCTAAAACAGAAAAGTCTTTAAACCAACATTCGGCTATCATATTAGCAGGAGTTAAAGAACAACCATCTACATCTTTAACCCCATTAAAATATAATTTTTATTATTATATTCATTATATTTGTTTTTAAAAATATAATATATAATAATATTTATTGAGTTAAATATTATTTATATCATATAATAAGTAATATAGTTAACGTTAATTTTATTCTTAAAATTACAACTTGACTAATTAATTAGTTTATATTTGAGTAACAAATTAAATTTTACTTAAAAAAATAAAAATAAATAAAAAGCGTGCATAATTAATTTGTTCCAATTGATAATTTACATGCAAACAACAAAGTAATATTCCAATTGATCCAGGAGCATGATATGCGTATTGTGAGTCCGACGCATGATATGCGTACTGTGGGCCACGAAATCCATCAAAAAGTTTGTCTGGATCTACAATACTCGATCACGATAAAGAACAATGCATAATATTCCTAGACCCCACCGGAGTATGATGCACGCTTTAACTCCCGGTCACTAATTTATTACTTCTAATGTAATATTACTTTGTTGTTTGCATGTAAATTATCAATTGGAACAAATTAATTATGCACGTTTTATTTATTTTTATTTTTTTAAGTAAAATTTAATTTGTTACTTAAATATAAACTAATTAATTAGTCAAGTTCTAATTTTAAGAATAAAATTGACGTTAACTATATTACTTATTATATGATATAAATAATATTTAACTCAATAAATATTATTATATATTATATTTTTAAAAACAAATATAATGAATATAATAATAAAAAAATTTATTTTAATTTAATAAATTTAATTATATTAATAATGTAAATATAAATTTGATGGTAAATAAATAGGTGAGAGATTGAAAAAAGTGGGGTGGAGGTTAAAGTAGGAGTATAATTAAATAAAGAGGGGGGTTTGTTGGTTTGTGGGGGATGGAGGGGTGCTGTTTTTGGCAGAAGGGGTGGGCTTTTTGGGGGTCATTTTGTGTTGAATGACACGCAGCCATTCTGGGAAGATGATCTAGACCTCGAATCGGGGTCAGATTTTTCTCTATTTATCATTAGGCACATCTTAATTTAGTTAAACACATGGGCGGATCAAGGGATATGACAAATGGGCTTATTTAGTTCACGGGGTTCGGGCGGCGCCGAATTTTTTTTTTTTTTTCTAAATTCACAATTACTTAACCTATTTTTATAAGAATCTAATTTTTTGTATAAGTCATAATATTTAAAAAGTTTACAAAAAAATCTAAAACTAAATTAAAAAAAATACAACGATCTTTTACCGTGCAATTCTTCTATAATAGAATCTATATCTATTTTATTAATAAGGCCTCTCTCAACAAAATTTTGTTATGTAAAAACATATAAAATCCTAAGTACCTTTTTTTTTTATTCTTTTTCTACTTTTTAAATTTGAAATAATTTCTCAAAATCAAGTAAACATCATTATTTATCTTTCAATAACAAATCAAAATTCATATAAAATTATAATTTATAGATTAATAAATAAGCAGAAAAAAAATGGATAAAGATAAATAAATCCAATTGGATTTGGCTCTTTTGGATTTGGAATTGAGCTTTTTTTGTTTGGGATATGATGGATTTTTAATGTTTTAAATGATTTAAATTTTATTGAAGTGGGCTATTTTTTGTTTGATGGGATGGATATGTATAAATAATGGATTTTAATGTTTAAAGAGCTTTTTTTGTTTGGGATATGATGGAATTTTATTGAAGGCTATTTTTTTTGTTTGAGATTGGATGGAATTTTAATGTATAAATAATTTAAATTTTAATTTAATTAAAAAAGTAGGCTATTTTTTTGTTTGTTTGGAATTGGATGAATTTTAATGTGTAAATGATTTAAATTTTAATTTTAAATTTAAAAAGTGAAATTTATTTTTTTCCATCATTGATTAGCCAAACTATTCTTTAAAAATCAATATTTTCAACGGGCAGCTGGGATGGAATCGGAGTCGTTAAACATATTTATCATTAGTCACATCTTGTCAGAAGAAGACGGACATTGAATAAATTAAATATATAATACCCGATTTATTTTCTATTTAATTTTTTTTAAATTTTAAATATTAAATTAAATTATTAAAAAAACACTTGAATATTAATATATAAAAAATATATATAACAAAATTACATTATTTATAGACAATTCTTTTCTATTATAAACTATAGTTTTTTGATGTGGAACAAAATGTAATATTCTAGTAAAGTTCCAAGAGTAAATATTTAGAATGAATCCACGTCAGATTCTTTCAATAAGTGTATTGAAAGAGAAGTTTATAAAAGAGAGTAGTGGACCAATATATCATTAAATAAATAAATAATGAATTTTACATTTTGATGGGCCATGAAATAGATTTGTTGTCATCTAATTAATATATTTAATCTATTAGTTCTTTTTTATAATTATAATTGTAATACTAATTTTAAAAAATAATAATTAAATCGAGGCGAGACGAGGAACAAAGTCTCTGGCCCTGCCCGCCCCAATTCCCCGATTAGTAGGGAATTTTCCACCCCGTTCGAGATAGGTCTCCACGAATATTGAAACATCCAAATTGAATTGACATCCTTCATAACTATGATGAATAAGAGAGTCAATTCAAACTAAAACAAATTTTCATTTCAACTATTTGAATAAGAACCTATATAAACTAGTTTTTATGCGTTAAAAATGAATTTAGTATAAAAAAATATAAAAATATAAATGTATAATACGTAAATAATAAATATGAAAAATATATTTTGAACATACCATTTAATACAATTAATTAAGTAAAATGTTAAAATTCTATTAAGAAAAGAAAAATCAAATAAACACATAATTCGTACAAAAAAAATTAAATAACTCTTAAAAAAAATTAAATAACTAAGATTTATAAACAACATCTGGATATTGATAAAGTGATGTGGTAAAGTGGTCATTTTTATATTTTATTGAATTGCACCACTTCAAGAATTTGAATTGAATCAAACCAAATATTAAAGAATTGTGTACAATTTACTTATAACATCAAATAAAAAAAAATTAAAAAAAATTGGTAAAAAATTGAATGAAAATCTGGACGAATATTGAATAGTAAAAGAAACAAAAATTAAGAAAAAAATAATAGAATAATATGTAAACTTAAAAGGTAAAATAAAAAGATTAGTAAAAAATTAAATGAAAATTAAGTTTAAAAGAAAAATAAATTAAAGAATTTTTTTTTGGTCAAATAGGCCAAAAGCCCAGCATTTGTTACAAAACAAAAACAAAAAAAAAAAAAAAAATCATGTTGTCGACAAAAGCAAAAAAAAAAAAACAAAAAACAAAAATTGTTGTAACCATTTATATAAAAAAATATATTCTTCATGTTGTCGAGCTACTCGACAACATATGAAAAAGTGAAGGAAAAAAAATTGACCCAAAATATATTTAAAAAAAAAAAAGTTTGTTTTGTGCTAGACAAACAAAAAAAAAATTTATGTTTGTCGAACTGGCTCCACAAACCAAAAAAAAAAATAAAAAAAAATTATTGTGCTTGTCAAATTGCTTGACAAAAAATAAAATTGTGCTTGTCAAGAAAAAAAAATAAAAAAGTGTTTGTAGAACTACTCAACAAGCACAAAAAATAAAAATAAAACATTTGTGTGTTTGTCAAATTATACAGTACTTGCCTCTAAAAAAAGTCAAGACTACAACCGTAAAATGGACTAACATTGGCTTTGGAGCCCAGGCACTAATTAAATAAAAAAAAACCCACAAAAATAAAAAATTGCAACTATTGCGAATGCCAAAATGATAACGTATTGAACGAAAAAATTACAGTAAAAATTTTAAAACTTTTATACTATAATAGGGATATATCTAATAATATATAATAGTAGTACTACTAGAAATTAAACAAATTTTATTGGAATCATATATACATACATATTACAGCCCAAATAAGAAAAAGACCGGACCGGATATGACCCTTTAAGCAAATAAAGGGGCTTAATTTGCAAAGCTACATGAACTGGTGGACCTATGGGGTGGGGGGACAGGAGGGGGCCTGTTTGCAATTAACCCAGAATTAATCCTCTTTCCATTTATAAGTGAAGAACAAGACCCTCTTGAAGTAGTCTTCTTTGAAATGAGCCTCGAAGAACTTTTGCTCCTCTGAGGGTTTTCTTCGTTGCAACTTTCCAAAAATAACCCTCCATAGCTTCGGCATGACTTGAGCTTCTTATTGTACGGATTTTCTGGTTTTGCAAGGTCTTCTAATGTCCTCACGTTGGATAAAGATGTAAATGATTGTGATTTTCCACTGTAATGCCTCGATAAACCTCTCCTGTATATATACATCCAATCAATAAGAAAGAGAGAGAGACGTCCTTTTCTTTTTTTTTTTTAATACTTTTAAACTCTTTAGATCTACCAACCATGCTAGACATCAAATTTAAGTCTTGCTCGTGTTCATATTATGAAAACCGAGTAATGTCAAATTTTTAATGTGACACTGTGCATCAAACAAATGAAGTATGCAAACAAGTATTTGGCCTAACAAGGAATCCTAGAATTGCGTCCATTTTCTTCTGAGAAGCTAATATTTAAACGATATAAATATGATTTTATTTAATAGTTTAAATTTTTAAATTAAACGATTCAACATTATATTATAACGTGCAAAGCTCTTTGGTTTCAAATCTCTTAAAGAGACGGATTCTTTAAAAAAAGTTGTACTTCAAGGAGTGCTACTAAAAAAAAAGTTTTACATTACAAAATTTGATTTTTTCGGAACAAGACTAATGCTCAGTCTCGCTCCCTCCGCACCATTAAAATGTATTGTACACGGTGTTCAGTTTTGATCAAGAAAGAAAAAAAAAAAAAAAAGTAAATTTAAAAAAAAAAATGTGAGAATCTTATCTTTTGTTGAAAATCTCTTATTATAATCGTCCAATGATTTTAGCGCAAGTGCGATGTCTAATCACTTTACTTAAAATTTAAGCTTTACAAAAAAATGATTAAAACATATTTGAATAGGGTTAAAACACTATTCTACCAAACATGATTTTTCCATTAATTATTATCCGTGTTTGATTGCAATACATTTTTATGGAAAAATTCTTTTTTTCCACTTATTTTTCAACTAGTTGCGTTTGATAGTCAAATTTTTCCATAGAAATTTTTTTTCCCACCTATTTTTAACAATGCGTTTGATTAATTTGCATTTTTCTCAAGTAAAACGTTTTCTAATTTACCTTAAAAAAACAATATTTTGTTGAAAACAATGAAAATGTTTTCTTAGGAGAAATGAGATTTTATTTTCTTGAGCAAATTTACCATCATTTTCTTTGAAACAAGTTCTTGATAATTCAATTCTCTAGAAAACGTTTTTTTTCCATTTAGATTCAATGCTTTTCAATCAAACGCACTTTAAAATTTACTTCTAAAAAAACTAACTTTTAATGCTCCATATAGAAGAATTTATTCATGGTAAATAACTTAAAGCGCGTATTGGCCAAGTACTTAAATTTTTAGACGAGTGGATGTTATACAAAATACTTACTTGACAGGGAGGTGTTGGAGTAAAGAGGACATGTCCTGCAAGGGCTGGAAAGAAGATGAACTTGACCCCGAGGATCCACATGTAGAAGAAGAAGAACCAGAAGAATTTACTTCTTCAAATAAATCTTCAGATTCTGAAGAGTCAATAGAACTCGATGAAGAAGAAGAAGAATTAGAGACAGAATCCAGTGCTTTTTTATCACCCGTGATCCCATGGCTGCTTGATTGATTGAAAAAAGACTCCATTTTCAAGCAATTCATCCGATGCCCCCAGTAGAGGCTTAAAATCAGGTCGAAAGATGTAGTTGATAGATAAAAGAGAATACTCACGTACTACACATTCATCACCCAATACAATTTTTGATAGGATCAATATATCCTTGTGATTTAAATCAGACGGCCCAAAAAATTTCTGGGTTTTACAGCTACATGCGATTTGATCAAGAACTTATAAGAGTTTGAGAAATTGGAATTGTGGGCATGAAAATATGGAGAGATAGATAAAATAGAAGTTGGGTAAGGAGGACAATTAAATACATATTCTATCGAAATTTGCAACGTACAAGATTAAGATTCGGCGTTATCCACTTTGCCAACTTTATCCCGTCCCA
Organism: Forsythia suspensa; assembly: GCA_023638005.1. NCBI lineage: Eukaryota > Viridiplantae > Streptophyta > Magnoliopsida > Lamiales > Oleaceae > Forsythia > Forsythia suspensa. Next base: position 13,002,134 of record CM042672.1, read on the forward strand.
ACCGACCTATAAATGGTTAAAAAAAGGTTCACCAGTTATTAAATAACTAAATATATTAATAGTGTACTATATTTTAATTATATAAAAATTTATAATTTCAATTTATTATTATATTTAATTTTTAAATTTTTTCTTATTTTATTTTTATCCTCAATATTTTATTAATTAGTATACTTTGTTTTTTTTTTTTTATAATAGTTTATGTCCAAAAATTCTATTAAAAATGAATAATTTGCCCACATATTTTTAAATAAGCAAAAAACAAAAAAAAAAAAAATTGCCACCAAATATTTGTCACTCATTTTAAAGCATGTGAACAGAATTTTTAAACGAAAACTGTCATTTGAGACAAAATTTGCCAATTAATGAAAAGTTAAAAATAATAATGTTAAAAACAAATTAAGATAAACTTGTGATAATGAAAAAAGATTATAAACATTTAATGAAATTAAAATATAGTGCATGAAACTATAAAATAATGTAGTGTCGATATAATCACTCTTATTAGAAACGACTGAATAAAGTAATTATGTTATTACACTACTTTTCACCGTATTAAAAAATTTCGATCTTTGTTATTTGTCGAATTTATCATTAATTTTTTTTTCTTTGTATTTTTATCTTCAACATTATATGAATAAGTGTATTTAATTATTGATGACGATTTCTGTCTAAAAAAATCATCAAAAATGTTCACAATTTTAAAATAATAAAAAATGAGAAATGCAAAAGTGAAACGAAATAGTTGTCCTTCATTTCAAAGCATGTTAATAAAATATTTGGATAAAAATTATTATTAAAGAGCATATGCATCAATTAATAAAAAAATAAAAAATAAAAATACGACCAAAAAGTAGGAACATAAGTGGACAACAAGCAAAGATTTGAAACTTTTGGTACAATTAAAAAGTAGTGTATTAAAAAAAAAAGTATAGTATAAACATAATCACCCAATTGAATATTGTCGTGAAAAATAATTTAATATTTTCTTGTAAAATGCAGACGTTATCCAATTATCCTATAAAATATATTAAAATTGTTTATCAAACAATAAAAAATCAACTTTATAAGAATCACACTGCACATTTATTTATTTAATTTTTCTCGTTCAAAAGTTCAACTTCCTATGCAACTTTTGACCTTTTTTTTTTTTGGGGGGCGGGGAGCGGGGGTTCCTTAAGAGAGAATTAGAAAGGTTTTTATTTTAAATTTTTAGATCTTTGTTTTTCCTTTGAGCGCTCATTGTTTACTTCTATTGCCACTACTTTCAGTGGATGATGCATGATAAACCGCCAGATTTTCCTTTGGGCGCTTCTTCTTTACGTTTTATGCCGTGTGACACACTTTGAAAATCTTTATTCATGTTCAACGCTTTTAAAATGAATGGGATTTATTGCGTACTTGGTCCCAATCTACTGTTACAATTGAATTGATCCTCAACTTTTAAAAAAACAAGTTAGTTACTATCTTTTCAATATAGTTGTACAATCAATCCGCAATAATAAAAATTGTTTTATTCGTCGTTGGTACTAATTATGCAATTTTATTAGAAAATTCTGAATTAATTTGTTCATTTTTAAAGATTGATGACAACTTTCTATTAACGATAATAAAGTAAGAACCAATGTTGGAATTTCTTTTGGATTTCTTCCAAAAGTAATAAGCACTTTGTATGTTTGTATGGAGTTCTAAATGGAACTCAATAGTGCAATGGACAAGATGTTGCTTCTTTTCTTATTTAATAAGGTTAAAAATATTATATATAATTTCAAAAAGTAAATTAATCTAAAAATAGAGAGTGGAGTTGTAATACATTAATTGAGTGATACCACGAAATTTACTATCGATAGTGAGCATTATAAATAATATTAATCACTTATAAATATGAGAATATCTAATCAATGGAATGAAGTTTATTTTAATCTGATTCACTTAAAATTTGTTACCAACTACTCTTGGACTTCAAAAGCCACTCAAAGATAGTGCATATATCTAACTAAGAAAAAATTTAGGAAAATAATTAAATTATCTGTCTTAAAAATAAATTTTTCCACTTTTAAAATAAGTAATTTTAACTTACTAAAATTTACTCAAAACTAAGTTATCTATTTTGAAAATAATTGTTATTTTTACCTTTTAAAATAAGTAACTTTTTACAAATATAAACAAAAATAAAATACATATTTCACCCAATAATAATTTCTAATCATAGAAAGAGTAATTGTATATTTATATATTTACATATATATGAATCACCACCAATATTATTTGTTGCACCACATTCTTATTGAATGAAGGATTACATTCATTGACGACTTTTGTTTTTTTTAAAACTTTTTTCGTGATAGTACTCTTATCATTAACCATCCAAAATTATAACAAAAGTCATAAAAGAGTTATTTTCTATTAAATAAGTAAAAAGAAAAAGAAGAAGAAATATAAAGTTCAACAAAATATTTGTCACCATTCTAATGCCTGCTAACAAAACATTTGAACATAAACTACTATTACATACAAGATATGATAATTAATTAAAAGTTAAAATAAAAATTTGACAAAATAATTAAAAATATAAATATAAGAATGAGCATATGTTAAGAATCTTCATTTTCAAATAAAATGTAATGAAAACCTTTCTTACCAAACAAGATCATTATTAATAACCAAAAATAGTGCAATAATGTTAAATCGGGCAATTTTAAATTGTCTGAATGAAATATCCTCCACATTTTGGGGCCATACTTATCCATCCACGTAAGAGATAGAAACACACACATTGTACAAGGTTAAGAATTCAAAATGTCACTGCATTCGTAATTAGGTTAGAGCATCTTTACTACAGACACGAGAATTGTGTAAATGTATTAAATAAAATAAAAACGAATAGAAGAATATTTTTAATAGAATTGTGGGTTAGAAAAATTATAGTTTACATGTACAAGAGAGGGTGATAGATAAATTATAAAAATAATAATAATAATAATTATTAACATAGATTCCGATAGAGATTAGTTAGAAAATATTAAATAAAAAAGACTTAACACACATTTTATATATATAAATTATAAAAAAAAAAAAATGGGAATGTTTATCACACCGCTAAACATTCTTCATTGTTTTATTTGCGAGGTAAAGAACTTGAGATGATATAGCACATCTTTTAGTGCAATTGTATTGGAGATGCATTTAGTTGGTTAATGCACACGTCTATACACTCTACTCTTGAATGTAGGAATCACCACAAAATAAAATAAAATAAAGAGAAAAAAAAAATGCAGAAATACCTACTCATAATGCATGTTTTTGCTAAATTAGACAATATTAGAGTGTGTATATATATACTAGTCTTAGTGACGTGCGTTGCACGTAAGTGAAAAATATAGGTAAAAATTTTAAGTTTTAAAAATAGTTGAAATGACAAAAAAAAAATATATGAACAAATTTGAAAAATGTAAAAATTTAGAGAATTGTGTACAATTTACTTATAAGATAAAATAAAAAAAATAGTAAAAAGTAAATGAAAATCTATTTGCTACTAAACTCTAAAAAAAAAACACACACACACACCAAAAAATTTATTTATGTTCTGCAAATAATAAATCTTTAAGTGTTATAAAATAAATATTTTGGGTTACATTTGCAATAAAGAGAGGGGAATTGTACCGTTCGTCCCTAGTTCGTTGTGGTTCTGTTGCAACTTGCAACGTTGGAAAGTTAGAATTTGTAACTTAGACATACGTGAGATGGTTGTTTCATTACTTTGAATGTTCAAATAGGCTAATTCTTGGACAAAAAAAGCGAATGCATAATTTTCTGCATGAGTAAGGTGTTCAACAGGTGCAACTGAAACTGCTGGTTGTTTCGGTTTTGAAATACATCCATGATTTCACCCATGATTGTGACTAATTTTAACAAAATCTAGTGAGGAAATAATACTTTCCTCATATCAGACGCCAAATTTATTGATTCACACACAAGATCAACAAAACTTCAGCATTCAAGGAACCACGACTTCTTTGCAGCCTTGTAAGCCAAAAGATCACAACAAATAAGTGAAATTATTCAAAATATTTGATTCACAAGCGGTAAGCAAAATTAGATAACAGAGAGTCCACTTTTACGGGAGAAATAGCTCTAATAGGGACAGAAATTACATAAAAACACTTGTTTTACTCCCTTATTCTCACATTTTTACGTTAAAAGTGATAAAAATTGCAACCTATAGACGGATAAAAGATTTAGGACGATATTCTACAACCATGCTTTGTCAGCCATGTATTATCTACTGTGAGTAGCTGCTCGAATAATCCAGTACTAAAAACTCACCAAAGATTTTGAAACGATAGGGACGCAATTATTCTTAAAATAAAATAAAAAATGAAAATGGGCCAATGCCCAACATGTGTAAAAAAACAAAAATAAAAATCCTAAAATAAAATAAAAAATGAAAATGGGCCAATGCCCAATATGTGTAAAAAAAAAAAAAAAAAATTCAAATTCAATATTGTCGAGTTACTTGACAACATTATAAAAATAAAAAAATAAAAATTCAATTTATTTATAAGATAAAATAAAAAGATTAATAGAAAAATTGAATGAAAAGGTATAAAATAAAAACAAATAAGGAAAAATAAACTAAAGAAAAAAAAATTGTGAAAAAAAAATAGAAAAAGACAAAGGAAATGGAAAAGCTCACATCAAAATTAAAAAAAAAAAGTGAACAGTAACATCAGTTCATTGGCGAGTTATTCGCCAATCAATTGTTCAACATTGTTCAAGCAAAATATCAGGTTAAACAAACAGTTACGATATTAATTGACATATAAAACCATTGCGAAGAAATGCATTTGATAAAGCAACAATAAGAATTGAGCAAGAAGATTCATACAGTGAGGAAGCAATGACAAATGATCAAGCAAGTTTCCATGTTGTGCAAATCAGAGAAAGTCAAACTAAAAGAATTTGTATCTAAGCGATCTGCTTCGATTATTAATAAATAAATGAATGAATAGGTAGTTCGAATGCGTACCAACATGTGAGAAAAAATAGTTATGACTTATGATAGAGTAACTTTCACTACATTGTGGTAATAACAAATAAAAGATTTTCTCTGCATAAGCCTAAAACATTATTTAATAGCGTAAACGTAAAAAAAAAAAAAATGTGTTGCATCCACTTGGACAATTTACCTCGAGCAAAGCACTTGTGGCTAACTTCACGAGTTTCTTGGCACGATGTTTCCTTGTAATTCTTTTCACGAAACTCCGGATTGAGTTTGAGTTTCTCCCAGTAGCATTGTCTTCCAAGTCGAAAATGTCACGATGGATCCGTCGATAAAGTGAAAGAATACTTTTGTGGATTAAAACCAATAACCAAGGTCAAAAGGCCAAAATGTCTCACACCGCCACTCTGCATGTACTTTTTGTGAAGACCCGGCAATATAGCGAGTAATATATTCAATGATCACAAGACGGGATCCTCATCAGTAAGATTGGCGAGTTACTCGCCAATGAACCTTATATATGTAAATATATATTGAATGTATGTTCAGGTTCAAATGGGAGGTTAAATCATTGAAGAATTTCTTCCACACCGGATCTTGCTTCCATACTCTTTCAACCATAGAATCGATTGGGACACCCTTGGTCTCGTGCAACACGAATTCAACAAAAATCCCATTACAAGAATCCAAGCAGAGAAGAAGAAGAAAATGTATGATTGTAGGTGGCACAGCATTGACAGGAATTAACTTAATGTCATTGCTTATAATGCATATTTGCTGATTTCAAGAAGAACAGGGCAAAAAGCACAAAAAATGTGGACACAAAAAATAAATATATTATTTATGTGCGGATTTAAGATGAAAATGTGTAAAATTTACTCGACAACCATTTGGTTGTTGAGTTACTAATTTTTTGACCACTCTCAACCTATCAAAGTTCACGGTCGGGTTATACTGATAATAATTCAAAATGACAACACTTTTTATCTAAAATCCAAGTAGTTTTCTATTTTCTTGGTCTTGTCACTTTCTGGGTTTTCTTTCTTTCCTAGTACATTTGTTCATGCATTAAATAATCTGAGAAATCCTAAAACAACCCACTTTATTTTTGTGCCATCTCTATATGGTGGAATATATATAAGAGAAATTTTATGGAAAGAAGAGAGATAGATTACACGACTTTCGGCCATGGATTTCAACTGGAAATCCCAAAGTGAATAAGATTTCTTCTAATAAGAGGTGACCAATTGGTCTTAAATTGTCACTACGTGTAAAAGATTCAATCTTTATTTGTATACAAAGCTACGATAAATGAATATATGTAATTGCGGATATACATACATGTATATGTGAAAATTTCTGTACCAAAGGCTCATTGACAATTACACATTTGTCCATATAGGTGGGTTTTGGATCATTGTTTTGGTGCAAGCATACTAATTTGAACATTGTATCAGGTTGTCGAGTTAGCTCAACTCTCAACCTATCAAAGCTCACGGTCGGGTTATACTAATAATAATTCAAAATGAAAACACTTTCTATCTAAAATCCAAGTATTTTCTATTTCTTGGTCTTGTCACTTTACGTGCAAAAGATTCAATCTTTATTTGTGTACAAAGCTACCTGATAGATGACTCAAAGTCCTATTAGCATTAACAATCATAAGGGACCAGGAACATGAGAAGTGAAAAAAATTAGAAAAAGACAAAGTTGAATTTGGTAATCAATAGCTTGCTTTTCTTTGCTTTTTACTGCTCGTAGTTGTGCTAGTTTGAAAGCTAAATTTGGAGTAGCCAAAATATGATTTGATCAATCGTGGTTCTTAGAGTAGTAGCATTCTGTTGGTTCTTTGAGTGATGGGTTTGCTAATTTTGGGTATTGATGATCGCCATTGCAGAAATTGCGGCAGATGAAGGGGAGTTAATGCAAAGGCGGAAATCAAATCTTGAGCCAATATTTGAAGAATTCGTACCATTGAAGAAAATTAGTGACAATTTAGATAAAAAAAACTTGAGGCTCCAAAAAATGAAATTGTTAGCAGTAGATATAAATTGAATTGGATGAGCTCTGTGCAACTATGGAACTCTGGTCACAGTGTTACATAAAGAATATTCAGTGCAGGTCATTTAAAGCTGATGATAGCATTGTATATCTTTACCTTCTCATTTTAAGTATCTTTTATTGTGCTACGACAAAGATATTTTATTTTTTTATCTGGGACACAGACTTATCCATAATGTAAACTGTAAATTGTTTTACTTTGAAAAGATATTGTTTTAAAGGCTCTTTAAGCACGATATATTGTATATGTTATCTATAATGGGAAAAGACGGAGAAGCCTTGGGTAGTAAAAAAAATAGTGGGATGCTGTATTTCCTAACCAACTTAGTCGTCGAGTTGGCTCGACAATCAACTTGGTTCTTTGAGTAGCTCGACAACCATGTTGGTTGTCGAGCTTTGTCGAGCTACTCGGCAACTAGCACGGTTTGAGCCGAGCCAACTCGACAACCGTGACCATTAGTAATCTTATAAACTATTTCCGTATTTCTTTATGCCCTTAAATGGTTCTTATGAAACCTTCAAATGAGTCCTAATAACAATTAGTTTAGTTCAACTTCCTATGCAACTTTTGACCTTTTTTTTTTTTTGGGGGGGGGGTCCGGGGAGCGAGGAGGGGTTCCTTAAGAGAGAATTAGAAAGGTTTTATTTTAAATTTTTAGATCTTTGTTTTTCCTTTGAGCGCTCATTGTTTACTTCTATTGCCACTACTTTCAGTGGATGATGCATGATAAACCGCCAGATTTTCCTTTGGGCGCTTCTTCTTTACGTTTTATGCCGTGTGACACACTTTGAAAATCTTTATTCATGTTCAATGCTTTTAAAATGAATGGGATTTATTGCGTACTTGGTCCCAATCTAGTGTTACAATTAAATTGATCCTCAACTTTTAAAAAAACACGTTAGTTACTATCTTTTCAATATAGTTGTACAATCAATCCGCAATAATAAAAATCGTTTTTTTCGTCGTTGGTACTAATTATGCAATTTTATTAGAAAATTCTGAATTAATTTGTTCATTTTTAAAGATTGATGACAACTTTCTACTAACGATAATAAAGTGAGAACCAATGTTGGAATTTCTTTTGGATTTCTTCCAAAAGTAATCGAAAGTAATAAGCACTTTGTATGTTTGTATGGAGTTCTAAGTGGAACTCAATGTTGCTTCTTTTCTTATTTAATAAAGTAAAAAAAATATTATTTATAATTTCAAAAAGTAAATTAATCCAAAAATAAAGAGTAGGGTTGTAATACATTATTTTAGTATCTGGCGTAAATTACTATCGATGAGTGAGCAGTATAAATAATATTAATCGACTTATAAATATGAGAATATCCAATCAATAGAATAAAGTATATTTTAATCTGATTCACTTAAAATTTGTTACCAACTACTCTTGGACTTCAAAAGCCACTCAAAGATAGTGCATATATCTAACTAAGAAAAAATTTAGGAAAATAATTAAATTATCTGTCTTAAAAATAAATTTTTTCCACTTTTAAAATAAGTAATTTTAACTTACTAAAATTTACTCAAAACTAAGTTATCTATTTTGAAAATAATTGTTATTTTTACCTTTTTTTAAAATAAGTAACTTTTTACAAATATAAACAAAAAATAAAATACATATTTCACCCAATAATAATTTCTAATCGCGCAAAGAGTAATTGTATATTTATATATTTACATATATATGAATCACCACCAATATTATTTGTTGCACCACATTCTTATTGAATGAAGGATTACATTCATTGACGCACTTTTGTTTTTTTTTAAAACTTTTTTCGCATAGTACTCTTATCATTAACCATCCATTAATTATAACATTTTGTCTCGATGATAATTTCGTCCAAAAAATTCATTAAGAGGACATAAAAAGAGTTATTTTCTATTAAATAAGCAAAAAAGAAAAATAAAGAAGAAATATAGAGTTCGACAAAATATTTGTTATCATTTTAATGCACGCCAACAAAATATTTGAAGAGAAACTACTATTACGTAGAATATATGATAATTAATTGAAAGTTAAGATAAAAATTCAACAGAATTATTAAAAATATAAATATAATAATAAACAAAAGTTAAGAATCTTCATTTTGAAATAAAATGTAATGAAAACCTTTCTTACCAAACAAGATCATTATTAATAACCAAAAATAGTGCAATAATGTTAAATCAGGCAATTTTAAATGGTCTGAATGAAATATCCTCCATTTTGGGGCCATACTTATCCATCCACGTAAGAGATAGAAACACACACATTGTACAAGGTTAAGAATTCAAAATGTCACTGCATTCGTAATTAGGTTAGAGCATCTCCACTACAGACACGAGAATTGTGTAAATGTATTAAATAAAATAAAAACGAATAGAAGAATATTTTTAATAGAATTGTGAGTTAGAAAATTATAGTTTACGTGTATGAGAGAGTGATAGATAAATTATAAAAAAATAAATAAATAATGATTAACATAGATTTCTATAGAGATTAGTTAGAAAATATTAAATAAAAAAGACTTAACACACATTTCTATATAAATAAATTATAAAAATAAAAATAAAAATGGGGGATGTTTAGCACACCGCTAAACATCCTCCATTGTTTTATTTGTGATGTAAAGAATTTGAGATGATATAGCACATTTTTAGTGCAATCCACGATTGTATTGGAGATGCATTTAGTTGGTTAATGCACACGTGTGTACACTCTACTCTCGAATGTAGGAATCACCACAAAATAAAATAAAATAAAGCAGAAAAAAAAAACGCAGAAATACCTGTCATAATGCATGTTTTTGCTAAATTAGACAATATTAGAGTATATATATAAATTCCACAGAAAGGGGAATTTTCATTGAAGGTCACCCAACTTACAAGTTTATTTCATTTTGGGCATTCAACTTCAATTTATTTCAATTTGACCACCCAACTTAGATTTTTCTTTCAATTTGACGCTTTAAGCTGTTATTGTTTTGAAAACCGATGAACTTTGTAACCTGGACCACATAATTCTTGACTAAACTTCTTTTCTTGGCAACACAAATTTTTAGATGCTAAAAATTGTTTAAAATCTCGAGTTTTTTTTTTTTTTTTTTATAAAACGATAAATTTTCCATAACAAAGGATGACATGTTAGTTAACCAGGTCACGATTTCACCAGCCATATGACGAATTTTGTCAATCATGTTAACAATCCCGTTATTTTTGATAATGATTACAGCACAAATAGTTAAACTAGAACAAAATATAAATTAGATGATCAAATTTAAGAAAAATTATCAATTAGGTGATTAAATTGAAACAAATTGAAGCTGGACGATCTATATGAAATAATAAATTGTATTCTTAAAAGAGAATATTATTTGCCTTGTTAAAGATGAATTGCAGAAGATTGACTTGTGCTCCAACTAATGTTGATGTCTTATGAGTTGCGAAAGAATTGCGAGTTTGTTAAATTGTACATTGTTGTATGCGACACGTGTGGATTGAGAGTAGAAGTGTCAAATGGCCGCTCGGTCTGCTCGAAAAGGGACGGGCCGAAAGTGGATCGGTTGGTTACGGCTCGACACAATTTACACAAGTCGATATTTTTGAACCACCAAACCACCCAAACTTAAAATTTTCACTTATTTTTATTTATTTTCAAAAGAACAAAAAAAAGAGAATTTCCTCATTTTCTCCACCCCCACCAACCCCACCAAATTGTGGGGTGGGGGGGAGAGATTCTCCCCGATCCATATATTGGGGGAGGGGGAGGAATGGACAATTCTCCTCTGATGGGGAAGGGCAGAGAGCCGTTTTCAAGACCTTGTTGTGGCAAATTTCTAGTAGAGGAGTTGGGGGCGTGGGTTGGGACTTGGGCCAAGATTTTTACCAAGCCAACCCGACCCTCTCTAATTGTGGCGGATTTCCAGTAGAGGGGTGGAGACTTAGGCCAAGATTTTTATTAGGCCAACCCAATGCTGGTCTGATTGGCCTGGTAGGCCATTTCATGAAAAATAGGAACGACGTGAAGTCCACAAAAAGTGGCAGAAAGAGCATTTGCTCACGATGTACAACAGTTTGATAGAAAATGCACTTGAATTGGCTTTTTTCTCTTGGGAAGTTTAAGCAAAAGCAAATCTTTGATCTAGTTGTGTACAGGAGCGGATTTAGGAGGGTGCAGTGCATCTCGAAAAAAGTTGTTTTTAGTGTAACAAATTTTTTAATGAACAAATTCGTCTTAAAGTGCAATTTTTCATGGTTCGTACGATCGTGTAGAAGGAATTTTATTGCTTTATTTAGTTTTAGTGGTTGTGTAAACATTAAATTATTACATAACGAAGCATAGTCAAGAAGAAAGTCGATTAAGTCGATTACGCACCGGTTAAATACCAGTTTGCTTATTTTAAAATACATGTTTGGTAGTGTGTAAAACTTACTACTTCAAATATATATGAGTATGTTTGTGTGTCACTTATAATGACATCTCGTCGGTTGAAACATCATTTCATTCATATATTTTTAAGATATAATTTTTATTAATATTTTATTAATATTTTATGCATGATTAGTATCGCTAACATAATCTACAACAATCTCTACCATGGATGTTTGGCTGCCTCTCAAAAGAGAAAAGCTCTCTCTTTGTCAAGAGAAATAAAATTTTGTACTGAAAATCCAAAAAAAGGTAAATTTTAAAACACCTCAAACATAACGCAAATAATTTTTTATATTTAAAAGTAACTTTTAATCTTAGTCAAACCAAAGATTTGAAGGCTAAAAAAGATACGAAGTAAAGTGGGTGTTATGGCCATGGCCCATGGATTTGCAAGAATGCTATTGAACTAACATATGTATCTTATAAGTAAAGTAGGAAATGAAGTGTAACAAGTGGACGTGCCGGAGTGGTTATCGGGCATGACTAGAAATCATGTGGGCTCTGCCCGCGCAGGTTCGAATCCTGCCGTTCACGTTTTGCCCCCCCTTTATTAGCAAAACTAACAAAATCCTCAAAAATAGCTTTTTTAGGTGCATTTGAATTTTGAAAAGAAAAACAAGACAAATAGTATACGCTATACAGTATACACAAGACATTATTGAAAGAAAACATAAGTTTTAGGGTAAATAGCACTAAGGGTCCTAACCTTTGGACTTTATAACGATGGGGTCCCTAACCTTCTATTTTGAACTCCGGGTCCTTAACCTATGAAACGTTAAGCACTTTGAAGTCGCTTTTTGGACTATTGGTTTACCAGTTAAATGGTCAACATTTTGTTGAATAGACCAAATTACCCTTAAATTAAATGATAAAAAAGAAAAAGAAAAGAATAATAAAATAAAATTACAACTATACCCCAATCAACAAAATAAAAAATTACAACTAAATCCCCAAATCTTCTCAAAATACCGCCACCAACCACCACCAATAGAAAATATTTTTTGAGCAGCGCCGCCAACCACCACCAACCACCTCCCAGCTGGTGAAAACTCAGGTTAGTCGCATTGGCAGGAGATCATGTGAAAACCATCAAGCGATTTCACTTCACTTTTAATTGTTCCAAGAAACCATCAGCGGCGCTCGCTGGATCGAAAACGTAGGAAAACACCGTATCTTGGTATATTCGGGCAACCCCAAATCCTGTTTTCCATTGGAACCCATATGGAAAAAGAGCTCTCCTCCCTTATGTCGCCCCAGGAAAGGCATGAACTGTCGCCTCCACCACCGCTCTCACTCGCCTTTACACAAGACAATGAAATTACAATTCCACCATTAATCCCAATCTGTGAGTTTCATCTTCTCCAAAATCAAAGATCGATCCAGAAAAAACCGGATCCAAAAAAAAACCGACACTAGATCCAAAAAAAACCCACCGTCTTCCCTTTTATCAAACAGTTGATATCGGGCATCTAAAGCTTAAACATAAGATTTAGCATTTTTACAATCATTTTCATTTTTCAGCGTCTACTCCTTCTTGTGTGCGTTCTCCACCAAACCGGAACGCGGCCGTTGAGTCCGATCCATGAGTGGGCTTGTCTACTATCATCTTTTCCAACACGGGTATAAATTACATCTTCAAGATTATTGCCGTTGTAAATGCCACCGCAATCTGGAACCGGGTTTTGCGCGATGGTGGGCATTGGGTTGATTGGTTGTTGCGGCGGTGGTGGTGGTGGCGGTGGCGGTACATTGGGTTGTTCTTGGATGGTGGTGGTGTGTGGAAGTTGAGTTGTTGGTGGTGGCGGTGGTGGTATGCGCTGTTGCATGGTGGTGGTGGTGGTGGTGGTGGTGGTGGTGGTGGTGGCTGTTGGGTTGTTCGAGAATAAGGATGGTGGTGAGGTGGTCCCCTCATTGGAGTTGGTCAGGAGATGGGTCGCCGCCAATTGGGGTAGGATTGAAGGAATTGCTCATGGGTTTTTTTTTTTTTTTTTTTGCATAAACTCGCGGCCACATGATCTCTGCTCAATGGGTCTACGGAGTTTTTTTAGGTGGGAGGTGGTTGGCGGCGGTTAGGCGCGGTTGCTCAAAAATATTTCAGTTGGTAGCGGTATTTTGAAGAAGATTTGGGGTTTAGTTGCAATTTTTATTTTGTTGATTGGGGTATTGTTGCAATTTTTATTTTATTATTCTTTTCTTTTCTTTTTATCATTTAATTTAAGGGTAATTTGGTCTATTCAACAAAATGTTGACCATTTAACGGTCAAACTAATGCTTTTGGTCAAAAAAGGACTTCGGTGCTAACGTTCATGGGTTAAGGACCCGGGAGTTCAAAATAGAAGGTTAGGGACCCCATCGTTACAAGGTCCAAAGGTTAGGGACCCCTAGTGCTATTTACCCTAAGTTTTATTCAATTAAGGGAAATTAGCGCAAATGGTCATTAATCTTTGTCCTTAGTACGGAAATGGTCCCTAACTTTTATTTTTTGGTACAATATATGTGTTTTTAAGCCACATGATTGGTTCTTATTTGATAAAAAATACAAACATGTCCTCATTTTTAATTAGAGAAATTTTTAATTGGATTCCTAACCTTTGCAAAAAGTACAAATATGTCCGATACTTTTATTTTTTTTATAAAAAATTAAAACAAACTAACAAATTGATAATATACTAAATAATTTTGTATATTTTACGAACTATTATAAAATAACTAAAATTTTAGCTCATAATTATTAACAAACATGTTAATTAAAATTATTTTATTATTATTAAGTAATCATATTATTTAAAATTTAAACTTTAATTTTATCTTTACAACATAAAATAAAAAAATAACTTTGTCACAAACTTGATGCTCAAATATTTTTATTTAATTGAACTATTCGTTTATTAACTACAAATATTAGAGCTCAAATTGTATTCTTTATATTTTAATTTATCGTTCAAAAATAAAGAACACATAATGTGTAAATTAATTTTTTTAGTATTTTTATGTTAAAAAAATAATAAGATTGGTTTAATGTCATAAAATTATACACGTCATTTTGTTATATATTTAACTTAATTTTTATTCAAGCTTTTCACATCACATAGCAGTTACATATACTTAAAGCGCAATAATTTCATATTTTTCTTTTGTGAAAAAATTAATTGACACGACTATAGTTATATATTTAATAAATATATCGGACCTATTTACACATTTTACAAATGTTAGAAATTCAATTGTAATTTTCTTTAATTAAAACTAAAGGTATTTTTGTATTTTTCATCAAATAATGACCAATTGCGCACCAAAACACATATGTTAGGGACTGTTGTGCCAAAAAATAGAGGTTATGAACCATTTCTGCACTAAGGGTAAATGTTAGGGACCATTTGCGCCAAATTTCCTTCAATTAATATAAGGATTAATTATATCATATAGTATCAAACTATATGTTCTATTTTATTTATGCCACCATACTTTAATTCATTTCATTTATTACATCGAACTTGAAAATTATTTTTAATTAAATCACTTCGTTAATTAGTCGTTCGTTGTGTAACAAAAATTCTAATGTGGCATTAACAAGTCGTTAAATGGCTAATGTATCTTCGAGTTTTGGAAAATTTTTGGATGAAAAAGTTGATTTGATTTTGAGGAAATTCGGAATTGATGAACGACAACACTTGGTCAAAGTCGTTTAATTGATGTGAAAAATGTATTGAATCTCTCGAGACAACATTTTTGTAAAATTTCTATTCGACACGTTTGCAATATTTAATTTAATTTTAGTTTCAGTAAATTGAGTGCATTTTTTAAAATTTTGAAGTTGAACTCAACTGCTGACTTGACTTTAAGTGCGGCCCTCCTATAGCTTACGTTCATATGTTATTCTGTGTTATACTACACCTAGTTACATTAGTCCTCGAAAAATCATGCAAGACTCTTACTATTTGCCTTCTAGTGCACCTCCGAAGCCATATTGGTCTAGTGGTGACCTTATGTTTAAAGTGTGTCACATTGTTTTAAGCATGCCGAAAGTTATCTTTCTTTGGCTAGTTTAATTTCATGTCTACCTAGTGCCCAACCCTATTCTCTAGGTCACCAACATTGCATGTGGAATCTCCACTCCAAAAAAGGAAGTCCCACCTTAGCTATAACTAAGAAGTGTTGACACTCGGGTGAATTACGAGATTATGTTTTTTTTTTTCTTTATTTTTGACTTATAACTTCCTAACCTAGTTGAAAACTAACCGGTGATAAATTTCACTTCAACAAGTCTGGTATTAGCACTCTGGCTCTAGCTCTAGCTCTAGCTCTAGCTCTATAATTAGAACTAGAACATGCATGTCTTCTTTGTCTAGGTCCATTCCTTAAAGTAGTTACATTTGGATTGATAGATGGGGAGATTGTTTATGCGTTAGAGGCTCCCCCTCACCTTCTTTCCTTGCTAGTGGACATGCAACATAAAAATGAGGATTCATTCGAATAGGCATGAAAGTCCAATTACATTGAATTGTCAAATTCCATGTTATATATTTGAAAGAGGCTAACCTCATTGTTTCTCTCATGTATATGCTGAGCTAGCCTCTTTTCTCTTCAATATACATAGACAAAATATAAGACTGGTGACAACAATTCATCATAGAAAAAAATTACATTGTTTTTCAATATATGTTCAACAATCTTATATTCAAAGGAAAATTTTACTGTATAATCATTAATGTAAAAAAATTAAATTAAATAAAATTTAAATTTACTTACAGCGTATATATATATATTTTTCCTCACTAATTTTTGGCGGACATTTTAGTCATGCAACGGCTAGCATAGTCCAGGATTTTTTATGAGACGAGCACTTTTTAGTCCTGTCCTTAACCCCAGTGCACGGTATAGAGTCATTAATTTTGCGCGCAAATTAGCACGTGTTTCTTCAATAAGTTGGTAGATAAAGTAATTCTCTGACAGAGAATCAAATTCTCTTCGAGTCATTCATGGGAGAAAAACATGTACATTAATAAAAATAAGAATACATCAGGTACACGTAATAGGCAGTGTTTAGAAAATTAGATCGGTTCAATCGGAAAAATCGGAAACCGGCCATAAAACCGATATGATTTACTAATTTAACTGGCCTTCAAAAAATCGGATGAAAACAGGGGTTTTTTAATAAGTTAAACGGAAAAACCGGTTGAACCGTCCGTTTTAATTAAAATCGATTTTTTTAGATTAATTTTATTTTTTATTGAAAGTTGAATCTTATTAAAAGTCTATTTAAAGTCAAGTTTTGTGAGTAATTTTGTCTATGAAAATAACTTATTTTTAGAAATTTAGTGAGATTTTTAGATTTAATTTTTAATTTTTAATTGAAACCGGTTCGGCATTGGTTATTCGGTTCGACATTTTGACCATTGATTTTCTTGCTTGAAGGAATGAATTCGATTTTTGGTAATATGCATGATTGAATAGACAATATTTTAATTCTTTGAAACAGGTAATGTTTTCACTTTAACCAGCAAGTCATAACGGAAATTAAAAATGCATAATTGTTGAAAGTTGAACCAGTTTTGAGGGAACTTCAAATTCGAAAATTTCTATTAGAAGTGTCTCAATCTTGCATTTGTCATGGTTCATCACCTCAATATAACCTTTAAATATCGTTTATGAGATTATCGGTGTTTGAAAGTCGCTAATGTTGATGTTGATTGAACTACGAAAAATGTATTAGTAATGAATAGTGAGGCGTTATTTATCCAAATGGAAACAATTGGGTTTGAGAAAATGTAGAGAGAGGATCAAGTAGGTAATAAACAAATGATAGTTGTAAACAACGGCAAGGTGTTGGACGAAAAAATGAATAGTAAAAATTAAAGCTCTTATATTATGTAAGGATGTGTGTGTGTGTGTGTGTGTGTGTGTGTGTGTGTGTGTGTGTGTGTGTGTGTGTGTGAGAGAGAGAGAGAGAGAGAGAGAGAGAGAGAGAGAATTCCACAAAAAGGGGAATTTTCATTGAAGGTCACACAACTTACAAGTTTATTTCATTTTGGTCATTCAACTTCAATTTATTTCAATTTGATCATCCAACTTATATTTTTCTTTCAATTTGACGCTTTAAGTTGTTACTGTTGTGAAAACCGATGAAATTTGTAACCTGGACCACTTAATTCTTGACTAAACTTCTTTTATTGGCAACACAAATTTTTAGGTGCTAAAAATTGTTGTAAAATCTCAAGTTTTTTTTTTTTTTTTTTTTTTTTTTTTTTTTTTAAACGATAAATTTTCCATAACAAAGGATGACATATCAGTTAACCAGGTCACGATTTCACCAGCCATATGACGAATTTTGTCAATCATGTCAACAATCCTGTTAGTTTTGATAATGATTACAACACAAATAGTTAAACTAGAACAAAATATAAATTAGACGATAAAAATTATCAATTAGGTGATTAAATTGAAACAAATTGAAGCTGGACGATCTATATGAAATAATAAATTGTATTGTTAAAAGAGAATATTATTTGCCTTGTTAAAGATGAATTGCAGAAGATTGACTTGTGCTCCAACTAATGTTGATGTCTTATGAGTTGCGAAAAAATTACTGAGTTTGTTAAATTGTACATTGTTGTACGACACGTGTGGATTGAGAGTAGAGGTGTCAAATGGCCACTCGGCCCTGTTCGAAAAGGGATAAGCCATATAAGAAATTGGGCCGCAATAGCTCTGACACAATTCTACACATGTCAGTATTTTTTGGACCACCAAACCACCCCAACTTAAATTTTTCACTTTTTTTTTTATTTATTTTCAAAAGAAAAAAAAAAAGGAATTTCCTCCTTTTCTCCACCCCACCCACCCCACCAAATTGTGGGGTAGGGGAAGAGATTCTCCCGATCCATATATTCGGGAAATGGACAATTCTCCTCCAACGAGGAAGGGCGGAGAGCTAAATATAGCCCTTTTCAAGACCTTGTTGTGGCAAATTTCTAGTAGAGGAGTTGGGGACGGGGGTCGGGACTTGGACCAAGATATTTACTAGGTCAACCCGACCCTCTCGATTGTGGCGAATTTCTAGTAGAGGGTGGGGACTTGGGCCAATATTTTTATCAGGCCAACCCGATGTCGATGTTGGTCTAATTGGCCTGGCAGGCCATTTCATGAAAAATAGGAATGGCGTGAAGTCCACAAAAGTGGCAGAAAGAGCATTTGCTCACGATGTACAACAGTTTTGACAAAAATGCACTTGAATTGGCTTTTTCTCTTGGGAAGTTTAAGCAAAATCAAATCTTTGATCTAGTTGTGTACATGGGCGGATTTGGGAGGGAGGGAGGGAGGGAGGGGGTGGGGTCCGGTCTGTCTCGAAAAAAAATTGTTTTTAGTATAACAAATTTTTTTTAAGAATAATCGGTCTTAAAACGCAATTTTTTTTCGAGGAATAGCCAGGTCTCTAAAATATCCCGGTTCCGGGCCTGATCGTGTAGATGGAATTTTATTGCTTTATTTAGTTTTTAGTGGTTGTGTAAACATTAAATTATTCTGTTAATGAAGCATAGTCAAGAAGAAAGCTGATTAAGTCGAATTCTGTGCCTCGGTTAAATATCATTTTGCTTATTTTAAAGTACGTGTTTGGCCGTGTGTAATACTTACTACTTCAAATATATATATGAGTATGTTTGTATGTACTTATAAGCACTTATAAACCGTCAAACATCATTTTCATTCACATATTTTTTAAGACCTATAATTTTTATCAATATTTTATCCACACATTCCGTATGATCCACTGCTTATAATCTACAACAATCCCTACCATGGATGTTTAAGCTTTAAGCATGTTTGGCTGCCTCTCAAAAGAGAGAAGCTTTCTCTTTGTCAAGAGATATAAATTTTTGTACTGAAAATCCAGAAAAAGGTAAATTTTAAAACACCTCAAACATAATGCAAATAATTTTTTATAATTAAAAGTAACTTTTAATCTTAGTCAAACCAAAGATTTGAAGGCTAAAAAATATGTGAAGTAAAGTGGGTGTTATGGCCATGGCCCATGGATTTGCAAGAATGCTATTGAACTAACATATGAATCTTATAAGTAAAGTAGACGATGGAGTGTAACAAGTGGACGTGCCGGAGTGGTTATCGGGCATGACTAGAAATCATGTGGGCTCTGCCCGCGCAGGTTCGAATCCTGCCGTTCACGTTTTGCCCCCCTTTATTAGCAAAACTAACAAAATCCTCAAAATAAGCCTTTTTAGGTGCATTTGAATTTTGAAAAGAAAAACAAGACAAATGGTATTTGAATTTTATCGTTACAACATAAAATAAAAAATAAATTTGTCACAAACTTGATCTCCAAATATTTTTATTTAATTGAACTATCAATTCATTTATTAATTACAAATATTAGAGCTCAATTTGTATTGTTTATATTTTAATTTATAATTCAAAAATAAAGAACACATAATATGTAAATTAATTTTGTTAGTATTTTTATGTTAAAAAATAATAAGATTGATTCAATGTCATAAAATTATATATGTCATTTTGTTATTTATTTAACTTCATTTTTATTCAAGTTTTTCACATCACATAGCAATTACATATACTTAAAAGCGTAATAATTTTATATTTTTCTTTTGTGAAAAAATTAATTGACATTTACTATAGTGATATATTTAATAAATATATCGGACATATTTGCACATTTTACAAATATTAGAAATTCAATTGTAATTTTCTTTAATTAAAACTAAGGGTATTTTTGTATTTTTCATCAAATAATGACCAATTGAAAGACCAAAACGATATATGTTAGGGATTGTTGTGCCAAAAAACAAAGGTTATGAACCGTTTCTGCACTAAGGGTAAATGTTAGGGACCATTTGCGCCAAATTTTCTTCAATTAATATAAGGATTAATTATATCATATAGTATCAAACTTTATGTTCCATTTTATTTATGCCACCATACTTTAATTCATTTCATTTATTACACCGAACTTGAAAATTATTTTTAATTAAATCACTTCGTTAATCAGCCGTTCGTTGTGTGACAAAAATTCTAAGGTGGCATTAACAAGTTGTTAAATGCTAATGTATCTTCGAGTTTTGGAAAATTTTTGGATGAAAAAGCTGATTCGATTTTGAGAAAATTGGGAATTGATGAACGACAACACTTGGTAAAAGTCGTTTAATTAATGTGAAAAATGTATTGAATTTCTCGAGACAATACATTTTTGTAAAATTTCTATTCTATACGTTTGCAATATTTAATTTAATTTTAGTTTCAGTAGATTGAGTAAATTTTTGAAAATTTTGAAGTTGAACTCAACTGCTGACTTGACTTTAATTGCGACCCTCTTATAGCTTACGTTCATATGTTATTCTGTGTTATACTACGCCTAGTTACTGATTAGTCCTCGAAAAATCTTGCAGGACTCTTAATATTTGCCTTCTAGTGCACCTCTGAAGCCATATTGGTCTAGTGGCTGACCTTATGTTTAAAGTGTGTTCGTCGTTCAAGCCTTCAAAAGTTATCTTTCTTTGGCTAGTTTAATTTCATGTCTACTTGGTGCCCAACCCTATTCTCTAGGTCACCAACATTGCATGTGGAATCTCCACTCCAAAAAGGGAAGTCCCACCTTAAGCTATAACTAAGAAGTGTTGACATTCAGGTGAATTCTGAGATTATATATATTTTTTCTTTATTTTTGACTTATAACTTCCTAACCCAGTTGAAAATTAACTAGTTATAAACTTTACTTCAACAAGCTGGTACTGGTACTGGCTCTAGCTCTATAATTAGAACTAGAACATGCATGTCTTCTTTCTCTAGGTCCATTCCCTTAAAGTAGTTACATTTGGATTAATAGATAGGGAGATTGTTTATGCGGTAGAGGCTCCCCCTCACCTTCTTTCCTTTCTAGTGGACATGCAACATAAAAATGAGGATTCATTTGGATAGACATGAGTCCAACTACATTGCATTGTCAAATTCCATGTTATATATTTGAAAGAGGTTAACCTCATTACTTCTCTCATGTACCTGCTGAGCTAGCCTCTTTTCTCTTCGGCATACACAGACAAAATGTAGGACTGGTGTGGAAAAAAAATTACGTTGTTTTTCAATATATGTTCAACAATCTTATATTCAAAGGAAAATTTTACTGTATAATCATTAATGTAAAAAATTAAATTAAATAAAATTTAAATTTACTTACAGCGTATATATATATATTTTTCCTCACTAATTTTTGGCGGACATTTTAGTCATGCAACGGCTAGCATAGTCTAGGATTTTTATGAGACGAGCAATTTTTAGTCCTGTCCTTAACCCCAGTGCACGGTATAGAGTCATTAATTTTGCGCGCAAATTAGCACGTGTTTCTTCAATAAGTTGGTAGATAAAGTAATTCTCTGACAGAGAATCAAATTCTCTTCGAGTCATTCATGGGAGAAAAACATGTACATTAATAAAAATAAGAATATGGGTTTTATGTACTGTGTGAGAGTATTTTCTTAGACGTTAATCTCTTCTTTTTCAGATGTTGATGTCAATTCAATTGATTCATTCTGAGAAGTTGTAAAGATGGTTTAATCCAAGTTGTAAAGGGTTTAATCCTCCTCCGTAGTATCTGTGTGTATACTGCAAACTGTATTTTGAGTTAGGGGTGGCAATGCCAAGCGAGTTCGGCTAAAGAAGGTTCGATTAGGCCCATGAGCTTGGCTAGGTTTTTATTTTATTTTATATATATTGTTTCGGATAATTTTAAAATAAAAAAGAAATAAATAAATTTTTTCTGTTAAAAATTCGAAGTTAAATCCTCCTTGTTTCGAGCTTGAGACCAACTAATTAGAAAATTAACACTTGAGATAATTAACTAGTATTTAGATAATGAGATTTTAGATAAATAATTATAAACTAATATTGAGATATAATTAAATTTGAGAATTGTTGTTGAATAAAGTATATAATAGATTGAGAGAATGAAGTGTGGAAAAAAAAAAAATTAGAAGTATTTATACGAAAAAAAAATCTGAAATTGAAAAAAAAAAAATTAAAACGACGTGCAACGGTCACATCGACATGAGCTCGTGGGCAATGCCAAGACGAACAGGTTGGGCTCTTTTATTTATTTTTGAGCTCGGCCCCAGCTCGGGCTCGTTGTAGGACGAGCCCGAGTCTATTATGGGCCGAGCTCACGAGCTGCTTGACCCATTTCTCACTCCTATTTTGAGTTGAATCTTGAAAGTTTCTAATGCAAAGCCAAATTCACTCAAAGTAGAGCTTCAACAGAACGTAGCCATAGTTGAAGGAATCCGGGCCCTTAAGGGCATACAATCTGGTGTTATATTTTATGATTTGTTGGATCTTGAATTAGAGTAAAAATCGTAACACCATGAAAATACCAAATCGTTCAATTCTTCACCTTTTAAGTTCTGTTTTCTTCTTCTCTGCAGTGGCCATCATGTCTCTCTCTCTCTCTCTCTCTCTAATCAGATAGAAGGATAAACATTTATGAAACTGAACAAGTCAAGTTCCGATCCATCCTGGATCAAAGTTTGGTTAAGTTAAAGGTGAGAGTATGTATTTGCAAGGAAAAGCAGTGACAGATGTGACTAATGTCTGCTTTCACTATTTCTTTTCCTCGTAAAAACTTGTTCAACTCCACCGTTTATTGAGTTGGTCGAGCTTATACTCGAGCAACTCAAGTATTGATCAAGCTCGTCTTATTGTCAAAACCTTTCATTTGTTTCATTGTGCAAAGCCTAATCATATTGCACACTTATTCCCTCGAATACACATCAACCTTCGCCATAAAGTCATCAGAAAATATATTGGTAGTCCAAACATCTATATAAATGATTTTTGAAAGGAGGCTCTCTTTTTGAAATACGGAAGGCATTAGATCTTTTTTATACTTGTTCATTATATATAGTTGAAAAACCGCAACAATAAATAGACGTAACTCTGAAATTGAGATTCAACCAGCGAAGAATTTGGCTTAAACAGCTTCTTCTCGACTCTTCTTCATAAACAAAATATTAGTGTTTATACAATCCCTACAGATGAATAAAGAAACATTTCCGTTTACACAAGAACATTAACAAATACTGTCAGCTACAACCGCTTTTTCCATGACTTTTGTTGGACTATACGTCGTACCTGTTTTTAATGAACAAAAACAGAAATAGAGCACAAGTTTAGTTCCCATTCTACGAAAGTATTTCAAGTTTCAACCATAAATTATGTATTTTCTGTGCCCTTTTGATAAGTTATAAACAAATGATATCCCAAAGATTTGCTTTCGCATGGGTTCAAGACCTTAAGAATAATTTTGATCATACACTCACCTCATTACTTCTTGTTGATAACCTGGTTCATCCCGTATACTGACTGCTGCCAATTGACTTGCTAACTTGTGCATTGGATGATTTTTGGAAGGAACATTTCGAGCACTTGTATTCACTGGCCATGTGATTGGAAGTATCTTGTTCCTGCAGTGAACGACAACAAACTAATCCATATTCCCGATAAATTATGAGATCTACTACATGAACCGTTTTCGCGTTAATCTAATAGCTTAAAATTAATTGAGGCAATGCTTCACAACTCCAGAAAATGCTTGGTTAAGTATGTCATAAGAAGGAAGACTAGAAGTCACATACCCTTCGACACGCTTGCACAAGCAACGACTCATATAAGTAACTGTGTAGTTCCCTAATAGTGAATCAAGTTTCTTGGCCAATGTAAATATCTCAGAACTCGGCAAAATATCCAAAAATTTGATGACTTGAATATCACTTGAATTTTCCCTGAGAATGTCAATAATCCAGATCAATTTCCATGGCCACTTGACATCATATAGTTCCAACAATTGAGAAGAAGCACCATCCATGTTGCCGAGAGTTCTAGGCTTGTGAAGCTGACGCCATCCACTTGAAAGTTTCTCCATAAGAAAAATCACTTTTTTATGTACGTCGATGTCTTGAATCTTAGATATGGATTTGGAGAATTCATCACTGAAACAAACCTATCATATACAAAATAGGTGTACAGTTGGTTGCTTTAACATCTAATGATTTTGAACAAACAATATAATAGTTATTATAAATACTAATAAAAAAGCAACGAAAGAAAATCAACTTCTTTATGTCCGTTTGATGTCTCGTGTCTGTATCTGTGCATCGAAAATTTCCATAGTACCATGAAAACAACGAATAAAAGGTTATATGTTAGTATGTTACAAATATGAAGGTCTGATGAGTCATATTTTTGGAAACACGGGCACGCTCAAACATGGGAAGACACACACGCAGACATACATATATGAAGCAAAATAATCAACGTATAGATGAAGAGAGAGCGATGTACCTTCCAATTTGCCTTTTGGAACAGTGAGGAGTTACTGTCAAACAACAAGTTAAGCTGGCCAAGCTCAACCAAGGCACTAGTAATTGCTTGTTTCATACTTTTGTCATCAAAAGCGTTATGAAAACAACCCCGATCCTTGGAATCTAGAACTAAATTTTTCCAAACAGAGCCACTATTTAGTAAAGTTGCACTATTGCCCAATATCCAAAGGCAGTACCTGCAGAAAGAGCCATTTTTTCATTTCATTGAGGTATATATCGAATTTTTACATGCACTAGTTTCTGCCATGTAAATAATACCTTGCTCGAGTCAGAGCCACATTTGCCCTTTGACAATTAGAAAGAAAACCAATTGATCCATTCCCATTGCATCGAACGGTAGAGATTATTATCACATCCTCTTCGCCACCTTGAAATCCGTCAACAGAGCGAACATTTACTGAAAAATCTTTGTCTGCATCTGTGCTATATGCCTTTCCCAGTTTTTGCTGAATTGCAAAAACTTGTGCTTTGTATGGTGATAAGCAACCAACACGAACCTTTTGCTTCAAGGCAATAGATTCTGTGGGAAAGTATAATAATTGAGAATTCAAATACATAAACTTGAGAAACAATTAGCTAAAACCAAAAATGATTCTACCATAGGCATTACATGTTGGATTCTGTGGAGCCTAATTTTATTATTCATTTTTCCCCTCTTCCCCTTAGATTCAATCTATAACATTACAAACATTCTTGTAAAAATATTTGGAGAGATTAACCAATAGATAGCAACAGGTACCTTTATAGAGGTTGGATACAATCTCAGCAACGACAAAAACCTCGACCATATTTTTCAGACTATGCCTATCATCAAACTGTTCTTTCCCATTGGTCACGTCAATGAAAGAATAGGACCTGAATATGTTTCCTTTAAGGAAAGGCTTAGTATAGGCCCGTTCCCTGACATTTGGTGCATCCCTAATCTTTTGGCCATAGAACTCCTTATTCGGAAATAAGCTTATCGAGGGATGCATTCGGTACTGAACCTCGAGAAGTTGCTTCCCGTGTCCTGATACCACAAGCCTCTCAAACAAACTTCTACCAAAATCAGCTTTCTCACATATCTGTCAATATCGAACAAGATAGGATTGAAAATATAAATCTTTCTGAATTTTAATGACTAATGTACGAACCAATAAAAAATTTGAAACCTTGCTTTGAACCGTTGCTGGAAGCTGTTTCTCGTCTCCAACAAGTATAGCATGACGAAGGCTGGGAAGTTGTAAGGAATAGCTGATTCACATTCTTTTAGCTGCGCAGCTTCGTCAATGATCAACAATTCAACTGGTGGCATTCCTATACTTTGCAACTTTGAAGAACTCGAAGCAGTACAAAATATTAAGCTTGCGCCTTGTAGACAAAAATTCCTAATTTCCTGTTCTTCAGTAAATTTAGGGACAGGGAATTTGTCAAGAAGGAGTTTCAGTACTTTAAGGCAGTTTAATCTGATCTCACATAAATTATTGAAGTTTCTTCCTTTTTGTCCTTTTCCTTTTAGGGCTCGTCTTAAATCTTCATTTGCGACAGAAACATTATGAATTGACATTTTTAGAGTTTTGAGCATATGAAGAACTCTAACCATGTCCTTTACCACTTCGAAGTTAAGAAAAGAAGTTGGCAAGTTTGTGTACAATCCTTTTGTACGGAGCATAATCCTTTTCCCTATTGAATCGACTTCCTTCGTCACAAATTCCTCAAACGTCCATAGAATGTAACCTTTTTTGCATTTGTTTTTCTCATTCTTACCTTTGCCTTTCTCACTCTTCGACTGACTTCTTTTTTGCTGAAGTTCTCGTTGCTTTGATCTTTTCTTCTCGTTGTCCTGCTTTGCTTTTTCTATTGCCAAGTATTGTTTATACTGCATTTCTGGATATTCAAGCAGGCGGATCATTGATTCTATACTTGCTCTCCACCCAGTCGAAGGAGCAAAACAACTATAAAGTTCAGAAACACGGTAATCAAGAAATACATTGTAAAGATCTTCATGGTCGTCAATCTTCATTCGTTTCCCATTACCAAATAAAACTACGTCTCCCAGTCCATAAGTATCATATAACAAGGTACCACTAATCAAACTCAGTAATTTTTTTGCAACGCCTATGACAGCAATGTTGGTTGGAGCACAAGTTAATGTTATGCACTTCATCCTTAACATCACAAATAATAATGATCCAATCATTTTTGTTTTTCCAGTTCCCGGGGGACCCCATATTAGCTTCACATCATTTCGATGATGACACTCTCTTGTAACAATACAATTTAATATAGCAACTTCTTGAGAACCATCCATTCTGAAAGTGCCAATGGATTCCCTCAATCTTGATAGATGAATACTCCTATTTTCCTCAAGAAAACATTGAGTACAATTTTCTTCTACCTGCAAGCAATTAATGAATTTATTACCAAATAAGTTAAACTTAACAAAACTTATCTTTATAGAAAGTAACTTTTAAGCACGTCCAAACATAGTATGATCAGTTATATAATATTCAAGTTCGAGATAATCTTCACTAGATCTTACCGTTGGGTCAACTTTCAACACCGAGTTAAATATCTTCATATAATCCCCGGTCAGATTTGGATGCAATGCGCACCATATGCGAATATTTGTCGTCAAGTTTGTAAGATGAACAGCAAAAAGTGTGTCTGTGTTTCCGCCCTTCTCTCTAACAAACACTATAGGCTTCGAAGACAGGACTGAAAGAATTTTGAAAGGACCCTCATCTTTCACGCATTTAACTAGAGCAATAGTATATGATCTTTTAGGCCTGTCTAAATCATCAATACGTTTAGGTCTTACATCTGTCAAAGCAATTAGATCTCCAACTTCAGGTTCATAAGCTTCGACTTTCTCACTGTCACTCAATCTTCTCAACGTTATGGTATAACACAAATTATTCGGAAGCTGGAAATCAACATAAAATATTTCACGTACAGGAGCGTAATACAGAGTTGTAAAATTTGAGCGTAGATTAGCATGTGTTTCCTCAATAAGTGGATTGATGAATGACCGGAAGTAATGTTCCAGTGATGAGAATGTCTCCGGAATTTGCTCGACCTGTCAAGATACAAATTCTTTGGAGATTTTCACTGCAAAAAACATAATACAATAGCTAGCATTTGGCTCTACCAATCAAATTCTAGAATATCAGCATCAAACAAATAATTTTGTTTGTCACCTTTGGAAGCATCTAGTTGCAGCTTCCGTGTTGTGTAATATTTAAAGTACGAATCCAAGCAAAGTGCTCTTGTCAATACTACGTGCTTGTTTGGTAAGACGGAGTGGATCATACGTGTAAATAAAAATGACGTTTGACCATATAAAAATTGTATAGATCCAATGGACTACAAATATTTTCAGCAGTCAACAACATCATGCAACAGTAACAAATAAATACAAATAATTTGAGCAACAATGGATTAAGAAGACAAACCTTATTCTTGTAAAGATCCTTGTTCATCACATCAGTCACAGACCAAGAAAATACTAAATCTATCAATCCTTTAACTTTATCTTTTGTTTTCTTCTCCTCCACATTGTCCATCACCATCATCTCTTCTTCTACCCTAACAATCAAAACACACAAAATTCTCATTACAACAAAGTGGAAAATATTAGTGTAAAAATGAGTAAATTACTCATGAAAGAGAGAAAAACTTTGGCCTTAGTTCTTTCTACAAAGAAGAAGCAAAACATGCTCACAAAAACAAAATACTTGGGCCTCCCAGAAAAAGGGAACTAAATACTTACAGTCCCATGTTCATGTTCATGTTCATGTATTCATCCGAATAATAGGGAGTTATGGGAGATTGAATTTGCAGAGGAAATGAAGTGGCAGATGCAGAGGGATGCAAAAGGACACAGCTTCTCAACTCTTGACGTTTGGTTTTCCAAATACTTTGGTTTCCAACTTTCGATGGAAATTTTTTGATTTCCATTTTGTTTCATTATTATTTCCTTGAAAGTTAAGAGCATCCCAAGAAGTTATTTTTAGAGTGTCTGGAAGAGACTTTTTAAAGAACATGTAAAACGTGCGTTGCACATGATATAATAATAGTATTATGAGATATATGTTTATTAAGTTAAATGTTTCAATAATTATTGAACTTTTAGACTTTGTTTGATTGGGATTATAAACACATTTTGATTTTTTTCAGCCGTAATTTTTGACTTTTCAACCCACTTTTAACATGAAAAGTCAACAATTTCAACTCAAAAAAACCAATATTGGTCAAATAAACCAGTTTATAATCTCTCACAAACGGCACTTAGTCGCGTCTTCAATTACTCACTGAACTTTCAAATGTTACTGTCTACTCACTGAATTTACAAATGTTACTGTCTACTCACTGAACTTTGAAAAGTTACACTCCGTTAATCACTCATCACAATTTCGTAACTACCAATTGACAGAGATATACACGTGGCTGATGGAATACCCACGTGGCAAGAGTTAAATATTTTAATAATCACTGAATTTTTATTCACGTCTTCGATCACTCACTGAACTTTCAAATGTTGTTGCGTGCTCACTGAATGTCACACATGAAGTTTCTATCAATTAGTTTTGTTTTGTTTTTTTTTTTTTTTTTTTTTTTTTATATGTACAAAAAATCTATATGTATGGAGTTATTCTCTAGGAAACCTAACTCTAAATGTGAAAAGTATGTTTTTTTATTTTGTTATGATGAATTTAATGTTACATGCCTATGTTAGAACATGTATTTTATGTCATAAAATATGTATTTTGATCATATTGGATCTCTTTTAGCAACTAACTGTAGCTGACAGAAATACATGGTCAAAATACATTTTTTATTTTGACTTGAAACACATGTTCTAACATATGGCATGCAACATAAAATTCATCATAAAAAAATGTACTTTTCACGTTTAGGGTTAGGTTTCCCAGATAAGAACTCCATACAGATAGATTTTTGGGGTAATCGAATCGAAGTTGGGGTAATTGAACTTAAGGAATTTCAATATAGGAAAAAATATACGTTTATCATGTATAAATCGTATTTTGAAAAAGCGATTTGATAACATGGATAAACAGCGTCAATTGGTTAGCAGAATTATCCTTAAGTGTGTGCCACTAGAGGTGTCAAGAGCAGACGCCGCCAAGTACCGAACTCAGATCGACCGACCCTGTGGGCGGCCTCGACATTTCCGAGGCCCAAGGCGAAATTCAAAAATTAGGCCCCCAATGATTATTTTTTTTAAATAGGTCCATTCGATTTTGGGCCACTAGCTACCTAATATTACTCATGGTCCTCATAGAATACGGCTTGCTTTGCTTTGTTGGACTTCAAACTTGTGTACAAATATTGTTTTTTTGGGCAACTTCAATGATCATAAATAATTTTTTTTTAATGAAAATGGGCTCCCTTCGGTTTTGGGCCCCCGAGGCGGTTGCCTCATTTGCCTCGGCCCAAAATCGGGCCTGGGCCCACCCGCCTCGACTCGGGACCACGGGCCGGACCGTGAACTAGGCAGGCGGTTCACCGACCGTGGAGGCTTGAACCCCGGGCCTGACTGTTCAAGCTCACTTAACCGCTGGCCCATATAAAAAAAAATTCAAATTCAAATGGTAGAGAACAGAGATCAACTGTTCTCTGCCATGATAAAGCAATGATGATGACCGCATCATCAAGAATGTCACAATCTATCACTCTGCAGATTGCAGCACCCGCGAGAGTAGGTCGCTTTTAAAAAAAGCTTCTTGTCAATCAATCGAAATAAAAAAAATGCATAAAAAAATATGCGGCCAGAGCGAGGAGGCAAGTCTGCAAAGTCCAAAATTCAAATTATTATTTGTTTGCATTTATTTTTACAAAGTTAGAAATAATTCATGTAAAATAAGATATAAATTTCATGTAAATATTTTTTTAAAAATAAATAACAAATGTGAATTTATCAGTTATTTATTTATTTTTTTAGTAATTTCACACATTTTATGCTATAAATGTAAACATTTTTTTGAATTACAATAAGTTACTAATTTTTTTAGTAATTTAAAAAAAATTAATTTTTTATTCATGCGGGTCGAACCGCGGCCCATATGAGCTCGACCCGGATGGGCCAACGGGTGGACCGAACTCGTGTTCAATTGCTGCGGGTTGGGTTGGTCCGGCCCGCAACCCGCCGTGACGCAGGCTTTTTCTAATGCGTGCAGTCACCGGACTTCATCAGAGGCCCAAATTGACACCTCTATGTGCCATGTAGGTGTTTCGTCAGCCATGTGTGCGCTTCTGTCTATTAGTAGTTACAAAATCACGAAGAATGATTAACGAATTGTTTCTTTCTAAAGTTCAGTGAGCACACAGCTACATTTGAAAGTTCAATGAGTGATCGAAGACGCGAATAAAAGTTCAATAATTATTGAAACATTTAACTCTTGCCACGTGGACATTTCGTCAGCCACGTGGGTATTCCGTCAGCTACGTGTATATCTCTATCAATTGGTAGTTACAGAATTGTGAGGAGTGATTAACGGAGCATAACTTTTCAAAGTTCAGTGAGTAGACAACAATATTTGAAAGTTCAGTGAGTGATCGAAGACGCGACTAAAAGTTCAGTGATTATTGAAACATTTAACTCTATGTTTATTCAAATATTTAAATAATTATAACTTAATTTAATACTGCATTAAAATACAAAAATCTGACATTAGAAAATATGGTGAAATGTAATGTTTGTTGTTGTATTCAAACAAAGTACTTTCTACAATTGTGTGGCCAATATTAAACATCTTTTTTTAATGTCTATAATATAGTCAAATAATATCAATTAAATAACACAAACAAAAAGAATACAAAATAGTGTACACAAGTTCTTAAATATATCGAGCATTCAAACCTATTGAATTTTTTTGCTTTATGAGATGACAAATGACTTATAACAAATATTTGTAATTTAATATTACTCTCTAACTATGAAAATGTTTTAACCTAAAATATCACATGCAATTTGAGTTCGTAGCACCTCAAGTTAGGTAGATTTATCAGTTAGTATATAAAACATAACAAAATAACATTTACATTAGAAATTGATAAAATTAAACATTCTCATTTGAACAATTCTGTGACAAGATGTATTCACGTGAACTTATCCAAATTGTAATGGAAAAATAAAGTAATATTACCAAAACTAAATATTCTAGCGATTTAAGCGTCTTATTCACATTAGAGCATAAATAGTTAAGAAAAATTAGTTTAACTAAAATAGATAACAATTCAATTCAAAAGCATAAAAAAGAATAATAGAAATTAA
The DNA here is from genome assembly GCA_023638005.1 of Forsythia suspensa. NCBI lineage: Eukaryota > Viridiplantae > Streptophyta > Magnoliopsida > Lamiales > Oleaceae > Forsythia > Forsythia suspensa. The sequence goes on from CM042672.1 coordinate 13,034,291, forward strand.
TAGAAATAAGATACGTATCAATAGTAGATTGAAATCCACAAAGTTTTTTTTTGTCTAGAAAATTTGAAGTCGCAAGCCAATTAGATATGTAAACAATATACAAATATGCATGAGCATGCACAATAATTAAAAAATACACCGTAACCTTTATAGTCCAACGTGAATTATTATTATTTTTTTAAAAAAAGAAGAGCATTGAGAGAGGATTATTCACATTAACTAACAAAAACCACAATCACAAATACAAATCTTCAAATGAAATCTTTATGGACATCACAAACTACACAATTACCTTTAAATAAAACAACCTTAAACTTCAAATTAGACCTTAAATAAGTTGAATAAATTGTTGGTGGAATGTCAATTACTATTAATCTTGTAACTGATCAAATCCGTTTTCACAATTCAAAGAAAATATTTTCAAAATCCAGTAATTAAATATAATAAATGGAGATTTAGCATTTTCAACTTCTAAGAACTATATGTGGTTATAAATGCTAAATTATGAGTTCAATTATAACATTAACTCAAGAACAATTTAGAAAATATAAAATATTAATGAAGATATATTTGTCCAAAAATATTTCTCCATTTAAGCCCATTTTAGATTAACTAGTTAAGAATACATGCGTTGCACGTGATTTTGTAATAATATTATGATTTTTTTATTTTAAAATTATCGATGAATATAACACTTAAATGAAACTCATTTTCAATCATAAGTTCACCAATGATTATAACCAACTAAGGAATTATATTCAAATTTCTTGGTAAAACATGTGGTTCATTAAAAAATACACGGTCTACGTGAATATTAAGTTTGAAAGATTATTGATACTCTTTTAATTATATTTTAAAGCGTATATCTAATGGCATATCAGAGTAGGCAACTTTTTTTTTATGAAAATTAGTATCAAATTCTAAAATACATGAAAATAGTAGATATAAGTATAACACAATTTTTCATTGATTTTCTGTATTTATATCATTATAAAAAGCACACGAAAATAAAATATTTAGCCTCTTTAGGTAATTATTTCTCAGAAAAAGAATCTCAAAATTATTTGACATAAGATAAAGAAGAATTTTTTGTTGCAATATCCATTCAGTTTTAATGCAGCCATAAATTAAGGGTTTTTTTTTTTTTGTTTTCTTCATGCATTTTTCCCTTAATTCCATCTGAAATAATATTAAATTTCAAAAAAAATTCAAAACAACCAGGTATTTGGACAATGATTTTAACTCATCACATAAAACAACTTATTATGCGAGATTTACCTTCACCTTATACATAACATGACTCACTTTATCCATGTTATGTCTTCCTCAGTCGCGTGCTTGAAAAAGTTAGAGTAGCACCAATTCTCCATATTCTAACTCGTTCTTCCACAATAAATATACGTTTAATTGCTTACAAAATGACATAAAACATCATTCGAGCTTAAATCCCCTTGTTATCAAGACTACTTTAATAATTAACATTTTTACATCGAACAAATATTCTAAATCAAGAAAAAAATATATAGAAATCAAAATTTAAAATCAATATTACCATTATATATATTCTTAAAATTAGTGAATCATTCATGGAAAATTAACACATCCATTATTACCCCATTACTATCAAACTAATTATCAAAGATTAAAAATCATCATTGTGAGGAAAAAAATATTCTTGGCATAATAAAAAACAAAGACGAATAACAAAGGAAGAAAGTATGAATCAATAATAAGAAAGTCGAAATGCAAAACCAAATTCATCTTGTTTTGTTATGTTGATGAATGAATTTGCTTAAATTCTCGTGCATAAAAAGATTGACTCTTTGATTGTTTACAATTAAAGATAATAATATCAATATATTAAAAATTTTATTAGTATATTTTTATTTATTTTCATTAATTACAATATATATAATGAAATTTAAAGAGACAAATCACTTTCAATGATCAAAATGTAATATTTATATAGTATTAAATAGTTTAAATTAAAGCCAAAATAAATTATATTAATTGAAAGATGATTTTAGGAATTATAAGTTATTTGAGAGACAATATCGTCCATAAATGTTTCTCCCATATTTGAAATAGAGGAAGAAAGTATGAATCAATAATAAGAAAGTCGAAATGCAAAGCCAAATTCATCTTGTTTTGTTATGTTGATGAAGGAATTTGCTTAAATTCTCGTGCATAATAAGATTGACTCTTTGATTGTTTACAATTAAAGATAATAATTTCAATATATTAAAAATTTTATTAGTATATTTTCATTTATTTTCATTAATTACAATATATAATAGAATTTAAAGAGACAAATCACTTTTAATGATCAAAATACAATATTTATATAGTATTAAATAGTTTAAATTAAAGTCAAATAAATTATATTAATTGAAAGATGATTTTAAGAATTATAAGTTATTTGAGGGGCAATATCGTCCAAAAATATTTCTCCCTTTAAGGGACTTTTAGAATTAGTATAAAGTATAGATATAATATAAATATAGATATAGATAAAAATATTTTTATTTATATTTATAGTTGTTTGGTTAAAGTTAACAAGTATTTTTTGATTTAAAAAAACAGTTTAAAAAAGTTGGTTTGGATAAACCAAAATTTTGAACTTTTCTAAAAATTTCTAATTGAACTTTTATGAGAAGTTGTAATTAACTTAAATATTAACAAAATTACTATTAATATATCAAAAATATATATTAATTTATTTACCACATTAATTATTTATACAAAATTTTCACTTCATATAAAAAAGATATTAATTTATTTACCACATTAATTACTTATACAAAATTGTCACTTCATATATTTATATAAAGTAAAAATATATATTGACGTGTTAAATAATATAATACAAATTATATTTGATTTAAATAATTAATTAGTATTTAATTATTATTTAGTCAAATATACTAAATTAATCGTATTATTAGAAATAAATTAATATATTAATTTTAATAGTTATATAGAATATAAAAATTTATTTATTTTAAAAATAATAATATGAAATATATATTAATTAAATACTGTTTAGTCAAATAAATATAAATTTTATACAAAAATACTTTTATAGTTATTCAATCAAATACTCACTTTAAGATTTAGAGCACTTTTTGGATTCATATACAAATAGTCAATAACTTTTTAACAAAAGTTCTATTGCCAAAAGCTCTAATGTCAAAAGTTCTACTCACAACAGTTATGCCAGACGGACCCTTAAACCACTTTAAATCATTGTTCTAAAAAACTCGTCTCGCTCTTACTTCGCCATGGCCTAGGTCCAAAAAGCTTGAAGTTCGACTTTCACGCCAAGTTACTTTTTACACTTTTTAGAACAATGCTTTAAACATAGATGTTCTCTATTTTAGAGAGTCAATCTTTAAAATTATGCTCCAAGAGATTCTCTAAATTAACTTTTTAGAGTATCTCCAACAAGCTCTTTAAACATATGATGCTCTTTAATTTAAAGAGTTAACCCTTAAATTTCTGCTCCAATGAACTCTCTAATTTAACATTTTAATTTAGAAAGTGGGTTTGGTTCTCCAAATTTGGAGAGCCAAACCCTCTTTCTATTATTAAATATATTGAAACAATTTCAATTTTCAATACTTGACATATTGACTTTAATTAAATAATATATACAAATTGGAAGGGAAGCATATGAAAAAAATAGAAGAGATGGAAAGATATTAAATGTTTCTTAGAAGAAGTAAAATGAAGAGTATGGAGATAAAGAGGCTGTTGGAATGTTTAAAAAAAATTACTCTTTAAATTTATAGATGCTATTTAAAATACTAAAGATGTTCTTTAAATATTGTTAAACTGTTGTAAATGCTCTTATAGTAATAGATAGTGGATTTGGCTCTCCAAAGTTAGAGATCCAAACATACTCTCTATAATTAAATGCTTACAAAGTATTTAATTTTCAATACTCAATACCGGAGCCTGATATCCTACACATGGTAGGTAGGAGATATAATGCCCACTGGTGAGGTGGCTAAACATGATTGGTAGAAATTATGAGTGTTGGGCCATGAACTATCAACCATGTGATGTCATCTCAACGTGGGCTTTATAAGTGAGTAGGATATGTGGGTAGGAGACCAATCCCCACTCCATATATTGATTGAATGAAATATTATATGTAAAATAAAATAGAGAAAATTGAAAGAAAACAAATACTTAATAATTAAGAGAAAACATGCCAAAATAAAAAATAAGAAAAAATAATAATTACTTATTGGGATAAATAAATGAAGTGCTAAAAATAAAGAGACTGTAGGAGTACATAAAAAATTTACTCTTTAAATTTATAAATACTCCTGAAATACAAAATATGATATTTATCTACATCTATACTACATCTAAAAATAACTTAAAAGAAGAAATATTTTTGGACAATTATATATTTACAAATTTTAAAAAAATACATATTCACCCTTAATTTTATTTTAGTTTGCAAAATATTATATTATATCACACCGATACAACAAGTTAATTAAATTTTTCTAAACAAATTGAAAATCATAACATGTATTTCTTACATCTCCCTGATGAATAATTATGACAGACAATTTTTAAAAATATATATATATAAAAACCAGAGTAATGCATACTTTGGAAGTGCATCCCATTGTTGTCTCTAAGCCTCCGTTAACTTTTAACACCACAAGTTTGTCCACTATAACATAAACCATTCCATATTCAAAAATCCAAAAACCTTTCCCCTCCTACCATTATTAAATTATATAACACAATCTCATTAATGTACATTAGTCTTATAATATTTTATCCTCCCATATTCAAAAATTCACAAGCCTTTCCCCTTTCATCATAATTACACTGTATAATACAATCTCATTAATGTACAATTATTTTATAATAGTTTACCCTTCCATATTCAAAAATCTAAAAACATTTCTCCGCCCATTATTATTAAATTATATAACACAATATCTAAATTTGACAAGAGATTCAAATCTCATCCACCATATCTGAAAGCATCAAGAACTCTATTCCCGGCAAAGATTCGATGTCGTTTTGATAACCTTGATTCAGGTTCTTTCATCCCGTCGCTGTATGTATGTGTGGAAAGTCGTATCCTATTACAAAAAAATAAAAATAAAATTGTGTCAACATTCATACATTTTGTTTTTGAATTTTCTTTGGGAAATTTTTACAACTAAGCCATTTTATTTTATTATTTATACAAAAACTGTATCATGTTTTTTATTCCAAAAATACTGGATTTCATCTAATTTGTAATTAATTATTTAATTGATTAAATAATGTAACAGAATCCTTAATTAACTCATTTACCATTTTAATTAGGATTTATATGTAACTAATTATGATTTTCTCTCTCATGAATCCACTCTTTCTCTCTCTTGTTTCTCTCTCTTTCATTTTCTCAAACGTGAAGGTCTCTCTCCTATTTTTCTCTCTTGTATTTTTGTAACATTTATCACATATAACATTATCACAAATTTTTGTAACATCAAACTCGCAAGCATAGTTTTGTAATATCAAACTCGCAAGTCATATATGAACTGTAATATTATCACGTATTTTTATAACATCAAACTAGGAAGGCATTTATGAAGTGTAACATTATCACATATTTTGTAACATCAAACTCGCAATCCAACATTAACTAGTATTTTTGTAACATCAGGCAATGTAACACACACAAGATGAAACTATCTGAGACATTATATATATATATATTTATTAACACCCAATGATAACTTCTCTCACATTTATGTAAATATAGTACCTATTTTGATCAGAGTTAGTAACATTGATTGGAGTGGACGTGTCGAGACATATGAAGTTTTGCTTGGGTTGTAAATTCGTCTTCTTCCCCTGCTCCGACAATTCCATTTTCGTGAGAGACCGAGTTAATCTTCTAGTTGGAGTATCCATGGGTCGGATTTTGCCTTCAATAACAGTGAATCAATGATTGCATATGCTTATAAAATGAAAAATCGTGGCTAGGGTTTGCGAAATGGGTAACACACAATGAGAAGTAAAAACTGTATATGATGTTTTTGAATATACATGAATAATGGATGATAGTACAAGAACTCTAGAAAATTAAAGATCTTGGTTCGATTTGGTCACTGGGTTGTAGCCGGATGATTAGGAATTGAGTTTCTGTTGAGAATTATTTTAGGGATGAAGAGATTTTATTTTGATATATTGTTTTAATAAAATAATAATTTAATTACACCTCACCCAGTATTCTTGGAATAAAAACACATGAAAAGTAGAAGTGGAATTATTTTATTAAATGACAGTAGGGGGCGTAATTTCCTCATTTTCTTTTGCTTCCTAATGTCCTAATACTTACTTTATAATTTATTTTCGTGGTTAAGGTTTTGAAATTTGATAAATTATTAGAGTTTTTTTTTTTGGCATATAAATGATATGAATTTGGGCAAATCTAAATTTTCTTTTCGGGTGGAGTAATTAATGGATGTCATATTTTTGATGAAATGGTGCATAATATTACTGAAACAACTTCCTAGGCTTTTTATCGCTTTTAGAAAAATAGATGGAATGAGTTTGTATATATGAACTTCGGTCGTATTAATTAAATTTTTCATAAGAGAAAAATATAAAATTATTGGACTTTAGGTATATATAATTACTATGTAATATGAAAAATTTGAATAAAAATTAAGTTAAATAAATAACAAAATGACGTATATAATTTTATAACATTGAACCAATCTTATTATATATATTTTTTAACATAAAAATAATAATAAAAATTAATTTACACATTATGTGTTCTTTATTTTTGAACGATAATAAAACGAGCTCTAATATTTGTAGTTAATAAACAAATAGTTCAATTAAATAAAAATATTCGAGCATCAAGTATGTGACAAAGTTATTTTTCTTTTTATGTTGCAACGATAAAATTAAAGTTTAAATTTTAAATAATATGATTACTTAATATAAAAAATTTTAATTAACACGTATGTTAATAATTAAAAGCTTAAATTTTAGTTATTTTATATTAGTTCATAAAATATACAAAATAATTTAGTATATTATCAATTTGTTAGTATTTTTTTAAAAAAAATAAAAGTATAGGACCCATTTGTACTTTTTAAAAATGTTAGGAATCCAATTGAAATTTTTTCTAATAAAAATAATGACATATTTGTTTTTTTTTATCAAATAAAGACCAACTGTGCACTAAAATACATAGGTTAATGACTTATGCGCCAAAAAACAAAGGTTATGGACCATTTCTGCACTGAAGGCAAATGTTAGAGACTATTTGCGCCAATTTTCCAATATTTTATAACTAAGTTGAATTTGAAATATTGAAATCTAAATGAAATTATGTCATCCACTAATTAGAATGCAGAAAGTTGCACTTGTAGTTTAAGTCTATAGCTTACACGCAAGACCATGAAAGTCAACCATAGAAAATTTTCAAGCATAACATTGGAGCTGATATATGTTTCGTATTTGATAAATAGAAGAGATAACAGAAATTTCATGCCTTGAAAAATAAATGAAAAACACAAAATCAGACCTCCAAACATCGATCAACAAGTTGTCTGCTTCTTGAATAGTCCCCACTTCTATAGCATCCAACAGCTACAAGATAGATTCTTTTCCTAACTTGCTATTACGTCTTGCATCTATTATTGAATTTATGAAACCTCTTTTTTGCAAGTGATTGAGCAGATGAAAGCTTTTCTATTTATTTGTATTTATCTTATTTGTAAGTATCATATTGGTAAAAGAAAATTCTCATATTTTTATAAAAGATCTTGAGTTATACCAAAAGGATGAATGGACTATAATGAGGAACTGTTGAAACATAGCAAAATCGTAGTGGACCACTAAATATTATGAAGCTTATCTTGATGGACGAAGATGTTAGGATTATTATTATTGACATAGCTATCGTTTGTTTGTTTCCTTGACATATAAATTTAAATTAATAATCCGTGTTAATTTCAAATTATAAATTATTTCATTATACTTCAATAATAATTTTTTTTGCAGGAAACTAAAGTACAAGCGTTATTATATAACGAAACTATTTTCCGACTAGAGAAAACTATAGAAAATGACAAAACATAATTTATTCAAAATAAATTAATTAAGTTAATAGTAGCTATCTCAATGTGCATACAGAGATTGGAATATCATTATCGTCATTAATCGATGTTTGTGAATCCAACGATTGTATTCCGATAAAAAAAGAGGCTATATAGTTTTTTTAATTTTGGAAAAGCTGATCAAGATTCAAAGAATGCCTCTATAATAATGGGGACTAATTCTTTTTATGTAACACATTGGTACATTATGACTAAAGTTTTCCTCTTCATAATACGTTCAAATTTTTTCCAGATGTTATAGGTATTGTTATAAATGTAAGGCAACCTTTAAGCATCAAAGTCGGAAAAAATACGGCACGCAACACTAATAACAGAGAAATAACACTTATCAAGGCAACCTTTAAGCATCAAAGTCGAAAAAAATACGGCACACAACACTAATAACAGAGAAATAACACTTATCAATGGCATATATATATATATATATATATATATATATATATATATATATATATATATATTGTGATTTTTAAATGATTTATAACAATGTATTTTTATTGTATAACATTTCATATCATTTGTTAAATAGTTCTAATACAGTTAATGTCGCTTTATGGGGTGTTTGGCTAACAATGAAGGGAGTGTCTGAAAAATAAGTAGTAATATTATCAAATCCGTGTTGTTTTACTTTTACTGCAATTGCTACGTCCGTGTTGTTTAAAAATAAGAATTTCCAAAATACTAAAAATTAACAAAATTATTGCAAAATCACATACGACACATGTGTTTCTAACTAGTAAATAAAAAGTCTCTTAAAATGCTCCAAGTGCAACAAATAGTTCGGATCGGTATTAATGTTAGGACAATGCTATATGTACAATCACACTTACCACTACACTTACACACTCACACATGTCAAACAATGATTTGCTCACTTTATTTATTTGGCCAATTAAATAATGATTTCAACAAATCATTGTTTGACATATGTGAGTGTGTAAGTGTGGTTGTACATTTAGCATTATCCTTAATGTTATATGTAAGGATTGTTGTAATATCTAATTCTTTTATATATGTTATTTTCTTAATAGTTTGTTTAACTATCAATTTTTCCTATTTCGGTTTGTTAAGGACATGGGCGGATCCACAAATTTTTTGAATTCGAACTGCTATTGAAAAAAAAAAATTAGCACTTCATGACCGGACGGTTACTAAAAAATAAATTTACACTACATTTTTTTTAACACTAAAAAACAATTTTTTTCGGAGCAGGATCAGACCCCCTAAATTCGCACCAGGTTAAAGATGGTTACTTTCAAAACTAAAGTCAAATTGTTCAAGAATTGGTGCCTTCCTCTCCTCCCCTCCCCTCTCCTCTACATTGTTATTTTCACAAAATAAGAAATATTTTAGTATTACGTAAAGATGTAGCTATATTTTAAATAAATTAAATTCTCAATTCTTTTTCTCCAGAAAATAAAATTGTTCGCATGTCGTGGGCAAATCAATTCCATTCGGACATGATCCTAAAAAGAATGTAGCTTACATCCATTTTGGTAGCAAGTATTGCACCTTGTGCATGACTTTGCATGTCAAATTAGGCACCAAATTTTTTTTCAAGACCTAGCTAAACCTATGTAAAGTTATGATAAGTTGATTGGCGTGAGTCTACACTATTAAAAATTTTATAAAATTTAAACGACAATCGCAGATTACAGTCAATCAAAATTATGGTAACGATATCCAATCTGATTTTGTTGAAAATTTGTGACCAGTGGAGGATTGGGGAGGGGCTGGGCCTGAGCCTAGAACCAATAACAAAATGTGTGTGTGTGTGTGTGTGTGTTTTTTTTTTTTTTAAAAATATGTAGCACATGTAAAAAAATAAAATATATATATATATATATATAGGATAATTCAAATAACTCTAATTCAAAATTATCCAAGTCCAATTCACCAATTTCAGCCCTTTTTTTAATTCAATTTCAACCCAAAAGTAGCTCTTTTTTAAAATTCAATTTCAGCCAATTTTATCTATTTTCAGCGAAATGAAGATGACCCTAAATTAATAATCTCCTATGTGGTTGTGTTGTGGTTTCACTAGAAATTGAGACTCATTTGTTTTTTTGTTTTTATCCAAGAATTAATATTTAAAGTTAAAATTATAATTCTAGTTTTCCATGTATATTTTAGCAGTATTTATTGAATTATATAGACATTGATTTACCTGTTTTATAAAAACTAGTAATAAAAAATTTTGAAATTTCATTTTTGCTGAAGCTATTTACATTTTGAGTTGATATTCTTTTGATTAATTTTAAGTCCCAATCTGGTACACTAGTTCATGTGGTTCTATCAGCAATACGAAGTAGTAATGACTTCCTATTAATAGAAAAAATAAGGAATCTAGACAATCAATTAGGGATGGCAATGGAGCGGCGCGGCAGTCCTTTGACCCGCCAACTGTTCTGGATAATTTTTTTTTGTTAAACAGAAAAAAATAATTAAAAAAAAAGGAATAAGAATTTTTTAAATATTTGTAGCAAAAAAAAAAAAATACAATAAGACTGAGATTGTGGTGTAGTTGTTAAGATTTATAGTTATAGCTCCAATCAAGATTCGATTATACTTAGCCCATTTTTAGCGAAAATTGTAATCTCAATTCTATTTTATGATTTTTCTAAATAAATTTTAAAAAAAAAACTGAGGGGCGGGACAAGGCAGCTCGGGGAGGGTCCAGGGCGGGTCCGGGGTGGCTTGTATTTTTGCCATCCTTACAACAATTAATTACAATTTTACATGAACACATCACTTCAACCTTCTCAAAAATCGTTGTCAATGGACTCATTAAACATGTGACTTTTAGAGAGAAAATTCGTAAATGGCTTAAATTTGATGATGTGATTGATCTTGTAATTTCAAGAATCAGCAATTTAATTTAAGAATTCAGCAAATATTCTGGTTCTTGGACATGCTTCAAATATAATGAGGCAATAATGAGATTCAAACGATCGTTATGGTACACTTTATTCATCGCAAAGATCAACTTGAAAGTTGAACAATTAAATTCAAATACTCTTCAAAACAAAATAATTTTTTTTATTGTATTGGACTTATTTATATTTTAGTCCCAACGAGCTAAATTTCTGGATCCGTCCATGTGACAACTCAATTTTATTTTCAATATATTTGCAATCACTATAATTTAATGCTAGATTTATTGAGAAATCTAAATCAACAAAAATCTTAACAGTGTAAAAAAAAAAGGGAAATTGGCGCAAATGGTCCCTAACGTATCATGTTAGTGCGCAAACGGTCCCTAACGTTTCATTTTTGGCGCAATGGTCCCTAACCTTCTACTGTTGGTTGCGCAATTGATCCTTTTGACGAATTCTGTTAAAAACCTTTCATTTAGGTGCGCAAATGGTCCCTAAATTTTTTTTTTTGTCTTTATTAGTAAGGGTAAAATGGTCAAGTTACAGTTTTTTTCAACCTTTCAATTTGCGCAAATGGTCCCTAACATTATTTTTAATATAGAAATTTGCAATTGGTTCCTCATCTTTACAAAAAGTGAAAATAGGTCCGATACTTTAATTTTTTTATTAAATTATTTTTTATTATTAAGTAATCATATTATTTAAAATTTAAAATTAAATTTTATCATTACAAAATAAAAAGAAAAATAAATTTGTCACAAATAGAAATTTTAATTATGCTCAACCCAGCCCGATTTTATACGATCTCGTATTATTGGGTCAACTCGACCCACTTTTTTGTGCTCTGGGGTTCAAGGCGGTTAATTTTAAATTTTCATTTATTTTTTTATTTAAAAAAAAGAAAAAAAAAGCAAACACTGAAGATGAAGATGCCAATTTTAAATTTTAATTTATTTTTCTATTTTAAAAAAAATTCACCCTTTTCAGCACCCTAAATCAGAAAAGGGGGGGAGAAATCTCTCCCCTTTTCTGGTCGATAAAACCAGGGAGAAGAGGGGAAATTTCTCCGTTTTTCCAAGACCGCATGCGTGCCCGAAACAAGGGGAAATCTGCTTTTGCAAACCGAGAAAGGGGAGATTTCTCCACCCAACGCCGACTTCGGTGGAGAAATCTCGCCTTTTACGGTCGACATGGGATGGGGTGGGGTGGGGTGCGGTGGGGTGGGGTGGATGGTGAAATTTTTCTTTTTTTTTTTTAAATAAAGAAAATAAATTAAAATTCAAAATTGGCATCTTCATCTTCAATGTTTTTTTTTTTTTCTTTTTGTTTAAATAAAAAATAAATGAAAATTTAAAATTGGGTCGCCCAAGAACCCCAATGTGTAAAAAGCGTCTTGAGTTGACCCAATAAATATGAGACCGTATAAAATCAAGTTGGGTTATGCATAATTAAAATTTCCATTTGTGACAAATTTATTTTTCTTTTTATGTTGTAATGATAAATTTTAATTTTAAATTTTAAATAATATGATTACTTAATAATAAAAAAAATTTAATAAAAAAATTAAAGTATCGGACTTATTTTCACTTTTTGCAAAGATTAGGAACCAATTGCAAATTTCTATATTAAAAATAATGTTAGGGACCATTTGCGCAAATTGAAAGGTTGAAAAAAACTGTAACTTGACTATTTTACCCTTACTAATAAAGACAAAAAAAAAAATTTAGGGACCATTTGCATACCTAAATGAAAGGTTTTTAACAGAATTCGTCAAAAGAACCAATTGCGCAACCAACAGTAGAAGGTTAGGGACCATTGCGCCAAAAATGAAACGTTAGGGACCATTTGCGCACTAACGTGATACGTTAGGGACCATTTGCGCCAATTTCCCTAAAAAAAATATTAAATAAGATTTGAAATTTTGCATACAATGTTTGAGAAAATAAGAAATCTTAACTATATTATAAGAGCCAATGTCTAAGAGCATTATTAATAAGATTTGGTCTTCTTATAATTCATAGATCCATAGACTATAATAAAAATGAGTTTTTTTTATAAATAAACCACTTTTTGAAAATAATTTCAAAAAGTCATTCTTGTTTCATTTATTCTGAAAATACTGTTTTTTAGAAACTATTATTTTAATTTATTATATTATATATTACTTATAGTAACTAAATCATTAATTACCGAATTTGATGAAAATTCATATATTATAGAATCTTTTATTGTTAATTATAGTAACCGAATCCTTAAAAACTGGAATTGATTTGAATATATAACTAAATCTTTTATTGTTATAACTGTCAAATATATATCATTTATATCAAAAATATCTGTAGCAAACACAAACAAAACTCATGTTCTTTTCAATTACACCATTTGTAATAATCTGTGTTACAAATTGAGATGTAAAATATCAGTGATACAGAATACGAATTCATGTAACATGTGCTGTATAAAATAACATAATATAATTTGTAATATATTCAGTGATACAAAATATCATTTATAACATCTGTATCAGACAGTGATACACAATATCATTTGTAACATCTATACCAAATCATGATACTAAACAGAAATTGTTACAACTGCAAAACCAACTCTAAACCTCAACAAGTTCGTATTAATATACACTTTGGACTCTAAAAACCTATTGATACTGTGTAACATCAGTATGATATAGATATGTAATACAATGCCAAATTTAACAACTAAAACTCATGATTTCAACATTTGTAACACCAGTGATACAGAATACCAATTCATGTAATATGTAATGTGTAAAAGAACATAATATATTCAGTAACATATTCAGTGATACAAAATATCATTTGTAACATATGTATCAAACATTGATACACAATATCATTTGTAACAGCTGTATCAAATAATAATACTAAACAGAACTTTAAAGTTTACTTAATCGAGGACGAACAAGAGTTCAAGTTTAGAGGTGTGATAAGTGTATTTTTACACTTATTTAGACTGTCAAAATGGACTATTGTAAGTTTTTTTTTAGTATAATTAATTAATTATGTGTTGATTTTGTTATTGTAAGTCAAAATTCGAGTTTGGTGGTGTTTTGATCAAGATTGGCGAAAATGACTAAATTGACATAAAAGTATAAATATGGGGATCAACTTGTAAACATCCAAAAGTTGAAGGACTTGAGTTGTAAATAAAAGAGGACGAATTTGAAATGAAAGTGGAAGTATATGGACTAAAGTAGAGATATTATAAAAATAAATAACTTATCGTGAAAATAATCAGAGACTCAAGCAGCAAATTTAGGTCAATGTTCATCATAATTCACGTGGTCTTTAAAGGGTTGAGGTTCATATTTGATTTTAATTCATTATTTTATTAATTAATATACTATTAATTATGACATGATATTTTTAAAATAAATTTGTTAAGTTAATAAAGTTAGAATTATTTTTATATTGATAAGTAATGGATGTAATTTCCACTAATAAAAAGGCTCGAGCTTGTGTACTATTCATAGTTCCTATCCACATTTTGGTCCTACCTTTAAACAATATTGTAGGAGCCATGTTGGGTGGGGTTCGCTATTCCTAAGTTTTGGTCCCTGAATGACGAATACAACACCGTTTTGTAGTTTTCAATTTTTTTTCCCTTTTTTTTTTACTTATCTGATACGCATTTTTTTTTTCTCCTTACTGACACTCCTCTCATTTCTTCTCACTCAAGTTGTAGAAAGGAAATATGGAGGTAGCCCTACTCCTCAAACCGAAATTGTGGTATTCCTCTTTGCATTGTGTCTCCGCCTCTGCCATCGACACCGTTGTTAATTTATTTTGTGTGGGTATTGATGCGAACCCGCGGAGAATTGAATCTCGGAACCCACAAGAGATTGATCTGAACCCCAAGAAAGCTAAAATCTGGCCGCAGAAACTTGACCCGTTGATTACTTGAATCAAGAACCAAAGTTATGAACGCCACAAAGAGTGCGAATTCTTTGATAAGTTCGTTTAGTCCGATTAAGAACTCAGAAGAAAAGCGAAATCTCACTTTAATTAATCTCAAAATATCGTAAACTGAGTTCGTTACAATGTAGAATTGTTTATATAGTAAACAAGAATAAAATTCGAATCTAAACCGGCCATAATTAAAAGCAACTAAATTAAGAGTTCTAATTTGAAAAGGAAACTAAATCTGGCGAATCTGCTGTTCGGCATACCTATGCGATCGCATGGTACAAACCGTTGCGATCGCATGGTTTTGTCCAAAACATTACGCCAAAAATCGGCCTTCATGCGATCGCACAAATTTATAACTATGCGATCGCGATGGGGGGTTAAATCCTTTGCGATCGCACAGGGTTAATACCGCGATCGCATGTCTTTTGCGTAATTACGCTCGCTCGAATCTGGCGTGTTGCGATCGCAAGTATTGATAACCATGCGATCGCAATGTCGTCGCTCGCTCCAACTTTGTTTTATCCTCGAATTGTTCCTCCATCCCTTCTTTAGCTTGGATCAAGTGTATCCAAGTTGGTACTTCGTTTGTCAGACTCGTGTATTTGATATCGGCATCGGCCCACAAGGTTTTAACGAGGCCTTGTATGTCTTCCTTGATCTTCTTGGTCCTTGATCTCGTTAGTGTTCCAACTGGACCATGGTTGACCGAACCATGGTTCGTATCTGGTTCGTGGCCCGCATCATCCCCTCCTTCTTTAAAAAGATTCGACCTCGAATCATCACCTACATCAAAGGGAGAAAGATCAGATATATTGAAGGTAGCAGAAACATTAACATCACCTGGAAGATCAAGTTTATAAGCATTGTTATTGATTCGTTCAAGGACTTGAAACGGTCCATCCCCCCTAGGGTGTAGTTTAGAACGTCGACGCGCAGGAAATCTTTCCTTCCTCATATGTACCCAAACCCAATCACCAGGTTCCAAGATAACTTGTCGACGGCCCTTATTGGCTTTTGCTGCATACTGCTCATTCTTCTTTTCAATTTGCTGTCGTACACTATCATGGATATGTTTTACCATATCTGCCTTCCTGTGTCCATCTAAGCTAGTCCTTTCATCAACAGGTAAAGGAATCAAATCCAAAGGGGTTAGTGGATTAAAACCATAAACAATTTCAAATGGGGACATATTCGTGGTAGAATGAACACTCCTATTATATGCAAATTCAATAAAAGGTAAACAATCCTCCCAGTTCTTTAGATTCTTTTGTATCACAGCGCGTAATAGAGTAGCTAAAGTTCTATTGACTACCTCGGTTTGGCCATCTGTTTGGGGGTGACAAGTAGTGGAAAACAGTAACTTAGTCCCTAACTTACCCCATAAAACTTTCCAAAAATAGCTAAGAAACTTAACATCTCGATCAGACACAATACTCTTAGGAACACCATGTAGGCGGACAATTTCTCGAAAAAATAATTCAGCAATGTGAGTTGCATCATCAGTTTTATTACAAGAAATAAAATGTGCCATTTTCGAGAACCTATCAACAACTACAAAGATTGAATCATTATTGTGCTTTGACCTAGGCAAACCTAACACAAAGTCCATAGAGATATCAACCCAAGGTTCATTAGGTACGGGTAAAGGAGTATACAAACCATGAGGTAAGACCCTAGATTTGGCCTGCTTACAAATAACACATCTTGCACATAATCTCTCTACGTCACGCCTCATTCTAGGCCAAAAGAAATGTTCATGTAATATGTCTAAGGTCTTCCTTACACCAAAATGTCCCATTAAACCCCCACCATGTGCCTCACGCATAAGTAGCTCTCGTAGAGAACTAAAAGGTACGCACAATTTATTCTCCCGAAATAAGAAGCCATCTAACCTATAAAATTTCCCAAAGGCGTTGTTTTCACATGCTTCAAACACACAAGCAAAGTCATGATCATTAGCATATAACTCCTTAACATACTCAAATCCTAACAATCTAGCATTTAAAGTAGCAACGAGAGCATACTGTCTAGATAATGCATCGACCACAATATTTTCCTTACCTTGTTTGTAGTGGATGACATAAGGAAAAGTGTCAATAAATTCAACCCACTTGGCATGCCGCCGATTCAATTTACCTTGCCCTTTCGGTGCTTTAACGACTCATGATCGGTATGGATAACAAACTCCTTCGACCATAGGTAATCTTCGCCAAACTTCCAAGGATCTCACCAATGCATACGACTCCTTGTCATAGATCGGATAATTCAAGGCAGCCCCACCAAGTTTCTCACTAAAGTAGGCTATTGGCCTTTTCTCCTGCATTAACACAGCCCAATACCTATTCCCGACGCATCACATTCAATCTCAAAAGTTTTGTTAAAGTTAGGTAATGCCAAGACAAAAGTGAACACAATCGATCCTTAATAATATTAAAAGCATTTTCTTGTTCGATCCCCAATTAAACTCAACACTTTTCTTTATGATAGCGATGAAGTGGCGTAGCAAGTGTGCTAAAATCTTTAACAAACCGTCTATAAAAACTAGCTAAGCCATGAAAGCTTCTCACATCGGTGACACTTTTTCGGTGTTGGCCATTCTTTAATGGCCTTAATCTTTTCTTCGTCAACCTCAATACCATTTGCACTAACAACATAGCCAAGAAAAATAACTTGTTCCATGCAAAAAGTACACTTTTTAAGATTAGCATACAATTTTTCATCCCTTAAAGCAGTAAGCACACAACGCAAATGGTCAATATGCTCATCCAAATTCTTACTGTACACTAAGATATCATCGAAGTAAACTACCACAAATTTTCCTATGAAAGCACGTAAAACATGGTTCATTAATCTCATAAAAGTGCTTGGGGCATTTGTTAGACCAAAAGGCATAACTAACCACTCATATAAACCATACTTAGTTTTAAAAGCAGTCTTCCACTCATCTCCCTCTTTCATTCTTATTTGATGATATCCACTCTTAAGGTCAATTTTGCTAAAAATACAAGATCCATGCAATTCATCAAGCATATCATCTAATCTAGGTATGGGATGACGATACTTTACCGTAATGTTATTGACTGCCCTGCAATCAATACACATTCTCCAAGTTCCATCCTTCTTGGGTACAAGTAGCACTGGCACCGCACAAGGACTCATGCTTTCCTTCACGTACCCTTTGCTCATCAACTCTTCAACTTGCCTCTGAAGCTCCTTTGTTTCTTCTGGATTGCTTCTGTATGTCGGTCGATTTGGAATGACCGAGCCGGGTACAAAGTCAATCTGATGTTCGATGCCTCGAATGGGTGGTAAGATACTAGGCAATTCATCAGGGAACACGTCCTCAAATTCCTGCAACAAAGAATTAGCCAAATCGGGGAGGGATTGGTTATTGTCACTAAGTACAAGGTGGGATTCCTTGTACACTAGCAAAATCACAGGTTGATTTTCCTTGAAAGCCCTCCTAACCTCGCTCTCCTTTGCAAAGAAGCTCACTTTTTTTTTTCTCTCGTGATTTCAAGTAGCTTTAGGAACACTCTCAATTTTTTTCTCACCACTCTTACGTTCTTGTGCCCCTAACTCACTCTTTTCTTTTGATCCGTCTCACCTTTTAATCTCAATTGGTCCTCATAGACTGTTTTGGGGTTAAGGGAACAAAGTAACTTAGGGTTTCCATCTTTGACAAAGCTGCACCTATTCTTAAACCCATCATGTATAATCTTCCTATCATCTCGCCACGGCCTACCCAACAAAAGATGACCAAAGATGCATAGGAACTACGTCACACATCACATCATCACTATACTTCCCAATGCTAAAACTCACTAAAACTTGCTTGTTAACCTTGATCTCCCCACAATCGTTCAACCATTGCAATTTATAAGGTCTAGGGTGTTTTAGCATCGACAAACCCAATTTCTCAACTAGTGTGGTACTAGCTACATTGGTGCAACTCCCCATCTATAATCGGACTACACACCTTGTTATTAATATAACACCTAGTATGAAATATGTTCTCTCGTTCTTTGCTCCATATCGGGTAACTTAATTTGTGTGTTAAGAGCACACGTCCGCCACTAGAGCCTCACCTTCTACCGGGTATTCTACACCAATATCTTCTAATTGGGCATCTCATCACCTGTCACTCTCACTCTCAACCTCGGATACCACCTCTCCATTGTCATGCAAAATCATTACTCGTTTGTTTGGACATTGTGAAGCAATGTGCCCAACACCCAAACATTTAAAACATTTTATGTCCCTATTTCTAGAGGGTTGGGAATACGGTTTGGGTTTGTTGGAGGTAGGTACTACATTGTTGACTTTAGGTGGTTCGGTCCTCGCGCCTTGAATCCGTTTTCTCATTTCTACCACTATTATCCCACCGTGGCTTCAGGAGGTTAGATCCCCAAGAAAACCGAGCTGCTCGCTGCGTTTTAACTGTCTCTCTACCTTCATAGCCATGTGCACCATGTCCTCTAACTCCACATAATGTTGTAACTCAACTATGTTGGCTACGTCCCTATTTAATCCACCCAAAATCGGCTAGAGTTGCTTCCCTATCCTCATCGACATTAGCCCTAATCATAGCCATCTCCATCTCCTTATGGTAATCTTCTACACTATTGGAGCCCTGCGTAAGACCCTGCAATTTTTGGTAGAGGTCCCTATAGTAATGACTAGGTACAAATCTCCTACGCATGAGAGCCTTTAAATCATCCCAAGTGTCCACCGGCCTCTCATGATTTCTCCTCCTACTAAGTTACTAATTGATCCCACCACATGATAGCATATTCAAAGTGAACTCAATCACGCTAGTTTGACCTTCTTCTCCTCCGAATAATTATGACAATCAAATATTAGCTCCATACGCATCTCCCACTCTAAATAGGCATCTGGATTATTTTTACCTTGGAAGGAAGGAATTTTCATCTTAATATTCCCAAAGTTCCTATCTACCCCACCGTGGCCCCTGTAATCGACTGCCCTAGGTGGTCTTTCACGCCTATCTCCACGACGCCTCATCCTCCCCATCTCAGCCCCATAGTTGTCAACATCATAATCGCTACTACCCCGCTCTGACCTCATTCTCCAAATCGGCAATAGGATTAAGATTATGCCTATCATATCTCCTACCACCGAGCAACTCCGGGTTGTTGTTCTCCTAGTAATGTGGTAAATAAAGTATCATGTTGATCCATCTTAACCCTTAAGGTATTATTACTCTCCTCATTTCTTCAAACACCATATTCATACGCTCAAATTGTTCTTTGACAGCCCTTAATCGAAAGAAGCGGTGACTTTCATCCCCGTGTGCGGTTTCTTCATGATTAGACATTAAATGCAAGTAAAAAAAAAAAAAGAGAATTAAAGGAAAGATTGAAAAGTTTATGTGCCTCACGTGTTTGCACTCGTGTTTCGCTCAATATGGCTTTTACCCGATAAGAATCTCACCACTCGCTTTTTCCTCTCTTGCTTTCTTACCAAGCTCTCTAAAGAACTATTTGAACTCAATCAAAAGAATTCGACCCCGCGAGGATCAAAAACAAGGGTTCAAGACAAGAATTGGGAAGGACGATAATGAGAATAAGGGTGAGCAAAAAAAAATATAAGAATTAGGAATTCGCCCAAGATGATAATTAGAACATCGAATATCAAAGGATTACGTTTCTTGAATTTTTTCTTGAATTTTTTTTTTTTTTTTTTTTCTTTGATATGATTCAAGATGAACTGATGAAGAACAAGAAATTAAATGATAGAACACGATTTTAGAGCCAAAGCTCGATACCAACCGATGCGAACCCGCGGAGAATTGAATCTCGGAACCCACAAGAGATTGATCTGAACCCCAAGAAAGCTAAAATCGGCGCAGAAACTTGACCCGTTGATTACTTGAATCAAGAACCAAAGTTATGAACGCCACAAAGAGTGCGAATTCTTTGATAAGTTCGTTTAGTCCGATTAAGAACTCGTAAGAAAAGCGAAATCTCACTTTAATTAATCTCAAAATATCGTAAAAGCGAGTTCGTTACAATGTAGAATTGTTTATATAGTAAACAAGAATAAAATTCGAATCTAAACCGCCATAATTAAAAGCAACTAAATTAAGAGTTCTAATTTGAAAAGGAAACTAAATCGCGAATCTGCTTTTTCGGCATACCTATGCGATCGCATGGTACAAACCGTTGCGATCGCATGGTTTGGTCCAAAACATTCGCCAAAAATCGGCGCCTTCATGCGATCGCACAAATTTATAACTATGCGATCGCATGGGGTTAAATCCTTGCGATCGCGATAGGGTTAATACCGCGATCGCATGTCTTTGCGTAATTACGCTCGCTCGATCGTCTGCGTGTTGCGCGATCGCAAGTATTGATAACCATGCGATCGCAATGTCCGTCCGCTCGCTCCAACTTTGTTTTATCCTCGAATTGTTCCTCCATCCCTTCTTTAGCTTGGATCAAGTGTATCCAAGTTGGTACTTCGCTTGTCGACTCGTGTATTTGATATCGGCATCGCCCACAAGGTTTTAACGAGGCCTGTATGTCTTCCTTGATCTTCTTGGTCCTTGATCTCGTTAGTGTTCCAACTCGGACCATGGTTGACCGAACCATGGTTCGTGACCGGGTTCGTGGCCCGCATCGTGTATGGTTGTTCGTTGTCTCGCATTGTTCCTTACACTTCAAATCCAAATATTGGTCTTTGAAGTATTCTCTTTACGTTTGAGTTTTTGTTTTGAGTTTTAAATTTATTTTGTGTTTTGTGTTTTGAGTGTTTGTTTTGAGATTTTTGAAATGCGTCTTTTTGGAATTTTCAAAATTGTTTCTAAAACAAAAACTCGAAAATGTGTTTACTTGAAATTTTTAGAAATTTGGACTTATTTGGAATTAAAAATAATTAAAACAATTTAAACTTGGAATTAAAAATATTTAAAAACAATGAAAAACATTTAAACACAATTAAAAATAATTTAAACTTGGAATTAAAAACATTTAAAAACAATTAAAAACATTTAAACACAATTAAAAATATTTAATTATGGAATTAAAAATATTTAAAAACCATTAAAAACATTTAATTATAGAATTAAAAATATTTAAAAACAATTAAAAAAAACCCCAATAGCAAAATCACGCTTTTCCGCCACTTTGGAAAGGAACCGTTTTGTAAAAATAACGTGAACAATGGTTAAATCATCATTATTTTGCCCGGTGTAAAATGAAAAAAAAAAATGCCGCAACCAAGATTTGAAACGCTTGAGACATCCACGGCCAAAACGCTGCTTTGGCCATTTTGGCAATCACCGCGCTTTGTAAAGAAAATGCCCAAAACGATGAAATTGTCGTTTTCCATTTTATTTGAAAATTTTATTTGGTGTTTTAAAAAATGTATTTTCGAAAATAGCAAAGAGAACAAGTTTTCACTTTTCTAAAAACACAAAATGGAAAATGGGTTGAAAATGGACAAGAGAATAGGCCCCTAACACTTTGGGTTGTTTTCTATTTTGCGCCTTGACGCCTCTTCTCACCGCCATTTGCTACTTCTTCGAGATCTAGGTATTTTATTAAAGCCCATTTTCTCTGTCCCCTCGTTTCTCGAAATACTCATTTTTTCTGTGTTTGTGTTTATGTGAAACCCCCATTTTTGTGTATGAGCCCAAGTTTTATGAATCAAAAGAGATTTAATTTTGCCCTGGGGCATAACTCAACCTGGTGGAACAATCAAAGATAAGAGCTTTGTTTTCGTGGCATGGTGGGAGTTTGAATCTTGGTGGGAACTCGCGGGTGAATTTTATTCAAGATGGAACAATCACTTTGGGGCGGCTCCTTGTGCGTAAAAAAGTGTACAAATGATGAGAGGAATCTAGAAGCCCGGTTGAGGTATATTCCACGATTTACCTCCTCCAAAGTTCTAAGGGCAAGGGTTTTGGGGGTCCAGAATTTAGTCTGGCAAAGCTGGGATACTTGAGTATCATAAAAAAAAAAAAAAGAGATTTAATTTTTTTTAAAAGGTTTCTAAGGTATTTTGCTGTTTATTTCTTTAAATTTAAAATTTTCTTGTTTTAGATCTCTGTCTATTGCATGTGGTGGTCAAAGTCACGTGTTAATCTCTTGTTTCTTGTTCCGATTCATATGGAAACATGAATGATTGAATTTATGTTAGCACAAAGATAAATTCAAAGTGTTTCATATGTATTTTAACTTGTTGAAGTGTTGTTTAAATTGACTATTTCATTTTTGGATATGATTATTTATATTGAGATTTGGTTTTTACTTTGTAGAATTGATGAATCTTTTATTTTTTAATATCATGGTTTCCGTTTGCTAGATTATGTGCTCCAATCAAATGTTTTAACTTACTAATTTAAAAATTTCGTAGAGTTCGAATAAATTATAATATGATGTATTTCATATTTGAAAGAAGGGTCGAAACTTTTAGTCCTTATCGTAAAAAGTCAAGTGGAGTCACATTTGCATAGACTCATCTAGAGGTGTTAAAATGTGAATTGTTTGAGCTTTTTGCCTCCATGTACGGCTCCACTGCAGTTCTCTCAATTTGGGATCAACTTGTAAACATCCAAAAGTTGAAGGACTTGAGTTGTAAATAAAGAGGATTTAATTTGAAATGAAAGTGGAAGTATATGGACTAAAGTAGAGATATTATAAAATAAATAACTTATCGTGAAAATAATCGGAGACTCAATGACAAGAATTTAGGTCAATGTTCATCATAATTCACGTGGTCTTTAAAGGGTTGAGGTCCATATTTGATTTTAATTCATTATTTTATTAATTAATATACTATTAATTATGACAGTATTTTTAAAATAAATTTGTTAAGTTAATAAAGTTAGAATTATTTTTATATTGATAAGTAATGGATGTAATTTCCACAAATAAAAAAGGCTCAGGCTTGTGTACTATTCATAGTTCCTATCCACATTTTGGTCCTACCTTTAAACAATATTGTAGGAGCCATGTTGGGTGGGGTTCGCTATTCCTAAGTTTTGGTCCCTGAATGATGAATACAACACCGTTTTGTAGTTTTCAATTTTTTTCATTTCTTCTCACTCAAGTTGTAGAAAGGAAATATGGAGGTAGCCCTACTCCTCAAACCGAAATTGTGGTATTCCTCTTTGCATTGTGTCTCCGCCTCCGCCATCGACACCGTTGTTAATTTATTTTGTGTGGGTATGGTTGTTCGTTGTGCGCATTGTTCCTTACACTTCAAATCCAAATATTGGTCTTTGAAGTATTCTCTTTACGTTTGAGTTTTTGTGTTTTGAGTTTTAAATTTATTTTGTGTTTTGTGTTTTGAGTGTTTGTTTTGAGATTTTTGAAAATGCGTTCTTTTTGGAATTTTCGAAAATTGTTTCTAAAAACAAAAAACTCGAAAATGTGTTTACTTGAAATTTTTTAGAAATTTGGACTTATTTGGAATTAAAAATAATTAAAAACAATTTAAACTTGGAATTAAAAATATTTAAAAACAATGAAAAACATTTAAACACAATTAAAAATAATTTAAACTTGGAATTAAAAACATTTAAAAACAATTAAAAACATTTAAACACAATTAAAAATATTTAATTATGGAATTAAAAATATTTAAAAACCATTAAAAACATTTAATTATAGAATTAAAAATATTTAAAAACAATTAAAAAAAACCCCAATAGCAAAATCACGCTTCTGGCCACTTTGGAAAGGAACCGCATTTTGTAAAAATAACGTGAACAATGGTTAAATCATCATTATTTTGCCCAGTGTAAAATGAAAAAAAAAATGCCGCAACCAAGATTTGAAACGCAGACATCCACGGCCAAAACGCGCGTTTTGGCCATTTTGGCAATCACCGCGCTTTGTAAAGAAAATGCCCAAAACGATGAAATTGTCGTTTTCCATTTTATTTGAAAATTTTATTTGGTGTTTTAAAAAAATGTATTTTCGAAAATAGCAAAGAGAACAAGTTTTCACTTTTCTAAAAACACAAAATGGAAAATGGGTTGAAAATGGACAAGAGAATAGGCCCTAACACTTTGGGTTGTTTTCTATTTTGCGCCACGCCTCTTCTCACCGCCATTTGCTACTTCTTGAGATCTAGGTATTTTATTAAAGCCCATTTTCTCTCGTCCCTCGTTTCTCGAAATACTCATTTTTTCGTGTTTGTGTTTATGTGAAACCCCCATTTTTGTGTATGAGCCCAAGTTTTATGAATCAAAAGAGATTTAATTTTGCCCCTCGGGGCATAACTCAACTGGTGGAACAATCAGCATAAGGCTTGTTTTCAGCGGCATGGTGGGAGTTTGAATCTTGGTAGGAACCTGCGGCTGAATTTTATTCAGTATGGAACAATCACTTTGGGGGCGGCTTCTTGTGCGTAAAAGTGTACAGTCAGATGAGAGGAATCTAGAAACCAGTTGAGGCATATTCCACGATTTACCTCCTCCAAAGTTCTAAGGGCAAGGGTTTTGGGGGTCAGGAATTTAGTCAAGAAAGTTGGGATCTTGAGTATCATAAAAAAAAAAAAAAAGAGATTTAATTTTTTTTAAAAGGTTTCTAAGGTATTTTGCTGTTTATTTCTTTAAATTTAAAATTTTCTTGTTTTAGATCTCTGTCTATTGCATGTGGTGGTCAAAGTCACGTGTTAATCTCTTGTTTCTTGTTCCGATTCATATGGAAACATGAATGATTGAATTTATGTTAGCACAAAGATAAATTCAAAGTGTTTCATATGTATTTTAACTTGTTGAAGTGTTGTTTAAATTGACTATTTCATTTTTGGATATGATTATTTATATTGAGATTTGGTTTTTACTTTGTAGAATTGATGAAATCTTTTATTTTTTAATATCATGGTTTCCGTTTGCTAGATTATGTGCTCCAATCAAATGTTTTAACTTACTAATTTAAAAATTTCAGAGTTCGAATAAATTATAATATGATGTATTTCATATTTGAAAGAAGGGTCGAAACTTTTAGTCCTTATCGTAAAAGTCAAGTGGAGTCACATTTGCATAGACTCATCTAGAGGTGTTAAAATGTGAATTGTTTGAGCTTTTTGCCTCCATGTACGGCTCCACTGCAGTTCTCTCAATTTGCTTTTAGCTGTTCAAACGTTATCAATGTCACAATGTGTCATGTTGTCTCGACTAATTTAAACCCTTGTTTTACTGAAATAGCGGGTCAAATATCTGTTATTTATGTGATATGCATTTTAGTGTAGGAATTTTGGCGCAGATGGTCCCTTTTACTTAATGCGATTTTGGTTCCTAATCTTTCATTTTTTGCTAGAAGATCTCTAATCTATGCATTTAGTTGCAAAACTGGTCCCTATAGATGGAATCTGTCCAATTGTTCCGTTAGCCATTAATTTGTTTTGTAATTTTGGCGCAAATGGTCTCTAACCTTTATCCTCAGTGTGGAATTGGTTCATAACGTTTATTTTTGGCATACATGTCCCTAACCTATGTGTTTTGGTGCGAAATTAATCCTTATGGAATGAAAATGACAAATATGCCCTTAGTTAATTAGAAGAAATTGCATGTGAATTCCTAATCATTACAAAATGTGCAAATAGGTCTAATACTTTTATTTTTTATAAAAAATTAAAGAAAATTAATGAATTTTTTCTTTGGAATTAACACTTTAATAATAAATATGTCAAATAAAATTATAATTTTTATTATTAAGTAATTATATTATTTAAAATTTAAAATTTTATTTTATTGTTGTATAAAAAAATAACTTTGTCACAAACTTGATGTACAAATACTTTTATTTAATCGAGTTATATGTTTATTAACTACAAATATTAGACATCCAACAATAATCTTCATATTTTAATTTATTGTTTTATTTTTGTTCAAAAATAAAACACATAATGTGTAAATTAAATTTTATTAGTATTTTTATATTAAATAAAATTTTTATTAGGGAGATAGGGACTTGGAATTCTCATTTTTCCCCTACCCACACGAGCCCATATATTAAATCTTCATATTTTATATATTGCGTGGAGATAGGGACTTGGAATTCTCATTGACAACAATGCGTCTTTTTTGCGTGATTTATTCGCTCATATGGTTATTTGGAATGCGTTAGGCCTTATGTGAGATTTTGTTGACCCTTTTTGTGAATTGTTATTTAGAATATTTAATTTGATTCAAGTTTTCTCATCTTTTTTAATCTTCTGGTAACATTTGGGATCTACTATTTTCGTTATCTCTATGTGTTTTTATCTTTTAGGTAGATGGAAAGAAAATTGGCGTTCTCCCCTCAATCCAACAGGATATCCACCTTTGTACTTTTTGGAAACCTTAACAAAGGTTGATCTCTTCTTATATTGCAAATTTCAGATAAGAAATGCATACAACAAGGACCATAACTTGATCTTTTAGGTTAGCCTTCTGTAGGGAAATTTATTTCCTTCTGTGTTGGATACAAAACTAAATCTTTCTTTTGTTCACAAAACGCCCAAAATGATAAAAAAGTCGTTTTCCGTTTTTTTTGTTTTTTTTTTTTTGTGTTTTCAAAAATACATTTTCAAAAATGGTAAAGAGAACACGTTTTGACTACTTTCAAAAACACAAAACAGAAAATGGGTTGAAAACATCAAAGACAACATGGCCTAAATCTTTCTTATTTGGGTCTCTATCATACCTTTTTGGAGTGTAATATAATTGAGTTTCATATTCTGCCTACTAGATTGTCTTTTTCGAGTGCAAAGACTGAAAGTACTACTTTTAGTCTGAATGTTGCCACTGGAATCAAGTGCACTGGAAGGTATGCCATTTATTTTATATATATTTCGCCATTGTTTGTGGTTCCTTCTCCTTTTTCTTTTTCCCTTGTGCATCAATGAAATTTAGCTTTTATTACAAAGGATATTGTTGTTCTTCTGTTTTCTTAGTCTTCTTCCTTATCCCTGTTGTAGTTTTGACTCATAAATTCCCCTCCCTCTCTCTCGATCTCTCGATGTGAATAATAGTTTTTTGTTGATATACATGCCTTACTGCTTGATTTTGTATCTCTTCAAAGTTGGAGTGCTGATGGATTCCCTAAATTTGTTCTCCATGTATAATTTTTGGTTTCTTCCAAGAGTTGAACCAATTTTTTTTTTTTTGAAGTATTATGTTGAATAGCTCCTTGTTTCTTTTCCCCACTCGATTATTTTCGATGAAGTGTACTATGAAATCAAATCCTTTTATTATTGAAATTATTAAATCAACGGCTTTTAAAAGAAATGAATTTGAAATCAATCCCACATCTATTATCAACTTCATATCCATAGATATAAATGCAACTCTAAATATATGACTTTTTCATTCAATTTAAGGTTATTTCTATTGTTCCACAGTGGGCAACGGATTAAGTTGCTTGTCATTACTATTTCTTGATTATTTGTTTTCTCACACCAGTCATTTTTACTTGTTGTGAAGTTACAATTGATATATTTAATTTTTATTGATGATGTCAACAAAAGAAAGCTCTGATATATGATTGAAATATAAATAATATAAAATAAATAACAAAGACAATAGTAAATACTATATTACAAATACATCATGTGCATCGCAATCATAATGTTCAGGAGACAATATAACAAATAGTGTAGCTAAAGAGACAGTGGAAGACGAAAATCATCTACCACCAAGATTTTCCCAACCTATTATATATTCACGCAACCATGATGTTTGATTGGCACGTTTTAATCATGTCTTACTTTGTTAATTCATTTCATTCTCTTTGAACATTAAAGGAAAATTGGCGCAAATGGTCCCTCATGTATGACATTAGTGCACAAATGGTCCATAACCTTTCATTTTTGACAAAATGGTCCCATAACTTATCCATTTAAGTACGCAATTGGTCTTTTTTGGCAGATTTCGTTAAAAATCCATTAAAAACCTTTCATTTAGGTGTGCAAACGGTCCCTTTTTTTTTGTCTTTATTAGTGGGGGTAAAATTGTCAAGTTACATTTTTTTTCAACTTTTCAATTGGGCCAAATGGTCCATAACCTTAGTTTTAATTAAAGAAAATTTGCAATTAGATTCCTAACATTTGCAAAAAGTGAAAATATGTCCGATACTTTAATTTTAAAAAAAAATTAAAAGAAACTAACAAATTGATAATATACTAAATTATTTTGTATATTTTATAAACTATTATAAAATAACTAAAATTTAAATTCATGTCACAAATAAAATTTTTAATTATGCTCAACCCAGTCGGATTTTATACGGTATCATATTTACTGGGCTAACCTAGCCCACTTTTGAGCCACAGGGTTACTAGGTAGCACAATTTTAAATTTTAAATTATTTTTTAAACAAAAGAAAAAAAAGAAAAAAGCAAACATCTGAAAATGCCAATTTTAAATTTTAATTCCCGCCAGGAGGTGGAGGTGGAGGTGGGGTGGGGTAGATAAATGGGTTGGGTAATTTGGGTCCAAAAAATATTCATCCATCCAAAAAATTTGTTAGTTTCTTTTAATTTTTTAAAAAAAAATTAAATTATCGGACCCATTTTCACTTTTTGCACAGGTTAGGAATTCAATTACAAATTTCTTTAATTAAAACTAAGGTTAGGGAACATTTGCGCCAATTGAAAGGTTGAAAAAAAAATGTAACTTGACAATTTTACCCCTACTAATAAAGACAAAAAAAAAATGAGAATGACCATTTGAGCACCTAAATGAAAGGTTTTTAACAGATTTTTAACGGAATCTATCAAAAAGGACTAATTGCGCACTTAAATGGATAGATTAGGGACCATTCTGCCAAAAATAGAAGATTAGGGACCATTTGCACACTAACGTCATACGTTAGGGACCATTTGCCAATTTCCCAACATCAAACATACAATGTGTTATGGCATTACTTTTTAACAGTATATACTATTCCACCAAATTGTTTAAATATTGTTACTAAATTATGTCGTGTATTGCACAGCCAATCCAAAATACTTCATACGTTGAATCAATAACAAATTAGACAGTGCAGTAGGTGTGATCGACTATAATTGCTTGGTCTAAAATTTTGAACTGCAAAGAAAGATGACTAGGTATTTAATGTAACGATATTGCTGTGTTTCATCTTAATCAGTTTAAGAAATATTAGATATTACATCTTAGCAATTAAATCTGGCAAGCATAATAATCCATTTCCATCAATCCATTAGTAATTCTTTCATATATTGCACCCCATAATTCATATGAATGCAAGTATTCGTTATACATCATTAACGTCAAAAATATGACTACCACGTGCAATGCACGGACGTTCACTAGTGATAAATAAAAATCTCAATCTCTTAATAGTGTATTTGAGTGAAAGAAATCTTCACTCGTACTTCAAAAATAAGCAACATATCAACATTATAACTTATAAATTTTCTGGTAAATCTCGTCATGAGAAAAATCCAATTTTAAGTGCATTTTCCATCTGAACTGTTCTAAATCAGCTTCAGTAGCTATTTCTTCCCCTTCTTGTGGACTTCACGTCGTTTCTGTTTTTCATGAAGAAAAATAAAAATAGTTGTATAAGATCAAAATTTACAAGCAAAAGAAGTTCTAGCATGGAATAATTTTGTTCATACACTCACCCAATATTGTTTTTTTGATGTTCCTGGTTCGTCCTGCAGACTGACTCCTGCCAGTTGACTTGCTAACTGATGCATTGGACCATTGCTGGAAAGAGCATTTGTATTCACTGGCCATGTCATTGGAACTATAGTGTTCCTGCACCATACAACAACTTTTAGGATCGACTATATGAATGCTATTTCTTTTTTCTTTTTCAACGTGTACAACATGATTAGACTCTTTCAACATCTAATAGCTCAAAATAGTCAAGGTTCTGGTTCCTAATGGCATGCAAGACTACATGACATCTTATTTTATCTTGTAAACCAACACAATCAAATGTTCGTCGAAGAACTTTAAAGAAAAATGAGAAGTCACATACTCTTCAGTGCACTTGCACATGCAACGGTTCATATAATCAACTTTACAGTTCCCAAATATTGAGTCAAGTTTCTTGGCCAATGTAAATATCTGAGAACTTGGCAAAATATCCCAAATTTTGATAACTTGAATCTCGTTCAATTTTTCCCTGAGAATGTCAATAGACCAAATCAATTTGAATGGCTCCTTGACATCATAAAGTTCCAAGAATTGAGAAGATGGACCATCTAAGTTGCCTAGAATTTCATGTTTGTGCAGCAGACGCCAGCCAGTTGAAAGCTTCTCCAGAAGAGAAAGGACTTCTTTACAAATGTCAGTGTCTTGAATCTTAGACATGGATTTCGAGAATTCGTCACTGAAACAAACCTACCATAAACAAAACCATGGTATTATCAGTAAGTGTTGGTGTCATCCATCCTCTTTACTGAACATGCCATAAATGTGAAGTAGACAAGAAATATAATTAGTGGGTTGAGATAAATAGCGGTATACCTTCCACTTTGCCTTCTGAAACAATGGGAGTTCATGTCAAACAACAAATTAAGCTGGCCTAGCTCAATCAAGGCACTAGTAATTGCTTGTCCCATATTTTTGTCCTCAAAAGCATTATAAAAACAACCCCGATTCTTGGAATCTAGAACTAACTTCTTCCAAACAGAGCCACTATTTAGTAAAGTTGCACTATTGCCCAAAATCCAGAGGCAGTACCTACAGAAAGAGCCATTTTTGCATTTTATGAAGGTATAAATCAATTTTTGACATGCAATAGTTTCTGCTATGTAAATAATACCTTGCTCGAGTTAGAGCCACATTTGTTCTTTGACAATTAGAAAGAAAACCCACTGATCCATTCCCATTGCATCTAACAGTTGAGATTATAATCACATCTTCTTCGCCACCTTGAAAACCGTCAACAGAACAAACATTTACTGAAAAGTCTTCGTTTGCATCTGTGCTATACGTCTTTCCAAGTTTTTGCTGAATTGCAAAAACTTGTGCTTTGTATGGTGACAAGCAACCAACACGAACCTTTTGTTTTGAGGCAAGAGATTCTGTGAAAAGGTATACATTGAGAAACAATTAGCAAAAACCAAAAATTGATTCTACCGCGTGCATTATGAAGTTTTGAAAGAAAACTTAGGGAGATTAACTGTAGATATCAACAGCTACCTTTATAGAGTTTGGATACAATCTCTGCAATAACAGACACCTCGACCATATTTTTCCTACTATGCCTATCATCAAATTGCTCTTTCCCACTGGTCACGTCAATGAAAGAGTAAGAGCCGAAGATGTTTCCTTTAAGAAAGCGCCTTCCATAAGCTTTTTCCCTGACATTATATCCGTCTTTAATCTTTTGCAATAGAACTCCTTATTTGGAAATAAGCTTATTGAGGGATGCATTCTGTACTGAACCTCAAGAAGCTGCTTCCTGTGTCCTAATATCACAAGTCTCTCAAATAAACTCCTCCCAAAATCAGCATTTTCACATATCTGCCAATACCAAACAAGATATAATTGAAAATACATTCAAAATTTTAATGACTAATGAATGAAAACTAATAAAGATTACAAAACCTTGCTTTGAACCATTGCTGGAAGTTGTTTCTCGTCTCCAACAAGTATAGCATGGCGAAGACCAGGGAGCTGTAGGGGAATCGTGGATTCACATTCTTTTAGTTGCGCAGCTTCATCAATGATCAATAATTCAAATGGTGTCATAGCTCCACTTTGCAATTTTGCTGAACTCGAAGCAGTACAGAAAATTAAACAAGCCCATTGTAGACAAAACTCCTTAATTTCATAGTATTCTGTAAATTGTGGGACAGAGAATTCGTCACGAAGGAATTTCAGTACTTCAAGGCACTCTGCTCTTGTCTTACATAATTTGAATTTCATTGTTCCTGTTACTCCCTTTCCATTTAAGGCTTGTCTTAAATCTTCATTTGAAACATGAACATTATGGATTGAAGTTTTTAGAGTTTGGAGCAAATCAAGAACTCGAACCATGTTCTTTACTACTTCCAGCTTGAGAAAAGAAGTAGGCATATGTGTGTACAAGCCTTCAGTACAAAGCACTATCGACATTCTTAATGAATCAAATTTCTTGGTCATAAATTCCTCAAATGTCCATAGAATAACACCTTTGTCGCTTTCTTTTTCTTTCTTTTTCTTATTCTTATCCTTTCGTTCATCACACTTCAACTGACTTCTTGGCAAAGGCTCTCGTTGCTTTGATCTTTTCTTCTTGTTTTCTCTCAAGGTACGGAAAATTTCTTTCATATATTTCTTTTTTAATGTATCTTTCATCTTTCCATTGTCGACCTCTGCCTCTGTTTCTTTGCTGCCACTCCCTTTCCCTTCTCTAAACAATTCATTTTCTGTCTTGTTCCTCTGCTCCTCATTGTCATCATCATCACCTGCATCACTATCATCATCACCATCATCTTTTCTCAGCTTTTCTTTTAACAAGTATTGTTGATACTCCGCTTCTGGATCTTCAAGCAAGCCTATGAGTCTCACTATACTAGCACTCCACCCAGAAAATGGAGCAAAACATCTATAAAGCACAGAAACACGGTAATCAAGAAACACATCACAAAGATCTTCATGGTCATCAATCTTCATTCGTTCGCCATTACCAAATAAAACTATGTCTCCCAGTCCATACGTATCATATAACAGTTTATCACTTAGCAAACTTAGTAATTTTTTCACTACTCCTATAACAGCAACATTAGTTGGAGCACAAGTCAGTGTCCTGCCTTTCGTCCTCAACAGGGCAAATAATAACGATGAAATTGTTTTTGTTTTACCAGTTCCCGGCGGACCCCATATTAGCTTCACATCGTTTCGATGATGACATTCTCTTGCAACGATACAATTTAGGATAGCAGCTTCTTGTGAACCATCCATTCCTAAAGTGCCAATGGATTCTCTTAACCTTGATACATGACTACTCATATTTTGCTTAGCTGAACATAGAGTACATATTTCTTCTACCTGCATGCAATTATTGAATTCATGTAATTGTCAAGTATGCTTCAATAATATTTTGCCAGTCATGATTCTCAAAGTTAATATTTTACTAA
This sequence comes from Forsythia suspensa, assembly GCA_023638005.1. Classification (NCBI taxonomy): domain Eukaryota; kingdom Viridiplantae; phylum Streptophyta; class Magnoliopsida; order Lamiales; family Oleaceae; genus Forsythia; species Forsythia suspensa. Next base: position 13,068,335 of record CM042672.1, read on the forward strand.
CAAAAAATTATTTTTCTAAAGAAATAACTTTTGAGCACAGCCAAACATAGCATGATCAGTTAAGATAATCTTCACTATATCTTACCGTTGGATCGAATTTCACCACTGAATTAATTATCTTCATATTATCTCCAGTGAGGTTTGGATGCAATGCCTGCCATATGCGGATATTTGTTGTCAAGTTTGTAAGATGAACAGCAAAAAGTTTGTCCCTCTTTCCACCATCTTCTTTCTCAAACACGATAGGCTTTGAAGATATGACCGGAATTTTGAAAGAACCATCCCCTTTCATGCCTTGAACTACAGCAATAGTATAAGATCGTTTAGGCCTGTCCAGATCATCAATACGTTTAGGCTTTACATCTGTCAAAGCAATTAAATCTCCAACTTCGGGTTCATATGCTTCGTCCTTCTCACTGTCACTCAGTCTTCTCAATGTTATGTTGTAGATAAAATTATTGGGAAGCCTAAAATCTTTATGCTGTCTGACATCAAATATTTCACATACAGGTGCGTAATTCAGAGTTGTAAAATTTGAGCGCAGATCAGCATGTGTTTCTTCAACAAGTGGTCCGATGAATGACCGGAAATAATCTTCTGCTGATGAGAATGTCTTCGGAATTTGCTCAACCTGTCAGCATACAAATTCTTTATTGATATTCATTACAAAAAAACATAATACAATAGAAAGAATTTTGTACTAGAATTCAGCATCATGTAAAAGAAGAGGATTGCAGGAAACAAACCTTATTCTTGTAAAAATTATTGTTCATAACATCAGCTATAGACCAAGAAAATACCAAATCTATCAATCCTTGACCTTTAACTTCTTTTTTCTTCTTCTGCACAGTGCCCATCATCTCTCCTTCCACCCTAAAGAATAAAATATCATAAAACTCTCATCTCACATGAATTTATACCACGAGTTACAAAATTGCTTTGCTGTTAAGGTCCATAGGGAGACTTAATGGAGTTCAAAGGTTCCATAGGGAGACTTGATAAAGATGAAAAAGCAAAAAGTGTACGGATTGTGGAAAATTAAAGCGACAGGAATCTGCATGACGAGGAAACGAGGAGTCAAGGAGTCAACTAGTAAAAAATTTAATGATATATAGCGCTTTCCACGCGGATTTGGGGGGCGCGTAATTTAGTACCATATTTAAAAAAAGGAAATTTTGAAATTTTCGTTCTCAATCTTTTCTATCTATTACTAAATATATTAAATACTAATATAGAATTTAGAGAAGCTTTTGTTCCCCGAATAGGCCGAATCAGAGCCTCCCAATTATTTAATACCACCCCGCAAAACCCCACCCCCACCCCAATTATTTAATCCATCCCAGCACAGCAAACCCCCCATCCCACCAAATTTACCCACACCCACCCAATTTATTTCCAAGTCATTAATATAATTAAATTTATTAAATTAAAAATAAATAAATTATTATTATTATATTCATTGTATATTTTTGGAAACAGTCCTAGACCCACAAAAATATAATGCACGTTTTAACCCTTGTCACTAATTTATTACCTCTAATGTAATAGTACTTTCTTATTTGCGTGTGGGTAAATTATCAGTTAGAACAAATTTATGATGTACGCTTTAACCATCATTTATTTATTTATTTTTACTTTCCGAGAAAATCCTTTTTTTTAATTACTATAAAAAATTATTTTTTTATAATAAACCCAACCAAATCATTAGACCAAATATCAAAAATTAATTTGTTACCCAAATATAAACTAACTAATTATAACCTTAATAAAAAAAAGTGACGTTAAATGTATTATTTATTATATGATATAAATAATATTTAACTCAATAAATATTAGTATATATTATATTGTTAAAGAAATATACAATTAATATAATAATAAAAATTATTTATTTTTAATTTAATAAATTTAATTATATTAATAATTTGGAGGAGAGGGGTAAATTTGGTGGGGATGGGATGGGATGGGATGGGATGGGATGGGATGGCGTGGGGATGAATTAAATAATGGGGTTGGGGAAGGTTTTGCTGGGACAGTATTAAATAATTGGGAGGCTTTGAGAATCGGAAAGTCCAACTTTCCCGGGAAATAGAAAGCTTCTCCACTAATCTATTCTTAGCTAATTTTTGTAGAATCAGATATTTTCGATCTTTCAATTAATTACAAATTACGTCCCTGATAATATATAATAATTGATTTTTCATCCTCTTTAAATAATAAAAAAAAAAAAAAAGGAAGAAAGAAAGCTAAAAACAACAAAAAAAAATCTCTTTAACTTTTTAAAAAGTACAAATTATTTTCTTCTTCACCTACTCACCCACAGCTTTCACCTCCACACCACACACCACAAAGGCAGAAGTTGGTGCTGATATCATTGTGGCACCATGGGGTTAAATACATATGATTCAATTAGTGCAAAAACAACTCTTCCAATAAAAGAAAGTGTAGGTTACGTACAAATTATTGTAGATGCTGCTCATAGAATATGAATGGCAACAGGGTGGGGTGAAGTCGGGGCGACTATTCCCTCCCCGCCCTATCGAGAATTTTCTATCCTCATACCCGCCTCGTTCCCTGCTTAAAGCAGGGCGGGGAGGATCGGAGTTAGAATGGGGGTAGAAAATAAATAGTCAATTGTTATGCATGGGTGAGGTATTTAAGATTTTCGTGATTAAATCCCTAGGTGATATGAATGTTTTGTTTAAAATTAGAGAATTTGAAGTTTGAAGGTTTTTAAATTAATACCCACCTCTTTATATTTTTTATTGAAAATTGGTTGGGGTCAAGATTTTCGAAGATTAGATAAACATGTATCTTCTCTAACCATTTAAACTATTAATTGAGCATCTTGGATTCATGTCTACTGCTATTTATTTTTTGAAAAATTGTAAACGTGTGAAGCTTTTGATAAAAAGTGAATTAAAATTTTATGTGTAGAACCCAAAGCTAATATTTCATAAAAATGAATACAGCGATGCCGATTGCCATTGCCGACCAATCTAGGGTTTTTTTTCTTTCTGTTTTTACTTTTTTTTATCATGTTAGATTTGCTTATTATATATATAATTTTTCTTTTTATAGTCAATTAAATTTCTCAAAATATCAGTATGAATTTTATTTATTTATTTGTTTTTTGCTTATTAATTGCCCATTTTCGCCGTTAAATATTTGGTTCACATTTTCAAGTATGGGGTTTTTTATTTAATCTTTTTATAATAAAGTCGTTTTTTGGGGATTTTTCAATTGTTTGTTGCAATAATTGGAAATGATTGAATTTTTTGCTGTTGCTGATGAAGGGGTTATTACTAGTTGATTCAAATTTTCAATTATTTGTTTCCAATGCCTTGCTGAATAAATTATGATGAAGGGACTGTAGAATTTCCATTAATCACACAGATAATCATTTAAGTGAATTTCTAAATTCAAGAACACCAAACCAGTGGTCAGATGGCTTATTTGTCCCTTTCCATATTGTTCAATGATTAAAGTAAATCAAACTAGCTTTGAAGAATGAGAGGGGTTTTTCATATTAGTCAAGATTACTAGTTGAATGAAGTGTTTTAATTTTTTTTGTTTTGTTTATTAATTGCTCATCTGTTTATACTAATTGATTATAATGCTAATGAATTAAGATATGCTTTTAACTGCCCATGTACTAATACTAGTTGAATTGTTTATAGTCATGTTTATAGAGTCAAAAATGGAACATCATCAACCTTGCGCTAAGAAGGGAAAACAATGTTTTCATTCTTTAAAAATATAGATGAGTCTACTACAAGTTCAAATTTTGTTAAAGTTGACAAGGATACTTCAATTCTTACTGTTCAACTTCCTCCAAATTCATCTTATGAAACCGAACATCATGCGTCTCCACAACCTAACTTGCAATCATCTACTTGAATCGAAAGAGATCCGGAGAAAATAAAGCATATTAGCGAATATCCCATTAATTTACAAGATGAAATTAGACAAACATATCTACAAATCAGACCTTATCAACCAATATTTTTGGATTATAAGAAGTCAAAAAAATGGTATAGTCAGTTTCAATAGTTAGAGTATTCGTCTTCGGTAGATAAGTCATTGGTTTCTGCAGCCAAGATTAGATGATGAGTTTTTTACTGATTGTATGACACTCTACATTTAACGAAAATTTGTCGAAAAAATAAATGTAGATTCTATTATAGATGAGTTTTATGCTGTTAAAGCTTGACGGACACAAGTTTAGTAAGTAATGTAATAATTAGATTTTTTTGTTATATATAAAAAAAAATATTGTAGATGACTTATTTTAAAATTTAGTTCAGTCCAATATGATTTTTTAGATCCGTTCGCTTTCCACTAAGTGCATTTTTTTATAGGGAAGGACCGGAGATAGTATTATAGAAACAAAAGAATAAAGTTAAAATTTGTGTGTAGAGTCCATCAAGTAAAAAATATAATATTAACTTACCTATTTTGCAGAACTTGTCTGACAGCTTCTTATGTATTGTGCTTGGTCTTAATATCATTCTTGTATTACAGTCATAAAAAAAACATAAAAAAATGTTAGAAAACGATACACATTAACTTGCAAATTACAAAAATGAAATCCAGACAAATAAGGCAAAATAAAAATAAATTAATAATTTATTACTAACGTCGTTCAAGAAGAATATGAAAACAATAAATTAGGACACAAAATTGAGGTAGAAATAAATTTAGAATAAAAGAAACAGAAGTCGATTGTAAACGTGCTTACGTTGGTTAAATTTGAGTAAAGTAAATAAAAAGAAAAGCGATTGTGTTGGCCAAATTTCAAAGAAAATATGTATATTCGATATAGGAAACGTATATATTTTTAATAAAGATGGAAAAACATGTATTTGGAATTGGGAAATGAAGAAAGAAATGGATTTGATGGGGGTTGGGGGTGTAAAATTAAAATGAGGGGGGTGGACTGTAAAAATTAATTGGGGAGAGTGTGGGATTATAAATTTAATATGAGGGGTGGTGGGGTTTGGTATGCTGGGGGAATGGGGGGTGACTTTTTTCCTTGCAGAGAGGGGTGGTGTGAGGTGGGTTGGGGGTTGTTTTACTGGCAGATGGGTGATGGGCCCAAATTTTTGCCAATGCCTGCGTGTGATTGACACACCAGGCAAGATTTGAGAAACCATCTGACCCCCGTCACAGGGTCCAGATCTTTTCTCATATATTAAATACCAATACCAATAGAATTTAGAGAAGCTTTTGTTCCCCTGAATAGGGCTGAATCAGAGCCTCCCAATTATTTAATACTACCTGTTAAAACCCCCACCGCAAACCCCCACCCCCACCCCAATTATTTAATCCATCCCAGCACAGCAAACCCCCTCATCCCACAAATTTACCCCACACCCACCAATTTATTTCCAAAGTTATTAATATAATTAAATTTATTAAATTAAAAATAAATAAATTATTATTATTATATTCATTGTATATTTTTAAACAGTCCCTAGACCCACAAAATATAACTTATTGCTTTAACCTCATCACTAATTTATTACCTCTAATGTAATAATACTTTCTTATTTCATGTGTGGGTAAATTATCGCTAGGAACAAATTTACGATGTACGCTTTTAACCATCATTTATTTATTTATTTTACTTCCTTCCGAGAAAATCCTTTTTTTTAATTACTATAAAAATTATTTTTATAATAAACCCAACCAAATCATTAGACCAAATATCAAAAATTAATATAGTTACCCAAATATAAACTAACTAATTATAACCTTAATAAAAAAAGTGACGTTAAATATATTATTTATTATATGATATAAATAATATTTAACTCAATAAATATTAGTATATATTATATTGTTAAAGAAATATATAATTAATATAATAATAAAAAAAATTATTTATTTTTAATTTAATAAATTTAATTATATTAATAACTTTGGAGGAGAGGGGTAAATTTGTATTGGGATGGATGGATGGGATGGGATGGGTGGGGATGCATGGGGATGAATTAAATAATGGTTCAGGAAGGTTTTATGGGACAGTATTAAATAATTGGAGGTTTTTGAGAAATCTGAAAGTCCAACTTTCCCTGAAATAGAAAGCTTCTCCACTTAATCTATTCTTAGCTAATTTTTGTGAATCAGATATTTTTGATCTTTCAATTAATTACAAATCACGCCCCCGATAATATATAATAATTGATTTTTTCATCCTCTTTAAATAGTAAAAAAAAAAGAAAGCTAAGAAACAAAAGCTAAACAACGAAAAAAAAATCTCTTTAACTTTTCAAAAGTACAAATTATTTTCTTCTTCACCTACTCACCCACAGCTTTCACATCCACACCACACCACACAGGCAGAAGTTGGTGCTGATATCATTGTGGCACCATGGAGGTTAAAATATATGATTCAATTAGTGCAAAACAACTCTTCCAATAAAAGAAAGTGTAGGTTACGTACAAATTATTGTAGATGTCGTTATATAGAATATGAATGCAAACAGGTGGGTGAAGTTTGGGCGACTATTCCCCTCCTCGCCTATCGAGAATTTTCTATCCTCATACCCGCCTCGCTCCTCGCTTAAAGCGCGGTATGGGAGGACTCTGAGTTAGAATGGGGTAGAAAATAAATAGTCAATTGTTATACATGGGTGAGGTATTTAAGATTTTCGTGATTAAATCCCTAGGTGATATGAATGTTTTGTTTAAAATTAGAGAATTTGAAGTTGTAAGGTTTTTAAATTAATGCCCACCTCTTTATATTTTTTATTGAAAATTGGTTGGGGTCAAGATTTTCGAAGATTAGATAAACATGTATCTTCCTAACTCATTTAAACTATTAATTGAGTACATCTTGGATTCATGTCTACTGCTATTTATTTTTAAAAATTGTAAACGTGTGAAGCTTTTGATAAAAAGTGAATTAAAATTTTATGTGTAGAACCCAAAGCTAATATTTCATAAAAATGAATACAGCGATGCCGATTGCCATTGCCGACCAATCTAGGGTTTTTTTTTCTGTTTTTACTTTTTTTATCATGTTAGATTAGTTTATTATATATATATATATATATATATATATATTTATAATAATTTTCTTCTTTATAATTAAATTTCTCAAAATATCGTATTAATTTTATTTATTTATTTGTTTTTTTGCTTATTAATTGCCCATTTTCGCACAAGTTAAATATTTGGTTCAGATTTTCAAGTATGGGGTTTTATTTAATCTTTTATAGTAAAGTCGTTTTTTTTGGGGATTTTCAATTGTTTGTTGCAATAATTGGAAAATGATTGAATTTTTGCTGTTGCTGATGAAGGGGTTATTACTAGTTGATTCAAATTTTCAATTATTTGTTTCCCAATGCCTTGCTGAATAAATTATGATGAAGGACTGTAGAATTTCCATTAATCACACAGATAATCATTTAAGTGAATTTCTAAATTCAAAAGAACACCAAACCAGTGGTCAGATGGCTTATTTGTCCCTTTCCATATTGTTCAATGATTAAAGTAAATCAAACTAGCTTTGAAGAATGAGAGGGTTTTCATATTAGTCAAGATTACTAGTTGAATGAAGTGTTTTAATTTTTTTTTGTTTTGTTTATTAATTGCTCATCTGTTTATACTAATAATTGATTATAATGCTAATGAATTAAGATATGCTTTTAACTGCCCATGTACTAATACTAGTTGAATTGTTTATAGTCATGTTTATAGAGTCAAAATGGAACATCATCAACCTTATGCTTAAGAAGGGAAAACAATGTTTTCATTCTTTAAAAATATAGATGAGTCTACTACAAGTTCAAATTACATTAAAGTTGACGAGGATACTTCAATTCTTACATGCTCAACTCTCCTCCAAATTCATCTTATGAAACCTAACATCAAGCGCCTCACAACCTAACTTGCAATCATCTACTTGAATCGAAGAGATCCGGAGAAAATAAAGCATATTAGTGAATATCCCATTAATTTACAAGATGAAATTAGACAAACATATTCACAAATCGTAATCTTATCAACCAATATTTTTGGATTATAAGAAGTCAAAAATGGTATAGTGGGTTTAAATAGTTGTGAGTATTCGCTTTCTATAGATAAGTCATTGGTTTCTCGCAACTAAGATTAGATGATTGAGTTTTTATCGATTGTATTTATTACTCTCACATTTAACGGTAGTAATTTGTCGGTAAAATAAATGTAGATTCTATTAGATTAGTTTGTACGGTATTTAAAGTTTCGATTTTGACAAGTTTAGTAAGTAATGTAATAATTAGATTTTTTGTTATATATAAAAAAAATATTATGGATTGACTTATTTTAAAATTTACTTCAAAGTCCAATATGATTTTTAGATCCGCCCCGCTTTCCACTAAGTGCATTTTTTTTATAGGGAAGGACCGGAGATAGTATTATAGAAACAAAAGAATAAAGTTAAAATTTTGTGTGTAGAGTCCCATTTTCATGTTGCCAACAGCCTCTCCACCCATCCTAAGACTGGTACTAGAGTAATGATCAGAGTTTGGTTAATTTCAAGGTGTAAATTCTTGATACCCGAGACTAATAAGACAGGATTTGCAGAGGGAATCAGCTCAACGGACACATTTGACCTTTGGTTATCCAAATACTTCGGAGGGAAAATTTTGATTTCTATCTTCTTCTCTTCTTCTTTTTCCTTAACCAACAGTTCGGATTGGTTATTGATATTTGTAAAGATTGTTATAACATTATTACTCATATTTCTCTCAATCTCCAATGCAATTTAAGTGGCACGACAATTGAAAGACTTTTAATTTATACAGCATTGATATCTAATGAATATGCATTTAACTTTAAATATAGTCTTCAATGCATTCTATCTGTTTCTATCTAGTGTATTTTATTAAAATAAAAATAAAATCACATTTAAATATGAATAGAAAATTTATATCTAAATAAAAAATTTTAATTTTGTTAAGTCATCATATCTAAGAACATCTCCAATACAATAATGTAGATTATTGTATACTTGGCAAATAAAATAGAGGCGGATCTCCAATTGAGTTGTGGATTGGAAAAATCATGGCTCCAATTATAGAAGAAAGAAAATGTAGATAAATTATAATAATAATAAAATAAAATATGATTAGCACACATTCCAATAAAGATAAAATTATAAAAATAAAAAATAAAATAAGTTTAACATATTTCGATAAACATTTATTATAAAAAAACTAGTGTTGTACCTGTGAGATACACGGGAGGTGTAATCACAAAAAATATTTTCGATAGTTATTTATGAAAGTTAATTAGTTATAATAAAATCAAACACTAAATTTTAATTAGTATTAAACTCATACATACGTTGACCAAAACGAAGATAAGATTAATTAATTAATTAAATTAAATTAATTAGGTATTTAAAATATAGATAATTAAATTTAAACGCATTGAAAAATTAATTTTTGCAATGATAACAAAACTTTGAAAATGTGAATTTTGACTTATTGTTCTTTCACTTTGTATTGATTGTCTTCCATAATAATCTTGAAAATGCAATATCTTAAATGTGATCTCTTAAATCTTAATTAGCATTGAAAGCATGCATATTTTGACCAAAAATGAAGATAAGATTAATTAATTATTAATTAATTAAATTAAAATTACAAGTATTAAAATATGGATAATTAAATTAAAATGCATTGGAAAATTAATTTTTGCAATAATAACAAAACTTTAAAATATAGATTTGGACTTATTTTTCTTTCAATATTGCATCGATTATTTTCCATAATAAACTTGAAAATAATCTTGAAAAATTTATCTCAAATCTTAATTAGTATTGTGCAATCTATACATATTTTTTTTACCAAACAAAGATAAGATTAATTGCTAAATATTTTAAATATAGATAATTAAATTAAAACGTATTGGATAATTAATTTTTGTAATGATAACAAAACCAAATTAGTTTTTGTAATAATAACGCAATGAAGGTAGATTGAGTTACTCCAATTGAAAATAAAATCAAGCGGCTGTTAAGCACAGTTTTGAGGTATCTAACATTTACGCTATCAAAATCCATTTCTAGAAACTCGAAAAAAAATGAATTTAAATAGGAAAATACATTTGCTGGAAAATAAATTTTGATTTGTGTTAAATATCTCACATATTTTTTCTCTCGCCATGTAAGTAATATAAGGTGATGTAGCATACCTTTACTATAATCCACGGTTGCATTAGGACATGTTCTAACTAAGTTTTTAAATTTAAACGGAACTTTAGATAATTATTATTTTTTTCTCAAATACATCAAATTGATTTGACCTCCCATCACTAGTATTGAGAAATTTTATTTTTTATTTTTTTTAAAACATATCATATTTTGTTTATGTGACATAATTCTTTGTTACAATCCACGTTCGTATTAGAGATACTCTTTATTTTCTCAATAGCCCTGCTCTCAAGTAATTAATGTAAAATATTTTTGGGATGTTAAGCAAGAGTATCTCCAATTAAAGCAACTTTCATGGATTTGTTAGAAATTAATAAAATAAAATTCATGAACTCATGTAGATTCTCATTTTTTAAATGTTAAGCTAATTCTTTTATAATGTAATATTTAATTTGAACAATTTCCTCGATGTAAATCCTATCCACAATATATAATTAAGAACCTGTGCAAGTAATAAATATTTCTCATGTCAATAAAAAATATTGTGTAAAAATATAAACAAAACTTGAATCACCTCAATTAGATTCAATATAAAGTGTGTGTGTGTGTGTGAGTGAGAGAGAGAGAGAGAGAGTACTCACTAACATTTTAGTTAGTTGTTCAAACAGACCTAAGAAGCTGTAACACCTGATATTTTAATTAGTTGTAGCAAAGTGGTTATAAGATGTGTACCCATGAATTTTACGATATTTTTTAAGGACAAATGAACTAAACCATCATGCATTAAAAATGGGAATTTTGAAATGTTTCCAAAAATAAAAAAGGATTAGAAATAGGATAATTTTTTTTATAATATTTATAAATATATCCATTTTTAAATGTAAATTTTAACATACCCTTCGTAAAATGACCACTTTATTACGGGATTTCAAGATGAAGAAGAAGAATAGCTAGAGCAATAACTCTAAGAAATCATCAATCCAAACATTTCGACATCAAAATACATATCGATCTAACATTTAGTCGACATCAAACCAAATAACGCTAATGTCAATATTTTTTTAAACTTACCATGATAACGAAGATAGACATAAATAAAATAGAAACCAAAATAATAATTTTTATACATGTCGACAAATGGCCTATTTTGTATTTGTTTACGTCGTATAAATATGTTATTACCATTATTAACGGTAAAATCAAATTTTATTTCCATTATTATTTATTTTACTGTCAATGCTTTCAACAAATGAGTTACTTCATTTTGGTCGACATTTAGGTATATTAATCGGTTCAAAATTAAGTCATCTTCCGATGTGGGATACACTTCCCAACTTGTTACAACATTCAATTTCCACTTTCAAGGTGTCAACTTTTGATACTAATTTCTCATTCAATCGGAAATAGTTTTGTGAAACCAAATGTACCATGAGCATCTACTTACGGAGTAGAATGTATTCGACTATAATTTTATAATAATCGGTTATCGGGACTCACCCGAATATTTGGTCAAAATTGGTCAAACCAATTTATAAACAATTATTTCCAACAATCCCCACATGAATGGAAATTACCATAAATATGCAAATGAAATGCAAATGCTAATAGAGAGTACAGGCGAAAAGCTATTGCATCAGGAGAGGTAGCTTCTGGCTTTGAACTTGCCATAGTGGAATACTATCGGATTTACTTGGCTAGTCAGTGAACGTGATGTCTTGAAGCGTCCAAACCTTTAGTGTAAACCAAGACAACCGTATTCACACAATAACCTTTCTAACAATTCTTTTGTTCTCATGGTTATGTTCATTTTGGCTCTACGAACAACTCTTGGGTTTCATAAGTGTTTTAGAGAATTTAAGCCTTAAAACATTCTCATAGGAGCGGCCCCACTTCATACTTACATAGGTGATCTCCTATTAAGAGTATTACGCCATACTCTACTTGATTAATTCAAGCTATAGGAATCATTAAAAGTATTACTTATCCTAATATACTCTGCAGAAAGTACTTTTCCTTACCAAAAGTTGTGTGCGAAAAGACACAACACTTGAAAGGACTTGTTTGAAGCAGTTACAAATCGGAAGGGTTGTTGAACAATCATGTCTGCTTTTAATCCAGCAGACAGACACGTGACACGTGTCAAATTCGGAATGATGTATAAAATAATTGTATATTTATTTTGTCTAAAAAGAATATACTACACGACCCACGACCCACGACCTCGAACCTTGAGCCACGAGCAGGCAAGGTGCCAAGGCGTGCGTGTGGGCATTGAACAGAATCCTATAGCATCTAAGCCTTCTCCCTTCTAAAGACTTGCGGTGCTCCTTGGAGCCCAAACCCAAATCCAAACTAGAGGTATATTAATCGGTTCAAAATTAAGTCATCTTCCGATGTGGGATACACTTCCCAACTTGTTACAACATTCAATTTACACTTTTAAGGTGTCAACTTTTGATACTAATTTCTCATTCAATCGGAAATAGTTTTGTGAAACCAAATGTACCATGAGCATCTACTTACGGAGTAGAATGTATTCGACTATAATTTTATAATAATTGGTTATCAAGACTCACCCGAATATTTGGTCAAAATTGGTCAAACCAATTTATAAACAATTTTTTCCAACAGATTTTACATCATTGGAAGATCCACCTTTCTTTGCATACAACACAAGAAGTACTTTGGTCTTGATGAATTATAATGTTTTCCAACCCTCTCGTCATACCAAAAAATAGCATCGCAAAATTCACATTTACACGTAGCGTCTCCGATGTCCCAATAATCTACACGAAATTACTACAAATATATGAAATAATGGATATCAAACATATACATAATGTGTTAATTTTATCCAAATAATTTTAGCCCATTTAAAATAACTCATTGAAGCGAATCTGGGTCTAAAAATTTCACACAATTAAAACCTTGACAACTCGAATATTTTAGACCATTATACAATTTCCTTCAGCCCATTTAGAAATGCCCATCAATAAAAACCTAAAACACAGTTAAGACATTGCTAAGCCCATGATCCATTAGCCCAATTAACTCAACCCACAATAACGGCCCAAAGTCTGCACAATATAAAACATTTTATACCCTAATATCCCATACATTCTGATTTATTCTACCATCAACCGCACAAAACCCAAACCCTCCACCCACTCTCACCTTATTTCTCTTTGTAAATCCATCTGTTTCTGAAATTTCCGAATCACATGATGTTTATCTTTGTAGAATCCACTTTGTAGAATGAAGTGGGTTTAAATCTGATTTTATTTTGTTATAGAAGATTGTATTTTTTAATTGAAATTGTACATACTGGTTGGATGAGGTGGGTTTGAATCTGATTTTATTTGGTTATGGAAGATTGTATTTTTTAATTGAAATTGTATATTCATATTGTTATTCTTATTTATCGTGTAAGCATTTGGAACTAAACTGGGTGTTTACGTTGTATTGGGAAAAAAAATATGTGGGAGTTCTTTTGGTGGCAGGGACACAATATTGGGCTAATTAATGATAATAACTTAAGTAGTGCAATTACTCGTATTTTGAATCATTGGAAATCTAATACGGGATGCACATTAAATTTGGTTTTTAAATACCTGCAATTAGACAATTAATTAATGAAATTAAATATTATATATATTTGTTTTCTGTAAAATATATATTCATAATATTATTCATATTTAATCGAGTAAACATTGGAAAGTGAACCTGAATTTACATTGGTTGTTGGAAAATATATGTTGGAGTTATTTTGGGCGGGACACAATATTGGAACAATTAATAATAATAATTCAAGTTGTGCAATTACTCGTTTTTGAATTATTGGGAATATGAAGTGGGATGTACAATAAATTTGATTATTAAATGCTTGTAATTAGGCAATTAATTAATGAAATTAAATATTTTTGTTTATATATTTTTCTGTAAAAGTATGTGGGAGTTCTTTTTGAGCGGGAAAATGAGGTTTGACTTTTTGGTCAGATTAGCCCACTATATATATATAGTGGGGATGCTCTAACTGAGTTTTTAAATTTAAACGGTGCTCTAGACAATGATTATTTTTTTCTCAGCCACATCAAATTGACGGACTTCCTATCAACTAGCATTGGAGAATTTTTTCTTTTTAAAAAAAAACACATTATATTTTGCTTATGTGACATAATTTTTTAAGTAATCCACAATTGCATTAGAAATACTCTTATTTTCTCAATAGCTTGTCTAAGCAATTAATGTAAAATATTTTTGGGATGTTACAACAGTATCTCCAATTAAAGTTACTTTCATGGATTTGTTAGAAATTAATAAAAAAAAAATTCATGAACTTATGTAGATTCTCATTTTTTTAAATGTTAAGCTAATTCTTTTATAATGTAATATTAATTTGAACAATTTCTTCCATGTCTAAATCATTCACAACATATGTAATTAAGAACTCAAAGTAATAAATATTTCTCATGTCAATAAAAATATTTTGTAAAAATATAAACAAAACTTGAATCACCTCAATTAGACTAACATAAAGTGTGTGTGTGTGAGAGAGAGAGAGAGAGAGAGAGAGAGAGAGAGAGAGTTCCTACCTAACATTTTAGTAAGCTGTTCAAAATAGACTTAAGAAGCAAAATACCTGACATTTTAATTAGTTGTAGCAAAGTGGTTATAAGACAAAATGCTTGAATTCAATGATATTTTTTAAGGACAAATGAAATCCAAACTATCATGCATTAAAAAAATGGGAATTTTGAAATGTTTCCAAAAATTAAAAAGGATTAGAAATATGACAATTTTTTCTAATATTTATAAATATGTCATTTTTAAATGTAAATTTTAAATATACCTTTTCGTAAAAATGACCACTTTATTATGTGATTAAGATTTAATGGTAGTTGACACTCATACAATAATTTCTAAGAGAAATCATCAATCCAAATATTTCGATATCAAAAAATATATCGACAATATTTGGTCGACATCAACCAAATAATGTCAATGTCGATATTTTTTTAAACGATGATATCGACAAGATAGACATAAATAAAATAGAAACTAAAATAATAATTTTTTATACAAGTCGACAAAATGGCCCATTTTGTATTTGTCGATGTCAAACAAAGACAGACAATGACAATGGGAACCAAAATTGGTTCCCGTTATTTATTTCCATTGTCAATGTCAACAAAATGGGCGCCTATTTTGTCGACGATATCATTAAAATAATCGTCTATGTTATCAACAAAGAGACGAGTTTTGTGCTATTTTTTTACATGTTTTTGATCAAATGTAATTAATTTCATTCTCCAACAACAAAATATACCAACAAACTATGTAAAAAAATTTTGTAAATTAAACTCAATATCTAATACAATCTAATAATATATAGGAAAAAATTATCCAACAATATAAAATATATAGACACAAGAAAAAAATAGAGATACAATATATCAAAATTAAGTTTTATGTAATCTACATAAAAAATACACTAATTTTCTCAATATTTAATAGCTTATAACAGATTTCAAAATTTTCAAATCGGTCGACTTCTTCAAATGGCTCAAAAATCAGTGAGAAAACTGACAATATATTTGAATATAGGATAATAATGAGAGAATTCGACCACAAAAATAACAAAAGGAAGTGAAAAATGGAGCTTATGGCAGCGACAATGGTAAAGAAAGAGTGTTTAAGTTAGAGAGAGAGAGAGAGAAAGAGGAGAGAGAGAGAGAGAGAGAGTGAGCAAAACAACCCGTTACAATCTTAAGAATACATGAAACAAAAAATTGATTGATTTAAAATAAAAAAAATATTGTTATGCAATCAAGAAAACCCACATTGAAAAACAGTGTGTCTAGAACAAGTAAAATCAAATTCTTACCTGAACAGATACGAGAAAAGATAAAGGGCGTTCTTTATTTTGGAGCTTTAAATTCTTTGCAAATCCCACGGGTACGAATGATTTATTTTGAAATTTGCTATTTATACTTTCTACCAAAAAAGTGTCCAGAAGTTTGGTAAGTAGAGAACTCCATAAAAAGCATTATCAATTTCAATACCCCATAATTTATAAACTTTTCTAAAAAAATTAATTGATTATACTGTGATTTTTAAAGATTCTTTAAAATTTCTAAAAAAAATTATTGAATACATCCATACTTTTAGAGAATATTAAAAAATCTATATTAAATAAATTTTATAAATTCTTGAAAGTTATAATTAAATACAACCCTTTAGTTTGGAAACCTGATTTCTTCGAAGCTTTCCCTGTGTCAACAGAAAGTGGCACACCATCTTAAGAGTTAGTTAAATGTTAAAAGTGTGTTAGGCACGTAAAAATCAATGCCGCTCAGTCACACAAATCAAAATTTAGAAAGAGATTTTGATCGTTATGGATAGTTATGATAACAGTGCGGACAGGGGGTGGGGGAATTAAAATATCATAATTTCCGTCTTATTTTACTTATTTATATTTTTGAAATACAATTAAAATTTAAAAACAAAAAAATAAAAAGTAAAAGTCAGTTAGGTTCGGGGTGGAGACCATGTTCTCCGTCCCCGCCCTGATTATTCAGAAGGAGCGGGGGTAAAACATTTTACCATCCCTAAGTATAAAGTCTCAATACTCCATTATTGAAATTCTATGAAATATTTTTCTACAATAATTTAACATCAAAATTGAATTGGTCACTCTGGAAAGGTCGATGTGCTATCTTTCACATTAAGATAATTTCAAGTGATGCATTTTACTAAAAATTGATTTGCAAATTAGCCAAGGTTAAAAGCCAAAATTATGAAACAATATCTCATTTCATGAATTTTATCTTATTAATTTATTTCCTCCATCAACTTTTTGTGTTCTCCTGGGAAGAAATTATGGAATTTTTTTTTTTTGTGCAATTGATGAAATAAATAAATAAATAAAAGGGCTTCAATTTCGTAATCTAATGGATAATTTCCGAACCTCTAGTGTTTCAAAATAATGCCACGTGATGAATTTCATGATCAGTGACGTGCTTAATTTGGACGTCGGTGAAAACATTTCTTTAAACATATTTGATATGTTAAACAATAGATAAATATTTTATATCTCTCTTTTTTATCAATATTTTAAAAAGCGCAAAATGTGGTTGGGCGTCGATGCCGAGTTTCAAGCTTTTTGAGCTTAGGCAAGACCGAGGCGAGAGACAAGACAAAGGCAAATCGAGGGCGATGTGTGAGACGTGACAAGACGAAGCTTATGCAAGTTTTTTAGAACAATGCTTTTTTTTAGCTATATTTAATTATAACTAGTTCAATGTACCAAACAAAGCCTTTAAATGACAACAAATCTAATATGCAATCATTTGTTAATGTAGAATTTATAATTTCAAAAAATGTCATACATATAAAGATCAATAATTAAATGATTTATTTCTTGATGCACATATATTATTCACTACAAAAGCGTGTATGTATTTATGTATTCGTAACTTTTGCTATTGAATCTTGACAATAACTCCTGCAATGAATATGTTATTGTAACTCCCATAATTTGTCTTGATTGTAACTTATGCAATAAAATGTATTTTATACCTCCTAAAATAAAATTATTTTCGCAACTCTCGCTCTAAAAAATCTTTTCATCAACTTTATTTGCAGGCCAGAAAAGTTCAAAGACCAATCGCAGAATAAGATATAATTGTGAAAGCGAGTACTTCTACTTTTTGTTTATATTATCCCAAGTGTTAAAGTAAAGTCAAATTTAAGAAACTATGAAAGAATAAAATATCTAGTTACTCGACTAAACATAAAAACAATAAATAATTTGGAATCGACTCTTGCTCAAGCATCTTTTTCGGTGAAAAATTAGGTTAACTTCAAAATACAATTGAAAAGCTGAATTTATTGGGTTAACTTTGTCAAAATGGGCATTGGACAATTGAAAAAGTGGACAAGTGTCCAAAAACTGTGGGCATTAGAAAGGTGCTGGAAGAAACCAAGCAGTGACAACATGTTGATGGCCAGATGACATTATGAAGATTTACTCCATTTTTGTGGCAAAACAGTAATAACTTGTAATCTGACATCCCCTTTTGCCTTTTCCTTAAAATTCTTTTAACGGCTATATTGATTGCCCCGCCTCTCTTGTCAAAATTTGAAATTGTCCTCTCTCTACGCCACCCCACCCCACCCCTTCAAAAAGTTACTTTTTTTTAAATAAGTGGTTTCTTGAACACTGTACTCCCCAATTCTCCCTCTCTCTTCCCTTCCTCTACAATTTGATTCTGGGTCTTCTCTCGCGTTCTACTTTCTTTTTCCTCTGATTATTAACTTTTCAGTGTGCTGTGAGGGAAAATGGGTAGTTGTTTAAGCAAGAAAAACACTTGTTCTTCTCCTGGTCCAATCCTAAAGCCACAAGAACAGATTGAAACTAATACCCAACTGGAGAAAAAGAAAGCAGAAGAAGAAATTGTTGTGAAGAAAGAGGTTTTTGTTATGAAACACCGGAAGAGCCACGAAGTCGAAAGGCGGTCTGAAGAGGAGAAGAATGAAGCACAAAAGGTCGTCACAGAAGTAGTCGAAACGGGGAAAGATTCGAGCCCGATTAATGAAATAAATGGTGAATTGGGGAATGGGAAAGGTGTTACAATGTCAACTCCGGTGAGGACATCAAGTTGTACAAAAGAAGAGGTGGATGCTATTTTGATACAATGTGGAAGGCTTAGCCGGAGTTCATCAACTGGAAAGGTCGGACTTTCAGGTTCCGGCTTGTCGTCAGAAAATGCTGGTAATCTTCAAAGGGTAAGAAAGTACTCTGGTTCAAAAAGGAGTTTTGATTTTGATAACGAAAATGGTAGTGAGGGTCCAAATGCTGATGGAAGCAATGTTGCTGATGGTGACAATGATGGTGTGATGAGGGGGAAAGAGAACCGCCACAGACAAAGCCAGCGCCAGTCCAGGACTGGTGGCTCCGCCTCTCAGGGGCGGCGGAGGACCCCGAGTCGAGAAAGAGACCAGGCGGCGCAGCAGCGCTCCGGCAGCAGAGAAAGAGGTGGCAGTGGGAGTGGAAGGAGGGTAAGCAGATCTCCTGGTAGAAGATCTGAATCGCCAATTACTACCTCTACTGGGGCTAATTCGTCGGCTGCCAATTCTAGTAGGCCGGGAAAGATGGTTTCTGTGCCTGCCACCGTGTCGTCTTTGGCACTGGATAAGAGTAATAATGCTGGTCCTGGTGGTGGCGGCGGCGGCTCGGAGCCTAATTCAACCACCGCCATTAAAAGGGTCCAAGTAAAGAGAACTGCTGTTGGGGATTCGGCTGTGGGTGCGAAGAGTGCTGCTTCGCCTCGAGCTCGATCCCCTGCACGGGCTAATGTCAAGGGATCGAACGAGAATCAGAATGTTAATTCCGGTCAAAACCAGCCCGTGTCCCTTAGCCGAAGCAATTCAAGAAAGGCAGAGCAATCTCCTTACAGAAGAAACCCCCTTAGTGAGATTGATACCAACATTGTTATGGAGCAGATGCCTTTGCCTGCAGGAATTAAATCTTTCAACAACATTCTGTCACAGGTATGCATATTCTCCATCTGAAGTATCTTATATTTCCCCCCATTTTATGGTGGTTAATTTCTTGATTGAAGTACAGAGAATCAACTATCCAATTAAAAGGAAATGGTTTGATACTAATTCATATTATAGCACCACCATTAGCTAGTATTGAACCACCTCGTCTAGAAGTTAAGCGGCTAGAGGCATGACAAATTTACTTATTTAAATAATATACCCCCTTTCGGCCGGATTCTTTATTTATCAAAAGCCTAACATGTGCACAGTTTTTCATGAGTGGAGGTAAGACTGGAACTCGAGACTTTTGATTGTTGTTATACTATATTAAATCACCTCGTCTAAGAGTT
This sequence comes from Forsythia suspensa, assembly GCA_023638005.1. Lineage (NCBI taxonomy): Eukaryota > Viridiplantae > Streptophyta > Magnoliopsida > Lamiales > Oleaceae > Forsythia > Forsythia suspensa. The sequence goes on from CM042672.1 coordinate 13,088,378, forward strand.
TAGGCTGATACAAAGGGAACTAATTTATTTATAAAAGTTGTATTTTACAGCAAGAACTTGGGAAATGCTTAGTTGCAACTTCTTTTACTTTTGAGTTAATCTATGAAGTTGAGAAATTTGTGACACTCTACCTTTCTGCTACTACTTATTTTGTAGAACTTTCTTTCTGAAATGGCAACATGAATGCATTGTACCCTTTTATATGAAATGGAAGAGTCTTGAACTTGAATACTATAAACGTGTCACAAAATTGGATGTTGAACTAATGAATGACAAGAAGACAATAAGCCTCTGCTTTCTCAAATGCAAGCGTCGTCGTCTGGCAGACATGGAAGCTTCATTGAACCATTATCCACTGCAACCCTATATTCTGAAGTTTCATTAAATATCGATCCATGCAACCCTATATTCTGAAAAATGGTTATAGTTTCACAGGTAACTTTAAAGTGGTGTTTAGAACAATGTGATGTTTTATGCTTCTCCGTTTTTGTCTAGACATCACATGACTTTGTGTCATTTAGAATGTCTAACAATTTCATAATTTACTTCAAATTGCCGAGTTATTGCATACATCTTACCAAAGAATGACTTGATGCCTGTAGGTTCCTATGGAGAAGGCAAATGCAGAAAACACAAGAGCCGAGAACAAACTTAGCAGCAAGAAAATAGATCACAATCTAGTGAATTGCAAAGCCAAGGAGCAGCCACAGTTGATTGCAGAAGAGAGTAAGGGACTACAAGGGTTACAGGAAATTTTGTGTTAAATAAGGTACCTTCGGGGCCTGAAAACCTTAAACCTCAGAAACTAACAAGAAGCAGATCCTTTCGACTATCCCAAGACCTAGACGACAAACCTGAAACTTCGCTAAATCCTACTCCATCCTACACTGCACTATTGCTTGAAGATATCCACAACTTCCACCAAAAGAATGGCCCGAACCCTGCCTTTACTCTCCCGCCTAGTGTTACTAAAGCCTGCTCTATTCTTGAAGCAGTTGCTGACCTCAACTCAAGTACTGGTTCCAACTTGTTTGGTACTTCCTCAGAGGACAGAATGCGAAACCCCACAGCTGAACAATTCGTTAAGAGTGATGAGAAGACTAGATTAGAGAACAAGGGGGACCCCTTTGTGGAATCCGAGGTGGTGGCTAATGATGATTTGATGCAGCCAAGCTTTCACAAATATGTAACTGTAAAGAGGGGTACGGTGTCAGGGGATGACGACTTGGAAGAGCAAGAATCGTCAGGTAGCAACAGCTTTGTGGGCAGTCAGGAACACTGGCTTTCTACTTCGTGGGAGCCTAATTCAGTCGATTCAACTGATCGTTCAACTTCTTTAATGTCACGTAGCAGGCAGAATAATCGGAGTCCACTGGCTAATAAGAGGCACGCAATATCTGAGTTAGGACACCAACATACTGGAGTTGGACGTGGCAGAGTTGGATCAAGAGGTCTTCAGTCAACACCTACAGCTGCTGCTTCAAGCTGAATATATAGTTGGTTGCAAACTCTGCTCAATCGTAGGATGTTTCTTTCACCAGTTCTATTCTTGTTTACTGGGAAGTTTAATGGTACATTTTTATCATTGTTTGATGTAGAACAAGTTTGCTGCAGTTCAATCCTTTACAGAAATGTTGGTTAATTGGTTCTTTTCTTGCCAATTAAGTAGCTGTGAGTTTCACCCGGGCATTTAAGACAGGACTATGCAAGCATTGCAAAGGTTTAAAGGCAAGAGGAAATTAAAATATTAATATTGATATAAGGTCTAGAAAATAAAATAAAAAAGATTATGGCATAGTAGTTTTGAATCAACTTAATTGAAATACTGATCAACAGATTTTTTTCAACAATGCAAATATTTTAGACATACATAGATCTCTCTCATTCAATTCACTTTTGAGTTTTTAGTTTTCCCTTTGTACAGAGGGAATTCGGACTGAAATCTCTTATTCATTTTGATTTTTGAGTGAAAATTTTGAAGTTCATCGTGAATTCTGTCAATCTTTTGAATTGTGGAAAGCTTTTATCAATATTGGTTGCTTAATGTCATTTTCTTTAAATTATAGAGAATCGTGAATAGTTGAGCACAATGCTTTGAATAGTGTTGAATAATGGGTTCCTATTGAATTTGCCGCAAGAAATTTCTAGTTTTGAATTGCAGTTATAGATAATAGAAATTTTTTATAGGAATTTTGAACAGTCTGTATCTCTGTTCTCCTTCTACAGATTGAATTGATTTTTGGAGTGAAAATTTTGAAGTGTTCTTTTGAATTATGGAAAGCTTTTATCAACATTGATTGCATATTGACATTTTCTTTAAATTATAGAGAATCTTAAATAGTTGAGCACAATGCCTTTAAGTGTTGAAATTTCTTGTCTTGAATTTCAACTATAGAGAACAGGAATATTTTAGAGTTTAGTATATAAATCTCTCATTGAATTCACTTTGAGTTTGGAACAGTCTGATTTCCTTTCTACATGGGGAATTCAGATTGAAATCTCTTATTCATTTTGGTTTTTGGAGTGAATTTTTTAAGCTAGTCCTGAATTCTATCAGTCTTTTGAATTATTAAAAGCTTCTATCAACATTGGATGCATATTGTCTATTATCAACTATTAGTCCTATGAAATGTATAAGCACTCACAAACTTATAAGCACTCACAAACATGTTAGTCTAGATTTTGCATCCTGCAATTAATCAACCTTTGCCATTGATTTAAGTGCAATATATCTACATCAAGGTTAAGCTTAGTTTCCAAGAATATGTCGTAACAATTTGGTAAACTAACAATTACATAATACATGGCAACAAGGCTCAATATTTTAAACAATAACAAGATACTCAACTCAACTTCATGCAATGACTCTTTCCAAATGTCAAAACCTGTAGAAGCAATGAACTCCCTGAGAAGCGTGTAATAAACGAATCAGTAATCGGAAGGACAAACTTTAATGACAAACTATTGCTGACAACCCAAATAAAGTTCACAAGACAGTGACAATTACGAGTTTATTAGATATATGCTGTATACAAACCAAAAATGAATAAAATAGATCGTGGTCATCCTTTCAAGGTAATAACCAACAAGAGAAGCCAATCTACAGTGCACAAACATCTATATGAACCCTGAATCTTAGACACTTTCAGTTGGTGCCATTTTTTTTTTTTTATATACTGATACCGGAGTATGATTGAAGTAGATTTGGAATTGTATTGCTTGCTATCGAGGAACTTTTAACTGTGACCCAGAGACATGGTCGAAGCACGCTCGCCCAATGTGCTTCTTTCACAACATGCTCTAGTCTTGTCCCTTGGGCGTCTTACAATGGTCTTAAAGTAGATTTGGAATTGCGCAGTGGTAAAGCAAGAGAGTTGTCTACGGAGTATCGAAGGTTCGAATTCCCGTGGCAACTGGAAGGCAACATTAAAAAAAAAAAAAAAAAATGTTGCAAGATAGAGGTCCACAAGGATGAAAACCGTCGAATGTCGGCCCAAGTGTGTATAACCTGTGACCGCATCCGAATTTACCTGGGTGGCGAATCAAGGGGAAAGGCTGCCACTCCTCAGGATTAATCAGGCGAAAATTGGATACCTGAGTCATAAAAAAAAAAAAAAAAAAGAAGCCACTCTCTTTGTCTTTGGTGCTTCATTACACAAACAACATTCCACAGGGAAAGGAAAAATGAGGGCCTTCCATGAGCAAAGAGTTAAAGTAGTTAAAAGTAAAAAAGAAAACCTTATTGAGGACCTTCCAAAAGCAAGGAATTGAAGGACTTTAACAGTACCAAAAAAAAAAAAAAAAACTTACAGTCCGTCCCACACCAGTCTGACCTCCTCAGAACCCATGTAGTTAAAACCAGCAACTTCAAGAAGAACATCTGACTATTTTGTATGTCGAGTCCTGTGCAGCCGTTCTCAACTATACATTTGTGTCACCTCTCCACTGTTCATGAGCATTTATGTTATGGTCCTCATGGAAAACCCGAAAAGTTGCTCAAATTCCTCTTCCAAAATCCCCTCCCCTCACCATACATTGACCAAAAAGTCAAACTTCCTTCCACCTTCCACATCAAACTTATAAATTTGGTAACCTCCAACCAAATGTTAATAATTCCTCCCTGGACTAGTACCACAACGGGCCCTTAAGGCTATTGGACCCATTTAATCTAATTTCTTCAATTTTAGAAAACGCACACCAGCTTAGGCATTTAAACATCCACGAGGATCTAAGCCGCCTTCCTCTAACATGGTGAATCCCAAGGGTAAGAAACTTACTTGCTTTAAGTGTGGACAGCCTGCCACATGCCACTCAATCTTCCAAAGAAGATTTACATATAAGGGTAAAGCATGAAGGAGTGTCACAAGAGTAAAAAGATGAGACAACTTCAACTCCTTCGACTCAGGAGAATACAATCATAAATATACGGAAGAAGATGAAGTGGACACTTCTTTAATCTCCGTTGTTAGGCACAACTCCAAAAGCAAGGGAAGAAGACCGGGGACATATATTTTTCAGATACCACTACACTGAAATTCTAGCACACAAACTCATCATTGATGGTGGTAGTTGTATGAATGTGGTCTCAGAATGTACCAAGCTTCATGTAGAAAGAACCACATCCTCAACCTTACAAGGTAGCATAGTAACTCAATGTTGCCTTTTTTATTTCCTGTAGTGTATACAAGGAGGATATTTGGTGCAACATGATTCTAATGAAAGTTACATGTGTATGTCTTTGAAGGCCTTGGCTTCATGATCATGACGTACATCATTGTGGCAAGGAAAATATGTAAACTTTCACATTCAACAACAAAAGGATCACTCTCAATGCAATGACTACTGCTAAAATGGACAAATACAAGGTTAGAAAATCATTAAATCTTATGCGTCTGCCTCAACATGTAGGACATAATGATTTAGATAATTTCATAACAAACTTGTTCAATAAACAGATTCACTACGGGTATTTTAACACTTCTAGAAGCATAATGAGGAACTTTTTCTGTATAAATAAACAACAACCTATTGCAAATTTTACGATAACAAATGCAATAATTCAAAGATGCGAGGGAAAGAATATATAGACAAAACCTAAATTAACGACGAGCAAAATTTCCATGAAGAGGACCAGCTGCACGTCGTCTCCCCTGGATCATACAATTACAATTCGTGACTTTTATCACATAAATCTGCACAAACTTTTAGAATATAAAATAAGTTAAATATGCACCTTCTCCGTATTGAACAAGTCCTCTGCTATAGCTTCCATTTGTTTCCGCTTTTTCTCCTCCTTTACAGATTCAGCAACATCCTCATTTCCATAGTCAGATTCTCTAAGGAAAATAGAATATGAAGCAAAATACGTCAATTTGAATTCCACAAAGCAAGCAGAACCAACAATAAGAACAGAGAAGTAGATCATACTCGTATGGATATTTCGAAAATGGGATAAGGTTGTTGAAGCTATTCCCTGATGGAGTCCTCATCTAGAAATTCATGATATGATGTCATGATTCATGAATAAAAATCAAATTATCATTTTTTAAGACAACGAGTCATAAGAGACAACTTAATCGCAATGTTACGGATTTTAACACATGCAACCCCAATTGCACGCAAGCCAAGAGATATGAAGACACAGAACTGCAAAAAAGAAACAAGCGAGCAATGCAAGCAGTCTTATCTTCACACAAGTAAAAGGAACAAGGTTTTCCCTCATAATTAACTGGCAAATCCTATTGGAGGTTTGGGAACCTAACCACTATAAGCGAGTGAGTGCGCTATAAGTGACAGGTCTGTAAATTAGAAACAACCAACATAGCATACAGTAAAAAACATGAAAAGCAGAAACCACGTGGTTTAGAATAATCAGAGGACAAAGGAAGCTCATATAACCAACTTAAGTCTTGTTACAAGAATTTAACAATTAGGAGTCAGTTACCTTCCTGAAGAGTTTGAAATTGGCAATTGCACTACTTGTTGAAGAATGGCCTGGTGCCGGTAACTTAGAATCTCTCACAATTAAAGCTTGGCTATATATAATATCCAGTTTCTCACTTTCAGATTTGTAAATATTATCTTTTCTTGATATTATCATCAGCGCAATTAATGCTATTGGGCTCAAGAGCAGCACGATTAGAAGGTATAAATCCTTGGCTATCATGTTCAATGGTTTTGATTGTGCTAACAGCTGTATCCCCTTTTCTGTCCTGTTCAATTGATTCTATTATGTTGACGACACTTTCTGCTCTGCAATCATTTTCAGCAGATTCAGCCTTGTGGATGTCTATCTCTTGTTTGCTTTCATGTTCAGCAGACTCCATTGCATAAACTGCAGCTGATGTACGAAATGATGTGGCAGTTTCCATTTCAACGTCAGAATCTGCTACCACAGTCTCGTCTGTGGAGCATGAAGAGGTGACCAGCGCTGCAAATCGCACATGGAAGATATATTACGAAATGAAGATTAGCTTTTTCCCAATACTGGGCATAACTTATTTAAATCCAGATGGACATATATTCACACTGCCAAACTATTGAAACATTTCAAACTTATCACCCGACATTTTTGTTTAGCAACGTAAAGACCACCTATAGAAACCATTGCACTCCTGAAACTATTGTATTGGCTCTCTCCTCATCGCCTGCAAAAAATTCAAAATTTCCTAGCTACTTGAGGACAGGCTGAAATCCTCTTCAAGCATGAGGACAGCCAGATTACACATTGCAGAATTAAAGACCTGTTATTCAGGATATCTCGTAGCACAATAATACTTGAGGAACTTTGTCCAATTTGAAAGCATTTTTATTCTTGTTGTTTGTGCAGCCTACTGCGAGCAATCTGCTATCCACCCTTTCTTTCTTTTTCCGATTCTTGAATAAGCAATTCGCCTGAACCAACTCAAAATAGCTCTTCTGGGTGACTCTTAAATCAGAACTATATTATGTCTTAACCTGTTCGAGGACCTGAAGTCACCGCTGTAAGTCAGAAGGGGCTTATCAAGATCAATTATTCTCTCCTTATGACCTATATCGCTAGCTATTAAAAATGACAGTTGTGTTAAGATCCCAGTGGATCTTCCTTAGTCTAAAGCTATGTATTCAAAACTGAGCCGTGTGTTGACCCGGAAAAGGGAGAGGGGTCAAGGGTCAAAAGGTCGAAGAGGAAATAAGAAATAATTAATTAAATAAGATCATTTGATAAATGATTTTAAAATTTAGAAGAAATAGAGACTTTGCCTAATTCATAAAACAAAAAATAATAACTCTAGTATAATACACTTTAGTCAAACAACTTATATTTTCTTCAAATACCAATTTTACCCTTAGATGTACACATGCAAATATATATATTGCTCTATTGGATCATAGTCCAAGTCACCATCCCCAATATCCAACTTATATTTTACTCCCTTCAAATAATACTGATTTTTACCCACGGATGAATACAAATGTAAATTTGATAATATATTCCTAATTTACCCTTATTGTTCTATCATAGTACAAGTCAAGATTAAATAAGAGTATTTTATAACAAAAAAACACCTCAAAAATAGAAACTTCATATATTTGGGACTAGAGAAAAAAAATTTCTTTTTTATTCTATACAATTACAAGCCGGAAAAACTGGTACCGGGTCAACTGTTCCCAGTTCGACCGCCGGTTGGCCAGTTTTTCCTCCGGTTCTATACTACTACGGTTTTAAGCAACAACCGGACTGGTTTTCCGGCCGGTTCCCAGTTTTACCAGTCCAGCCAGTCCGGTCCGGTTTTGAAACATAGGCCTAAACTCCACCTGGGCTGTTCTCAAGATAAGAAAGGGGAATCTAAAATGTGAATTTCTTGAATAACATGAAATTGCAAGAGAATATAGCTACAAGCAAATGAACAGTTGATACATTATGCCGAACACGTCTACCAAGACCCTGTTTTCTGCCAGTAGTTATAAAGCCTGCAGATCATTAATTAGTCAATCTATTGTAATGCTACTGGTTCTTTTATACGGCTGGAGTAGTATATTTGTGCAGAATCATACATTTGTTGGAGTGTTGGTTGCCGACAATCCCAATAGGGATAACAGAGAAAGATCATGGGTTCTGCCCAGCCCACAGGCACATTAGGGGAAGGGAGGAATGTTAGAGCCAAACCAACTTAGCATAACTCCTATGTGCTCAAAAGCCCCTCAACTGCTACATGAGCCTAATCTACATGACTAACATTTAAGGAAGTTGCTCGATTCTGACAACACAAGTCATTAGGATAGTCATTGACACTAATGATTTTAATAGGCTAGGCATGCATACTTTGTCTATCATACTGTACATGTGTTGCACCCCTATAGTGTGACATAATTTCATTTTGCTAAGGAAATGAAAAATCAGGGTTGATTAGTAACAGTGCACAAGCTTACCAGGTGCTGATATGATAATGGAATGATCCAGATGTCCAGATAAAACAGCTGAGATCAAATCCATCTCATTCACTTTTGGCAGAAAACTAAATTTACGAAAACACTCAGTTCTGCTTGGCAATCCAGTTGGGATTACACACACTACATGGTTGTTGCCTCCTTCTAAGCCCTACAAAGAGCACATCAAATAAAATTAATAACAAGTGACATTTACTTAACAAATACAAAACTTTGATGAGATGTCAACATTTTTCATTATTAATTACACCCATGACAGAATACAATACATTAAACTATAATCATCTAAGCAATTAAAAAGAGATACATACATCTCCTTAATTTACTCCACATTGAAGTAACATGCTGTCCAATTCTCTTGAATAGTAAATGCCGAACTTTTCCATCCTTTTAAGGGTTATGGATGTCATATAGTGCCTAACAATCATCCCCATCCCATCTAGCATTGCTGCCCCTCACTCCAACACTGCCAACTCACACAACTTCAGCTACCCCGCCCATCTGTAACTATATGGTGCTTGCTGAACACCTCCCTCTCCACTGCTGGAATCTGTTCCTAATTCCATGCTACCCCCACTCCATCTTTCACCTCCAGGCTCCAACTAATCCAATACCTCAGCAAATCATAAAGCTTTGGAGCACACACCCATACCACATGTTACAATAATTTAGTTAAGATTTCTTTAATGATGGAAAAAGTGGTTTATTTCAACACATTTGATGCCTTTGTTTCTAGAGAGAGAAAATATTAGTGCTGGGTTAAGGAATTTTCTGCAAGTACATCCTAGACAGTGGGTACAAAAGGGTCACCACAATTTATTCCAGTGTTACTCTATTCTTCACCCCAACTTGATGATAACCAGTCGCCTTTGGGGCTCCAGACTAAAGAGTTTATATCTGTCATAGGTTACCTGGAGATTTTGGCATTAGTCAATTTCAAGTTGCACGTGTATCAAGAATCAGAAGAAATGACTTTGGATGCATGCCGCACACACACACACACACACACAGAGAGAGAGAGAGAGAGAGATTCTATGAATTGAGTCCTACAGAGTATGAATGGAATGAATTGGAGAAAGAACAAGGTTTTTAATTAACATTCAAACCCTTCATTGCTTCAGTCAGTTATGCAAGTTCAGGAGTAATTTTATGGAAAATGTGATCAAGTTGTTAATTTACTAAAGAACTGAGGAGAGATGACAAGTATATGTACTTGTATGTACATGTCTGTATGTATTATTCCATAATGGATAACCATGGAAGATAAAGAAAACAAGGGAACTACAACTCACATACTTGGCTCTCTGAATCTAGAGCTTCAACAGAAACAACTTTTGCACCACCTACATCCAATAACAAAGGCAACTTGTCCTGATATTTATACTGTAAAACAAATACAAAAACAAAAACAAAAAAAAAATTTAAAAACAGCATAAGCATTTAATACGCTCTTCAAAATTTATGTAAATTGTGTCAAGCAGCAGAAATTACCATATATGCCAGCAGTAGCATAGTAAAATGCGTAAATTAAAGATATAACTATAGCAGATGCCAAAAGAACAGTCTGTCCCATTCCATAGTCGAAAACAATCTTCTGTTAGCCGACATAAGCGCATGGGCAAGTAGGAAAGTAGAGAAAGTAATTATTTTTGCATATCCAAAAAGTGTCAAAACTTGAGAGGAAAGAAATAATTTAGAAAACAAAAGACAACACAAATTTTTTGTCATTGTTTATCTTAGAAGAGTAACTAGAGTAAAACTAAAAACAAATCTACGGTTATAACATTCAAGAGCATATTCTACTACCGTGATGCGGGACCACCTGGCCAATATTAGCAAAACGTCTCAGAAACTTTCCTAAACACATGTTTCGGGAAATAGTTTTGAAAACACTCCAAAATGTGCCCTTAAATGTCATAACTGTGTGAAATTCTTTTACCAAATATATAAGCAACTATAATTTTTTATATGAGACCACTACACTTGCTCACCTATATATATGCAGCCAAATGCACATGTGCATCCATATGGTAACAATACTTGCTCGTCTATATATACGTAGACATTTTCATGCAAACAGGCATGTGTGCATATCCATGTGCGTGTAAATACGCACGTAAAGAATATCAAGATATAAACAAATGTCATCATATTTTTCCTGAAGCCAATGGAAACATGAAAGAAATTGAAAGCTGAAAGAACGAAATTTTCTAAGCGCTCTAAAGCATCACCTTGTGAAATGGTTCCAACAAAAAGGTGTATCCTCTCAAACAATGTTCTCGAGATTGAGGGTCTGTGACCTTGACTGACAGCCCTTCCAACACCAAAGTTGGAGCATAACTGAGGAAAAATACATGCTTTTGCTAATCACCATGAAGGACAGAAGGAGTATATTTCCAGTACTGTGCATATAACAAATAGTCTAACAAAGAGTGGTACTTACGAGGTGGAGCTTGGAATTTCAGTGCAAATACCTTTTCCTGCAATAAACTGAATATCATAGTCTAAAGATTAGCTTAAATATTTAACTCCATTTCTGACTAATCAAACGAATTAATAACAGGTCCACACCATAAATTGATGTGTTAAGGATGTATTATTGGGTAGTATACTAGTTCTTATGCAGACATGTGTGGGGTTCTCCTAGTACCACATTGGATACTGATAATGTCTTGTTTATAGTAGCATGAAATAAAATGCATGTTCTCATATTGTCTAATTAGAATATTAACAAATACTTTTGTTCATGTTGAAGACAAGATTTAAATAAATACATGTAGATCCTCTCTAACAGCTTAAGATGAATTGGTTAATATGATACCAGAGCCAAGCAAAAGAAATGGGTTCGAGTCACGCTGCCACCCATTTGTTAAAAAATCTTCGCGTGTTAGGCTTTTGTGGAAAAAATAAATCTAGCCTACATGTGAGGGTGCGTGTTGAATACAAGATTTAAATAAATACATGTAGGTTGTAGCCCTCTCTAAGAGCTTGAGTTGAGTTCTCATGTTTACAATCTTCCCTTTCATTCTTACATGGTAACAAGAGGTGCTCTAATACAGCACACAGTAGGCAATGAAATAAAAAAAAAATGGATTGAACTCCAAAGCATCACAAGCATTTTGTTGTCTTATGTGTACAGCTTCGCAATACAGCATTGACAGTCAAAGATTTAACTTTAAACCTCTTTAGGATAGCTAGGAAATAATTTTATGAATTGCACGAAATGGGTGTGAAGATACCTCAATCCAGTCACATAGGATTAGGGGTGTTTTAGCCACTATAGACTCAATTGCCTCGCAAGTAATAGAACTTAAGTCATCAACAAGCACATGTGTACACTGCAATGTCCACGTATGAGTCAAACTAGCACCTGCATGGGAATACATATTAATTATTTGGAATCATCCAAAGAGTGTAATTTCCAGATACTTTGAACTGTCACCCCAGGACTGTTGCAAGATGCATGCAGTCTGATGAAAAACCAAATGGAGAGAAATGTTTCAAGCAAATACTGAAAAACAGAAAACATTATCGGCCACATTTTCCTCTTTTAACATTTTACTTGCTTATATTTTATACATTCAATCCTAATCCTAATCCTAAGTAAATAGGCTTAGCTTCTTGTTGTTGTACTCTCTACCTCTAATCTTCGCTTTTCTTGTCCTTCTCTTTTTGCAGTTTTGGATCCATTTGTTATTCTTTCATTTTTCTAACACAACCATGCTTCTTTTGTTCTTCCAAAATTCCTTACATGAACATATTCAAACCATATCAATTCCAATATTTTGTACACCTCTTGAACTTGTTCTTAATAAAGTAAATAAAAAAATTAAATTGTTCAATAGATGAATTCCACATCAGCAAACCCTTTTTACGATATATAATTGGCTGGGAATGGAAGTATGTATGTTTCAGAACTTTGCAAAGTTATCCAGAAAATTTATATTTGAAAAGGCATAGAAATTGAGCGTGGATAAGACTAATATGATCACTGAGGTGATTTATTCATGTTTGGTAGTCTTTAAACAGTCAAAAAGTATGGATGATGCAACTGTAATGGCTATGTTAGAAGAAAAAACATAACAAACTTCTCAGTTAACCACAAATAATATATATAAGCACTAACCAATTGATGATATCTTGTCTTGCAGTCGATTCACTTCTGAACGTTTGGATGACCTCATAAAAAATATGAAGGAAACAAAACAGAACCTGCCAGATAGATGAGCCATATTCTTGATTATAACGTTGTTACGTTATTTTTCCAAAATCTTAAATCACACAGCAATGGTAAGAACAAGAATTCTAAAACCAAGTAAGATTCAAAAAAAAAAAAAAATAATAAAAAAAAAAATCAACCTGTAAAATATAATTCATGAAGAGTAAAATTATAAAAACCCAACCAGGGAATCCTAACCTCTGAAAGGACACAAAAAATTCTGTCTACATTACCTATAAGTAGCGTTACCAGTTCCAAATGAAACCAGGTCCCCATCCTTCATTATGGTTTCTCTATGTGGAAACTCGTGAACTTTTTCCTTTGAAACCATATTCTTGTTGATGAATGTTCCATACTTAGAGCAATCTCGAATCCGAACTTTGGAAGAATTATTTGAAGATTTCTTGTGTGAATGATCTACAGAAATCATTTCATCTATGATAATTTCTGCGTGGATCCTTGAAACTCCTTTATCTTTGTTTATAATTATATCGCAACCTACCAAAATGAATCAAACGTGATAATCATAATACAAAAGAATTACTGCATAATCAGGAAAAAATTGAATTTGTGGTAGTTTCATATCAGCAAGAGCTGCAAACCCTACTCCAGATATAGCTGCAAAACCAAAACACATATACATGGACTACAATGCCAAGAGGAATTTCTTTGATAACTAAAGGAATGTCTACAGAAACATTAGACTTTTAGAAGTGTCCGTGCTACATAGGCAACAGCACCCACAGCACTGTAAAACCACAGTCTGAAAAAAAATAACTTCAAGAGTCCTCGATATGTATATCTAAAGCGCTGACCACACAAACATCAGCCGATTGGAAAACAACACAGTTAAACTCAAAACTCTGACTTTGTTCAGTACAGTTGTTCTGAAATTTTTTGACTCACACATAACTATTGAAAGAAGATGAATGACAACCAGAAAATATGGTGGGAAAATCCCATGAGCATTTCCATTATTGGCACTCCACCATTATTACAGCATCACATGCCATTTATAAGATTATCTCCAGGTAAATCGCCTTCATCAACTTTGCTACTAAAGAGACAAACTTAAAACATAAATTTACAGAAGTTTGTGTTAGACATTAGCAGAAGGTCTCGTCAATATTAAGCATGTATGCAAAAGAAAAATGAATGGCGTCCCTCATAAGAGAACTGATCTCCATCCATCATAACTTCGTCGCATAGTACAAATGTATTGCCATATTTACTGATTTAAATATATTTTGAGCTAACAAAATATTTGAGTAAACTATCATCTTATACGCCGCTGAAATATATAGACATTGAAAATGAAGCTCATCTAGTAGTGGCTCATTTGGCTTTACCGCATCATGACAAATGATAAGAGTCAAGCATGTAAACTTTTCACAATTGTCTATGTCAGGCCAGAAAAGAATCACAATGTTGTTTAGTATTATTTTCCATTTCATCCTTATCACATAGAAATTGAACTTCAGAGTGGAAGTTTGGAAGATTTTTGGTATTAACTAGCAAGTTTGAAGGATGGGGAACCCGGAAATGATTTGCTCCATCAGACACACGAGTAAGCATAGAGTTAACCTAAAACCCTAGTGAATTGCAAATTGTACAAAATTGTGAAATGTCATGAGCTGTGACTTTGTTCCTTTTCATTTTCAGGGTTTCACCACAATGAATGATACGCTTAAATTACTACCAAATTTTATGATTCATTGCATAAGCCATCTCAAAGAAAAAGGCAACAACTCGCACAGTTCTGTACAATCACCCTCCGAAGGATTGACTTTCCAAGTTTTCAATCATTAATACAAAAGGCAAGACGTTTAGTTCGTCAACATGAATCCTTTTGCCACTTCATTTAGTCCATCACTACATCTCCTTAAAGATCTAATGAAATCAAACTATATGCAACCAAGTCAAGCCATGTTAATTTTGATCTATCTACCAAAAGATCTAATGAAATCAAAACCCTTGCAATCACATAAGGCCATTTTATTTTTTGTCTACCTCTCTCTTTGGAATACAACACGTTCTTACCAGAACTTCTTTAGGTCTATGCAATACATACACCAACTACCTAAATCATCATTCCTTTAGTTTATCCTTAATTGGTGTCACCACCACTCGATTGTCTATATCTTAACTTCTTCTTTTATATGTTCTCTTCTAGTGTGGTCACACATCCATCTCGACATCATCAACTCCATTAGTTTGATCTTATGTTTATTTTGTCTTTTAACTGCCCAACAATCAGTACCATAAAACATAGCTAGTCTAATAATCATTTTGTTGCACTATGAAAGGTAAATAGTGAAAACAACTTTTTTACATAAAGATTGTTAACATTCATTTTACTTTGTCAACAACTTAGATTATATAACTCTTTCTTTATTTATTAGTTTAGATTATAAAATTTATTTTTGATTCACAAAAATCTCTGTGCCCCATGTAAAATTCCTCAAAATTGATAAAATGGTCCTAAGATCAAGATCAACCAAATTAGGCACACCTCAAATTCACAACATCGTGCAAAATCATAAACTTGGACAATAAAGTTGCTGTCCTAGGATAGACTATAGAGAAGACGGCAATTAAGGAATGCCAGGACATTAAATGCAATAATTGCCTTGCAGACACATTACAATCTAATTGACAGACATGAAATGCAAAATGAAACCAACAGAAATGATATAAGCAATAGTCTGGAATACCTTTTCTACCCACTTTGTATGTTCCTTGACTGAAAAAATAATATTTATCTTCACCTGTCATGTAAAACAACTTGATGTATCAAAAAAAAAAATATTCCTTGAGCAAAAAATAAATAAATAAATAACCAAATAGCAGATAACTAGTAGGAGTAGAATCAAGTTTCCATATAATTTGCAAACATCTTCAAATTTCTGAAAAACTTGCAAGTTGCAATTAGCAAGAGCCATTACCGATATGATAAGACTGTAGCTCTACTACCATACGGATCGATATCATTTCAAACAAATGATGGATCTTAGCTTTCCATGGACGTGGAAAAGAGGAAACATTAATAGGTTATAGAAGAATGAGATCAGACACTATGTTCCGCAGACGTGGTCGCATATGAATGCATTCTTTGTCCCAAAAAAGCCTGCATAGGTTAATGTTAAGTGATCGATTATAAACTAACCCAACCATTAATTATCCCCGTTCTGCCATCTTTAAATATGACTAATAGTATTTAAAATTTAAGAGAAATAGTATCAAATTAATGTAAAGCTGTACATCCTCAGAAAGGCTAGCTCAACTTTTTATTTCAACTCAGTGAAACCTTTGATCTCCAGTTCCTAATGCAACATGGACAAGTATGTCTGCCCTTACCCCCAGCCACTTTGTATGTCAACTTTCAACTACTATTCAGAGTCCGCTAGTTTGAACTTGAGAAAAGACTCTCTTGTTTTATATTGCAAAAGCAGAAAACGTTTCACTTTCTCAGTTTCATCACCCTTTTCAATAGGCTTGTGGTAAAAATTAAGTGATGAACTTGCTAACAATTCAGAAATCATCAAAGCAGTGTGCTTTGCTCATCCACCATCTATTTCTGCTGGAAGCATAACTAAATCAGTGCAGACCTTCTCTTACGAGCATAGAAATATCTTTTCATTGCATAGCTAATTCCTCAAACATTACTACCACTCAACCTAAACCAACTATTTTAAAATTGGAACTAATGGTCGTTTTTCCAAGTAACCTTTGTTCCTAAACATTATTGGATAAGTTACTTTTTCTAAACTTACTTGTAAGTAAAATTTTGAAGCTTAGCCAAAGATGCTGAAAAAAAAAAAAAAAGCCCTTTTTTGGCCGATTATCCGTCAATCTTTTTTTTTTTGTACAGCGTAACAGAAGAATGCATGGATCATTGCAAGTCATGTATAAAGTTACTGTCCCTCGGAGTGGATTCAAATAGTGCAGAGCTCTGCTTCAACGAGTATAAGGTGTTTGCTCAAATTCCCAAGTGAATAACAACGAATTTTCTTGTGTGTTATTATGCGGAATTACTAAAGATGGAATTAATCATAAAAGTTGCTATAAGTGGTTACCTGGAAGTGGGTCGACGGGAAAGAGGCCCCAAACCATGTTTTAGATTCTTCAATCGGAGATTAGCGAATTCAAGAGCAGCTTCACGCCACGACCGCGTTTGCCAATGTTTTGCTCTCAAAAATGGGCGACCGGTCCGATGCCTTTTTTTTTTTTTTGGTTTTTGGGAATTTAATTTAATTTAAAATACTAGTATATACTCTTTCGCGCGAGTGGATTCGACCATAAGTACTATTCAAAAGAACTGGTTTTCTTCAGTGGTCAATGAAAAGTGGTTGAACTCCCCTGTGAGAGAGATCAAATCCCTACTATTCAAATTGATGGACAATTTAAATATATAACAGATAAAGAAAATGTAAATTTGAGAATTTGATTTGAAGAGAATTTAAATAACATAGGAGATATGATAAAGGAGTGGTGATCTCCCCGGGCAGGATAATATTAACCCACCGCTGACGTGATTCCGTCCATGTCAGCAGTAAGCCATGTCAAACAAAAAATGTGGAAGCCCATTTGCCCCATTATTATCCTCTATCGCACCTTTAGAAACCGTACATTATTCCACTTCTACTTTTTCCAATGACGTAAGCTACCATTCATCCACCACAGCAAATTTACCCTTTTGCCCCTCATCTGGCCTGACTTCCTGATCCACATTTTCTTCATTTCCCGTTTTGTCCTTCACCACCACCCTCCATTTTCTCCTAACCCAAACTAAAAGAATCCCCAACACAGCCACCACAAAAACCCCAGAAATCACCTAAAAAGTCACTTGCCAAAGTTATTCTCAACAAACCCATATGAGGAAACCCCGGATTCTCGAATTTTTGAGGGTTTGTGGACACCAGTCCCGTCGTACGGATGGAACGGCCAAATTGGCCTTCACCTATGGCAAATGGTTTTCATTCCTTTTCCACATGGCCCACCTCCTATTGGTTTTCATTCCGTGATGCAGCCACTTTCAGTGCCATTAATTTTTTTGTTAGATCTTCAATGGATTTGACATCCTCAGTGAACTAAGGTAGGCCTCAATTTCGGGTGCGATAGATGATATATTTGATTCCCTCAGTAGTCGTGGTAGATTCACACCGGTGGAGTGTCAGCCAAGCACCGTGACAACGAAAGCTTTAATTTCATATTTGAGCGGACGGGTTGCGCCGGTGATAACCCACGAAACCAAAGGAAAATATAGAGCAGATGACAAGAGCAATCGACTACAAGGTCGCCGGAAAAAAAAAAGGAGATTCTCCGGTTAGATGGGACGACGAATCGCAAGAGAGACGAGGGTTTCAACGTCTCAGATTTTGAAGAGAAGAAAATTTGGGATAGATAATAATGGGGCAAATGGACTGCCCCATTTTTTGTTTGACATGGCTTACTGCTGACGTGGACGGAGCCACGCCAGGATGGGTTAATATTATCCAGGCAAGAGATCACCACTCTATGATAAAATGAATGATGTAGCAGATGAAGAAGAATGTAGATTTGAGAATTTGATTTGAGGAGATTGAATTTGAAGAATAAAGGAGATATGATGGAAAAAATCAATTTTGAGAATGAAAGATGAACACATGCGTATGTGTGTTTTTTTGGGCAATAGAATATAAACTCCATATGGTTGTGATTAAGATATAATCAAAAAAGATTAGACATTCTAATTGATGTATTTATAAATAAATTACATGTTTTATTTTTAAAATATAAAACATAATTTACAATTAGAATTTTTAAATAACAATAGATATATCATTATAGTTTAATTATATGTCATCTAATAGGGTCTATAAACTAATAATCTCTATTATACAATAAATTTTTTACAGGCCCAACTTGGTTTATAGGCTAAATTAATAATTTTGAATAAGATAATACTTTTCTGAAAATTCTTACATAACTCTATAGTCTCATTCATATCATAAATTAATAATTTGCTAAAATTACAAATATAATTGACTATGAGTTTACAAATATAACTTTGTGTTTGTTTATATAAAGGTTATTTTTAATATATTTTAATTAAATTAATGTAATTACAAATGAATATTAATTAATTAAGCACACAAGTACAATGAAATTTTTTGTTTAATTTCATGTATAATTAGTGGATTAATTAATATTCAATTATTAGGTTGGTAAAATAGAATGAATTTTTAGTTAATTAAATGTATGTGTCCAAAGAATTACTAGTCCACGTGGACGCTGCGTTACTCTTGACGACACGTGGCATGGTTGATTGGCCTATAGGTAAGTCCAATCAGATGCTTGTGTCAAATATCGAAGTTAAGAGCTTTGAACTTACACATTGCCTTTGATTGAACGTGGAGGTCCAGGCGAAATCAAACTTAGTGTGTAGCTCCAAGTTGAGCATCGGCTTTGGCCTTGGGCCTTATGCCTCTTCCTTAGATGTAGATTTTGACACATTAGACTTAAACATTAAATTAAACCTACTTTTGTGCAACATACATGATAGTTTGGAGATCCTAACGATGGATAAAGTCAAATCACAAAAGGAAATAATGACTAAATTACTCTTTAAGAATTCCTTGTAAATAGAGGACGAAATCTTAAAGAAAAAAGTTACAAATCTTACACAAAGAAATCTCATAGCAAAAAACGGTTTTATGTATAAGCAGAATAGTATACATTTCCTCCAACCACCTTTTCCGTTTGCTGGAAAAGAATGATGGCTTCGTTCATTTTTTGCATCTTGCATCGACTTTGACAATTGGTTTTGAGAATTATCATCCGTTTTTTTAGGTTAACAGTTTGGCATCGTCTATGGGAAACCATACCAAAACCACGTAAGAAGTACACACGAGGAAAAAGAAAAGCCAGCCAAAAAAGCAATTTGAGGTCGAAAAAATAGCAAAAAGAGCGATATAAATAAGTGGAAATGAGTTAGAAAGTGAGGAAAACACAATGAGAAATAAGGGTAAAGGTCTTTCTAGGAGCGGGGATGGTGGTCATGCAGCTTCTGTTGAAGGACAACCAAGAAGAATAAGGAATTGTCGGTCATCAAGAACGGTGGTACAGTTGACAAGGATCGTGGCTGGCGTGACTGCCAAAATGCAACATTTTGCTAATGAAGCAATTCTTAATGCAATAAGGGCATCCTCTTCCACCCATCTTAGATGATGGCGCATAGAGATGAGAAGAAGAATCGATGCAGAGGGGCAGATATCGCATGTGTCCGGCTCGACACTTGACCAGCCTACCAACTCGCAACCTTATTGCGAACGGAGACCTTCAAGGTCCACCAGTGTCTTTTGTAGGCTGGGAGGAGCCGGCGCTCCAAAAGGTGAAGCCCCACAGAGGTACATCGAGAGAGTTGGGTGAGATGAAGTCGATCCTTCTATTAAGGAAGAGTACCACGCGTCGCTTCTATGTCGAGGCCATGGAAAACAAGCCCCTTCGTCCAGATGAGATGGACGACAACGACGAATATACCTCATTCATTGAGGCAATAAAGACATCGAGAGAAGCCAGCAAGTTCTCCATACCAAAAATGCATAAATTCA
Source organism: Forsythia suspensa (assembly GCA_023638005.1). Classification (NCBI taxonomy): domain Eukaryota; kingdom Viridiplantae; phylum Streptophyta; class Magnoliopsida; order Lamiales; family Oleaceae; genus Forsythia; species Forsythia suspensa. The sequence continues at coordinate 13,108,619 of CM042672.1, forward strand.
ATGGGAAAGATAATCATGTGGATCATGTCCTGTACTACAACACCCACATGAACTTTGTTGGGGAAAGTCCAACCCTAAAATGCAGACGCCTCCATATAACAGTTTTAGTGGAAACCAAAAAGTAATACAACAAACTTGCTCCCAACAAATAGGTAGTTGGTCTAATTTGAAGAATCAATTATCCATACGTTCACCGTCATTTTAAACCCTTCAATAAACTGTTACCACACGATTCGACACGGCCGCCACGCCGTCGACAGGCCCCATCAAGCCCAAGAAGGGCCCGGTTCATAATCTGTCAAGAACCTATCTCGGGCCCGCTAGGCGCTGGAAGGCCCGCCACACGCTGGGCCTTCGGCAGACTAGAAATCCGCGAGTCATGTGGAGGGCCCCGCGCGCATGAGAACTATAGGACCTCGTCGGGCCGCGCATCATTCAGTAATCCGGTGAGCAACTCGATATGCCGGGGCAACCAGAGAAGTAATTAAAGAAAGATTGCGTTGGATTGGGCGCACGAATCTCCACAAGGAAACACAATCATGATCTCCTAAAATCATGCAACGTGATAAACTCAAGGAATGAAGGCAATCTCGGGTATCTTTATCACATAAGGAAGGAGGATCCGATTGAAGACCGAATTGATTTGTCTTCCAATCAATTAGAATTTCTTGCGCTATAAATACAACGTCTCCGGTTGTTCCAAGATACGCACTTTTTATGCTTAAGAATTCCACCTAAACTCGCACAAATCTACGCCGCTTGTCTCTCCCACACCCTTTTATTCCCGCCCGTGTATTTCAGTATATACCGGTGATTGACTTGATCGTCGGAGTACCAACGATCGCCGAACCCTTTTTCTCCGGAGATCTTGGTGCCTAACGGTCGTCCTAGTGTGCGGGTAACATATCTGAAGTTGTGAGAAGAGTGACCGGAGATCTGTTAGCACGTGGAGATCTGTTGGCACGTGACCGTGTGCAGGTCGTACGTCAACAAAACCAATTTTAACTTTTCATGACAAGCAAAGATGAATGAAACAACAACAATTTTTTTAACAAATTTGATGAATATTAAAGCAACAGTTGTTATATAATCTAAAGAACTAAAGTTTTTCCAACCCAACCGATTTGGATTGGTTTTTGAGCTTATTTGGGTTGGGTTGGGTTGGATTGGGTTTGGATATATGGGCTGAATTTTTAATCGGGTTGGCTCGGGTTTCGGGTTGGGTTGGAAAACCCAATCTAACCCAACCCGATTACAATAAAAAGGGAAAAAAAACAAAACAAACAAAGACCACAAAACATTCCTAAATTTCATTTAAGCTAAAAGCCTAAAACCACGTAGCAGACCCGAGCCCAATCTCTCTCCACGCCTACCTTCACCTCTCCACCGCTGACCAACGCCGACACCGCTCACTTGTATATTTTATCTCTTATTAAGGTAAAATGTCAATCTTTATTGTCTTATTTTTCATTTCTTTACATTTGATGTGGCTTTTATTTTTCCTTGTGAACAACATGGTAAATCAAGTTTTTTTCTCCTTTTACAATGATAATATACGTGTAATGGTTTTGTGTTTAATAGCAATAAATTTGTTGAGTGTGTAATCTTGGTTTTTCAAACATTATATGTTTTGTTTTTCCAACATTATATGGGTAATGCTTCTGTGTTTTAAACATTATTTGTATGTGTGTAAATTGTATAAAATGGGTTATATGATCTTTGCATTTTTCTTGATTGGTGTGTTTGAGCTGCTTCAATTGGGCAATCAATTCTCTTCTTTGCATTTTGCTTGCTTAATGGGCTATAAATGGGTCCAGCATAAATTTGACCAATGCCCAACACACCGACCCAATCCAAATCGACGAATTGGGTTGGGTTGAGTTGGGTTTCAGTTTTTTCAAACCGTCAATGTTGGGTTGGGCCCAAAACCCGCCCCCCACCCCCATATGCATGCCCCCCACATACAATGCAAAACTATATAAGCAAGTAACGACATGCTTATAAGCAAGTAATGACATGCATGAACATATGCAAAATTTTGTATCTTTTCTTTCGTTATGATTTGATTCTCGAAATTCATGTCTTTCTCAATATCTTTACTTGTTCTCAAATTCACAGCTTATTCGTCTTTAATCTCTTTGGCCTTGAATTCCACTACAATGTATCGTATGAGCTTAAATATTAATATAGTCAATAACGAACACACTATGTCTAATGTCTATGTCTCCGTTATAGTCCCTACAACAAATTAGGATCCCACAGTGTGTTGGTCCTAGTTGCTACTACAGCTTAGAAAACTCCATTGACATATACATCACCAATTAGGCATGGCCTCGATATACGATGCTCGCCTGCTTTGATTCGCAGTCCTCGGGTAGGGGTCCTCCTGATAGGGGTGAATACAGTTTGGTTTTGACAGTTTTTAACTTATTTTCAAACCAGACCATTTAAAACGGTTTGAAAATTTTTCAAACCAAACCAAACCAAACTATTTCATTTTCCAAACCAAATCATTTTTTTTCGTTCGCTTTAAACCATCATTTACTTATCGACATGATAGTAACGCATTTAAAACAAGTTAAAACATAAATAAATTAATCTAAAATTCTCAATACATGCATAAACGAGAGCTTTTTAAACCTAAGTGCTATACTACATTAATATTTGTCTCAATTGTTATATTATATTAATATTTGTCATAAAAAGAAATGAGAATGGTGAGGAAATTGACAAAAATTAGTAAATAATTGAGTCCAATAATGAACTTGTCAGTTATGAGCTAGTGATTCAATAGTTTGGCAAAAATAATATAGGAAAATAGCATATTTGGTCCCCTAATCTTTCAAAAACGTAAGAGATATATCCATAACTTTTAAAAATAGTATTGAACATCCTCAATATTTGAAGAAATAGACATTGTAGATCCATTATGACGAAATTGTCATCCTCTTTAAATAAAACAAACAAAAAACAAGGGAAAAAAAAAATAGAATAACCAAATGTACTCTCAAAAATAAAGAATAAGATATAGGTCATGTTGTTCCACCCAACCCCAAAATTCAAAATTCACCATCACCCTCAAACCCCAAGATGGCTTCTCGGCTAAAATAAAAAATATTTTCACGTAAAGGTTCGTTGTCAAAAAAAATCATCGAAATTTTCGATCGTACAGCGGCTACGCACCTTTTCTCCAATCAATTTTGCTTACAGATTACATGAAAATGTTCTTTTTTTCCATCTATAATTCTTCTTTAATTTTTTAATGGCAAATATCTTTTGAGTACATAGTGCATTTAGAGATGATGGACACTGAAGAAGAAGAAAATGTGGGGGGTTGGATGAGTTTCTTTGTTATTCTTTATTTTTTGGTACATCTGGTTATTTTTTTTATTCTTCTTTTTTATTTTATTTTTATTTAAAGAGGGGATAATTTCGTCATAAAGAATCTACCGTGTGTATTTCTCCAAACGTTGGAGATATTCGATACTATTTTTAAAAGTTATGAGTATATCTCTTACGTTTTTGAAAGGTTGGAGACCAAATATATTATTTTCCCAAATTAAATAAGTCAACCTAATAAATTTAGTATTGCATTGTATTTTGCTCACTCACTTTGTAAATGTGTAAATAAGTAGAATTAATTTATTTTTAATTATAAAAATTTAAAAACGGTTTAGTTCGATTAAAGCAGTTTTTTAAACATTGAAACCTAAATCAAACCATTTCGAATGGCTCGATCTGGTTTAAAACCGAAACGTTAACGGATCCACGTGGACTTGAACCAACGGATTCAAATCAACACAGCCATACCTTCTGACACTGCCCGTATACAGGTGCTAGACACTCAATACCTTATCATTGGCTAGCCTCCATAGATGTATCGAAGTTAATTGATAGATTCGATTCTAATTATTTATTTTATCAATTAAAAATTTCAACTTTAATCAACCTCACCTAATCTATGATTTATATGCACATTAATTTATTAATTAAACATGAAACTCACATATCAATATGCTCTTAAAATGTTGGGCAAAAAAAAAAGGAAGAAAAAACTATAATTCCAAGAGTTTGACCCATTTACTTTCCAGGAGCTTGATCTAATGTTTCCGGTGGGCATACTTTCCAAGAGCTTGATCTAATGTTCCCGGTGGGCATTGTTATAATGTCCATCGAGATACTTGGCATTATATCATTGGACCTTTACACTCATCCAATGAGTAAATGCAAAGTGTTCCGGTGGGTGGGCATTATAACAATGCCCACCAGGAGCATTAGATCAAAACCGTTACTTTCCAAAGGCTTCCCTCCTCTTATCAAATTTCATGTTATGTTCTCATGTGTAATGTCATCCAACATATCCTACTTATATTTGTAAATAAAGTATAAATATCAAAAATACAAAGTACTTAGAATCTAACCTCAAGAACAATGTTTATTATTTTCTTTTCTTTTTGTTCTTTTAGTTTAATTTAATTTTGTTTATTTAACTTGAGGGAATCTTTGTCTTTCCACGCCTTCTAATAAAATACATGGATGGAAACTGTGTATGGTGACAAATTGTGTCAAGAAAAATAAAAATTGAGGATAAAAGTGTTATATTGATCAAATGTTGAAGACTATAGTAAAACAAGTAAAGATAAAATATCTTTTCTCGAATTACAAGTTAAACCTCACCCTAAAAACCTACAATGAAAAGTTCTCTCTAGTTTCTATAAATACTAGTTTGATAAATTTTATAAGGTCCACAATTTTTATTAAATTTTTTAACTACACATTTTATCAACTTTTTATTAAAATATACTAAAAAATTCCACCAAACAAGCGCTAGTAGAATATGAAATTTGGACTTCACTCAGCGTTGACCTTCCTCAAGCTCCCACCTTACCTGCTACAATAGTTTAACCCAGGAAGTGATCACAGGCAACAACGCTTGTCTTAACCAAATATATTAACAAATTGACTTTAATAATGTTATTCCAACAAATTCATATATAAAATACATTTCATCTTCAACTCCAAGCAATCCAAATCAGATTCTCCATGGATTCCCCTCACAAGTCGAGATCTCTCTCTTCTAACCTGTTCCATCTTTTCTTGCTTCTGTCTTCAAATCTTCTCACTCTGTTCATTTCCACCACCTTGTATTCTCCATGCTCTCTGAAACCTCAAGTAGAATCTGTCGCAGCCATTGGGAAAACTGCTGATTGTGCCCCGAAAGATCCGGAGCCGGCCCCAAAAGTAGAGATTGTCGAACAATTCGATGCATCGGAAAGTGCAGCAGACCTCCCCGATGAGTTTCTTGCTTTCACATCCCCACAGCAGCTCCCACTGGGATATAACTCGAATTTTGATTCCGACAAAATCCTCCCTCCAGTGGGCCGCCCATGCACTCTCTTTCCCGAGATGCTTCGCCGGTATATGTCGTACAAAGTCAACGGATCCTGCCCGGACGATGAGCTTCTAGCGCAAAAGCTTCTCCTCCGGGGATGCGAGCCACTTCCTCGGCGCCGCTGCCGTCCGGCTGCACAAAAGAATACGTCGAACCGTACCCTCTTCCTGATAGTTTATGGATGACACCCTTGGATTCATCTGTTGTTTGGACAGCATATACCTGCAAGAACTACTCGTGTCTCATCAATCGTAAGCACACTCGGAAAGGTTTTGACGATTGCAAGGACTGTTTCGACCTTGCTGGACGAGAGAAAACCCGATGGACCGGCAATGGTGGGGGCCTCGACTTCTCCATAGATGAAGTACTTAAAGTAAAGAAGCCTGGCACAATTAGAATAGGGCTTGACATTGGAGGTGGCGTGGCTACATTTGCTGTAAGAATGAGAAAAAGAAACATAACAATCCTCACAACTTCAATGAATCTAAATGGTCCTTTCAATAATTTCATTGCATCACGAGGGGTTTTACCTTTGTACCTAAGCATATCGCAAAGACTCCCCTTCTTCGACAACACACTAGATATCGTGCATTCCATGCATGTTCTGAGTAACTGGATACCTACAAAACTGCTCCATTTCTTGATATTCGACATCTATAGGGTGCTTAGGCCTGGTGGACTGTTCTGGCTTGACCATTTTTTCTGTGAGGGGGACCAGTTGGAAAACGTCTATACACCCCTCATTGAAAGTGTCGGATTCACCAAGGTGAAATGGGTGGTAGGGCACAAGCTTGATCGTGGCCCGGAGCTAAATGAAATGTACCTTTCTGCCTTACTGGAAAAACCACTAAAGAATTCTTGGTGATTGTACTAGCTTATTTCTTTTCTCTTTCTGAACCCTCCTAAAAATATTGCAGGAAAGAAATTGTGTTCTGTCACTATTTTTAATTATTATAGCAGGATTTTTTTAGCCTTCTGCCCTTATTTTTTTTACTTAAAAAATCTGCTCGACACTGATGAGAGTATAAGACATAACAAACTAGAAAGAAAAAGAAAGACGTAAAGTGATGCCAAAAAACAGAGAGTAGAAGAGTACAACCGAAATTCCTCCTAAAGATGTAGATGTTATGCTCCCTCAATACCATAAGACAAGTTAAGACAACAATACAATAAAATAATCCTATCAAGTGGCCAAGAAAGCTGAGGGTAAGTCCATACGGGAAATATTCGGGATATGTGTTGTTCGTTCCACGACGATGTCTGTGAAATCAACAGTTACTTTTAGTACAATGAAGTAGAAAAACCTAGTATGGGATTTCAGATGCTTGATTATTTATTTATTTTTCAAACGTATTTCTAGAATTCCATGATTTCTAAAATCAACTGAAACTGGTTAGCTTCCTTGTGATTAAGACGCCTTCTACTTATAGTACCATATTAAGATCTTGAGTAGTGGAAAAGTGACTTGACCACATTATTAAGAGCAATGGAAACATCTTCATCTGAAAGCCCGGGAATTGATCCATTGGTAATGGTCCACAAAATGAAATGTATGTAGATTCAAGTTTGTAAAAAAAGAAAAAGAAAGGGTCCACGGGATCTAACAAGATCAATTCATCAAAAAATAGATATATTGTTGGAGGCTCACTACATAAGAGTAGCATTTTTACTTAAGTTCCGTAACTAACGTGGTCTTGATCCCAAAGCCTAATGAAACCTGGCAAATGAGTAGGCCATATATATACCAGTAACCTCAAAATACAAATTGCTTAGTTTTACAGCCGCCTTTTGAGGCTATAAGATATGACAACAACTAAAGGTGGTATTGGTCGAGGATAATTCACAAAAAGGCGACTTAGGTGGTCGGGACACGCCTTTCTAGACCTAAAAGAGACTCATTTTAATACAATCTCAATAGAAATGGTTGCAGACTAATGCCACTGCACATACAACGCTGACACTCTCGTTAATAGAAATTTTTAGTTATCAGTTTCTTCTATTAAGTGGAATTATAGTTATACTTATACCCATAGAAAAGGCACCATGCCTGAAAATGATTGAGAAAATTTAGATGAGCATTTGGTTCCCATTTAATTTGGTTTGGAATTAGGTTTCCAAATTCCAATTCTTGTACCAATCTGCTTCTCCATCCAAAATTACCTTGTACTGTTCCAAGATTATAATAGGTAATTGAAAATAAAAAATAAAAGGAAAAAGAGCTTGTCTTCTTCTCCCCCACCCACCACACCACAAAAGGGATGAAAAGTAAAAATAAAAATAAAAAACTGTGGATGAAAGCACTGGCATTCATTAATACAAAGAAACCTACTTACCACAAAATTCAGTAGATATGCCGCTTGGTCTTCAACAACAAATCACGATCAGCAAAATGATTTCAGATTGAGGGAAATGCAGCAAAGTTTCACGAATTTCCTCCGGCAGTTCATAATAGGGGGAAAATTATACAGATCAAGAGCATGATTGGCTACTATCATTCAAGTTTCTCAATATCTGAAGGTATACTTTGCACTGAAATTGTTCTTACTCAAGAACCCTATTTTAGGTCGAATTGGCTCTGTTTAAGCCTTTAAGGTCAAGATAAAAGTTATTCTCTTTTAAATCTCGGGAAATTGGCGCAAATACTCCCTAAATATAATTTCAACAGTCACATTTTAATTAAAGATTTTTGTAAATTATAAATAGATTCGTAGATAAAAAATGAATAAAAATTACATATCTGATTAAATATGTGGATCAAAATTATGTTTGACCAATTTGTAAGTACTTATAAACACACTTAAACATACTTATAAAAACACGACATGTAAATAAAATTAGTCATTTGTAAAAAAATTCTATTTTTTCGAAGAAACTCAATAGAATATGCTATTTGTTAATACTTATGAAAATGAAGTGTATATAAATTGTGTTATCCAAGAAAAAGAGTAATAGGTGTGTTTGTAGACTTTTTAATGTAATCATACGATATTTGAATTTTGAATTGTATCTTTCTCTGCTCAATCTTCTCCTACAAACAATACATCATAACTCGATGTAATAATATTTATAACGACAGTCTTTATATATCTTATTAACAATCGAGATATAGAAGATGTTGGTAGAGAGTTTTTTTAAAAATATTTTTTTTTTCTGATTTTTGACTTTCAACCATTTTTACACTATAAAAAGTCAAAAAGTCAAAAAGATAAAATCCGAAATCGAAATGAAACATCTTATTGTTCATGCCTATTCTTATTAGAGTATCAAACATCAATTAAATATTTAAATATAAATATATAATAAAAAAACGTACAACTATCTCAGTGCTTGATTTTGTTGTTCTAATCTTTATCCTATCAATAACAGCAATTTTCACAGTATTTTATGATTTCATGTTTAAAACTATTACTACTTACTCCTGCAAAATCCAGGCTGCAGACTCATAAGCCTTTAATAAACCATCAAAGCTTATTTCTCATCTGAAAAAAGAAATCAGAAAACCCAAATTTTTTAGAGCAGCATTTGTGTCAAGAGAGAAATATCTACAGTTTTTTTTTTTTATACACCGATTCAAGTCGTATAGTAGTAGGATTTTATGATGTCGTATCAGTAAATGTAAACTCCACATGAGTTACTTTCCTATTCTATGCCTACAAATTCAGCAGAAGCCAAAAGACTATCGACACAAAATTCACTATCATGAAACCCTATACTCAGTACAGTATTCCCATATCGAGCTCGGACAAACGAGGCAACACAGAAGCTGGGAAATACTCAAAATCGTAGCTGCTCTGCATTCGTGGTGGTGCGAGGCTCGTGCAACACGTGTCGCATACAAACAATCGTGGCACGACTTCAGGATCTTCAATACCGCTGCATCGGGTATGCTGCCATATCTCGCATATATCGCACGACACCATCCTCTCCCCATCGTCGTCTAACGCCCCGCACTTGCATCTAACAGTCCAAGTGTCCGCTCCTCCTTCGTACCTCAAATTGGTTCCCCAATCCAATCCGGAACCTCTAACCCGAAGTTGTGCACCCGACTCGACAAGGCCAAAAAGGACTTCCTCATCATCCACTCCCTCTATCTCTACAATATCTGTTACCAGCAGCTGCTCCATAACACAGTAAGTGTCCCTCATTGCACTCTGAACAGCTAACTTTAGATCACCAATCGTGGCATGGAGTGGAACCACTATATACTCTGCAGGTGGGAAATCTCGAGTAAGTTCGGTTTTAGGTCGATTGAACTTGGCATTACTTGACATATGAACCTCAGTAAGTCGTCTGCCTCATCTCTAAATGGCCAATCCTTCACAAAGTGTTTGCTGTCCAAAATCGTTTGAACAGCCAGTTTCACATAATTCGACTCTGAATGGCAGCACTGGAGTACATTTTTGTACAAGTAGGTGACATCGAAGTAAACACTTTTCCCAAACATCATCGGCCTGGGAATCATTATAGGATCAACCCGAGTGCCACCCTTGAGATCTTGAATAGAATATTCCAACACTCTAGTCGATCGGTTCACTGCACGTCGAACAATGTAATTCCCAACAATTACATTGTTCATCGCTTTTAGAACATGATCTATCAACCCAGTGTCACCAATATGGAGTCGAGCAGCGTCTCGTGCCTCCTGTCGAGTCATCCCACTACTACCAGCTTTGTTTGCTGCTCTCTTTTCTTTCAGTGCTTCAACAATGACTTCTGCCACATTCTGTAGTCTCCTAACCGGCCATCGGCTGTCCATATTTGCTGCAACATTGGCAAAATTTCTGCACTTCAAGGATCGTTCCTTTCCAACAGGTCGGTCCCATAGAGCAATTTTAGGCAAAACTTTCGAAGAATATGTAAACGTGGCAATAGTGGTGGAATTTCTCCCGGGTGGATCTCTTGACTTCAGAGTAAGCATAAATCTGAAGAGATCTCTAATTGTAGTCAAATTCGTTTCACTCATATCTCTGTAATGGCGGATAATCTGTCCGATATCCCTGCATCCATTTCCTTGACAACAGTCATTGATAACCTGATCAAGCTCCAAAGAGCTGAGAATTTCAATTGCTCTCGAGTAATTATGCTCCTTCACCCCAAAACTTCCCTGAAAGAATTGATATCCCCATCTCCCGAACCACGAGTGTCCATAGGCAACTCCATGTAGCAATCGAAGATCCATCTTATGTTTCTTGGACAAGTCCTCAACTGTGATTTGCCTACAAAAGAAAACAGAAAAAATGGATAGTATATTCTTCAAAAGCTGATTTGTTTCCACTCATTAAAATCTGTAACTCTGTCAACAAATTGAGATAATAAATTTCTCAAAAACTTATACAGGAATACTTTTAAATCAGGATTACATTCCTAATCTTACAATGATTCTTCAGAGAGTATTAGTATAATGATCAAACATATTAATGATTTAATTCGATTTGAAAATCAGATCACACATACTGCTCATATGTCTAGCATACATATACATCAAGAATATAATACTATATTTTTGAAAAACAAAGTATTAAAAATCTTACCGGGTATGAAGAAGTGAGCAGAGACGGTCCCAAAGGTCCACGGTTTCTCGACCACAAATGTAATTCGACCCGCCTTCAATCCCGTTGATAATGAGGAGATGCCCAAACCCATTGCAGTGAATCAACCCATGTAAGAGATGGTTTTGCAAATCAAGAACACCTTCATTCAGAGGTTTATTCCATTCATCATCCATAGGTATTATCACATGATACTTCCTCTTCGAAACTAAATGATGACTCCACCCTGCAACAAAATTCAAAAATTTTAAAATCCCATAAACCCTAATCAAAAACAGCAATTTCAGCTAAAAATCAAAAACCCAATTCGAAAATCGACCAAAAAATCAAAAGGGTTTCCCCATACCAGCGCAACGGCATGGATCACAGAAGGGTTTAGCAGATTTTTTGACATTCTCTTCAACGGTGTAAAGGGGAAGCACAAGACCCCTTTTCTCAAGAACCAGAAATGTGCACCAAACTGGCATTCCCTCCACATTATACTCCTCCAGCTCCGCACATTCTTGAAGAAACTGGCGGATGTTATCTCGAAACGGTCCATGGAGAGAGATGGGACAGCCGGGCTCAGCAAATGTGTGGAAGCCATAAAAATTTGTTGGCTTCTTCCCCTTCTTGCAGGCTTCAAGAAATGGCGGCTCCATATGTTATTCTTCTTACAGTGATCAAGATTCCACTTCTCCAAATCTTTATTACATTTAGAGAGAGAAAGCGAGGGAGAGAGGAGGGGGTTTATGGTTAGTAGCGTTGAGAGGTTTAACTGCTTTAAGTTAGTTAAAGAGAATTTAAATCCTCTGCTAGCAACTGCAATTGGATTTAAGCTCACGATTAGGAGCGGAGGGTGGTGAAAATGGACGAAAATGCCCTTGGTTTGAAAGAATTTATTCATTTTGATCCTGGAGATCCGACGGTAGGATTTGGTTTTAAAATGTAAAAGGCAATTTTGAGCTGTTTATTCATTATAAATAAATTAACGGTTGGACTTTGGAGCATGAAGTGGCGGCTCGAAGCAGATAATGTGCTGAAGTGGAGGGGTATTGAGTCTATTGACACGTTAACAGGTAAATTAATAAAAAATAGTAAAATGATATTTTAGTTATGTGTTGGACGAAGGGATTTGATATCCTTACCCACATATAATGCTCATTTATAATGTCTACGCTGAAATGGTATCACATTATTAGTAAAAATAATGAATGTGAGATCATAAATTACCAATCATTTGATGCCACCACCTTAACGTGTGCATTAAAAGTGAGCATCATAAGTAGGTAAGAGATCAAATCCCGTTGGATGAAACTTCTACAGCGTTAAATCTCTTATATGCATTTTTCAACGACTTGGTTGTGATGTTGATTTTTGTCAAATTGAAATTCATGCAAGAACTTATGGTCTTATTTGGTGTCTATAATTTAACACATGTTTGGTAGCGATGAAATTATTTTTCAAGTATTTATAAATTATGGGTCTCATTGAATGCGTAGATAATAAGTGAATAGTAAGTTGTAGATTCTACGAAATGTGTGAATAAAAAGTATATTTGATCATTTTGATCAACTTAAATTATAATTTAAATTCTGACAAATATACACTTATTCTTATTATCGAGATTGCGGGATAATTAGGGCACTAGTTCAAGGACAATATTCTATGTTATATGAGCTGATTACCAGCTTCTTTGTTGTTAGAGAAAGTTTATAAGTATTTATAAGTTGGTCAAATAATATTTTTATCTATATATTTCGTAGAATTTACAATTTTTATCAATTTTTTATCCACACGTTCTATAAGACCTACTATTTATAATCTACACAAAAAAATTACCAAACAAGAACTTAAATGATTTGGTTTTCTTACCAGATATGAAACACATTTTAAATTTTAATTGCTAACCCAATGTAAGTATTTGTTTGGTGGAGGTTTAAAGTAGTTTTTTATGAAATTTTGATAAAAATTGATGAAATATGTGGTTGAAAATTTGATAAAAATTGTAAATCCCATGAAATATATGGTTGTAAACATGGGCTAACCCAGGATTATAGTTCAATAGGGGCGATAAAAATTTACGTAAAAAATAATTTAAACACCCAAACACACAGGGATTAACAAAACATGTGGACCCCTTCGTCATGAATCGCGTCCATTGTCGTACAACGATTGCTAAAAAATAAGATGAACATTTGCTTTATAGGTGACAACTATATATGGGTGGTTTAACAGCTAGGGCAAATGGTGTCGCGCAGAAAAACCAACCACCACCGTTGTCAACTACAGCTAGGAGAGAGAGACGAGGGACTCAGCAAATGGGAAACATAAATGGGCAGACAAATGGTAAATGAAATCGCCTTTTTCTTCAAACAAATAAGACCACTGACGTGTAGGGGCGCTGACTGCCATGTCAATGGTGGGTTTTTTTTCCTCCTGCCCACTCCTGTCCATAGTGGGCATAGTGGGCAGGAGATCAGCAGTAGTAATGCCAACGAGGCAGAGGTTCTGTTCTCCACTCTCCTCCACTATTTATTATTTTAAAAAAATAATAGTAAAAGTTGTCGAAATAATCGTCCATCCGGCCCTTTTTGAAGAACAAATTAACAGGAGCATGGAGCCATGTTGAGGGAGGAAACTGGTATAGGTTTTCCTTTGATTTCTATCTCCTCCGCTCAATTTCCTCTTTTCTCTCTCTTCATCGGAATATTCTATTACCATCAACTATGGATATCCGCCGAAGACCCCCCAAACCCTCTATTCCTCATCAACAGCACCAAAAGCCTCCGCTGCCGTCTCCTTCCTCTACCACCGCAAAGGCTTTTGATGCTCTTCCTATCCCTCTCTACGTAACCATTCTGCAATTGGTATGTAACCTAGTGGTGGCGGTCAACCCCACTGGTTGTAAACGAGTTTGAGAAAAAAAGAGTTTATTTTAAACTCTACCAAACATATGTTAAGTTCCTCAACTGTATCTACAAATAATGCACCTCTTGGTGAGGCACGAGCACTATACATTGGTTTGAAAGTACTTATAAGTATTTATAAGTTAATCAAACATCATACTTATCCATACATTGTGTAAAATTCACAACTTTTATTTAATTTTTATCCACACATTAATTCTCTATAACTCGCTACTTATAATCTGTAAAAATATATAAAATGAGTCACTTGTACGAGAATGAAAAAACTACCACCTAATTAAAAGGAGAAGATCTCTAAACCTCTTGAAACCACGAGATCTCCTAAGGGACGTAATAGAGTCCATCCAAAATCTTGTGGCTTTAATCAAGCTCCTCAAAAGAATCCAACGAGCATGAACTTGGTTGGTTACACTGGATGAACAAGTCACTTTCTTATGATATTATACAACCACGGTGAATAGAGAAAGCTCACCAAGAAGATAGTTACATAGATTAGAAAAGTGAATGAGGGGGAGCATATAGTTTGGTCTCGCAAAGTCGGGAACTCCTTGCCAAAGATCCTTCTCTTTCTTTGTGAAGATAGACTGTTTATGGCTTGTGTTTAAGAGGAAATGACTACTAGACTCTAGACTTCCCTACTGATGTAATGGAAGGGACCAAGTGAAGGTAATAAGAACCTCGTTGGAATTTCCAGAACCAACAATTACAAAAAGGTTTTTTTTTTCTTCTTTCTTTTCTTCTTCTTGAACTTATTTTTATTTATTTAATTTGAGATTAAAACCATGTTTTCATCAAATTTAACGGTTTTTGTACAAAAATCGTGAGTAAGCCAAGAAGGACACAATGCACCTAAAAATAGAAGAATGTGTGTTGGTTCCGATTTGTTATCACTACAACAAATTAAAATTTTGTAAGATCCAATCCAATCAGCTCTTTAACATGCATTACAAAGTTCCTCAAAGCACGCAAAGGTTGTAGAATTTAATCATCAATTTTTTTTTATCTTGAACTTGATTCATCGTTCTTGATTAAATATTGAATCTTCAAGCTTTGTGATGTCTTCACGCTGCACACATTTGAATCTTGCAGATTTTCCCAATTCGATCACAGAGTGACTAATCGTGTAATATTAATTAACTTTATTGACTAAATGAGTCAAAAAATAAGGACCAAATGTATAGCTTTAATTAACTTTAGTGACTATATAAATCAGAAAAATATTTGAAGGATCAACTTGAAATTTTGTACAAATTTTAGTGACCATTCGTGAAGCAATGTTTAGCAAAAAAATTGGCAATAATTTTTTTTTTTTTTTAATCGATGGTTGATTGTGTAATTAGTACACATTCTTTCCTAAAAATCTTGAAAAACACATACCATTTACACAAGTTAATTATATTATTGTTTCATCTTCTCAATCTTTGTCATGCAAAATCTTTGGTAGATTATGTGTATTGAGTGTCCATTAGGAAAGAAATCTTATTCTTCTGGAATCAATTAATAGTTTAAAAGATTTACTTATAAGTAATATTGATGGTAAATACATATTTTTAAGTAGTCAAATTCAAAGTAAGTAAATTATTAATTTTGACAATGATCTATACCTACTATAAGTAAAAAGAAAATTATGTTATCTAAACATACTTTAGCTTATTTATAAGTAAATTTAGTTTTCTTAGCTTATAAGCCAAACATGTTGTACCAATACAAGTCACTTTACAACGTTGTTTGTAATGTATCCTTAACTGTCGAAACGAATGACATATAACTTAGAATGACAGATATCCTCATTTTTTGGCTGTATATTGTCCACATTCAAATACCAACCACCCCTAACCAAGTCACCCCCACATTTTCATGGCCAACCCTACTATAAAACCACCACCCCTCCTCCCCTTCTCCCCGGGGACCTCCGCTCTCTCTTTCTCTCTCTCTTTCCCCTATGATTGTGTGTGTGTGTGTGTGCGCGCGTGCACAGATCTTTCATGGCGTCCTGCAGCTCTCTCTTTCTTTTCTATCTCGTGTTTTTGAATTTTGTCTACCTAGGTTGTACGGAAACAGAAACAGGAAACGAAACACATTATGATACGACAGGTGAAAATCACTCAGTTTCTCTCTCTTTTTCTCTCTCCTCTGTCCCTCTCTCGCATAATGCTTCTTCTTCCCAGGAAGCCCTCCAATCTTCTTCTCTTGTGTCGTTTCCAAAAACACATGGCCATCATAGATCAAGGGGTGCAGTCCCATCATCACCGTCGATGGACTACAAATCATCATTCAAGTATTCAATGGCTCTGATTGTTTCTCTCCCAATAGGGACCCCACCACAGCCTCTATCAATGGTGTTGGACACAGGCAGCCAACTTTCATGGATTCAATGCCAAAGAAAGTCACCAAGAAAGCCTCCAACGACGTCGTTTGATCCTTCTCTCTCTTCTTCTTTCTCTAACCTCACATGCAATAGCCCACTTTGCATGCTACAAAATCCCGATTTTACCCTCCCAACTTCTTGTGAGAACAAAGTATGCCACTATTCTTACTTCTATGCAGATGGCACTTTAGCTGAGGGCAATCTCGTCACAGATAAATTCACATTGTCCCCTTCCAAAACTATCACTCCGTTGGTTTTTGGTTGCACCAACAGCTCCAGCGAGGCTCAGGGTATTCTGGGAATGAATCTTGGGCGGCTGTCATTTCCCTCCCAAACTAAAATCTCAAAATTCTCCTACTGTGTGCCACTCCGGCAAGGCACTCCGAGGATTACGCCGATTGGGACATTTTACCTCGGACAGAATCCAAATTCACGCACATTTAAGTACGTCAATCTTCTGTCTTTTCCTCAAATACAAAGCATGCCAAATTTTGATCCTCTGGCCTACACTCTGCCCATGACTGGGATAATGATTGGCGGGAAGAAACTGAACATACCGGTATCAGTTTTCCGCCCGGACGCCGGAGGTTCCGGCCAGACGATGATTGACTCCGGCACCCAATACACATTTCTAGTGGACGAGGCATACTCTAAGGTAAAAGCTTATATGTCGATTACGTATTCAATATTCTTTTTGTATTTAAACGGTGTGTAATTTTACCTTGACAGGTAAGAGAGGAAGTTGTGAGGGTGGCGGGACGAAGGCTAAAGCAAGGGTACGTGCATGGAGGATCGATGGACATGTGCTTTGATGGAAACCCAATTGAGATCGAACGGTTGATAGGCGACATGGTATTTCAATTTGAAAATGGTGTAGAGATTTTGATCAACAAGGAGAGGGTTTTGGATGACGTTGGAGGTGGGGTCCACTGCGTAGGAATCGGACAATCGTCAATGCTCGGTACTTCTAGTAACATTTTTGGCAATTTTCATCAGCAAAATCTATGGGTAGAATTTGATCTTGCTCGTCGTAAAGTGGGATTTGGTGCAGCTGATTGTACCAGATCAGTATAACCGGACAGCACTTACATTGGCCCATGTCAGATTTTGCCACCAATTAGCGTATACGTTATATACAAATTTTTGCGATTATTTTATGTAATAAATTAATGGATCATTATTTACTACCTGAAAATATGTTATTTTTATTATTATTTAATAGGTACCGATCAAAATTTTAATATAAAAATATGTTTGTCAATACTTATAAACACTTATAATTTGATCAAATATCATTTTTATTCAAATATTTCGTAGGATCCACAACTTTTATCCACTCATTTCATTAAAATTATTAATTATAATTTATAAAAATATTTATCAAACATAATTTTATAAAACCAAATTAATGTATTATTTAATATATTGATAAAACTTATAGTTTAATTAAATACCAATTCTTGTAGGTTTTTAATAGTTTATTTTGCAATGTTCTTAACTTTTAACACATGTTCTCTCTAATCATGATAAGTAAGAGAAATTCTATTAATAGCTAAGAATATTGTTCTAAAAAGTCCGATTAAACAACGCATATACTTCGCCTAAGCTTGAGGCCGTATCTAGCCTCACTATCGCCTTGGTTTTGTCTCGCCCTCGCCTGAGTTACGCTTAAGTCCGAAAATTTTGAAACTCGACTTTTACGTCTATCCACGCTTTATGCTTTTTAGAACACTAGTTAAGAGAGTGTCAACTAGCCTTAGTGCTTGTTCGGCTGCCATTTTCTCCCAAAAAAACCTATTTTTTTTCCTACAATTTTTGACTTTTCAACCCCTTTTACACTACAAAAAAATTTAAAAAGTCAAAAAGTAACTAAAAAAATCCATTTTTCCTAAAAAAAAAACTCTACCGAACAAGTCCTTAAACAAAGTCAATTTTCTGTTGCAAAAGATGGGTCGATTTCCAAAGAAGCCTCAAGATGCATCGATCAATGAGATCAGTTTAAAGACAACGAGATAAAGCTAAAATACATTATATGATGGGTAGTTAAAATTGTGAAGTGCATTTTGCCAAAAGGAATATTGTAACTAAGCGAGGATGAGATTGATGATTCCCATGTCTTAATATTTCTTTAAGTAAAATTTGAATAGTAAATGATTCTAATGAATTTGGGAAGAACTCTATTTTGAGCTACTAATTATTTTTAAATTTCGGTTATATTCAGTTTAATATTTGAATTCGATAGGACGGCTTAATTTAGGGCTTGTTCGGTAGATTTTTTTTGGGAAAAATGGATTTTTTTGGTTACTTTTTTACTTTTCAAAGTTTTTGATAGTGTAAAAAGAGTTGAAAAGTCAAAAATTATAGGCAAAAAAATGAATTTTTTGGGAGAAAATGGCAAACCGAACTAGCACTTATTTAACAAACATAATATATATTTTTTATATTTTTTTAAGTATTATCTTAAATTATAATTTAAATATATTTTTTATTTACATATTTCATGGGACAAATAATTTACTAACCACTTATTATCTACACGTTTCATATTATCCATGTCTTATAGGTAAATAGTACTAGAAGTTCCGAATCTTTGAACTTTGTGACGATAGGGTCCCGAACTTTTGATGTCTAGCAATTGGAATCCCAAACTTTTCAAACCTCTATGCAGATGTCATTTTTTGGCGGAAACGTAAATTTAATTGTTAAATGGTCAATTTTTTTATTGAAATGATAATTCTACTCTTATTTTAATTTATATAAATAGCATTGAGAGTCCCTTATCTTTAAACTTTATGACAACGAGGTCTCGAATATTTAATTTCTATTACTTGAGATACTAAACTTTTCAAAAATCGTCACATGGAGTCATTTTGTGATAGAAAACGATAAATTGACCGTTTTAATATCAAAACATAAGTAAAAGTATTAGTGTATCCATATTTAATTTTGAATTAAATAAAAAGAAAATGAAAATGAATAAACAAAAGAAAAAAAAAAAAGGAAAAGAAATAATCACCTTCTTCAATTCCAAATCACATTCTCCAACCAAGTGGCAATGACGCTATCGACACTACTCACCGAAAAAATAAACTAATTAGGATTTGCAGCACATAAGAACCCACACACCTCTCAATCTCCTTCATCTCCATCGATTACCACCTATTTCTAAACTCTTAAAACTTCACACCATTCACTTAAAAAAAATCAATTGCAACCAAAATTTGCTCTCAAATCCAAATTCAAAATTCCAAATCTACTCTTGGTCAACATCAAGTTCAGGAACAAAAAAATAATCTCCGGTGGTAGTTGGAGCTTGTTCAATAGCGATTTTGCAGCCATAAAAACTCATTTTTGAGTATGATAAAATTGACTTTTCAAATTTTGAAGTAAAATGACAAAATTGCCATTTTTACTTTGAAGTAGCATTTTGTTGATTAAGGACAATTTTTTAGGTAAAACTCACGTTTTTCGTTATAAAAGGACCTCAATCCTCAAGTTCATACCTTTGAATGATTTGTGTTCTCGAGTGTTAAAAATCAAAGACCAATGTTAAAAATCAAAGACCCAGGATCTCATTGTCTCAAATTTTAAAGGTTAGGGACTTCCAGTACTATTTATTCTAAATTAAAATAATGGTAAAACTATCATTTTAATAAAAATTTGATCATTTAACGACTAAATTGATGTTTTCCGTTATAAAAAGACGTTAGACATAAATGTTTTAAAGGTTTGGAATTCCATGTACTAAAAATCAAAGATTCGATACCCCATCGTTATAAGATTCAAATGTTCAATATCCTCATTGCTATTTACCCCAAAGAACTTAAAAAATAATTTTATCACAGTCAAATATGTGCATGTGTTTGTTTGATTATACTTTTAAGGGTAATTTGCAATATTGGTCTCCAACTTTTTAAATCTGTAATAAATCTACCTCCAAACTTTTTTTTGGCATTGACCGTCCCCAATCTTTGAATTTTTTGTAAATCACATCCTTTTGACATATTTTGACTGTTTTGCCCTCCTCTTTAAATAAATAGAAATAGAAAACAACAAAAAAAAAAAAAAATTGTAAATGAAGTTCTACAACTTTTAAAAATATAAAATAAGTTCATCTTCTCCAAAAATCTACCCCATCCTACCCTCTCTACACACATATATATACGCGACAAAGCCGCCATTTCTTTCTCCAACACAAACACAAATAGAATAATTTCCACAGCAGTTTTCACAAACCAAGGTCCCTTTACAATTTTATTCACTATCTTGAATCTACTATCTCGAAATGTATCTCGAAATGCATCAAATTCATGAATGAATTGATAAAGTAGTGAAGTTGGATTAATGGGCTCATCCACTTTACTTGAAAAATAAAATACCGCAATGTGATGATCCCGACCCGGAACCTATAAATTTACAACGAGAATGAAGGTTTGGATGATTTTTCTGGAGTTTTCAAGCTTCTAAAAGCAGCCATGACATGATTATCGGGCCTAGAAAGAACATGATTGAGCTTGGAATTGGATCGTAGCTAGTCAACTCCGGTCGGGTTCAGCAACCAATTACCAGCCGACACTTTGGATTTCTTGGCAAAGTAATTGGATCCCCGAAAGAGAGAATAATTCACCTGGTGGCAAAGCCCAGCTGTTTGATCCATTATGGAGGTCCACGTGTTTTAAGGATCTACCGATAATGAATTCCTCTCTCCATTCTTCCATGGTGGTGGTGGTGGTGGTGGTGGTGGTGGTGGTGTTTTTGCTTGTGTTTTGTCGGGCACATTGTTGAGATTTTTGGATTTTTCTCGTTTAACTTTTGTTTATCTATACTCTGAAATTGAAATCTCCGCCGGGATTTGTGTTTGTGTTGGGGAAAGAAATGGCGGCTTTGTCGCGTACGTATATGTGTGTAGAGAGGGTAGGGTAGGGTAGGGTGGGATAGGGTAGATTTTTGAGAAGATGAACTTATTTTGTATTTTTAAAAGCTGTAGAACTTCATTTGTAATTTTCTTTATTTTTTTGTTGTTTTCAATTTTTTTATTTAAAAAGGAGGACAAAACCGTCAAAATATGTCAAAATGACGTGATTTGCAATAAAATTCAAAGGTTGGGGGTCCAATACAAAAAAAAAGTTTGAGGATAGATTTATTATAGATTTGAAAAGTTGGAGACCAAAATTATAAATTACCCTATTTGTAAATATTTATAAGCATCATGTCTTATAAAATATATAGATAATAAATAAATAGTAACGTGTAGATGTTACAACATGTATATGTTTGACACTTTGACCAGTTTAAAAAGAATTAATTTTGCCAAACATGTTGTACCTGCTCTTTATAGTCACTAGTAGAGCCAAGACAGGGGCCTAGCTAGGGGTTCTAGGTCCGACCAAATTTTCATAATTTATTTATTTTTTAATTCTTTTTAAAAAAATTTACTCAAATTCGTAATAACTTATAACACTTTCAAAAAAAATTATATTTTTATATTTAATTATACGAAGTAGAGGAGTCAAATTAACCTCAAAGAATTAAATTGACATTTAAAAACGGAAACGAAATGTGAATATTAAATCTAGTAATCATCTTGGGCTTATTATTTTAAAATCATCATTTAACAGTTTTTCAATTCGAAAGATGTGTAGCGAAGTTTGTCGTGAATACTTTGAAATAGTACTAAGAACCTATATTGAAGAGTAAAGAAACATAGTCCAAAAGTATGTGATGCCAAAATATAAATTAAAATGAAAAATTAGATTATTAAATTTGTTTTTAACATCTATTTTTGACTTGTTATTTTGAATTTGTCGTTTAACGATTTTTTAATCCAAAAAATGTGTTATGAAGTTTGTCATGAATATTTTGAAACGGTTTCTTAATTCAAATGACGAGTGAAAAATATAACTCAAAAGTGAGCTGAAAGAGATGCAATTAAAAGATAAAAAATTATATTATTATATATATTCTAGCCGTCATCTTTAGCTTATTATTTTAAATTCACCGTTTAACAATTTTCAATCTAAAATATGTCTTACAAAATTGGAAAATTGGCGCAAATGGTCCCTAACGTATCACGTTAGTGCGCAAATGGTCCATAACCTTCATTTTTTTTATCGCATGTGGACGGATTCCCATTACACAACTTTTCATTTAGGTGCGCAAATAGTCCCACTCATTGTTTTTGTCTTTATTAGTGGAGGTAAAATTGTCAAGTTACATTTTTCTTTTCAATTTGGCGCCAAATGGTCCATAACATTTACCTTTTTTTGCGCAAATAGTCCCTAACCTATAATTATATTTTGGTGCACAATTGATCCTTATTTGATGAAAATGACAAAATATCCTTACTTTTAATTAAAAAAAATTTGCAATTGAATTCCTAACCTTTAAAAAAAAAAGTGAAAATGAATCGATACTTTAATTTTTTATTAAAAAATTAAAAAAAAAAACTAACAAATTGACAATATACTAAATTATTTTGTATATTTTACTTAACTATTATAAAATAACTAAAATTTAAGCTCATAATTATTAACGAATGTGCTAATTAAAATTATTTTTCATTTAGGTGTAAATAGTCCCACTCATTGTTTTTTGTCTTTATTAGTGGAGGTAAAATTGTCAAGTTACATTTTTCTTTCAATTGGCGCAAATGGTCCATAACATTTACCTTTTTTTTGCGCAAATAGTCCCTAACCTATAATTATATTTTGGTGCACAATTGATCCTTATTTGATGAAAATGACAAAAATATCCTTACTTTTAATTAAAAAAATTTGCAATTGAATTCCTAACCTTTAAAAAAAAGTGAAAATGAATCCGATACTTTAATTTTTTTATTAAAAAATAAAAAAAAAACTAACAAATTGACAATATACTAAATTATTTTGTATATTTTACGAACTATTATAAAATAACTAAAATTTAAGCTCATAATTATTAACGAATGTGCTAATTAAAATTATTTTATTATTATTAACTAATCATATTATTTAAAATTCAAACTTTAATTTTAACGTTACAATATAAAAAAAAAAAATTCACAAATAAAAGTTTTAAT
This sequence comes from Forsythia suspensa, assembly GCA_023638005.1. Lineage (NCBI taxonomy): Eukaryota > Viridiplantae > Streptophyta > Magnoliopsida > Lamiales > Oleaceae > Forsythia > Forsythia suspensa. Next base: position 13,131,894 of record CM042672.1, read on the forward strand.
TATGCTCAACCTAGCTCGATTTTATATAGTCTCATATTTACTGAGTCAATTCAACCCGTTTTTGAGCCACAAGGCTACTGGATCAGTCTTATTTTAAATTTTAATTTAGTTTTGTATTTAAAATAAAAAAGGTTTCCCCACCCCACCCCGAAAATCGGACCAGAAGAGAGGGGATGGTCGCGAAACCAGAGAAGGGACGGGATTTCTCCCTCCCCGTCGCCGCGAGGAGGGGAGAAATCCCCTTCCTTCTGGTAAGATTTTCGAGGCGGGGCGGGGCGGGCGGGTGTGTAAAGATGGTGAATTTTTTTTTTTTAAATACAAAACTAAATTAAAATTTAAAATAAAACTGGTCCAATAGCCTTGTGGCTCAAAAGCGGATTGGATTGACTCAATAAATATGAGACTGTATAAAATCGAGCTAGGTTGAGCATAATTAAAACTTTTATTTGTGACAAATTTATTTTCTTTTTATATTGTAACGTTAAAATTAAAGTTTGAATTTTAAATAATATGATTACTTAATAATAATAAAATAATTTTAATTAGAATATTCGTTAATAATTATGAGCTTAAATTTGAGTTATTTTATAATAGTTCGTAAAATATACAAAATAATTTAGTATATTGTCAATTTGTTAGTTTTTTTTTTAATTTTTTTTAATAAAAAAATTGAAATATCGGACTCATTTTAACTTTTTTAAAGGTTAAATCAATTACAAATTTCTTTAATTAAAAGTAAGGATATTTTTCTTTTTCATCAAATAAGGATCAATCATGCACCAAAAATATAATTATAGGTTATGGACTGTTTGCAAAAAAAAAAAGTAAAAGTTAGGGACCATTTGCCAAATGAAAAAAAAACGTGAACTTAACAATTTTACCCACACTAAAAAACAAAAAAAAACAATGAAAGGACCATTTGCACACCTAAATGAAAGGTTTGTGTAACGGATTTTTTAGCGGAATCCATCTACAAAGACTATTTCCGCACTTAAATGGATGGGTTAGGAACCATTGCACCAAAAATGAAAAGTTAGAGACTATGTGCGCACTAACGTGATACGTTATGGACCATTTGCGCCAATTTCCCTGCAAAATTTGTTGTGAATACTTTAAAACAATATCAAAAACTTATCACGACAAGTGAAAAAAATAGTCCAAAGAGTTGGACATGTTTCATATATTGAATACGATGAATAGAAAGATTTTGGTGCATGTCTGTCTTTTTCAATTCATTTTAGTCATGTTTAACTCAATATATAAAATTACACGTTTAAATTTAAAAAAATAAATTTATCTAATAGTTTAATCTTTTAGAACAAATGATTGGATTCTTTTAAAATTCTTAATCCAACTTTCGAAGTAATCATTTTGTAAAAAATTTGTACGTTATATTTTTGGAAGAAAAAATGAAATTTGTATTTGCACGTTAAAGAAAATCTTGATTAAAATTTGTGTTTTTGCCATTTTAAACTTTTAAACAAATTTAACGTTTGTTGAAGCTCTCTTTGAGGGAGGATGATCAAAGTAATGAGAGGAAACGCCCACATCTTTTTTTTGGAATAATACCGTTTTTAGAGACTCATTTTAAGGTGGTCGTCAAATAAACTACTAAATATAAAATATAAACAATTAATTAAACAATTTAATATTTAATATTTTATCAATCATTTTATAGAATTGGCCATTCATATCAAACACAGAATGAGAATACAATAAAGAATTTAATTAATCAAATTGCTAAATTAAATATATTAAAAATTTTAAACAAAAATTGATAATTAAATATAATAATGTAAAATTTATGAACTATGCTACATCCCATCGCTCGTTTTATTTATCTTAAAAGGTAAATTAAAACATTATTACAAACAAATAATCAGCAGAAAATTTAAAAATCAATCTAAACAAGAATTAAAGTAATAAGATATCTTGAAAGAAAGTTTACATAATTCATACAATATAAATAAGTCTCAACCCATTAAAGTTACATAAACCCTTCATTGAAATATTGATCAACATGTCCGAAAATATTCAAAAATTAACAGTAAAATAGATCATGGCAACCCAGGATTGTTCGATTTCGAAATATTATAGTTATATATAATCCAATTGTATCTTGCTGTATCATCTCCAATTGCAATGAACATTTCTCGATTTTCTTTGTTACAAAGGAAGTTGCACGCGTAGAAATATGTTGGACTTCCAACGACGAGGCCTTCAATCTTGCCTAGCAAGCCCAAGCACTCCTCGATGGAGGGTCCAGTACCACTGATTTTGGTAGAAATCAAATTCACGAGGTTCTCAATGTCATCCCGCAATGAGGAAACCCTCGATTTCCTTGTTTCTGACCTGATGCTTGATTTTCTTTTTGCAAATGAGGAAGATGGTAACATGTAATTTTCACGATTTTCCCTTGATTGCTCGGCTACCGGAAATATGATATTTTCATGATTTTCCCTTGACTGCCCGGCTGCGGGAAGCGTGCAGTTTTCAGGATTTTCCCTTGACTGCCCGGCTGCAGGAAGCATGTAGTTTTCAGGATTTTCCCTTGATTGCCCGGCTACTATCAACTTTAGGCACTCGTCATTATTACCACTACCTTCAACTTCATCATATACTGCCTCTTGCTTCAGTCCATCTACATAAAACCCCCGTTGGGGGTACGAGCCCTAGCTCCAGTATCTACGACATCAGAAAATAGGACGTCGTATCTACATATTAAAGATAAATCTCTATTTCTGAATCTTTTGAATTTCTCGTTGACCTAGATACGAAGAGTTTAAACAAATATCAAATTTACGAGACACTTAAATAAAATGTAATGAAAAATGTACTCGCACATTTAATACCTGAATCCTTTCTTCCCACCACTTGTCATCAGCAACAATTGTTTTCCTAGCCTCGTCCCAGCCAATTTCAGTTTGTCCTCGCATCAGATCTTTAAAAAGACACCACTCCAATTTTATTGAATCCCAATGATTTCTCATTTGTTTCTTGTTATAGCTCCGGCCAGTCATGATCTTAAATCTTCTAACTAAATTATCCCATCCATCCTTCGATAAGTAGGTTCGAGGCCGATTTCCTTTGGAAATCTCTTCTTCACACAATTCAACAAACTTAAGTTTAGCAAACTCATCCCACCGTGCAGAGCTTTTGTTCAGATTTTGGGATGTTCCTTGAGTATCCATCTATTACGATTAATTTTCTAATTAATTAAACAACTCAAAAAATTCCAATATCATGATTATCCTATTCAAATTACAATTATTTATGATACGATGCATAATTGGAATGCAATTATACACATACATATTAATAATCATGAAACATAAAGGGCAAATCATGAAAATATTTCCAAGATTATTGAAATTGTAATTACAGAAAATAAAAAATTCATATAATGTAATTACTGAAAAGCATGAAAAAAGAAAACATGGTAGTTCAGTAATTAGGGCAAAGCAATAACAGTATTTGGCCGGCGAAAAGGCCAAAACAGAGTTGAAAAAAAAAGGGCCATCAAATATAAGGAGAAAGGAAAAACTCTGGCTGGTGATTTGGAGGACAGTAAGTAAACAAAAGAATTCTGGCTGGTGCTGAGTAAATAACAGCAGCTGATTGGTGTAAAGTGAGGAAAAAAACTGAAAAGGGGTGAAGAGAGAAGAAAACCTGGATTTCCCAGAAAAGGTTGCTGTTTCCCGTGATTCTATCAGATCTACGGCGGCTATCACAAAGAACAAAGTTGAAAATAATTCTTACACGTCTTCGTTCACGATTTCAGCTTGTATACACAAGCAGGGATTGAATTGCTTAGGGTGCAAATAGAGTAGTCGCCAAAAATAAATAGGAACCGCTTAATATAGACATCACCTGATTCTTGACATGATTAAACTGGCTTAATTGGTAAAGGTGAATTGTGATTTTGTCAAATTAATGAGGAATGCAACTTATTTTGACAATAGCACTGTCAAAAAGCATGTTGGGCTGGGTTCAAAAGGGTAAGTTTTATATAGTGAAAAAAACTAACTTTGAAAATTATGTTTACCAAAATAAGTAACTTAAAAGTAAGTTTGACTTACTTTTAAGCACAATCATACATGCGATTAATAAATAATTTTTCTATTTATATACAAGAAAAATTACTTATAAGTCAAACCACCTTTCTTCAAACTTTACTTATAAGCAAATATTACTTCATTATAAAGTTAGTCAAACGTATGAGAATGAAAAACAAAACTACTTATATGTTTAAAGAAATGTGATCTTTGTTTAACTTTACAAATTACAAATTTTCTTGCTTATAAATCACAACCTGATATTGCAATAAACCAAAAAATAATAAGAGGTAATTTCTTAAAAAAATACAGAGAAGGAGAAAACAATGAAAATATAGCCAAGCTGTTCTCCATAATGAATTATCCTAACGTACTTTTCTCCACTATTTCAAAGACCTTTTAAGTCTAAACACATTACAACATCAACTAATTTCTGCTGCCAAATGCCATTCTGGTGGAGAGATGTTCAATTAGAGGACAATGGCTACCAGATGACAGTGCCAGAAACGGAAGAATACTTCACATTATGTAAATTGTTGTAGAAATGTCAAGGACTTCCTTGTCAAAGCTTAGCAACTCGAGAAGTAAGTCGAGTATTTAGCTCAACGAACTCAACAAAATGGTCGAGTTGGTTGAGCTGAATTCATCTTTATAAGATAATAATAGTGGAAACAGATGAAGATCATTTTTACTAACGTAGCAATCCATTATATAATTCTTCTTGTTAAAAATAAACCCACGAAAAAAGAATTGTACAGCACAAAAAAGGAGCAGAAAATTGAGGCATTGTCAGAACCCTCTCGATCTCCTCATCTTCCTAGTTCTTTTCAACCATCAAGTATGACTTTGTCTCTCGATTTAAAATCTTGTTCAGGAAAGATTTTTGACAACCCAACCGCACTACTATTGAGTCATTGAAATAAAATCAATATTTCGAAAGAAAACCTGGAAAAGGAGGATTAATTATCAAAATGCCAAAGCATGAAACACTCGATAATAAACCTCAGTTTCCAACATTGAAAACCAACCCTTCACATTGTTATTATATTCATGTCGTTAATCAGGTGCAAAATCACAACAAGCAATAAACTCAACCTTGCAGACTGAAATACGAAGGCAAATAATGATAGATAACAGCAAATGATAGCAAGACAAACCACCCTACAGAAAACAGATAAAAGGGTTGTTCAGTGATACAGTTCTTTCTTCATAATTCTCATTTGTTTCTTGTTAGCTCCATCCTGTCATGATATTAAATGTCCTAACTAAATTATCTCATTCATCCTAAGATTACTTGAGGCCGATTTTCTTTAAAATTCTCTTCTTCACACAATTCATCTAACTTCTGTTTAGCAAAATCATCTCCACAGTAACTCTCATTGATTACAGCGTTGTTCTTATCTCCTCCTTTGTTGATATTTTTGGGATGTTCCGTGAGTATCCATCTATTGCTCTTAATTTTAATTCATAAACAACTCAAACCGTTCCAAAATCATAATTGTCTTGTTTAAATTACAATTAATCTATGATATGATATGATATAATCCCATCCAATTACACAACTGTCGGAGTTTAATTTAAAAAAGCATACAAAATTAATATTCATCAAACATGAATAACACACGTAAAGAGAAAATCATGAAACTATTTCATATATTGTTGAAATTGTAATTACTGAAAATACACAATTCATATACAGTAATTACTGAAAAGCAGCATATCAGAGAGGCTAAAAACAGGAATTTTTTTCAGCGATTAGGGCAGAGCAATAACACTAATTGCCCGGTGAAAGGCCAAAACAGAGTTAAATAAATAGCCGGCGAATACAAGGTGAACGAAAAAAATATGTGAATGGTGAAAGGTGGAGAATTTCCGGCAGCCGGTGAACAATGTGGAAAAAAGAAAAAGAAAAACTGAAAAGTGGGAGAAGATAGACCAAAACCTGGATTTTCCGGCCAAGGTAGCTGTTTCCGGTGATTCTCAGGCCGATCTACAACGCCTATCCCAAAGAAGAATGTTGAAAATAATTCTCGCACAATTCCATAACGATTTCAGCTTGTATACATACACAGGGATTGAGTGATTTGGGGTAAAAGTTGATCTGCCTAATAAGTAGAAATAGACAAATAGTATATCTATAAAATTGTGTATCACCTGATTCTTGACATAACTAAACTGGCTATAATTGGTAAAGGAGTCATGTTTGGCTAAGCTTAAATGAAGTAAGAGTTACTTTTTTGTGTCCATAGATAGTTATCAAAATAAATGAACTTTACTTACTTTTAACTTTCACAATAAAAAGAATTATTTATTCTAAATCTCACTTATTTATTTATAAGTTAATTTTTAAAGATTAGCCAAACAGCTTACAAGAGATTTCATTTATACACGGAAAACAAATAAATAAGCAAACTCTTACTTATTTTGATAATGACTTGTATATAAAATAAGAAAAGTTTACTTATAAGTTAAACATTTGCTTTACTTATGAGTGAGCTTTACTTAACTATAAAGTAAGTAAAATGTAAACAAATGTATGATAAAAATAAAATAAACTTAGCCCGTTTGATAAGATTATAAATCAAAAATTGAGTTTTTTTTTTAGTTACAATTGTTGATTTTTCAAATATTTTAAACGTAAAATGATAAAATTGTCCTAATCAACAAAATGCCACTTCAAAGTAGAAAGGGCAATTTTGTCATTTTCACTTTTAAAATGTATGAAAAGTAAACAATTGTAACTCAAAAAACTCATTTTTTATTTTTAATTTGTACCAAGCGGAAGTTTAAAAACATGAACTTTGTTGATATTTACAATCTACTATTTTTTCTTACTTATAAATAGAATATGTTATTTCAAAAAACCAACAAGTAGTATTTCTGTAGGTAATCATAAAAATGGAGGGAAAAAAATGAAAAATATAAATCTCTCCCTTCTAGCACCTCCCGGGTGGGCATTATGACAATGCCCACAGGGGGCATTAGGACAAAACCGCCCTCCCTTAAAGGTATTATCGTTTTTCACCTATTTCAATATTTATTGTAAGAATTAAGATGATTCTTTCATTAGCCAAATTGTTTTCTATATAGTATCAATGTCGAGGTCTTTCTCGTATTAATGCTTAAAAACTCAACAAAATAGTGAAGTATTTAGTTCGACCAACTCGACAAAATAGCCAAGTTAATCTGGTCAATTCTCAAACTTGCAAAGAAGGCCTTTTAAACAAACAAACTAAAGATGGCTATTTTTAGAAATTAGCCTTGTACAATATTCTTCATTCATCCTTGACAAAATTCTGTCTTACAAAAACTTCAATCGATAACACATTTGATTTTATCTTAAATAAAATTTTGTAACAAAATCAATAGACATAACTAATTTTAACCAAGATCTACATATATGTAGCAATCTATTTTATAATTCTTCTCGATAAAAATGATCCTACAATAAAATGATAAGAAAATCAGTAAAAAATTCGATATTTCGAAGAAGAAAAAACAGAAATAACGAGGTACTAGATGATATATTTCAATTTCCAACAATGAAAGCCAACCCTTCAAATAGTTGTTCATGTGTTATTAAAGAGGTGAAAAATCATAATGAGCAATGAACTCAATCTTGCAGACTGCAATACAAAGGCAAGTAGCAATAGAGAACAGCAAATTATAGCAAGATAAACCACCCTAAAGGGCTGTTTAGTAATACAATTCTCTTCATAATCTCGGACTGGTAAACAACAAAGTCGTGCAATGGTGTTGCAAAATAAGCTCAAGGCTTCCCGAGGATAGTTGTCTCTGCAATCATTGAGGTGACAACGTACGGGTCCATATTAGAAGCAGGCCTCCTGTCCTCAAAGTATCCCTTGCCTTCTTTCTCTGTGTCTCGACCAACACGGATGGATGCACCACGGTCTGCAACCCCCTGTTAAAAAACCGTGTACATGATCATTTCACTAATCTAAGGATCCCAGTTTAGGATTCGAAAGGAGTGGAGTAAAAGGATTCATAAGTCAACTTCAAATTTATAATGAACAACTCGTAAGAGTTACTTTCAAGAAAAGGAAAGTAACTTTCATTACTTAAAAATAAGAAAGAACACAAGTTATCCAAAAATATTTAGAAACAAAAGTAAATTTTTCTTTTGTTTGAGCTAAGCTGAGTATCCCAAATTTCTTCACATCTTACTTATTAAAAGAATTAACGAGAACGTAACACGTTTGGCTAAGCTTAAAGAAAGTAAAAGTTGCTTTTGAGCAACTTTTTTTCCCATGGCACATTAGAAGAGAGAAAGTAGTAATTTACCCATTTGAATGTGTTGATATCGGCAGTTTCATGTTTTCCAGTGAGACGGCGTTCATTGCCTTCACCATATGCAGAAATATGTTCTTTGTGCCTAAGTCCAAGCTTTTCGATAGCCTTCTTGATGACTTCAAATCCACCTTCTTTCCTCGTACTCTTGGTGCTAAACGAACAATTGCCAAGAGTTCAGAAGCAGGTTCCAATAAAAAATACAATTCCCGTATCACATATAAGCAAAATATTACCTGTAGTTTGTGTGCGCACCGGCGCCATTCCAGTCTCCCTGGTAAAAAACAAAAACATCACAAATAAGACAAATAAGACAAAACAATACAAGCTCCTCCAAAGTTGTACGAACAGTTCTGCTATGCATAGATATATGTATAAATTAAATCATTAAATAGAATATGCTCGATTTGTCTAATTCAAAACATGATTACTGATGTTTATTCATATAAAAACACATTTGTAAAAGGTCGGGTATATTAAGAAAATATAACTCTCCAATCAAAAGAAACTTTTAGGGCGTGTAGCTTTAGAAATACAATAAAAATCGAATTGTACCTCGATTGGCTTGGGATCAAATGATACCACTACCCCGGCAATCTCGGTAATCCTCTGACAACCAGCAAATAAATAGTTTAAGACCACCTCGCCAATCAATTACAAAAAACCTAGTAATTTTTACAAGAAGGTATGTCAGAATACCTCTAGGATATAACGAGCTACCCACAACTCGTCACCAGATGAGATGCCAACAGAAGGTCCAACTTGGAACTCCCACTGTATAGGAGGTGAACGGCAATAACGATTTCAAATTAAGACGAAGGATAAAAGGCAAAATAAGTAGCTAGTCAAGAAAGTACGTCAGAGGCAGGCCAATTTTACCTGACCGGGCATCACTTCTCCATTGATGCCGCTTATGTTAATTCCTGCGTAAAGGCATGCCTTGTAATGTGCGTCGACGACGTCGCGTCCAAAAGCTTTGTCAGCTCCAATTCCACAGTAATACGGGCCCTATATGTAAAAGAACAGTCCACCATTATATAGGATATAAACAAGACACTACATGTTTGGATAGCACTAGACACCATTAAGAAAAAAGCTAAAATTTTGTTCATCATATAATTATATACTGCATACCAAATCCGAGCACAAGTCATGAAACCAGTTCAGAAAGAATGATGTAAAACCAGAACAGAGATATCTAAATTGCAGAACAGCTCTTAAAACCAAAGGAGCAATAACTGACCAGTTGACAACAATGACAGGACGACGGGGAATAGAAAATAAAACGAAACTTCCCAAGAAAGAGAGAACAATTACCTGAGGTCCGGGATAACCTCCCTTGGGCCATCCAATTGGCCACTTAACATCCTTCTGCAGCAGGGTGTATTCTTGCTCAATACCATACCTTTAAATGCAAATAAAATTTCAATACAGCAGAAGATCCACAAATGTAAAGAATATATGATGAAATAAAGATAATAAGTCATGCAACAATTTCAGATCAAATAAATAGAAAAACTCCAATCACGGTCGAGGTATTGATAGTCAATACCATGGTTCTTCAGCAAGAACATCAGGATGGCTAAAAATCTTGGCTGCATTGTACCGCTTGTTCGTTGGAATAGGCTCACCAGCCGGAGTGTAAGCATCACACATGACCTAATAGAGAGTCAATCACGATTCAAAATGTAGAAGTAAGTCAATTAAAAACCGACATAATTAATGTGTAACCGGTGATAGTAAGAAGCAACTTACCAATATATTATTTCCCCTCCGGAATGGATCTTTGAAAATAGCCTGAGGACTGTTTCATCCAGTGATAGAATGAGTAAAACCCACATATTTTCCCCGGATACATCTTAAGTGTAATATCAAGATTGTGTAACAAGATCAAACAAATAAAGATCGAACAGGAAAAAACTTACTATAGGATCACTTCGCTATCTTCTCCAGGAGCCTGGCCTGTGCTCGATCCGTCATAGTTCCACTTTGGAAGCTTTGAGGGATCGTCCTCAGGTTTAGAAAGAGTCTGTTAAAATCCATCAAGTGTTTGTCAGCAATCTTGAAAATCATTTGTAAATATTAATCATCATAACATCCACAGAAAGAAATTATTTTGCAAGAAAAATTAATTACCCTTGCTTTGCTTCTTAAATCCATACCAGAGCCACCTATCCTGTTAAATATATTTACACAAAAAGAATAAGGAATTGGTCGAAACAAAGAAACAAGCAGACAAATACACAAATACTAGGAATAAACCGATATACAAGGAGCACATAAAAGCAGTTGATCTATTAACCAGTTGAAGAAAAACAAAAACAAAACTAAGCCTTACTGCCGATAAATTTGAGATCGGCTTTATGAATCACTCTACCGTAAAACCATTATAATCTGAAGCCTAAGTCGAATTTAATCCCACAAGGATCTAAGAATAAGATCTTTTATATATCAGATCTCTCTCTCTCTCTCTCTCTCTCTCTCTCTCATAAAGCAAAAGGCAAAGTAAAAAGTTTCAACAAGTGAAACCAATTAAAATACCATGAATCAAAACAGCAAAAAATGCTTAGATGTGCAGATAAAGATAAGATCTTCCTGTAAATCTTTTCATCATATGAGAGAAAAGTAGAAGAAGAAAAAAAAGTCCACAATCATCCAATAATCTGTTAAAAGAAGATATACAATTATACATGCTTAGTACAACAGATCAGAACATGAATAACAAAGAAACAGGGGATCAAAAAACAGAGTCAGTCCACACTGATTCAATAATAAGTAAATAATAATCAAACAACTTCAAACAGTTAAGAAAACTAACAAACGGAATCAGTAAAAAAGTCCCAGAAAATTGTTGGAAAAAAAAGCAAAAGTTAAAAGTTAAAAAAAAAAAAAAAAAAAAAAGGCAGAAAACATCAAGAAACAGAGCAACACAAGCCATTAATGCAGTGAAGGCAAAACTCACCATATGTACTCAGCAATCACCTTCTTTGTGCTGTCGGAGAGGTTAAGGTTGATGAGATCTGTAAGCAGCGCCATTGTTCAACTCTCTATGTCTCTCTTTTCTCTCTCTATATGCACAAATGATTGTATTGCGTGCAGAAACAGGAGACATAGTGGGGGTTCTTATAGCGGTGGTCTCAAGAGGTGATGACATAAAAAAAAAATACACAATTATTACGTATAATTTGATTAAAATAATGGAGAATTAAACACAATACTGAATAATTACAGTTTTTTATTCACTAAAAAACAAAGAAAATACAGATATTGATTGCAAGTGAGTTGTTTGTTCATTTGAAAGAGAATCTTAAAGGGATTCTCGTGTTACAAGGGCAGATTACAGTTTTACGGGTAATTACAGAAACCCATTGTGTGTAACGTATATTGTCAACACTAACCCCCACGCCCACTAATCCTACCCCATATTGTCAACACCATTACCCCCCATCCCCCAACCCCAGCCCCCAATGGGAAACTCTGCACCATTGAACAGTCCTGTGCATTAAAATAGAAGAATGGTAGGTGAGCATGTGAAATTCATAGTTTTAGATTTATCAATTTTAAAAATCGACTAAACATCAACTCAAAAAGGGTTAAAATTCAAAAATCGAACCAAAGTTGACCTGTAATTTTTAAAAAATTTAAAATAAAAAATAAGTTTTTAAAAATTACAAAAATGGCTCAAAAACAAATTTTTTTTTTTATTTTCATTCGTTTAATCTATTTCGTGCAAGAGAGAGAGATGAATTTCAATAGTCAATTATAATTAATTATGGAAAAAAATAATTTTTAAAATTGATAAAATCGAGAACGGTTCAACTATAATAACATACTAGTGTTATATCCGTGCGATGCACGAGAGGTGTAATCACAAAAAATAATTTCGATAGTTATCTATAAAAGTTAATTAGTTATAATAAAATCAAACACTAAATCTTAATTAGTAAACACATGCATATGTTGACTAAAACGAAGATAAGATTAATTAATTAATTAAACTAAATTAAACTAAATAGGTATTTAAAATATAGATAATTAAATTTAAACGCATTGAAAAATTAATTTTTGCAATGATAACAAAACTTTAAAAATATGAATTTTGACTTATTTTTTCTTTCACTTTGCATTGATTGTCTTCCATAATAATCTTGAAAATACAATCTTAAATGTGATATTTTAAATCTTAATTAACATTGAAAAATCCATGCATATTTTGACTAAAATGAAGATAAGATTAATTAATTACTAATTAATTAAATTAAATCATCTAAGTATTTAAAATATGGATAATTAAATTAAAATGCATTGAAATTTTAATGTTTGCAATAATAACAAAACTTTAAAAATATAGATTTGGATTTATTTTTCTTTCAATGTGCATTGATTGTTTTCCGTAATAATCTTGAAAATAATCTTAAAAATGCGATCTCTTAAATCTTAATTAGTATTGGAAAATCCATGCATTTTTTTTTACCAAAACAAAGATAAGATTAATTAATTAAATATTTTAAATATAGATAATTAAATTAAAATACATTGGATAATTAATTTTTATAATGATAACATAACTAAATTAGTTTTTTGCAATAATAACTAAATTAAAAGGTAGATGGATAGACTCCAGTTGGAAAAATAAAAAATCAGGCAGCTATTAAATGTAGTATTATGAATGAACATTTAATAGTTATTAAAAAATCATTTCTGGAAACTAAAATAAAAAACAGAAATTCTAAATAAAAAAGTACATTTAGACTGAAAAATAGATTTTGACGGCACATCTGTTTATATATATATATATATATATATATATAAATATAGCTCGAACAAAGGGATTATGTTGCCACTTAAACCAGTAATGTTACATACATTGCTTTAATAGATAATAATAATTAAACATTTTGTGTATTTATTTTTTTAATTTTGTTCAGTATTATTCTCACTAATTTAACGTTTTTTTCCTTAAAATTTTTAAAAGAAAATTATGGTACTGTTGAAGATATTTATGGAAAAAAAATGTATTGAAACCCACAAGGCCGTGAATTTACGTTACCAGACAAGTCAAGTGATGTGCTGAAAAGTCAACATCAGATCCAACTCAAACCTACTCTAATAGGCTAATATGAAAGATTTACTTGCTTAAATGACTCTATCTATACTACTCCTAAAATGTCATAAAAGAATAAAAAAATTTGGACTATTTTACCCACACATATTACATTTTTAACTATTTTATCCCCTTATATTAAATTAAAAAATTCAAAAACTTTTCATCTCCCACTATTATTGAACAAAATAAAAGATTGTATAGAGTTTTGGATAACTTATTTTCAATTTTTTCTTTTTTTCAACTACGGAATATAAATAAGCGATTATGTAATTTTTAAATATATATTTAAGATCATACAAATAGGATTTATAAATTGAGAAGTTAAAAGATCTTTCACTTGTTAATATTGACACCAAAATTTATCGTTTTTTTCTTTAGAAAAGCCTTATGATGGTCAATTATTCTTTATTTTTGCATCAACTTTCTAGATTTTATGTGTAAATTTTACAAATTAGAATTTGAAAGTTTCTCTCAAAAATCTCTCATTTTATCTTTCTCTTTTCACAATATATTACACAAACAAAACTTATTTTTCTTCAAGTTTTTACAAAAAAAAAAAAAAAAAGAAGAAGAAGAAGAAGAAGAGATAATTCAAAATTGTTGAAGAACAAACAAAAAATTTTAGATTTTTCAATCAGTTTTCATATTGAAGATATCTAAAGTGAGATCAACGTGTAAGTAGTTATTTCAACTTGATATAATGTAATATGAATTGTAGAGTAATTTATATGAATTTTGGAAGATTAATGGTATGTGAATTTTGGAAGGATGGATGGCATGTTCAGTAATAGAGATAATTGAATATAATTAAGAAACAATGACATGTCAAATATTTGTCTATTGGTCAGTCAAGTTTAGTGGAACAAGAATACCCCTATAATCTAAGCCAACTGAAATTGAAAATGATCACAACTCCTTGGCATTAGTTTGAAACCGGTAAAAACATGTGTTGAAATGGAGAGAAAAAACATACAATAATCAGTTTTAATGCAAACAAAATAGAATTATGAAGGGGAAGAACGAACAGATTCAGAATTCTATTAGTTTAAATATTAACCAACATAATTTATGTGAAAGTAATATGTCTGACATTAATAAATATCCCAATTTATATTTTCTTCATCATTATTTAATTGCCTACATTTTAAACTAATAAAATTTCTGACATTTTCCACCCATTTGACCTCTCCTATATAAGACATGTTTTCTTTCATTCTCGTTACATTTATCAATTTTATTATTTTCCTTTAAGTGTCAATACATTTTATTACTTTGTTTAGTCTTAATGGATGGAATTTGTAGCACACATATGTATAACAATGGCTTGATTCTTAGGCTGGTTGTTAATGGGAGGCATTCAAGTTACGAATTCATTTTTCAAAACGTAAACTAGACAAAAAGTGAGTCATCATTTTTTTGTTAGTTCCTAAAAATATTTGTAAGTATCATTCCTATAAATAGTAAAGTATCTTCATACATTTTCGTTTACTATAATCATAATGTGTTTCTATCAAAATTGACTATGTTCATATAGATAAATGAGAATGTGGATTGATTGGAGTTCTATCAATTGAAGTAGCTTGCACAAAGTTCACTAAATAGGAGAAAAGATATTATGTGAAAAACGTTGTATTAGCATTTGCTGTAATTATATCCTTGTAGATTTAGTAGGGTTCAAGAAAACACTCGACTGCAATTTCAAAACACGAAAAAAATATTGAATATTTGATGTTTACCAAGCATTTTATATGCTAAATTTCTTAGGATAATATATTAGTGTTAATAACAAATACAACCAAATGAGAATATACAACATAATTGATTTTTAGTTAGGCATGATAATTTAATTCATTTATTTCTTTCTGATTTTCTTAGTCGCCTCTCTTTTTATTAATTAAAAAATAGTTAGTTTTGCTATTGCCGATTCTTCATTCCACATATATTGAAACAAAGATTGAATTGAAAATCTAGGAATTTGACCATTATTAAAAGTCTATCAAATTCTTATTCTTCATGGCATCAATTCCATAAGATTTGATATCAATAGTTCGTTAATCATCAAAACTCAAATTACCAAAATATATTCACTAAGTTCAAGTTATTGTTGGTATTACCACAATATAAAATTTATATCTAATTGCAGTTATACTTCTATGAATATAAATAAAATATCAACATTATTCATTATAATATCAAACAATACAGTACAACATGTTATCAAGAACAGTGTTTTATTTTAAATTTTTAACATTTTAACAATCAAAAAATAAGAATTTGAAAATATTAAATATTAACAAAATAATTGTGAAATCACGTACAATGCACACGTTTCTAACTAGTTTATATAAAATGTATTGCATACCTTTAATAAATAAAAAGTATTATTCTTTTTTATGTATAGGTTATTATGATATTTATGAAAATGGGATAGCCGGAAGTATTATTATGAAGATTGAGAGTTGATCTCTAAATTTTTAATAACCTACAAATAAGGAAAACTCTCTCTCGTGGTTTTTTTGGAACGAGAATTAGCTCATTTCTAGATAAATAAATATTGCAAGAATCATCACTTAAGTTCAATACCTTGAAATCATTACCTTTATATAGGAGATGATCTTGATGCGGTAGCGCAATGATCTTTAAGCACGTGTCGAATTTTTGGACGTTGGATATAGGGTTAGTCTGTCTTGGTACCGTGATAA
Source organism: Forsythia suspensa (assembly GCA_023638005.1). Lineage (NCBI taxonomy): Eukaryota > Viridiplantae > Streptophyta > Magnoliopsida > Lamiales > Oleaceae > Forsythia > Forsythia suspensa. Next base: position 13,148,066 of record CM042672.1, read on the forward strand.
TAGAATCTTTAGACATTTATCATGTCATCGGACGTTGGATCTAGGAAAAACTTGTTTTAGTACCGTGAGTATTTGGATCGACGAGGGAGTCGCCTCTAGTTTACTTCTACGAACGGAATCCTATCAAGGTATCACATGGCCTAAGATCTTACCTTAAAAATGATCCATACTCAGCCACATGGTCGGGTAAACCACCATCCTACCTAACCTTACTGGCCCGAGTAGGGTAAAAATGATCCCTACATGGCCACAAGCCTAGATAGGGTAAACCACTATTCTATCCAACCCTGGGGCAAGGGTAGGTTAAAAATGAACCCTACCCAGCTACAAGGGGTGAACACGATTCGGTTTGAGCGGTTCGTAGAAAATTTTCAAACCAAACCACTTAAAGCGGTTTGAAATTTTTCGAAACCAAACCAAACCACTTTTTGTGGTTTGGTTCGATTTAAAAACACAATTTAGCAAACAAACAAAAAAAATATATCGAACAAGTTAAATCATAAATATTAGTTTACAATATCATGATAAAAACAAATATTAGTATCAATAAAAGACAAAAAATATTAGCATCACTACTAACCAAAACAAGATATCATAAACTAGAGTTCTACACGTTCAAATCTAATCATTAAAATACAACAACATGATAACAATAGTTTAGAGTAATCTCTTAGTCGATATTAATTGGCGCAACATCTCTAGTTATAATACATGATTCATTCTCTGTATAAAGATAAGAATATAACAAATGTATTCATTAATTATAATTAAATGATATACAGCTAGTAATAAAAGAAAATGAATAAAAATATCAAAAACGATAATATATTCTGTAGCATTCTCTAAATCATCTAATGCCTCTACTAAATCCAAATATTGACGAATCACTATAGGTTCTTTGTTATTATGCAACCAATCTTAGTTCAAATCATCGCTTCAACCATCTTTGCACTCAATGAACTTTTAAAGGAATCAATAATCTGACTACTAGTAGATAATGCATACATAAGCAATTGTTGATATTTGAATGGCTAACACATATTTGACAATTTGGGAGACAATCTTGTACTTATTTGCATTCAATTTTCACTAAAGTAATATGTCGAAAGCCTCATTGGTCAAATTTTCACAACAATCATTTAAGTAATCCATCAAATCATTATTATCAACTTGAGCTTTTTGAATAACTCGAACAAGTATAGCTTTAAAAATTGATAGAATGAGTTTGGAAATACCCAAAGGAGTTGTTAAGGACTTAGACTACCAGATTGAGTAGCATATTTTGATGGAGTCATCATTTTTTTATAACATCCACAAATCTGGCAGAAAATAAACTAAATCGCTACAAAAAAGAATAGAGAACTTGCCTGAATTACAGATCAAATCACTACTCAAAACCCATATGAAGTTTGGTGAAAGAAAATTAGAGTATTGTGATTGTTTAGGTGAAGTTGAATCAAGGAGAAGTGGCGGTGTGGATCGGGAAGAAACTGTAGAGAGAGAAATGGTAATATGGATGATGGATGGATTTTAATTGGGTTGGGTCTAATATGTATAATTGATTGATTTAGTTTTAATTGAATTGAATAAAATTTAAATTAATTTATTTTTGATTTTTAATTTATTTATTATTTATTTTAAACGGTTTGACAGTTTGAACTGTTTGAAAAATTGAAACCAAACCAAACCACTTTGAAGCAGTTTGGTTTGGTTCATTTCAAAACTAAAACGTTTAAGTAGTTTGTTGTCATGATTGAGGGTCTTTACTACCCACATCCATTTAGTAGTTTGTTACCTCGATTGAGTGTTTTGTTGTTATCTTCTACTGATTGAGCGGCTTGTTGCTAGCTCCTACTTGATTGAATGGGTTATTACCTCAATTGAGGATCTTGGCTATCTACTCCGTTGAGTGGGTTGTTGTATCAATTGAGGGTATTTGCTACTACTAAACTGAGTGGCTTGTTGTCTCGATTGATGGACTTTTCTACCTAATCTATTGAGTAGTTTGTTGCCAATGCCTACTCGATTGAGTGGTTTATTACATTGATTGATGATCTTAGCTAGATACTCCATTGAGTGCTTTGTTACATCAATTAAAGATATATATGCTACCTACTCGATTGAAGGACATTGTTGCCTACTTGATTTAGTGGTTTATTGATGGCGCCTACGCAATTGAGTGACTCATTGCTGACACCTACTCAATTGGATGGCTTACTTACTTCATTAAGTAGTTTTTTGTCTCAATTGAAGGACTTTGTTGCTTACTCGATTGAATAACTTATTACGTCTATTGATGGATTTTGTCGCCTACTCGATGGAATTGTTTTTGCCTCTACTAATTTATAGTATTTGGAGGTCTTCTTACCTATCATGTAACATTCATCATTTGTTAATTCCAATTTTTAATTGATCTTTATAAAACGAGAGGACTTGCATTTCCTCCGGTTGGTTCATGTCCCGACTGAAACTTGTATCTACATTTGTCTTGTTTGAACTTTTGTTCATCGTAGGATTTTCTCTTGTTTGACTGTTTCTCTGTGGTCCCGCATGCTCTTGGTAATCAACAATGTCTCATCGGCTTCTATGTATTTGTCATTTTTTTTTTCAAAAGTTCATGGATCGAGTTGGGATAACTTTTGGAGAGTGACAATTTGAAGGAATAATTTCTAGTGTCGCTCATCATAGCGCTTACCACATCCGACATTTGCAAGTCTTTGATGCCCAGGATTGCCCGATTGAATCTAACAATGAACTCTTTAAGTAGTTCATATTTATCTTGTACTAGTTGTATCATCCCAATTGAGGTCTTCTTATTTCATTTGCTACTAGCAAAGTAAGTAGCAAAGTGCCTCGAAAAGTTATGAAAAGTCCTTATAGATTTAGCAGGTAAGGTTGCTACCTAGTCACGAGCATCACGCCTCAAAGTGGGTGGGAAGCCTGATATACGATGGCATCTGGCATGCCATGAAGTCGCATTAGATCAACAAACGTTATCAAGTGGTCGAGTGGGTCAGTAGTCCTATCATACTTCTCAATATCCAGTCGTGCAAAACCCTCTGGTAGGGAACTATCCCAACTTATGGTGCAAATGGGTCTTTCTCCAATACTAGTTGTAAAGGTTTATATTTCATCCTTGCCATAGTCTTCTCAATTTTATGGTTCATTGGCTATTCCATCATTTGTTCCAAATCTAGGGGTAATTGTCGTGCAGGTGGTCGATATGACACTAGAGAGTGCTCCTATTAAGTTGCAGGTGGTTGATTTGGTGGCTGCTGATTGGACCCTCGGTATCAAGCCCCATTGGCTTGATTCTGCAATAACGCTACTAGGGTAGACACCTAGGTGCTAAGAGCGTTGAATTGGTCTCTAGTCACGAAGTTGAGTAGTTGGGATATTTGTTGACTTTTTTATTGTGATTCCGCCAAGGTGGTTGGCGTGGTGCCGGTACACACCCCGTTTCTAGTTCTGGCTGGTCTTGCCATAATATTTTATTCAATGTTCTCATAGACGGCGCCAATGATGATACCAATAAAAATTGGATAGCTGGAAATATTACTGAGGATCGGAAGTGTGTTTTTGATGCTTCAATAACCTATAAAAGAGGCAAAGAACTCTTCTCCATTGTTCTTCCAGTGCAATAATTAGCTCCTTTCTACATGGAGAAATATTACAAGTATATAAGCTAGTAATTAGAAAATTACCACTTAAGTTCAATACTTTGGGATCATTACCTTTATATAGGAGATGATTTTGATGAGGTGGCGCAAAGATCTTTACGCACGTGTCGAATTATTGGACGTTGGATATAGGGTTAGCATGCCTTATTACCATAATAATAGGATTTTAGACACTTGTCATGTCTACGGACGTTAGATGTAGGGATTAAACGCCAAGGAAGTCATCTTTGGTCAATGAAATTCTATCAAAGTTGTGCATGTACTAGGGTCTTATGCGGCCACACACTCCATTTGGTAGAAGAAGGCCTCTAGTCGTAGGGTAAGGTTGTGCCCTACCTGGCCATGTGGATCGGGTAGGATAAAATAGCATCATATCCAGTGTGGCATTGGCCGTAAGGGTGAACACGATTTGGTTTGGGCGGTTTGTGATAAATTTTCAAACCAAACCACTTAAAGCGGTTTGAAAATTTTCCAAACCAATCCAAACCACTTACTTTCGAAACCAAACCAAACCAAACCACTTTTTTGCGATTTGGTTCGGTTTAAAACCACGGTTTAGCAAACAAACAAAAAACATATATCGAACAAGTTAAACTATAAATATTAGTCTACAATATCACGATAAAACATAAATATTAGTATCAATAAAAGACAAAAAATGTATTAGCATTATTGCCAACCAAAACAAGATATTCCAAACCAGAGTTTTATACTTTCAAATATAATCATTATAATACAATAATATGATAGCAATAATTTAGAGTAGTCTTTTAGTCGATATTAATTGGCGTAATATCTCTAGTTGTAGCACATGATTCATTTTCTGCATAAAGATAAAAATATAGCAAACGTATTCGTTAATTATAATTAAATGATATAAAGCTAGTAATAAAATAAAATGAATATAAATATCAAATACGATAATATATTTTGACTTAGAAGAGGATGCAGACTTTGAAGCAATTGATGATATTTGAATGGCTAACACATCTTTGACAATTTGGGAGACAATCGTGTACTTATTTACATTTAATTTTCACTAAACTAATGTATCGAAAGGTTTATTGGTCAAATCTTCACAACGATCATTTAAGTAATCTATCAAATAATTGTTCACAGCTTGAGCTTCTCGAACAAGTCTAGCTTTAAAAATTGATGGAATGAGTTTGAAAATACCCAAAGAAGCTTGTGAAAGGCTTAGACTATCAGATTGAGTAGCATCTTTTGATGGAACTGATGATGAAGTCATCATTTCCTTATAACATCCACAAAATCTGGCAGAAAATAAACTAAATCGCTACAAAGAAAATAGTGAACTTGTCTGAATTACAGATCGAATCACTACTCAAAACCCATAGGAAGTTTGATGAAAGAAAATTTAAGTATGGTTGTTGTTTAGGCGAAGGCGAATTAAGGTTTCGAAAGCGGCGGTTGTGATCGAGAACAAAATGTAGAAAGAGAAACGATAATATGGATTATGGTGGATTTTAATTGGGTTGAGTATTTGGTTTAATTGGGTTGGGACGTTGGGTCTAATATGGATAATTGATAGATTTATGTTTAAATGAGTTGAATAAAATTTAAATTATTTTATTTTTTATTTTATTTATTTATTTTTTATTAAACGGTTTGGCGGTTTGAAATGATTTAAAAAAATTAAAACCTAAACCAAATTCTTTGAAGCGGTTTGATTCGGTTCAAAACCAAAACGTTGACGGATCACGTGGACCCAAACCAACGACTTTGAAAAAGCAGTTTTGATTTGGTTTGGAGATTTTGTTGTTCAGTCCTAACTGGTTGGATAAGTTAAATCATTACCAGTACTCGATCTTGTGGGCAGGTAAGTTAAAAATAAACCTTACGCATGATCACAAGGTCAAGTAAGATAAACCACCATCCTACCCAGCCAGCCTTGTGGCTGCGCAGGGTAAAATGATCCATTCGGTCGGGAGGTTAGGGAGTACGTCCATTTCCAAATAGAGACTAAAAATATTATATAAAGATTTTGTTTAATTTAATTTTTTCACTTTTTCAATTGATCAAATAGAAGCTTTGGATGTTACGGTTTCGAGAATGCGGAAATGCGTTGTTGCAAGGAAACTTAGTAATTACCGACACGTGTCCGTCTATTTCGAATAGTACAAGAAAAACTCAAGAAGTTGTATTCATGTGGGCCACTGCAACCTCGAAACTCCCAATCAAATAAAAACTTGAGTATGTTGTGCGTGGATAAGATTCTTTGCATAGATATTGAATCTTCTCTCCTCGACAATATCGCACGCGCTCAATGGTTCTGTTTGTCCAAAGAGGAATAATTCCTTGACACAATCATTTTCATTCTCCAACTTTCCTTTTTATTTTTCAAAAAAAATGTTATTTTCGCATTTGATCAAACAAAATTAATGGAAATGATATCCGACCCATTTATGTTGTCTATCTATGTTGTCCATGTTGATGTGACATCACATAATTAGTAAAATAATGAGTGTGAAACTATAGACTAGATGTCACCTCAACGTGGACAATATAAATGGACAACGTAAGTGAGTAGGAGATTATTTTCCACAAAATTAATAGTTGTGATTATTAACACGTACTAACTACTAAGTGCGTGTTTGGTATAAATAAAAAATGATTTTTTAAGATATTCTAATAAAAAATACTTTAAAAGAATGGATACCATTAAATTCATGGAATAAGGAAAGAAATCTAGCTATCTAGAACTAGTGGTAGCAAGTTATTCTATTTTTGTGTGGCTTTCAAAGTTTTTAATCAACATATTTGATAATTCCACGTGGCATGAGGGAGAGGGGAATTGATACCTAAGAAGATAAGGAAAGTATAACACATCTTAAGGTACATGTGATATATCGTATAACGTTAGAAAATTGTATTAAAGTCAATTAAAGTGTAATGTTTAATATGGCATTTTGTACAACATCATACTAGAGAAATGTAAAGTATTGAAAATAAAAATTATGAAAATAATTTAATTTGTAAGTATTTATTTTACTCGTAAATGAACTTTATACATATAAGTGAATTTTTGTATGTATAAGTAAATTTTTTACTTATACATCATTTTTTACCTATAAGTAGTTTTTTTAATTCAACTATTTTCTTTTCTAATTCATTAAATCGTGAATTAATAATATTATCTAAACTCATCTCGTAGAGGGTATTATTTCAATCCGATTAACTAAAGGGGGATAACATCATAGGCTAATTTAATCCTGTAACACCAAATTAAATTAAATTAAATTAATTCTTATCCGATTAATAGATGCGAAACTTATCCTAATTGTATAACACAACTGCAACAGGGCACAAAAATTAATTGTCAAAGTTTAATTTTACGTTTGTTTTGGTGAATTTTTTTAGCAAATTTTGATAAAAAAAAATGATAAAATATGTAGTTGAAAAATTAATAAAAATTATGAATCTTATAAAATATGTAATTAAAATTAATTATTAATTTTGAGATGAATTTTTTAATAAATTTTTAGGTTTCACCAAACAAGCACTTTATTGGTAATACCCAACGTTCATTTTGGGACATGATGTAACATTGTGTCATCATGGAAAAAAAGTTAATATGTGGAAGCTTCCTTTACCCACAAATTTTTAACAGCGATAAGGAAGTGTCCAGGGACAAGTTTTTATCTTTTTTATCTTTTCATTTCATTACAATTTCTTTTAATTCGTCCAAACTCCAAGTAATTATTTTCATGCCACCTTAATTTGGCAATTGAATAGGCGATGGATCCAGAATTTTTTGGAGTCTGGATTGTTATTGAAAAAAAAAATTATACTTTAAAATCAAATTTTACTATATAAAAAAATTTACACTATAAAAACAAATTTTTTTGAAGTGGGACTAGACTAAACCTGCTCCTTAAATAGACCAATGTCACATATATCATTAGTAGAGATTATCATCAATTTAGAAAACAGTAGAACTCCTAATTTATTATTCAATGAATTAAAATCTATCATAATTTCATTACACAATAAATCAAAGAACTACTGTCACATATATTAGTAATGATCTAGTCTAATGTTAGGTCAAATTTAAATTATAATTTTAATTAGTAAAATTAATAAAAAAATATTTTTTATCTACACATTTCGTATGATCAATTACTTACTATTTATTTATTATTCACATATTTTATAAAACTTATAATTTATAAGTACTTCAAAAATAATTTGAACACTATCCAATTATTACACATGAAACTGATGAACATATCCAAATTTTATTGCTTACGTGGTAGAACATACATCGCAAATTTCACTTTTAGTGGGCGTATGAAACGGTCTGGATTTTCTGTCACGCGGTTAAAGTTGACTTTCTTCCTTATTCGGTTGGTCCATAAAAAAGGCATGAAATTGGGCTCTCTGCTCCCATTGAAAATTTCCAATCACGAAAGACCAACTTTTACGTTGAGGGCAGACTTTTTTTTTTTTTTTTTTTTTAAGTTTAAATTTATTTAATTTTCTGGCTAGCAAATATTTGCAGAAGTTAATATTTATGTATTTCTTTGTATTTGACAAAAATTCGTGAATATTATTATTTCGTTTAAATATTAATTGATTATTGTAAAAATGGTTTCGATATATACTTTGGACTTAATTGTTATATTTTTTAATTATTGGATAATTGGATAGATGGGTCATTATGTTTTTCTTCTTTATTTGTATAAATAAAATTTGAATCTACAAATTAAGATTTAATGAAATAAGAAGAGTCAAAATATGATTTTCTTCCAAGAAACTTCCATTGGAATATTAGGATCAGGGGAGGAATTAAAATTTTTATAATTTAAAAACTTTTTTTTTTTTTTTTTTTTTGACTTCCCCCTATTTAAAAAAAAAATTACTAATTATTTTTTCTAATTTTACTTTTTGGACTTATGAATTAGCCTCTGATTTCAAATTAGAAAAATTTCAAAATAAATTAAAATATCAATAAAAATATATTAAATTATAAGTAAAAATTTCTTTCAAAAAGATAATTTGCGTAACAAAAACCCCTACAACTCTATATTGCAATAAGAAATATATTAATCGAGATTTCATGCATATGAATTGAATACTTTTTTTATATATAAATATTTTATTGAATATAATAATTATTAAAATAAGAAGAAAATAACAGATTTAATTGAATATTCTCTACATGAATCTCATACAGCGAATATGGAACATTCAAACCCTAGAATCTTAATTTTTCATTAGAAGAAAAAGATGGGTGAATGAGAAATAATACATAAATTATTGTATTTTCCAAATTTTTAATTGTAAGAAATTGGCAAAATCATGCCAGTCAACTGTTAAATCTGTTTATTAATTTAAAGTCAAAAGTAAAGTTTTAAAGCATCAAAGCCTTCGTCGCCTTTTGACTTTTGCGTCCAAAATAAATGGTTGAGAAGCTTTGTGTAGTTGTGTTTGCATTTGCAATCATTTTAATTAATCCAATTTAACAATAATTAAAATTATGGTTAATCAAAGTTTAAGCGCACGCCTCCAAAAGTCACTTTATTTTTAAAAACATCTTTAAATTTAAATAGTAAATTCTTTTATACATCACAAGCCTTTTATTTTACTTTTTTCAATAATTATTTATCATTTTTTCTAATTTTTTAATTAATATATAAATATTAAAATGTCAACGTTACTACGAACATAAAATTTAAAAGAGACTATTTGGTAAGCACACCTCGGGTTATGATAGTTTTCCAAGTATGGTAATTTGAAATTCTTATCTCGAAATCAAAAACTAAGAAAAAATTATTTAAAATAAGTGGAAATTTTTAAATGCTAATTTCTAAAGTTACTAATTATACTAGGGTGTATGTTATTGTTCATGTCTCCTATTATTGTACATGTTGGTCACTTTTTCTACTACGTATTTTGTACGTTGCAACATACAATTTAAAATTAATTAGGCCACGACGACTTTTCAAGAAAATGATATAGAAAAATGGTGGACTAAATAAAGAATTAAATCAGAAAAATATTGGATACTTCAGATCCCAGAAAGGTCACATAAATAGGGACAGAAAACTACATCAAACGTGAAGGGTTAAGCCTGCTGATGAAGAATTAAAATATGAAGAAACATCATTAAATATTAATAAGTAACATTCACATGACAACCCCCACAATTAGCTACTTCTAATCCTCGCTTCACATCCGCTTAATTAATCCGAGTTGCCAAAAGTTTCTTATATTAATAGATTTGACTAGAAAAATAGAAAATCGACCTTAACAATTAATCTAGTTATGATCTAAAAAATTGAGATAAATCCCCGTTAATAGAGTTTTCTTATCAAACCTTGACACATATCATGCTATGTTATTATTATCTTTGAAATCTTACAAAATTTGATATTTGGTTATTTTGTACATTCTTCGGTTTATATTATTCACTAAGAAAGGGGAAGGCCTATTGCGTAATTCGACTGAACTTCTACATTCGGGAGGCAAGGATCAGAAGAGAAGTATGTCTCAATAGTCTAAAAAATGCATTGATGTTTCATGCACCGGGTCATGTCATTCTTCTTTATATTATATTGTTCTAGTTCCAATTCAATCGTATCAAATGAGGCTAAAATCAAACCAAGATTTTCGAGTCGATTTCAACAAGAAAAACTTATTTAATTCAAACAAGCGCTAAAGACGTGACTCTGTGGGAGATTGATCGCGTTGATACAACTATTTGACTTTTGATTAGTCTTGTTGCCATCATCAATACTTATATCAAATTTTAAAATATTGATTGATTATTTCAAATCTCGTTTTTCTATAATAATTTTACTCACTGTACTTAAAATAAACCACTTGATGTTGATCTTATGAATTTTTTGGAAATTACCCTTCATACAAATGCCATGATCTATCGATACATTAATATTTTAGCTTATTATATTAGGTATAAATGACAAGGAGGACCGAATTTTGCAAGTCAATTGAAAGGGATCTGATTGTGAAGTGTCCATAATTAACACAAAGGTCACTTCGTAAATCGATTTAATGATAAAATAAGTGTGGTTCGTATTTATTGTTCTTGCAAAAGGCTCACGAGAAGTCAAAGGTACCTTTCCAAAATTTGGCTTCTTGGGATTATTTCACAGTCAAGGACTTTCTAGATAACATGTTATACTAAATTTTTCAATAGAATTTTGTCACGTAAGTGCGATGATATAACATATTAGAGTCTCGTATATAAATAGTACTATTGCAAAGACTTTCGATTATATTGAAATCAAGAAGTCTAATTCTGATCAAAATCTCATATATAAAACATTCTCAAGTCAATCACAGTCGAAAAATAATATATGTCTCTTTTAAGTCTAAGAGCATCTACAATGCATTCGTTTATCGCTTTTAAGCGTCTTGGTATAATATATATAGGCGGAGTTATAAAAATCATCTCCATCGTGTTGTGAGGACTCCATCTATCCGATATAATGGCATTAAAATATAGACTCAAATCATAAGTTTAATCTATATTTAGGCGGATTTTTTAGATAGAATGAGTCGTGAATTTAATTTTAGACGAAGTGTATTAGAGATGAATTTTAATTTGGCCATCTATTCTATAGACGTAGTGCCACATGGATTGGAAGTCCGTATATTTTACTTGTCACATAAATTGCAATAGACAGAGTATATTGGAGATGCTATAATTTGTTATTTATTTATGTCTAAGATAAGTATCAAAGACCCCAAATCTCTGCAGCCATGTAACATCCCTCTAGAAGTGTTTGATATTTGCAAGTTTGTCTACTAAAAAGGTATAAAGTGAACCTAGAAAGAAATTCGATATTTATAGATTGATATTGTGCATGAAAATAGACTTTAGACAATTGCAACAAAAAACTAAAGCACTAGTGTTTAGGAATATATTCTCTCGAATGTTTAATTTTTTGTAATGGGAATAGTATTTATATGTTTATATTCTCACATAAATTTCTTTTCTTACTCCCTCTTATACCTTACGAGGCAAGCTTAAGATGTCCCCCTCCTATGTACCAAATTTGTATACCAATAGACAAGGTAAAGGTTCAAACGTCAAACCCCCGACTATAAAAATCTCGCGAGTTTTTATTCTTTAATTATGTTTATACATCCTATAAAATATAAATAACTTGCCATATAGTTTAAAAGTATTCTTAAACATTTCGCTCATTCAACATGTAATCAACCACTCGATCATCACTACACTCTGTCGACTGCCAAGTTCGATTGGCAAAAGATGATTAATGATTTTTGAAAGCAGGGTAAAAGATTAAGTCCGAATGGTCCGACTTCACTTATTCTTATTATTTACTTAACATGAAAAAATTCAACTAAAATAAATACGTCAGGTGTTTCTTTTTTTAATTATATTTATTTTTATCCAACTAAATTAAGTTTTTGCTTGTCTCTATATTATTTTGGTGAGGGATCAGAATATAACTAATTATAATATGGCCACTTGATGGACTGCCACATTTGGCAGGCCCATTAATTGACGATCTTCTGTAGCTGTCATATTTTGGTCCATTACTGGTGTGACAGAAGCATACGAATCTGGTGCAAAATTCGCAGGTTTGTTCAGTCGTGTGTAGGCCGTTGATAAGAATGGAACATAATCTTGCTTCCTAATTCTCAACTTTTCCATATCTAATTCTATGTTATCGATAAAAATTCACTTTTAGAAATATTCGCCACGCCCTCTTTGCACCCCAAATCTAAAGATAAAAGACTTTTAAAGTATAAATCGAAACCCATCGTGCATAAATAACATATATTATATAGTTTAACGGATGGGCTAGGATAATATTAAAATTTAAATTAAACAATATTTTAACAAAAATGTGGCATAAATATGTAAAGGTACTAATTTAAATATTCATTTAATAATTAAAAAAGTTAAAATCATAATATGAAACATCTTAATCATTATAGCAATTTAGTTAGTATTATAGATAAGTGACAAAGGTTGTCTAGTGGAAGAACCTCCTTTCATTCATCAAAGATGTCCTATCACCAATGTCTAAGTTACGATTGTTACAATTTAACGCAAAGAATAAATAGTACAAAATCGATGGACATAGAACATGTTTATATGAAAGCCACCCGAGTTGGACGAGTTTTAATCGATTTGCACGGGAGGAGGAGGAGACCGATTTGTTAAAACTACATGTAAATCGTAAAAAGTCGTAATAAGTTCTAATAGCATTAGGGTTGTTCATATTTATGTATAGTTAAAATTAATTCTTGAATTTGATTTAAATTTATATCAACTTGAACTAAAACTAAACAAAGGCTAGAAGTAAAAACATACTAGAGCTTTTACTCTTGAAAATAGAAAATTAATTCACGAATATGTAATTATATACCTCGCACGATAAAACAATATAAAATACGTACACGAAGATGAACAAACCAATAATGAAACATAACAATGGTAATATGGAAATCAAAACCCATATAATGAATTAGAAATTTACCTTGGACATAGGTAACAATTAATTTTTATAGGAGTTTGTCCTCTTCACTACACGGTTCTTTGAGCAACACAAGTCGATCAAATTTTTTTTTTTTTTTTTTTGACAACTTTGGATTTTTTTTTTTCAGCGATTGTTGTGGAATTTTGTTATGAGCAAAAGTTGTCGGATTTTTGAAACATAACGGTCTTTTATTGTTTTATTGATTTGATCATTTTCAATAAATAAAATTTTAAGTTGTAATTTTGTCATATTTAAGAACCTGTTTGGTCCTTATTTTCTAAATGTAATTTAGCTCAAGTGGTCTTTAATCTTCGTCCTCGGTATGAAAATGGTCCTTAAAGTTTATTTTTTGGCACCAAGATTCATGAATCTATGTGTTTTAGTGTGCAACTGGTCATTATTTGGTGAAAAAGACTAATATGCTCTTAATTTATAAGGGATAATTGCATCAAATGTTCCAAACGTTTCAAAATCGTTAGGAATATGCACTTAACATAAAAAATAGCATCACACATCCCCAACGTATGAAAAACTTAGCGTGGTAAGTCCTTTATGACTAAATTGTCATTTCTTTTAAATAAACAAAAAAGAAAAATAAGAAAAAGAAAACATAATTGAAAACTAACTATATGTACTCCAAAAATAAAAAGTAAAAAATGTACCCCAAAAAAGTAAAAAGTAACAAATATGTCATATTCTCCAAAAAGTACTAAAATTTTATTCTGTATCAAATTCGCCGGAAAACACCACAAACTCGTGTTTGCGGGTTTAAGCTTCCACTCCTTGTTGAAGCATGAGCAGACGTTGCCTCCTCTACTATTCTTGGAGTTTTCTCTCTGCTACAATCTAAATGAATTCTTCGTTCAAGCTTTCCGGCGACAGAAACCCAGAATCTGAAAATGCCAAAAACTAAACAACAGCTTTTCAATTTCAACTCCGTTTAAGTGAGGTTCCTCAGTACAACTTTTTCTCTAAGACGACGACGTCTGTTGCTGAATCTGATGTTATCTACCATTGGCTACTTGGCCTCCTCTCTCTTGAGCTGTCTTAATACAATCATTATCAACTCGGTGCTGAGTCGTCGTCGTCAAAGAACCTAGTAGAACCAAGCGTGGCGCTACCGACTCAGAGAGTAGGAGTTAACATTAGCACCGGTTCGGCCTATACAGGTCTCCGGAAGCAGTGGCACCATCGAGCACAATGGCCAGACTGGGTGGTAGAGGATAAGCGACAAGACAAGATGTTTGCAGAAGCTTTTGCCTTGGGACAAGAGGATAGACATGGCGACGATGCTAGAAGAGACTTACAAGTTACAAGTACATCAAGTTCATCCACGCGCAGGTTAGCGTCCTCTAGTCTATGCCTCGTACTGCAGGTAATGATTAAAATGATGGAGTTTATGGGGGTGAGTTGGGGAGATTGAACAGGCAACAAGTGGTGGTAAACTCTCCGGTGGCTCGGACGATGCTTTGCTCGAAAGGGTTACGTGTTTGAACATTGAATCGTGAATGAAATGATAGTAACATTGAATCGTGAATGAAATGAAATGAATCGTGAATCGTGAATGAAATGATAGTAACACGAGTTTGTGGTGTTTTCTGACGAATTTGATACAAATAAAATTTTAGTACTTTTTGGAGAATATGGCATATTTGTTACTTTTTACTTTTTTGGGGTACATTTTTTACTTTTTATTTTTTTGTAGTACATATGGTTAGTTTTCAATTATGTTTTTTTTTTTTTTTTTGTTTTTTTGTTTATTTAAAGAGAAGGGCAATTTGGTAATAAAAGATCTACCACGCCAAGTTTTTCATACGTTGGGAATGTGTGGTACTATTTTTTAGGTTAAAGACATATCTTCAACGATTTAAAACGTTGGAGACCTTTGATACAATTATCCCTAATTTTAATTATACAAAATTGCAGTTGAATTTCCAACATTTGTAAAATGTGCAAATGTGCAAGAACTTGTTAGTATCTTTTAATATTTTAATAAAAAATAAACGTATCAGACTGATTTGTACATTTTACTCAAGTTAAAAAAGCCAATTACAATTTTTCTTATTAAATTAAGGGAATATTAGTTTTTTTCGTTAAATAAGGACTAGTTGCACACCAAAACATATAGGTTATGAACGTTCATGTCAAAAAGTAAATGTTAGGACTATTTCGAAATGAGGACAAAGGCTAATGACCATTTGTGCCAAATTTTATTTCCTAAAATTCATTTTTAACCATATATTATATAGAAATCACGTCTTTCATCAACTTTTTAACAACACATTTTATCATTTTTTTAAATCAAAATCTCCTAAAAATTTAATTTGTTTCTACACCAAATAGACAATAATTAAGGTGTCGTTCTCTTTGCATTTCAGTTTTGCGTTTTGAGTTTTGAATTCATTTTAAGTTTTGTGTTTTGAGTGTCCGTTTTGAGAATGTTGATTTTCCAACATGAAAACCATCTATACTTATAGATTATCAACTCTAATACACGAATGTGTGTCAAAAATAGCCAAAAGATGCCAAAACGTAATCAAATGTGACCGAAATTTCCCAAAAAAAAGAAGAAGGTTAATATGGGCGAACGCCTAGTACAAACTGTTGGCAGCTGTTGCCAACAGTTGAAGCTGGACAAACGCATAAAATGTTAAAAAAAAAAGGTCACAACAGGATTCGAAACGCAGACCTCAAAGGCCAAAACATGCATTTTAGCCGTTTTGGCAATCACAAAACGCGGAAAAAAGTGAAATAGTCGTTTTGTGTTTCCTTTGTAATTTTTTTTTGTATTTTAGAAAATGCATTTTCGAAAATAGATAAGTAAACAACGTTTTCACTATTTTCAAAAACACAAAATGAAAAATTGGTTGAAAATGGAAAAGAGAACAGGCCCAAATATACCTGGTTTTTCAATTTAGGCCCACATTTTTAGTCTGTTTGTGAAAATATCCCTGGAAAATCATAATTTCAAAATTTCACACCAAACATCCAAAAGCTTAAGAGATGTCCAAAAATGTGGTACATGTATTTTTGACTTCTTTACATATATACACTACTTGTAAACATAAATTTCAAAAATACTAAGGTAAATTTATAATTATAATATTACTAGATTACAAATCAAAATTTACAATATTACTGAACTTTTAATGATGTTCATTTCAATAATATTGATACCAAATCGATAGAGACAAGAGTCCATAATTAACGCTCTTTTACAAGCTAGGATAATGATCATCCGTTATAGCTTATCAGCTAAGAAGATGGGAAATTCAATTTTCAAACTCAATATCCATTAAAAAAAAATCAAATTGAATGCAGAGAAATAAATTTTTGAAATCAATTTTCAAACTCAATATCCATTAAAAAAATCAAATTGAATGCAGAGAAATAAATTTTTGTATAAATGTAACTAAACGAATTTAAGACGTTAACATTATACAATGAATTAATATAAGACGTGAACAATTGAGGATAACATTATAACTAGAAGAATCACATAACAATATAACTAAATAATATTAATTAATATACTACAATGTGATAACATGTTCACGTGATAAGGACAACACACATAATGTTATCGTATTGACAAATTGTTTCATATGTAATAGTATAACTAAACATTTTTTACTAATGTGTATGGGTTCCAAAAAGGCAAAAAATATCGATATAATTAAAAATGGTTTCATTCAAACTCAAAACCCATGACAATGAATGCACTTACTATGCTGAAATGGGATTGAAATCGATAATATTGTTGTCGAAAAATTGATGTGAGATAATCGAAGATAGGATAAATATGGAGGATGATTTCATTCTTTGTGTAAGAATTGATCATAAATGTGAAATAATTATCTTCATTCAATTTATAATAATGAAGGTAAATTAAGAATTAATTTTTATCACTATTTAAATCTAGTAATGATATGACTTTAAGTTTTAAAAACAAGCTTAAGTAGTTAATAAATGATAATGATACTATGACAATTAATTTATTTGTTTTCAAAATAGTAATAGTATATATAGATGTTATATAGTAATATTAAAAAAAATCTAGTATATTTGAAAATTTGGGGGAAAAAAAAGTAGGTGGATGATATTATTTTCCTATATGGTACTCATAACTTTTAATAATTGTGAAAAGCCCAAAAATATGAATTTTGAACCTTTGAAAATTATTCTATTTGTCCCAAAAAGATATGTTTGTTTTCATTTTTCATCCGTCCCAAATTATATATCACTTTCCTTGTTAAGAGTATAGTTGATTTTTTTAGTTCCATAATATTCTCCTAATTAAAGTGTCTTATTATCAACAAAGTATGAACCCCACTTTTGTTGGCATCCATTGGGACACATGCGAATTTCTCTTTTAATATATTATAGTCGACATTGATAGGAACGTGTGGCAGAAGAGAGGGCTCCATTTTAGAGACGCTTGACCGGACTGAGTACTCATCTTTGAAATGTTTGGTTTGGTGAATTAGGAGGATATGTGTGAGTGTCAGTCTGTCACCCCTCATGCCATGAGTTGTATTATTCAGTCTTTTTTCCTTATTAGTAGTTGAATTCACATATGTTTGGTAGTGTTGAAATGATTTTTTAAGTACTTATATTATAAAGTTGTGGGTGAACGTGTGGATAAAAAGTGAGTTGTAAGTTGTGGGTCCCATGAAATGAGTGGATAAAAAGTATGTTTGACTAGTTTAACCAACTGAAATTATAATTTAAGCATTGACAAACATGTGCGAAGTGTAGGGCAACACTTATCATTTCCTATACAAGAAAAATATTTTTACGCTCAAGACATTACATCATAGCTCTCGAACAACAACAAACTAATTACTATGGATGAAGGGATGACCCTTAGGCCGTGCAAGATGTGTGACTACACAATGCTCCATATATATATATATATATATATATATATAGAGAGAGAGAGAGAGAGAGAGAGAGAGAGAGAGAGAGAGAGAGAGAGAGAATTGATCTCTTAAGCAGCTAAGCACCAATATTAATTACTAATAAATTTTATTATTTTATAGGACCTATCATTATTTCACAATAACTCCACCATGTGTATATATATATTGATATTTGGGATCCACCATTATATAACCACATATTATGAGAGATAAACTTATTAGATCAATTAATGCTTACAAAAGAATGTCAACGTGTGTGGGTAAGCATTTTATTCCTATGAATCGAGAGGACACAAAAATCTGAAAGTGGATTTTTTATTGTGTACAGAAATTTACATACATAATTTGTAGAGTAACTATAAGCAAATGCTTCATTTCCTCATTGGTCAAGCCGCAATGACATATTAGATATTTGGTTCCATTGGAAATAATTTGAAATAAATGTACATCTAAGATGCATATACCACTAAATTTGATCCTCCAAGTGTATGGCATCAACATTCATGATAACCCATCGGTATTGACAATTCTCAAGTTAACGAGAAGGCAAAGATTGCAGGGTGGAAGTTGCCATTGTTTTCTCTACCTAAAACCTTGGTAAAGATAGTTGCTTGAAGTCCATTGGTCGAAACCTCTGAGACCAAATGTATCGACTATCAACCATGCAATATTTTCAAAAAGTCATGATATAAACTTTGCGACTAGAACAAGAACTTCTCCACACCTAGAAGTTAAGGGTTTTCTACGATTTACTCCAACATAAAAATCTAAAACATAGCCAATACAACAAGCCATACAAGCCTCGTAATCCATCTATTTTATTCTAAAGATTTTATTACAAATACATCATCATATCAAAATCAAATGCTAACCATTCATTTTAAGAATTCTTAAAGTACCGGACACTGAAATGTAGAAACCCACTTGATAAATTCAGTCATCTTTAGTGTAAACAAGAACACATAACCTAATTGGTCAGGGAAAATCTAAACAAAAATGGAAATTTTCACATCTAGAGGGTTGTGCAACTCCACAATTCATCTCACAGTTGGCTTCCAATATTCTTCTTCAAGAGCTAGGACTTTATTGACGTTTTCTTGTGCTTGATGTAAATAAGCCAAATTTGTGAATAATATTCATGCACTAAAAATGGTTGAAGAGCCCTCTTGCCACTTGGTTTCATTCCAAAATTATTGGCCTTGCACGTTGAGAATTATCTGCAAACCCAAGAATCTATAAGAATATATTTGAAATTGAAAAATAGTGACATTAGTATTAACATTAAAATAATAAAAATACCTTTCAAGTAATGTCGGACAATTTATCTTATCGTGCGATTGGCCACGTAGTCCACATCCATGACAAACCCTCTCTTTGTTCACTGTTTTCTCTTTCGATTTGTTTAAATCTTTTTCCACACCATTTGACTCTAACTTGTGGTGGTTCGTTGATGATTATGTGTTCTTGATTGGTTGTTTGTCCCATCGATACCCGCTCAACACCATTACCGATATTAATCTCCTTTATTTTATTGTGAAGATCCTCCAATCCATGCCGCAAGAGATTAACTCCATCCTCAGTGAGAGATGCATCATCAACAACATCTGAACACAACTGAGACAAATTTGAATGCCTTGACATCAATGATTGGTTAGGACTGTCATTCAATTCTCCATGATCTTTGTCCCATACTTCGCTAATTTTTGCACGTTTGGTCCACCTTTGAAGAATATATTGAGTTGGCAATTGTAAAATTTGTTTGATCCTCAAATAAGCCAACATATGTATACATGGAATTCCTTCACATTCAAATTGTTTACAACTACAACATATAACATCTAAGCACTTATTATAATCAAGTTTTCAACATCTTAATGAAGAAAATTCATCAACCCTTGCAATTGTATAAACCACACTAGCTTCATCTTCAAACAAGGTATTTATGATGTAGACTTTACTCTCTATCTCATCTTGAAAAGTTTGAAAAACTTTTCTTGTATAAATCTTTGCCATTTGTGCCTCCATTGGCCATAAGGATTTCAATCTTGGTTGTTCATTAATATCACAATGGTTAGCCATCAACTTATGATATCTTTTGGTGTCAAAGTGCTCTATTAAAGCGTATAATAAAATCCATCAATGAGTTTTTTTTCGAAATGTACCTTTTAAGAAATGAATGAAAACTCTATGCTCTTTAACTACTTGACATTCCTGCTGCAAAAATATGCTTAACAAATGCAGGGACCTATCTATTATTCATCTCATATATTTGGCGAAGTCAATCATTATCTTCCAATTTGGTTGACTGCAACATATTTATCCAACTTGTTTCAAACTCTTCACTATTTTCTGAGTTTAAAATAATGTTTCTCATCAAATGGTAGTTGTCCCGATAAATAATTGTATTAAGCTTTTCAGAAAATTTATTCTGAATATGCCATATACAATAACGATGAAACGTATTTGGAAGAACTTGTGCAATTGCTCGTCATTGCAGGATCTTGGTATGTGATGATCATTTGGGGTGCACCCTTAGACATGTCATTCATCCACTGATTGAGTAACTAAACAAATAACTCTATTGTCTCGTCACTTAAAAACCCAGAGCCAAATATTATTGTCTGACCATGATGATTAACTCCTGTCAATGGAGCAAAATCATCCCATATCTATTTGTGTTGTACGTAGTATCAAAGACAACTACATCACCAAAAAAGTTATATGCCCTTCTCAAGTAAGAATCAGCCCAAAAACACTTAACCAATCTATCTTCACTGTCTCTATCAAAGTTAAAGTAAAAATCAGTATTTTTTTCTTTCTCTAAAGCAAATGTCTCTATCAATGACTCATCGTCAATTCCCTTCATTTCTTCTTTCAAATCTCTTTCATAATTTCTGATGTCTCTATCTGTACATCCAATATTTTGAGGACCTCCATATTCAATTTTCATCAAACTTATTTATTGATTGGTCGTTACATTTGCTTCACATAAAATGTTGTACCAAAGCCTTTTTTGCATTTGAAATGTGTCGGTGTGACCTCAATAAGTGAACTCTCGAAGGAGTCGTGGGTGCATGATTATGAGACTCCACAAAGCTACTAATAATCCAATTTGAAGAAGATTTATATATAACCACAATTAATTTATCTTTGCAACCAACACAAATGATTTTCTCTTATTTCTTTCACCATTTCGTTGAACAGCATACTTGAACTTTTTATGATAATTTTCATGTGTTTGTCCTTCTTTGTAGTAAACAAATTGTTTCAAGATGAGTTCATTCGTGCCTGGCTTATTCTTACTAATAGACATTCTAGTACTAAATCTACATTCTCTTGCATAGGTGTTATAAAACTCATATGCAGCTCCAATTGTTTCAAATTCTTGGCCAACTTTAGGCTTGCGTTCTTCCGAAATGTGGGGTGTAAATATTTGAATTGAATTCTCTTCTTTCATGCTAAACAAGATTACTAATGTTGACCTTCAAATTAAAGACAATTTAATTAATTACTAAAATTCTATATAATGTATAAATTGTTAAAACATCAAACATAAAAATATGCGAAGGCAAATGAATGAATAATCTGACATTCTCTTTAATCACATTAAGGAAAAAATTGCTAAAGGAATATTCTGACATTCTCTTTAATCACACTAAGGAACAAATTGATAAATATGCAGGCAACTACAACACCGAAGTCAATGTGCCTAATCTTCGTTTCACTTCTTATTCCGACAGTGGTAATGGCCGTGAACAATCTTTCACTTCTTATACCGATCAAGCATCTTCCACCAGCTATGGCAGAAACACCAATGGCGCCAATGTCTTCACTAGCTATGGCAAAGACTCGAACGTGATGGGCTCATCCTTCAACAATTATGGTGAAAGCAACAATGGCGCAAATGACAGTTTCACTTCATATAGGACTGATACAAATGTCCACGGAAAACACATTCAGAAATTAAGTGTGTGGGTAAATTTTTTAAGGCATTTTTGGTTGATAAAGAAAAGTGACTATTGGACTCTTTGATTGAAGAAGAAGAAGAATTTATGTTGAATAAAAAAAGGCTTCTATGCGTGTGGGTAAGAATTAATTGATCTTCTCTCTCATGATATTGTGGAATAATGATGGTCTTATAAAATAATTAAATTTATTAGTAATTAATATTCTAAGCACCGATGCCTCGGAGATCAATTCTCTGTGTGTGTGTGTATATATATATTGTTAATTTAAAGAACTTTTTTAGAACTGAATTCTTCTTCCTTTTTTTTGTCAAGTTAAATAGCACAAAATTTTAAAATAATCATGATCGTCGAGGAGAAAAAAGTGCTTAAATGTCCATGTGTCATTGCGTCTTCAATTTCTTCTCTCACAAAATTATCTCCTCTAAAATTTGCTTACTGCTTCAATCCATTTCCTTGATTCGATCATCTTTCTTAACTGATTATCTCTAAAATCTGTTCATCATCTCAATCTTATCATCACAATAGAGCTTACAGTTAGATTCCACTACAATGAAGTGGTATACTAATAAAAAGACTATTGTTCAACTCACAAAATATAGATCGTTTAAAAGAAATAATAAATAAGAAAAAAAAATTGATATGTACACTAAAAATTGAGTTAAATGTTTGATATTTCACTGAACTTTTAGTATAGTCTTGTTTGTTCACTGAACTTCATAATGGTTAGAGATGGCAAAAATATTCGATTCGCCCAAACTCGATGGATACCCGATTCGAATGGAGTGAAAAATACCTGATCCGCGGATCGACGAGGCGGATCAGGACAGATATCCGCGATCCGCCATAGATCTCGGGGCAGAGCGGATCGGATCGGATCGGATCGGATCTGCCCCGCCCCATATTTAAAAAAAAGAATAAATTATAATAAGATAAAAAATTTGGGGCAAGGGCTGCAATTGCAATTTCAAATTTTTTAATTCCTAATTTCTTAATTCTTAAACCTAGGTTCTTGATTCCATCAAGTTATGAAGATTAGATAATAAACAATTTATTTGTTTGTTTTTATTGTGTATTTTGGAGTATTCAATTTTTAATTAAGTAATTGATGTCGTTTGTTTCTTTTGGACATTTAATTAAGTAGTTAATGTATTTAAAATGTTGTTTAAACTCTATAGTATAGCAGTAAAGTTTGTTTCAATATATTTTAAATTTTTTGAATGACAAAAAAAAAATAGATCAGTATACGGATCAGGGCTCTGATCCGTCCCGATCCATATCCGATCTATCCCGATCCGCCCCGAAAAATGGTAGATCGCGGAGCAAATTTGGATCTCCTACAATTATTACGGGACGGATTTGGATGACTAAGGAACGATCACTGCTTTAAAGCGTGACTCGTTACTCACTCATCCATCGTTAACTAATAATGGACTTTGCACGTGGTAAACGGAAAGCACTATGTCGCATGCATTTGAGCGGTAGTGACATAATCGCGCACTTAGGGGTTTGCCGTTACTCACTCATCATGACGACGTTAACGACCATTGGACGGATAAACCGTCGGTCGATTTCACCAACCAAACCGAAACCGTGGTTTATTAAAAAGCGGAAAGCCAAACCGAATCCGAACCGATCAGGAATGTCATGCATTTGCATTCGCCCCTTTTCAAATTTTAGTAGTTTCGGTTTGGCTTTCGCCAAACCGATTTTTAGTCGGTAATTCGGGTTGGGGCCCAACCCGCCATAATCACACACGCCCACCCCTAATCGCACTTTAAAGTACGATTTGTCTTCTTAAAAAAAAAAAAAAATTGAACACGCCCAAACCATTTTTCAGACAAAATTCAATCCCAAATCACCCCCAAACCCTTCATCACACTAAATTGAAATCCCCAAATCGAATTTGTCCCAAAAATTGAAATCCCCAAATCGTATTTGCCCAACCCTAACTCCATTCTCACAATCTCAAGCGACAAACGTCTATACCCCAATTTGACATGGACCACCACTTGTGCGATTGTACTCCGATAATGAAGAGCTATGTTATTGTGGTGAACTTCTGATTTTGAAGACATTGTGGACGAATATTAACTCTGGTAGGCAATTTTGGAGTTGCAAATTCTACATGAAGGTAGGTTCCTGTGATTTTTTTGATTGGGCTGATCTTGCTCCCCATGAAAGATATAAGTATGTAATCAACGGACTTTTGATGAAGATAAATGAGGTCGACAAGGAGAAAGTGAACATTGGCATAACTGCAATATTTTATAAGATTGCTTTTGTGGCTGCTTGTGCTTTTTATCGTAGTTTGTTCTGTGTTTTGACAGTTTCAGAGGCTAAGAAATTATAAATGTGTAGTATTGTAGTATGTACTCGGCAGTTGTAATGTGAATCTTTTGATATATGAAATAGTGTTGTTTTTTTTATCCTTGTTTATAGTTGTCAAAATGTGTATGAATTCAGTTGAAGTTGTAGATTGAATGGTGAAGTTGTTGGTTGTGATCTCGAACATGTAGTTGTTGGTTGTGGTCGTGAATTGATTGTCTTCTGGTATGGTTGGCAAGGGATAATCAATTGCCTGGACAAGGGTAGAATTCAACTTCCAATTTCGGCTTCTGGTATGGTTGGCTTATGGTATGTTATGATTGGTTTCTGGTATGGTTGGCAAGGGATAATCAATTGCTTGAACAAGGGTGAAATTCAACTTCTAATTTTGTAAATACAACCTGATTAAGTGCAATGATAAACATCAATTTGATTTGCAAATTCATTTTATCTTATTTGATATTTTCAAATTTTTGGCATGTGGATTCAGCTCATCAGATAATCCATGGATAATATATAATGCGAATTTTGTTAATTCAGTTGAAAATGTATAAAAGCAAGAAGAAACACAATATGAATAATTAAATAAAGAACAAACCCAGGTTTTCATAAAGAACATACCCTTGTTTACTATTGATTGCACTTAAATATTTCATACATATATCTGATAAATAGTTACACAAAATGATGTTTCGAGTTAAATTAAATATACACAGGTAAATTCAAAAATACACAAAATTTATATTCACTGAATTGCTTATGACCAAAATCCCTATACTTCACAACTTTATATTGATCTTAGTGGTACAAAACGGGATGATCTTGTGTTAATCTAACTTTTAGCACGCGTTCTTGTAGCTCTTGTTGTAGCTGCCTCATCTGCATTCAATCTTTCAAACTAATCAACCATAGGGCTAATGTCAATTTCCTCCATTCGAATATCGTCCACGACCGATTTTCCTTTATCGTGTCCTCCGACAACATGTAATGAAGAAGCTGCGTGTCATTCCCTTTGCCCCTATAAATCAATTCTCGGTGTGGGCATGAAATGGTAAAATGAATTTGTCTCTTGGACTAACTTGATTGCCCTTCATTGCACCTATTTGGAACTAGTTTCCCCTACACTGATTAAATTACTTTAGTAGGCATCATAACAACAATTTAGTAAACCCTCAATACTTGATAATAGTAGGAATGTTAACTTTTTTTCTTGAAGCCAACGGTGATTCCATGTCATTCTCCACAGGTCCAACTGAGCATCGAACCAATCATGTGCAATGAATAAGTATAAATGGAGTTTATTTTATTAACTATAATGTATAAATAAAAATAATTAAACTGTACACATAAAATACTTATATCACTCGGTGTATCAAGCCTCAAATGATATATCTTGTTATGCCCTTGCAAACCACACTCTGAGCATGTCATAACTATTTGACATTTCATTTTCATCTTGGATTGTGACTAAGAGTGTTGAATGAAATCTTATTCTGCTTGCCTCCACCACTTTATTTGTTACCTACCTTTTTTTGGGGCACTCCATGCCGGGGCTTTAATTTGAAAATCGGGACTTTAAGTTTTTGATTAAATGGCTTTAATGTTATTGTAGCAATTAAGGTAAGCTTCAACTGTGTAACAATTATTGTCATAGTCTTCATGCTCATTTCTCGTGTCCCATATAACAGATACAACGTGGCAACAAGAAATCCCAGTTAGAACTTAGATCCCACTTTCGACAAGCACACGTGTGTGCCTCCAAATCTACGACAAATACACCTGATGAGCTGTTCACTTGGTATTGGGGTCCTTCCGACCAATCTAGTGTACAAGTATTGGCCATTGAAATGTTTTTTTCCCAACTTTTTCTTAATCTTTGGACACAAGCGTCTACTAAACCGTCTCATCCTATCCTTCCTGGATTGAATCCTTTTCATGAAGGTAAGTTGTATGGACGTGAGCATAGTGAAAATCATATTATCTTTATCATCTAGCAAAGTCTTGTTGAAAACCTCACATCTATTGTTAAGCAAAATGTCACTATTAACTTTAACCGATAAGTGTGACTTATTCCATCCCCTGGATTTGTTTCCGTTAACCAAGTGTAGGCATCCTCATTAATGATTCTAATTTTTTGCATCCATATTCTAAAATCAGCAACTGTAGTTGCCTTCGCAGCATGCCACAAATAATCTTTTAGTATTTTACCACATTTGAATCTCCGATTGAAAAAATTTGTGTACATGTGGTGGACACAAAATCTATGTTCGCCGACGAAAATAACTCATCTAACACGTTCTGCAAACCTTTATGCCTATTAGTCATAAAGGTCCAATCCCCATCGTTATGAATTCCTACATCCTCACCCAAATGGGTGATAAACCACCTCCACGAAGATGTATTTTCCTTTTCCACAATTGCATATGCCCCTGGGTAGATGCAGTCATTGGTGTCAAGTGCTACTATTGTAAGTAGCTGACCACCATATTTACCCCTCAAATGACATCTATCAAGCCCAATCAACTTCCTACAACCTCTCACGAAACCTTCATTGCAAGCAGCAAAACATACGTATATGCCATGGAATATCTGATCATGTACACCTATAATAACACTAGATCCCGATTTCGTCCTCAATACCTCTGCAGCGCATGATGACCTCAACAACCCAAATTGCTCCTCAATTGTTCATTCAAACAACTTCCTAGCGTGTCTCCTAGTTTTCCAAGCAATATTCATACGAATATCAGTTTTCAAATCCCTTTTAACCGCGACTATGATACTCTTTGTTTTTCAATTCGTATAAACTCGAAATATTTCGATGTACCTATTAGCCAAGTATAGATAAGTGCAATGTCTATTACTTTGGTCTCTACTACAAGTGTACTCAGGAGTATATGATTTCACTTGCACCGTCGTAGTATTCTTAACCTTCGACACACAAATCTTCCACCTACATCCCAGTTTAAAAACGGCTTGTGCTATAGATTCAGCGTTTGCCTTAAATTTCACATTATACCTTTTCACAGCCCCGTAACTATGTAACTACGCATCGGCTCTTTAAACTCTTCAATAGACTTAAACTTCTGTCCAACTACAAATTTTAGATTATGCAAATCAGATTCAGTTACAAACTTCGAAAACCTATACTGACTTCCATCATCAGAATCATATGCACTTAGTAGTTCTTTGGACGAACGGTACTCTAAATAATCTATTTCATCCTCAATTCCTTCTGTGACATTCTGATTATACAACATATCATCTTCATCATCACAATCATTTTTAGAATGATTGAAGTCCGGATCCTCCTCTACATCTGTCAACACAAACCACATCCAAGAATCAAATTTTACGCTCCAATACATGGCATTAAATTTTGAAAAAGTCTCAACAAATTGAAAAAATTCAAAAAAAAAAAAAGTGGTGGTGGTCTCTACAAAACCGACACTGTTTAGTACAGTTGAGAATAACACGCAAAAAACAAAAGCAAATTCCCAAAAAAGTATGTGTTTTACCTCCATGTGGTCGCTCTATATCCGACATTGTTGATTTTCGCACAAGCCGTGGTCCATGTGAGGTGGGGTAGAGATGTTTGTCGCATGAGAGAGTGGGCAAATGTGATTTGGGAATTTCAATTTTTGGGGCAAATAAGATTTGGGGATTTCAATTTAGTGTGATGAAGGGTTAGGGCTAGTGAAGGGTTTGTGCGTGATTTGAGATTATATTTTTTTTGAAGAATGGTTTGGGCGTGTTCAATTTTTTTCTTTTTAAGAAGACAAGTCGCGCTTTAAAAGTGCTATTATGACGTGGCTTCCAAATGTCAAAATTTTGGCAAACGCATGTGACATGTAGGCTTTCTGTTTGTCACATGTGCAGATCCGTCCAATAGTCGTTAACGTATCGTGATGAGTGAGTAACGGTTCCAAATTTAGTGAGCGTTTCAACACTATTTTGAAGTTCAGTGAGCAAACGAAAACCTTACTAAAATTTCAGTGATTATTCAAATATTTAACTCCTAAAAATTAAATGAAAGAGGGGCACTCACGGCTGGTCCTGTGCAAATATGAATGCCAGAAAGTAAGAAAGGGACTCAAGTGCTCCAGTGTTAACGTTTGGGGGCCTAGGTGCAAATTTCCCTATAGAGGAGGGAATCATTTGCTCACGATCCAGATTCCAGAACCTCCTTTTCCCGCTTCAAATTTAATTCAAAAACCATTTCAAATACAAATATCCCATGCAACCAACAGCGAAGCTAAGCAAAATTATTCTGTGAAATTTCATCTTTGTATCTACAAATTAGCCCAATAATCTGAAATGCCCTCTGCAATTGAAGAATCAGATCATGACCAGCAGCGAAATTTAGCCCAGAAAATTGCTAGGGTTTTAGACGACGTCCGCAGCTCAAATGCCACCCACATTCGAAAACTTAAAGACCTCTCCACTCTACGAGCATCGTTGCCGGTCAACTTCTTTACGGCATTTTCCAAAGCACTTATTCCTCTATTCAATTTCCAGCGCCGGACCGCCTCTGCCGAACGAATGGTTAAATTCGTCTCGCTCTTTGCTTTTACTCCAGATACAAAAAATGGTTCCAATTCTGATGAATTCTTGGAGAATTTTTTGCGATTTTTGCTTTTAGCGGCTGAGGCGGCTAGTAAGACTGCTAGGTTTAGAGCTTGCCAGATCATTTCTGAGGTATGGGATGG
This sequence comes from Forsythia suspensa, assembly GCA_023638005.1. Taxonomy (NCBI): domain Eukaryota; kingdom Viridiplantae; phylum Streptophyta; class Magnoliopsida; order Lamiales; family Oleaceae; genus Forsythia; species Forsythia suspensa. Next base: position 13,177,173 of record CM042672.1, read on the forward strand.
ATTTTCTTTGCGGGTTGTACCTTGCGATTTCATTGTACCCTGCTTTGCAGTACAGAAACTTCTTATGCAGTACATACCTTTCAATTTTATGTGAATTAGGGGGATGGAGCGAAATAATAGAAAAATGGTTTTTATGAAAATTTCATCTAAACTTTAAAAGCCAACTGATTTTTTTTATTTTTATTTTATTTTTAAATTTATCAATTTTAAAGTGTGTACTGACTATGAAGGAAACAATTAGAGTTGAGGCATTTTGTCCGAATTTTTACATCAATTGGAAAAGTTAACTGATTTTTAAATTTTGTGTGAGTGTCTAACAGGGAATAAAACAATCCAAATTGAGACAGAAGGTCTAGATTAAGAGTTGAAGACATTATTTTGAATTGGCTTTTCCTAAAATTATATTGCATTGTTTGTCCGGAATATTTTCTGGTTACATTTTGCATCAAACTTGAAAAAGTTTTAACTCTTTTATTGCTAATCGAGCACATATATTTTCTTTGGAATTGCTCTTTACTTGGAATTAATTAATTAGCTTTTAGTTTAATGCTTGGATGAGTGTACCTTGGGAAAGTTGGCCCTGTGAATTGCTTTCGATTAAAATCAGTTTTTTTCTTCTGGGTTAGTAGATTTACATGATTAAATGTTTACCTTTCTAGATCATTATGCGGTTGTCAGATGATGCAGAAGTGAACAGTGAACTCTGGGATGAGGTGATTGAATGCATGAAGTCCCGGGTGGGTGATAAGGTTCCTGTAGTTCGATCATTTGCAATCAGAGCTCTTTTACGCTTTGCGAATGAGTCAGAGAACAGAGACATTCTTGACTTGTTCCTTCAGGCACTACCTTTTGAGCAGAATGCAGTGAGTGTTTTAACCTCCCTAGTTGTGATTGCATTATTTGCTACTTCCTGCTTAGTCTAAGTCTAATCTATACTAATTTTCTGCTGTGCACCTTCAGTATGTTATTTCTTCGGTTAAAATGGTCTTCTTGACAATTTAACACTAACTTTTCAAATTCAGTCAAATTACTATTTCAAATTAACAGAAATACTTCAAAAGAGTCTGGGAAGCAGCAGTATAATTTGTTTTCTCTTCTTTAGTATGAAGGATCATGTCCCGAATCTGCACAATGTTAATTATATCGTTGAAATGATTTCCTGGAGAATTTAATGTAATTTTTTCGACTTTTATGCTGAAAATTGCGTTACTGAACAAAGTTCAATTGACTAATATATGTCAAATGAACCTGAGTTGCAGAAGATCAATTCATCTTCTCTCTTCAGTAAAAAAAATAATGAATGAACCTATCTGGACACTGTTTATTGAGTTCCAAGTATTGGACATGTGCAGGATGTTCGTAAGACAATCGTGTTATCTTTACCTCCTTCAAATGAAACCTTATCAACAATAATTGATTGCACTCTGGATGTGAGTGAATCAGTACGAAAGGCAGCCTTTTGTGTTATAGCCAGTAAATTTCCGCTTCAGACTCTCAGGTAATTTCAAGTGCTGGTCCTAGTTACGGTACTTTCATTTCTGCTTCTCATATAGTGATATGAATTGTTTCAAAAAGTGTCCCAGCCTGCCTGAGACACGCCTCTTGTGATCTGTGCACGCCTGAAGGCTTAAGCCTAATGAAGGCGAGCTGTGCACTTTGGTGGCCTTTTGTTTTTGCTGGTTTTATTAACCTAGAACTTTGTAAGGGTTGTTAGGCTATTTTATACACAAGCGAACATAAAAATTAGAAAGAACTTATTGGAGAAGAGAGAAGAGATCACACCTGTCTCCCAACTTAAGTTGCCATTTTCAATGAGAGGCAGGTGATATTCTCCTACAACACATAAATTCACTATTTTCTTTATTTTATGATTTTCTTTTCATTGTCTGTATTATAGTGAAAGGGAAGGTGAAGGCACAAGGCACAGGATGAGGAAAAAAATGGGAAGAAATTGAGAGTGATGATGAGGACGTTAGTGGAATCAAATGTGATGAGAGTATTGTCTTGGAAATTCTATTAGTGGTGAAGATTGACTGACTTTAGTCTTTTTATAGTCCTAGTGCATTATAATTTTATTATATTATTACGAATTTAACGATTTATTTTTTGTTACTTGATTAATTTATTTATGTTTGTTTGCAAGTTAGAGTTTTATTTTTCTTAATATTTTACCATATATTTCAAGATGGTTTATGATTTATTATGAAAATTTATGTACTTCTTTATTTTTTATGAATTATTTTACTGGTTTGTGTCGAGATTACACCTCACCGCATAGAACTAAAATGTCTCCATAAACAGTTGAGCCTTTTTGAACACTGGCTGCGACCTACAAGCAAAATTAACACCATAGGCAGGCACTCATATACTTAATCAATAAAATGATGATACGAGTGCATAAGAGAGCGGGAATACTTAATCAATAAAATGATGATATGAGTGCTTAAGAAAGTGGGAAGAAAATGGTAAAAACTACCAAGAAAACAATAGTAAATCAGCGAGAGCGAGCATCATATCATACTTGCCTACACCGTACCCAAAATAATACTAGGAAGAGTGAATAATTGCCAACAAAAAGGTTGGAAGAACATTCAAAAGTAAGTATTGAAAAAACCAGAGGTATGATTTTGCAACGTAAACCATGACGTTGCTACGTTCCCACAATCATTGTTTAAAAAAAAGAACTAACTTAGGCTTACCCCTAGAATCTAGCCTCAAATGAGGCTTTTATAAATCGCCTCAAATCTTACGCCTTAAGTATCATTTGTGAGGCTTATGCTACGATGTAGTGAGATTTATGCCTTATGCGACTAAAGTGTTTGTTTGTTTGTCTTGCGTTTTTCGGACATTTTTATTATTGGCCTTAGCATTTTGGGCTGATTCTTTATAACCTAGATTGTTTTACAGGTTCATTTATTTTCTTTTTTATGCTTACACGGAAAGGAATGGGGAGGAGGAATGGAGGATGATGGAGAATGAGAACAAATTGATATTGATGAGTGAGAGCGGATAAATACATAATTTGCTTCAAAGAATCAAGAACAAATTGATTAGAATCACCAACTGAGGACGATTGGGACAAAGTTTATAATTCAAAATAGGTACTTAGTTTAAAAGGCACAGGATGTATGGATAAGATTAGATGTCTTAATTTAAGTAAGGGATCAATGGGATGCTTTAGGTTAGACCAAAAAAGAAAATATAAACATACAAAACCCAATTTCTGTTTGAATTAATGTCAGGTCTACGGGGTCTATCTCCATTTAAAATTGACATTTGTTCATATGAAACAGAAAGAGGGATCCCACTGAATTCCCAGTTACATGTGTCGTACTCATGCAATATCATCATGTGCAAGTAAAAAGATAAGAAAGACAGCACCTTATGAAACCTTTTCTAAGTTTAGTGAACAATAACACATTCCTATGTCAATAGTATAGTGGAAAACCCAGTTTCTTATGACTCTGGACAGTAGGTGTCTGAAAGGCAGCTAAAATTTACTCCTTCAATTACCAAATGTTATTAAATCTTTAAATTATCCATGGCAGATGATAATACCTGAACTTTTGAACCTTAATACTTGATTATACCAGGAATTCAAGTTAAGGTTTTATCTCATATGAAGCAACCTGCAATCACATAAAAAAATAGATTCAAGAAAAACTTATAAAAGCTTCTCTAACTCTAACTTTGGCACCCTGAGGCACCGTATTCAGAAGACAATGGATGGAATAATCTCATAGTTCAGAGTTGTCTGGTCATAGCTAACTGGCAGAAGTATGCTTGTACACTTTCTCTCTTCTTCATACTTAATTTGGAATTTCTGTCTTTAAGCACACAGGTTGATACTTCTGTTTTTGTTGAAAATGGAGTCTAAAAGTTTATAGTTGTTTTCTCAAAAGGCAGAATTCTCTCTCAACTAGCGGAGACTATCATTTTTCTATTATAGTAGATACTCTACTTCGTAAAATTTCGTTTGAACATTTTCTTTCATTCATAGAGGCATATTGTTGACAAAAGTTAAGCTGCTAAGTGCTGGTCAAAGTTGTGAGGATCATAATTTTGAATGGGTTTGGTGAAGGGGCTTTGTAGTTGGATTGTTTAATCAGATCGAGAATCGTAAAATTCTATTAAATATTAATTTTTTAAATATTTAAACATAGATTAACGTCAAATATTCTTAATAACAAAATTAACAACTATAACTAACTAAAATCAAACAATAAATCAATGTTGCAACTACTTTATAAAGGTCCACAATTTATTTTTGAAATGCAAAGAAAGTCAAATAAAATTAGACTGGGATGAAAACTTCATTAAGTGCTTGTTTGGTAAAGATTTTTTTTTTGTAAATTATAAGTAGCGGGTCCTACGGAATGTGTGGATAAAAATTGTGGGTCCTATAGAATGTGTGGATAAAATAATATTTGACCAGCTTATAAGTGCTTATAAGCATTCCTAAACATGCTCTAAATGTTGAAGCAACAACGTGAAATCAAAGTATGCTTCCATTTCAGTTTATCTTTAAAATCAAAATTTTAAGTGCAATTAAATTTTATATGACAAACTTATGAACACGAGTTAGTATGGATATATGCACAATTTATACAACCATAAATTTTATGAATAATCACAACATTATGAGCCCAAAAAACCAAGTCTTCTTATAGTGCTGATTTTTCACAATCCAATTAGAAATTCAATCCAAAAGAGAATATTGGGAATTCGGTTACTTGAAGACCAAGTCTTATGGACTTGTTAGTTTGAATTTGCTGTTTGTTATCATTTTGTTCAAATAACTCCTAGTCTGTAGGTAGTAGTTTAGCATTTGAAATAGTCATGATATAGTTGTTTAAATCATGGTTATACTTTTATCTCCTTTCAGTTTGTAATGGCTCTATAAAAGCCTCATCATTTCATTGAATAAAGGAAGCTTTCACAGCTACAAATTAGTCTTATATCACAGTTTCCATTAGTGGTATCAGAGCCCACAAAAGGGCTTGATATTGAGAAATAGAGAGAGAGAAACACTGCGAGAAAAAGGAGAGGCAGAGCGAGATGGGTCGATGACAACAATTTTTCCGAGCATTCCTAAGTTTGATGGAGACTACGACCCTTTGGTCCATGTTGATGGAAAATTTGTTGCACTCCGCCGAGTATTGGAGCCTCATGGATAATGGATATGAAGAGCCACAGGATCCGGAGACTCTAAAGCAAACACAACAAGAACTTTGGAGGAGCGGAAGTCAAGGACCTAAGGGTGAAAAATTATTTGTTCCATCCATCGACAAGAACATCACGAAGACCATCACTCGAGAGATCCACCTCGAAACAAATTTGGGACTCTATGAAGAGAAAGTACCAAAGGAACATTTGAGTTCAATGAGCTCAACTCCAAAAGCTGAGAAGAGAATTTGAGATTCTGGAGATGAAGTCTAGTGAGTGTGTAAATGAGTATTTCTCTAGAGTCATGATGGTTGCCAATGATATGAGGAATGGAGGAGAAGGAATGGAGGATGCAAAAATTGTTGAGAAGGTTCTACGCACACTTTCAGAGAAGTATGACTACATTGTGTGCTCTATTGAGGAGTCCAAAGACATCAACAGCCTCTCCGTAGACAAACTACAGAGTTCATTGTTGGTCCATGAACAGAAGTTTAAGAAGAACAATGTGGAGGAATAAGCACTCAAGGTCACAGGAGGAGTAGGGTCTGGAACAAAAGAGGAAGAGAAGTTTGGTGGCAGAGGTAGAGGTCGTGGTGGCTTCAGAGGAAGAGGAAGGGGTCGAGGAAGATCATTCAACAAGGCCATTGTTGAGTGCTATGGTTGCCACAAATTGGGACATTTCTAATATAAAGTGCCCCAACTATGCTCATTATCTTTGAACATCTGAGACTTTGATGAGAGTCGAGAGATGTGCTTATGTCCTATATGGAAACTCATGATGCTAAGAGAGATGATGTGTGGTTCTTGGACTCGGGATGCAAAGAACCATATGAGTGGAGATAAGAAGTGGTTTGTTGAACTTGATCAATCCTTCAGACAAACCGTGAAGTTGGGAAATGACTCGAAGATGGCTGTCATGGGAAAAGAGAATGTCAGAATGGAGGCTGAAGGTATTACTCAAGTCATCACTGAAGTATTTTACATTCTTGATCTCAAAAACAATTTGCTTAGCATTAGACAACTTCAAGAGAAAAACTTAGCTATCTTGATTCATCATGGCTCCTGTAGGATTTATCATCATGTAAGAGGTTTAATTATGTAAACAGCTATGTCTGCGAATCGTATGTTTGCGTTGCTAGCCTCTGTTTATACTAAGCCCTCGGACCGACTTGCTTTCAAGCATCCTCGATGAATCCATTGCACTTGTGGCACGCCTGTGTTGGTCATCTCAACATGAAAAGATTACGAACTTTGGCATATCGGAAGATGGTTAAGCGGCTTACCAATTCTAAAAGCGGTTCCACACTATGCGCAGATTGCGTGAGTAAGGCAAGCAACACCGCGATCCTTTTCCAAAGAAGAGTGCGTGGAGGGCTTGATGCCTTTACACAGTTTATACATTCGAGACATCGTTGTCCAATCACTCGAATCCAACAACCATAAAAGGTACATCATTACGTTCATTGATGATCATAGTCGTAAGATATGGACCTATTTCCTACATGCTGAGTCGAAGTTCTAGATGTCTTTAAAAGATTCAAGAATTTGGTAGAGAAGGAATTATGAAGATATATAATTTGTTTATGCATCGCGCTGGTGGAGAGTTCATTTCCTCCGAGTTTAATAGCTTTTGCAGTTCAAATGGGATTGGTCGTCAACTCACTGCAGCTTTCTCTCCACAACAAAATGGAGTTGCAGAGAGAAGAAACTCAACCCCTAATAAACATGATGAGGTGCATGCTTATTACACGAGAAGTTCCTAAAGAGTATTGGCCGGAAGTAGTCAACTGGGCCGTCCATGTCCTCAACCGATGTCCCACATCTGCAGTAAAAGACAAGACACTAGAGGAGGCATAGAATGGGGTTAAACCATTGGTGGAGTATTTTAAGGTGTGTGGATGCATAGGGCATGTCCAGATTCCGGGTGTCAAGAGAAAAAAGTTGGATGAGAAGAGTTTCAAGTGTGTATTCTTGGGGGTTAGTGAGGAATCCAAGGCTTTTCGGTTGTATGATCCAGAAGCAAAGAAGATAATTGTTAGCCGAGATGTAGTGTTTGAAGAGAAAGAAAAGAGGACTAGGGAAAAACAGAGCAAGCCACTCAGTGTGATATTCTTGAGTGGGGAGAAGATAAGAAAGAAAGTGAAGAACGTACTGAAGATGGAGCAAATGAAGAAAATGGAATGTCAGAAGAATGAGCAAATAGAGAAAATGGGGCAGATGAAGAAGAAGAAGCTAGTGCAAGAGACGATCCAACTCAAGGGAGGAGAAGAAGAAGAGAACTGTGTGGATGAGAGATTACGTAACTAACTTATCTGAAGAAGAGGATAGAGTGGATAGAGTGGAGCAGCTTACCATGGAGATGCAACAACTTGCAATGTTTGCATCTAATGATCCTTCAACATTTGAAGAAGCGACTAGAGTCGGTTTGATGGAAGCGATGAACCGTGAGATTCAAAGCTATTGAGAAGAATGGGACTTGGGAATTGATAGAGCTGCCAAAGGGAGCAAAGAAGATCAGAGTGAAGTGGGTCTTTAAGACCAAATTGAACGAGAAAGGAAAGTCGATAAATGCAAAGTTGGCTCATAGCAAAAGGATATACACAACAACAGTTCTGGAATCGACTATCCGAGGTATTTGCTCTCGTAGCTCGTTGGGATACCATTCGCTTAATTCTTGCACTTGCAGCTAGTCGAGGTTGGAAGGTGTATCAACTTGACGTCAAAAGTGCCTTCTTGCATGGAGAAATCAATGAAGAAGTATTTGTAGAGCAGCCGAAGGGGTATGAGGTAAAAGGTAAAGAAAATAAAGTTTACAGGTTGAAGAAAGCACTCTATGGGCTCAAGGAAGCCCCGCGTGCGTGGTTTAGCAAGATTGAATCGTATTTTGTCAAGAAAGGTTTTGAAAGAAGTATGAGTGATCACACTTTGTTCGCAAAGAAGAATGGTGATGGAGGTACTCTAATTGTGAGTTTATATGTTGACGATCTCATCTTCCCAGGAAACAATGAGCAATTATTTCAAGAGTTCAAGAGTTCGATGAAGGAGGAGTTCGATATGTTCTAATCTTGGCTGTATGAGGTACTTTCTTCATGTGGAAGTAACACAAAGTTCGGTTGGAATTTTCATATGTTAGAAGAAGTATGCCAATGAGGTGTTAGAAAGGTTAGGTTTACAGAATTGCAAAGCAGTAAAGAACTCTATTGTTCTTGGAAACAGACTTGTCAAAGATGAAGGAGGCTTGAAGGTTGATGCTACAGATTATAAGCAAATGGTGGGCAGCCTTATGTATTTGACTGCCACTAGACCAGACCTCATGTATGTAGTGTGTTGAGGTGGCTCCTTGGTTCATGGAGGCTCCTACGGTGATGCATCAGCAAGCAGTAAAGAGGGTATTTCGTTACTTGAAAAGGACAATTGAGCTAGGGCTGCTTTATAGGAAAGGAAGAGATGAATGTTTGGTTGCTTATTCTGACAGTGACTACGCAGGGGACCTTGATGGCCACAAGAGCACCTCTGGTTATGTATTTAAAATGAGTGTGGGGTTGTTGCTTGGAGCTCTAAGAAGCAACCAGTGGTGTCACTATCTACCACCGAAGCTGAATTCATTACTGCTGTTGCTTGTGTGTGTCAAAGTTTATGGATGCAACGAGTGCTTGAGAAGCTTAGAGTGAAGCAATATAAGTGTGTCATTTATTGTGATAATAGCTCAACTATCAAACTCTCAAAGAACCCTGTTCTTCATGGTAGAAGTAATATATAGATGTTCGATTTCACTTTCTTGAAATTTAGAAAATGATGGAGTGGTAGAGGCGATACATTGTGGTACAAAGGATCAATGGGCGACATCGCGACAAAGTCGTTGAAGTTGGATGTGTTCTTAAAGCTAAGAAGTGAGCTCTGAGTGTGTAGTACTCAAGAGTTAAACTGACTTTTCAATCACAATTCAGTTTAAGGGAGGAATTGTTGGGAATTCGGTTACTTGAAGACCAAGTTTTATGGACTTGTTAGTTTGAATTCTGTTGTTTGTTATCATTCGTTTCAAATAACTCCCTAATCGTAGGTAGTAGTTTAGCATTTGAAATAGTCATGATATAGTTGTTTAAATCGTGGTTACACTTTATCTCTCTTTTAGTTTGTAATGGCTCTATAAAAGCCTCATCATTTCATTGAATAAAGGAAGCTTTCACAGCTACAAATTAGTGGAGATACAACAACTTGCAATGTTTGCATCTAATGCTTCTTCAAATGTTGAAGGATCATTAGATGCAAACATTGCAAGTTGTTGCATCTCCATGGTAAGTCGCTCCACTTTATCCACTCTATCCTCTTCTTCGAGATAAGTTAGTTACGTAATCTCTCATCCACACAAGTTTCTCTTCTTCTCCTCCTACCTCGAGTTGGATCGTCTCAAGACTAGCTTCTTCTTCTTCATCGCCCCATTTTCTCTATTTGCTCATTCTTCTAACATTCCATTTTCTTCATTTGCTCCATCTTCAGTACCTTCTTCACTTTCTTTCTCATCTTCTCCCCACTCAAGAATATCACACCGAGTGGTTGCTGCTCGCATTTTTCACCGTCCCACTTTTTTCTCTTCAAACACTACATCTCGGCTAATAATTATCTTCTTTGCTTCTGGATCATACAACCGGAAAGCCTTGGATTCCTCACTAACCCCCAAGAATACACACTTGAAACTCTTCTTATCCACACAGGTTCTCTTCTTCTTCTCCTCCCTTGAGTTGGATCGTCTCTTGCACTAGCTTCTTCTTCTTCATCTGCCCCATTTTCTCTATTTGCTCCTTCTTCTGACATTCCATTTTCTTCATTTGCTCCATCTTCAGTACCTTCTTCACTTTCTTTCTCAGAGAATACATATAGATTAAAAAGCAAAATGCAAATGAGCTATCTTAAAAGTGATTAAAGCAAAGTTATAAAGAAAAAGAGTTCAAATATATCACAAACGAATGAATGTCACAATTGATTTCCCCAAGAGGTGATAGATAGCGAAGGATGACATATTTCAGATTAGGGATCCTAATTAATGCCTTTTTGTTTATTTATTATTTGGGTTTTGATTCAGAATGAAATTCATTGCATGTGCCCAACAATCCAGACTATGTAATTTATTAAAACTGAAGCTGAAAAGTGCATAATGACAAAAAATTTGAGGATAGTTACAATCTAGTAACGAGATCGTAAGATTCTACAATATTATGATCCTACAACGAGATCGGATTGTTTTTTCATTTTGGATCGTAGAATTGTAAGATCCGGATCAGGAGTTTAACAACCATGGTGCTGATGTTAGGCGTAGATGTTATTATCTTGCCTACAGAACTGGATGCAGTGTAAACTCAGCTTAAGGTTTATTCAGTTCTACCATTGCAGTCTGGCCTTTGCAATTGAAGGTTTAAATTCCTTACTGATTTTACATTATATGTTTTACAGCATCAGGCTTAGAACAACCATTCTTCAGAGGGGGCTTGAGGATCGCTCAACAGCTGTAGCAAAGGAGTGTTTGAAATTGATGAAAGATGAATGGCTTTTGAAGTGTTGCAATAGAGACCCTATAGAATTACTTAAGTTTCTTGATGTTGAAACCTATGAATCAGTCGGGGAGTCTGTAATGGCCACTCTACTGAAAGAAGGATTGGTGAGTTTGCAAGATGGACAAGGCATCAGGCAGTTCTTAGCATCAACTAGTGACGCAACTGAAGGTTAGTGTTATTTGTAACTAAATCAATCTGCCCTTTCACTATCATTGACCTTTCTTGGTATCCTCAACTAATAGTGTCCACTAAAAAATGCCAGCACGATATTGATCAAACTCTTGCAGTATGCTACAGATCTGTTAGAAACTCTTTTATGTGAGCTTTATATCTACATATTTGTTATTTGGAGGTTGGTATTCTTGAACATATGATTGCCTTTTTTGAACTGTGTCTCTTTTTGTAGGCTTTTTTTAATATAGAAAAACTTACTGTTTCATTCTGGATTTTACATTGATTATGCAATATTTGAGTCAACAAGAACTGCAATAGTTCTTGGGATTAGTTTCCGTAACTGCAGCGATTTAGTGCTCAGTAACTTTTAAGAGAACAGATGCGATCTCTTGTTTAGAACTTGATTTGGTCCATATTAATCTCAAGTTTCGTATTCATCAATCGCTAATATTAATGTGATGCATAATTGATTTGTTATCTCTGCACTGAAGTTCTAGATGAAGTTGGAAGCTCTTTGTATCAAAGCCATTCCTGTATTCCTTTGTGATTTGCTTTTTCTTTATCAGGAGATTAGATTAGTTCACAAATTCGTGAGTTCTTTTAGGAAAATGTTCTTTAGAGGGTCAAAGTTATCACCTTTTTGATTATGTGGTTTCCCATGGTTGCATAAAATTTCACAAGCTGATGCCTCCTGGTCAATGTGTAATTGCTCACCCCCAAACTTGAGCAAGAAGCTTATGCATTCAGTACCTCATTATTTTTCGCAATTGGATAGCAGGGGACTGCAACCAGGGCATCCAACTCATGGAAGCTGAAGTTGCTCTTCATTGGAGAATGGTCTGTAAGCACCTACAGATGGAAGCCTCTGTAAGTATTTATTATCTGTGAACCAATTATCAACTCTTTTGCATGATTATCTAAATATTGCGTTTGCCATTTTTTTAAAAAAAAAATGTGGCATCCCTTGTTAGTATGTGGTAAATCCAAGCATGTACATAAGTTATCTTTTTTTGTTATAAATTTTCCTTGCTAAAAATTCTCCCCTCTTAAGCACGTGCACATTTCGGTGTATGTATCAATATGTAATGATCTGGTGGTTCAATTTTGTATTCTTAACTGCGAAAATGGAAGGAGCTTTTGAGATTTTACATATATCTCATTTGCTTTAGAAATGATGATAATTACCTTGTTGCACTTTCTTGGTGAAATTTAAATTGCACCTTCTCTAAATTTGTATTATTCCACTGTTAGCCTTTGAAGTGCTAATTCCCGGACCCAATATCGTCATTCTTAAGTGGCTTCACATGATCATATTTTTACATCTCTTGAACTTCTGTATTGTTCTTATCTGTTTACATTACTTTGCAGCACAAACTAAATGGCATTTGAAACTTGCATTTGGTTTTTTAAGTGTCACTAATCATTCCATTGATATCATTCTTTTTCTTCAGATTGTTGTTTTTTTGGAAACACACACAGTATAAATCAGGGTTTGCATGATCAGTACTGAATTATATGCCTGTGCAGTGATAATTGAAAATAGTCATATATGCGTGTGCATGTGACGTACACTCTAGAGACTAACTCATTTCTCTTCCGCTGAAATCTGGGTAAAAACTTCAATTACTTATATTGCATTAAGATTTCTCCCTCATGGTTGACCAGGCAAAGGGCTCTGATGCTGCTATGACAACAGGCGCAGAAGCGGCAGTGTATGCAGCAGAAGCTTCTGACCACAATGATCTCCTTGACAGGGTTCTTCCTGCTGCTGTTTCTGAATATGTTGAATTGGTTAATGCTCACATTGCTGCTGGTGGGTGAAATTCACATGACGACTAGTTCCTTCTAGTTTTTGGTTGTAGGAGTTTAATACCACTTGACTTTTACAGGACCAAATTATCGTTTTGCGTCTCGACAACTGCTACTTCTTGGCACTATGCTTGACTTCTCTGATGCTTCGAACAGAAAAGTAGCCAGTGCATTTGTTCAGGAGTTGTTGCACAGACCCCTTGATCATGAGTTGGATGACAATGGAATTGAAGTTGTCATAGGAGATGGTATTAATTTAGGTGGAGAGAGAGATTGGGCTGCTGCTGTGGCAGAATTGGCAAAAAAAGTCCATGCAGCTGCAGGAGAATTTGAAAAAGTTGTACTGGGGGTGGTTGAGGAGCTTGCTCGGCCTTGCAGAGAGAGAACAGCAGACTGCAAGCAATGGCTACACTCTCTTGCTGTGACTGCCCTTCTTCTGGAGAACATAAGTTCACTTGGTTTGATGCGGGGAGTGGCCATGGACCCCAATGAAATTCTTCACTCTCTATTGCTTGCAGGGGTATGTTTATAGACGACGATTTTTTCTTTCGTATATCTATATTGATATAAATATACATAAATATTCATCACTGATATCCTCTTATTTCTTCAATTTTGTTTTTGAGTAGGGGATAGGGTTGCTTTTTGTAATAGCATAACTATTGCAAGTCCTTTATCTCTTACAATGTTCTCAAAGTTAGCTGGCACTATTATGAAATGCAGGCAAAGCATGGTCACTTGGATGTCCAAAGGGCTGCTATCAGGTGCCTTGGTCTTTTTGGGTTGTTAGAAAGGAAACCTAGTGAAGAGTTAGTAAGACAGTTAAGATGTTCTTTTGTAAAGGGCCCTTCTGCGGTTACAATAATGGCTTCTAAGGCATTACTTGATCTCGGAATATGGCATGGTCCGCATGAAGTTGACAAAGCCATGAACTGTAATCTCTCATCCCAACTCCGTGATCATAGGATGTCTTGGACTCCTGTTGACTTGAGCAACGGAAGCCAAGATTTGGATATTGAACTGCTTGATCTGTTATATGCTGGACTTGAGAGGCAAGATTGGGGTGCTTCTGCAGAAGTTGATGAGAATGAGTCAATTCAGGCCATCCTGGGAGAGGGACTGGCAAAGATTCTTCTTTTAAGTGAAAAGTTTCCAGGAGTACAAGCTTCAACATATCATTTACTATTAGCCAAGCTCATTATCCTGTACTTTTGTAGTGAGAGTTCAGAACTTCAGAGGTGGACGACTTTTCCCCTTTGCCTGATTCTTCTACTGTTTTATAAAAAGCTAACTAATTGTGTATTGTTCACTTTCCCAGGTTGAAACAGTGTCTATCTGTTTTCTTTGAGCATTATCCATCACTCTCTGTGAATCACAAGGTCTGAATCATTACACAAGGAGAAGATATACTGTACATTTTATATCTTATGCAATATGCACCCCACCTATGGGTTTTATTTTGTTATTTGTTTATGAAGAAATTTCATTTATGAAATACACGTCCTCTGTAAATGCAGAAATGTATATCCAAGGCTTTTATGCCAGCTATGCGTTCCTTGTGGCCTGGTATCAATGGAAATGCCACAGGATCTACAATTATGGTGTCTAACATGCGTAAGCGTGCTGTTCAAGCATCCCGCTTTATGCTGCAAATGATGCAAGTTCCGTTATATGCAAAGGAGACTGCAAGACCAGATGAAAATGATGTTGAAAGCCTGGTTAACCAGGCTGATCCTTCACTTGATTTTGAGAGCGGAGAGGAAGGGCTAGCAATACGCATTGCTGTAGAGGTACATATGTTTACTTGTCTTTTTGAAGGAAGTGAAGGTGAAAATTTTGAAATATTTTAAAGTTGTTGATTTTGCTAGTTTTTTTTTGAAGATGCAATTATGCAATTGCTATCATCATTCTGATTCACATAAGCATAAAGGCGCATGGATTTCGATTTACTGCTCATGCGTATGCATGCGTGGATAATATCCTGATTTTTCTGGTCTTTGACGTTGTACGGATACGTTTAGAGTGACCCTTGCCTCAATAATGTGTTTAAATATGTGTTCCTTGTTTTAGGTGACTTGTTGCCTCTTCCAATACCCAGGCATGTGATGAATATTTGCATTTCTTGCAAATGGTAATTACTTGGTGGTAATCTAGTATTTCATTCATGGAGTAGGAATTGTAATCCCACCCTTGAATATTAGTAAAAAAGGCTTTGAAAAACTTAGTATTTCCTTTTTGTTTTTACATAATTCTTTTCTACACTTGTTATCCCTTTATCTTAGGATATTCAGCGAGTAATTAGGCTTATTGGGTACCTTAGTTCAATTTTTCACTAAAATAAGCCGAGTAAATTGCTTTGTATAGTCCCACTGTTCTGCTGAAATGATAAGCTAATTTCTCTTTGGACAATCAAGGTGGCAAGCTTTCATGCAAAGAAGACACAAGCAGAGAAATCATATCTTTCTGCAGTTTGTAGAATACTTGTGTTACTTCAGTTTCGAGCATCTGAACAGGGGGCAATAAAGCTTGTGCGGCAGCTCTTAAATCGTGTATCTGAATCTGTAGCTGCTGAAAAAGATCTACTGAAGGAACTGTGGCAGATGGCTGAACGACTAAAGGAAATAGATGGACATCCTGACCAGAAATTGTCATCTGATCAGACTAATCAGATCCTAGGTAATGAAAATGTGTTTATATATGTTTTCTTCATGTACTTTTTTCAGTGAAATTGCTAACAGGGAAAGAAGTTCCATAATTATCCAACAGAAGAAGCCACTTTCTTGTTTAGGACCTTACGAGGAAGGTTGACACAAGAAAACCTTTTGCTAGATGAGAAGAAAAAAAGCGATTGAGGAGCTTTGTCATGATTTAGAATTGCTTACTCTTGAATGGTGTGTTGTAGGAATAATAAAAAACAATCTTTTTATCTGTTCTAAATCACATAAGAGAAGGCATCCAAGCCCCCTTTTCGTGTGTCTTTTGTTGCAATTTTTAGCAGGGATAGGTTTGACGCATTTCTCTCTTCAAAAAATTTATTCGTTTTATTCTCCCAGATGTTAAAAATAAAATAGACATGTGTTTAAAACAAATAAAATTCTATCTGCTATCAGATGTAATATGTTGCTTACATTGGTTAAAGGTTTTGATGGAGAAAAATGAATGATGTAGATGAGAGAAGTTGTAGTTTTAAATTCTTTTGCTCTATTTTAGCAATAGGTTGAAGAGAATGATTGGAGGCTTTTCTCTGGCTTTCCATGTTAAATTTTGAGTTAATATGCATTTGATACTCGTCAATCTTGAAGCTCTCTCCTTGGACAATTTTGTTTGGTTTTACTGAGACAACTATTTGGAGCTATCTTCATCTCTTTATCCACGCATAAAACTCTTTGAGATCTCTCCTCGTTCCTTCCACTTGTTTGAAATTGTAAACCTTGTAATATTTTCTTTCGTTACACGTGTCTGTCTCTTTAACAATATATATTACTCTTTTTCATTCATAAAATAGGGAGGTTGGAACTAGAGATCAATCTCAAAGAGGGCGACTCAATGGAAGTGCCATTGACTCCAGCACTACAATCAACAAGACCAAGTCGTGCCAGAAGGCGAGCAAGGGTTGAAGAAGAATCGTCATCTGATGATGAACTTTCACCCACTTCTGTTGCTCCTACGAATCCTGTTGTGATGAGTACTCGATCACAGAGGGCAAGCAAGACAGCAGCAATGACCAAAATGACTGCCAAGCAAACCGTTAGAATTGATGAGAATGATGAAGGTGACGATGATGATTCAGGCTCAGAGGTGACATCTGAAGACGATTCAGATGCTTTTGATTAGCATGGAGTTGCATCCTCCGAGGATTGGTTGTATGTAGACTATAGATATTGTTTGTAACATGTTATGTTGGGGATAACCTGTGTATGCTTCTTGTATGATGATAAGATGTGAATTCATATCAAATTAATATCTGCTCCTGCATCTCATTATCAGATTGGGAGCTCATGTCATTATATTTTTTGGGAAAGTGTCTATCAAATGTTAAGCTAGATTGACATGTTGAGAATGTTCTTATTTAAAGGAGGTTCTTCAATCTATGGGGGTTGTAACTTGCTGGTTCTCAATTTAAGTATTTAGCAAGAGTTGTCTTCGAACTTCAATTAATATTATACCTAGGATAAGTTGTATAATAAAATGGCCAGAATAACAACTATGAGATTATTATTATTATTATTATTTTTTAAATGTATAAAAACGCTTTACATTGATATTGAGTTCTGGTTATATAAGTTACATGTTATAATAATTTCGTAAATACTTCTTTACAAGCTACACTTCATCTACAATTTTAAAAAGGGAAAATGACATATTTGGTTTCAATCTTTCAAAATTGTATGGGATATACCTCTAATTTTTAAAAATATCACTAAATATCTCCAACGTTTGAGAAAAATAGATATGGTAGTTTTTTTATGACAAATTGCCATTTCTAAACAAAAATCAGAAACTAAGAAAAAATGAATAAAAAATAATCAAATGTACTCTAAAAAATAAAAAATAACAAAACGACCTTCTTCTTTCTTCACCTCCAACTACCACATGTCATCTTCTTCCATCCAAACTACCTTTTCTAAACCCACTGCCACCATCACTACACTCAAATTGACCGTTTGAGGAGGAGAAAATGGTAAAATTGGAGGAGGAGTAGACTATAGAGACCATATCATTTTGGACTCAATTTTTGAGACAATGAAACAATATTTTGGGAGCCTGAGGTGCCTTAGAAAAGATCTAGAACACAAGCGGCAATCTACTGAGTTCCATGAGTGAAAAATTATCTCAAGGTCGGAGTTTGCTTCAATATCTCTTCCTAGTCTTGATTGCTTACCAAATGGAGACATAATTCATCTTAATTCGCTAGAATGACCACCATTAATCTCAAAGATTTCACCCTGTGTCCCCACCCCCTTCCATTTTTATGGCACAACATGAGAGATTTCTCCTCCTTTCGATTTTGTCATTTTCTTCCCCTCCCCCTATGTCAATTTGAGTTTAGTGGTGCTAGCGATGAGTTTAGGGAATGTGGTAAGTTGGGAGTAGAAGAAGAAAACTGGTGGGATAAGTGGTGGTTGAGGATGAAGGAAGAAGATGATCTCTTAGTTATTATTCAATTTTGAGAGTACATTTGATTATTATTTTATTATTTTATTTCATTGATTATTTTATCTTTTGTTTTATGTTTATATAAAGAGGATAACAATTTCATTATGATAACATATTCGGTTTTGATCTAATGCTCCTGGTGGGCATTGTTATATTGCTCTACCGGGCCCACTTTCATGAGTGCATTATGCGACATGAATGAGTGCGTGACAACATTACGGTGGACATTATAACAATATCTATCGAGAGCATTACATCAAGGCCCATAACATATTATATCTATTTTCTTCAAATGTTGAGAATGTATGCAATTTTGAAAATTAGGAGAATATTATTTTGAAAATTTAAAACTAAATCAATTAGATGATTACGAATGAGAAAAAGACAAGACAAGATAGGCATGGCAATGGGCCGGGCCGGGCCGGCTCGGCCCATAAAATCCGAGCTCGGCTCGTCTCCAAAATACGTGATCGGTTCGGCCCACGAGCTCGTGGGCCGAACGGACCGAGCCGAGCTGCCCACGAGCTCGGCTCGGCCCTCAATTTTTTTTTATTTTATTTTTTAAATTTTGAAAATGAGAAAGAAATAAAATATCGGGTATCTTTTATGTTGAAAATTAAATATTGAAAACTCTCATCCTTAGAATAAGAGTATTTATAGAAAAATAATGAAATTAAAAAACAAAAAAATAAAGAAAAATGGTCACTTAATGCACGCCACGAGTCGAGCCGGCTCGTGGCTCGTGCTTTTGGGCTCGTGGAACTCGTGTCCACGAGCCCAACGAGCCGAGCTAGCTCGGCCCTCTTTTGAGCTCGGCCCTAGCTCGTGCTTGTCTCTCGACGAGCCCGAGTCCGAGCTGGGCCGAGCTTTTACGAGCCGATGTTGACGAGCTTTTTTGCCACCCCTAAGACAAGACAAGACAAGACATTCCAGAATAATGACAAAATAGTTTATATTAATTATAAAAAAAAAAAGCGCACGTAATATTAGTTATTCTTGAATGGTCGAAAGAATTGGTCGAGTAAAATTAAATTTACTTAATATATATATATATTGTGCCGCGTGCAAGAAAAAATGCTATTACTACGAGGGTAAATTTAATTAATGGCCACCGAACTTTGTTTGAGTTACTACTTACTCACCCAACTGAAAATGATTACCAAACACTCACCGAACTTTACAAACGGTTAACCTTCCATCACCCGTTTGCAAAATCTAATCTAAAATAAACGGAAATTGCCACATGTCCGATGGAATGTCCACATGGTACTTTGACGGTGTTAAAAATATCCATGTAAGACGGGTAAATTTAATTAATGGCTACCGAACTTTGTTTTGATTACTACTTACTCACCCAATTGAAAAATAGTTATCAAACGCTCACCCAACTTTACAAACGGTTAACCATCCATCACCCATTTGCAAAATCTATTCTAAAATAATTAAAAGATAATATTTGAATTTATTTAACCATGTATGTTGACAAGATACATGTTAAAAATATTTATGGACAATTAAATAAGAGTATCTCCAATGCATTTCGTCTATTATAGTCTATGTGGTAGGTAAAATAAATGACTTCTAATCACAGTGTGGATTATATCTATTGAATAGAAGGTCAAATTATAAACTTTGTTTCTATTGATATTAATTTTCAAGTAAAAACTAATTAATAATAAATAAATAAATAAAAATTACAATGGCGGCGATTTTCTCTTAAAAAATATCATGTGCGTTCTGGAAAAATCAAACCTTCCACGTGAGAATGAAAATTATGTGCCACGTTGCTTTTCATTCATACGATTCAATCCAAATATATATCTAATATTTATTTTATTAATTAATTACCACTATTTCCTTTATCTACAACTTTTTTAAAAAAAACTTTTTCTACATTTATACATATTATAAATGGATTTAATATTTGGTGATCAAGTAGAAAATTATAAGAAAATTCTATGTTGTTTAGAGCAATTGAATGCACTCCATCTATTACATTATAGACGCGCCACATAAAGCATATATATAAAAGGAATTATAAAATATCTCTCTAATGCATCTTGACGAAGACTTCCTCTAGTTGATTTGGCACACAAAAAAATAGACTTGCGTCTAAAAATCATCTAAATTTAGACGAATCTTCAGAGCAAGTGACTCGGTAAATTTAAATCAATTTCAAAGATTTTATTAAAAAAAAAAAAAAGCCAATCAAGGAAAATATAAATTGAAAATATGCCAAATTTAAAAAAATTTAATGACACATAAGCATAGTAATATTAATTTTAGACGAGAATCTATTAGAAACGAATTTATAATTTGACCGCTCTATTGATAGATATAGTCTTACACATAGATTAAAAAAATGCCTATTTTACCTACCACATGTAACTATAAGGCGAAATGCATTAGGCGGTAAATGCATTAAAACGTCCCTACCTATTTGGGGTATTGTGGAAAACGTCTCTACCTTCAAAATTTTGGCATTTCACCACTTACCTCTTTGGTTTCTGCGCATAAAAGCGTCCTTACCTTCAAAATTTTGGCATTTCACCTCTTACTCTTTGGTTCTGCGCAACGCGTCCTGGGTCAAAAATGACCACTATTAACTAGGGTAAATTAGTCCAACTACTTTTTCACATATATATTACTTCTTTTAAAATGGAGAGCTTCCATGCAATTTCCAAAATTGCATGGCGAAGGCTCAAATCCCCAAATCTGAAAAGTGAAACCCGTGGAAACCATGGCACCTTTAATTTTAAAAACCAAGTGATAATCTCCTTCGTGCTAGTACATAACGCAAATAGGAATGTTTGATTTAACAATTAAATCTTTCTCATGTGTCAACTAAGAAAAATAGAATTTTAAAGGTGCCATGGTTTCCACTGCAGTGGGTGGCGATCACGATGCCGGTGGCGGCAATGGTAATGCCTCATGCAATGATGCTTAAGACCGCATTACCCGCCGCACTACATATCGTACCACGACACCACTTACATCACTACCACCCACCGTCACCGTAGGTTCATCGAAGACAACGGCAATGGGGAGAACCGCACGATATGGGTGGGGACCTACACAATTGGATGGACGAGGATTATCTCCGTAGTTGCTTCGCCCCTTTGGAGAGGTAGAAAATTGAAACTCTTTGATTTTTTATGGGGTTTTTGTTGTAATGTTTGGACATTAATTATTGATGTTGGAATGAACAATTATTGCTCATTCCATTGGGTTTTAAAATCAAAGCCGCTGTGGTTTCCACTTTGGTTTGACTTTTCAGTTTGGGACGGGGCACCGCCATGCAATTTTGGAAATTGCATGGGAAGCCCTCAATTTTAAAAAAAGTAATATATATGTGAAAAAGTGGTTGGACTAATTTACCTCCACAATACCCCTCAATAGGTAGGGACGTTTGTGCTATTTACCCAAAATACTCTTATTTAATTGTCCATTATATTTTTAACATGTATCTTGTCAACATACATGGTTAAATAAATTCAAATATTATCTTTTAATTATTTTAGAATAAGTTTTGCAAATGGGTGATGGATGGTTAACCGTTTGTAAAGTTGGGTGAACGTTTGGTAACTATTTTTCAATTGGGTGTGTAAATAGTAATCAAGACAAAGTTCGGTAGCCATTAATTAAATTTACCCGTCTTTACGTAGATATTTTTAACACCGTCAAAGTGCCATGTGGACATTCCGTCGGACATGTGGCAATTTTCGTTTATTTTAGAATAGATTTTGCAAACGGATGATGATTGATTAACCGTTTGTAAAATTGGATGAGCGTTTGGTAACTATTTTCAGTTGGGTGAGTAAATAATAACCAAACAAAGATCGGTGCCATTAATTAAATTTACCCTTACTACGAAGGCGTTCTAACATACGTGTCTTCTCTTACTTTTATCAGCTATCCCAAAACCCCAAATCAATCAATTTCTCCTCTCCAAAATTCGGTATTCTCTCGATCAATGGCTTTGGAATGGATTGTTCTAGGCTATGCCGCGGGAGCAGAGGCGATCATGGTCGTCCTTCTAACCCTTCCGGGCATCGACCCACTTCGTAAGGGTCTGATCAGCGTCGCTCGAAGCCTGCTGAAGCCGTTCATGTCCGTCGTACCGTTTTGTTTGTTCCTGTTAATGGATATCTACTGGAAGTATGAGACCCGACCCAGTTGCGAGTCCGATTCCTGCTCCCCATCTGAACATCTCCGCCACCAGAAATCAATCATGAAGTCACAGCGTAATGCCCTGTTAATTGCATCCGCGTTGCTTTTCTATTGGCTTCTTTATTCAGTCACGTCCCTTGTTGTCAAGATTGAACAGTTGAATAAGCGTGTTGAGAAGCTTAAGGCCCAGGATTGATTTTGAACTGGGTTGGATGTCTATGTTGGATTGGATATTTGGGTATCCCAGATAAGTCCATTAGACAGAGGTTCTTTTGTTTTTAGTAGTTTTTACTAGTAAATGTTTGATGATGAACTGGGTTTTTGGAAATTATGCTTGTTTACATAATTATTAGTACGTGTTTTAGCTGGCTTATGGATTTTACTCCTTCGTGTTCAAGTTTTGGCCAGGATTATGATTCATGAACTTATGCCTTTTCTCTGTTGGGGGCTCATGTTGATTTCAAAATTACTGGATTTATTTATTTCTGTTTGAATATTATTTCTCTTTTTGTTGCCTTCAATTACAAGGAAAATTGCGTGTTCACAGATGATTTCTGGAATTATATGGTATTGCATGTTTCATTTGTATGTATGCTTTGATTGATATAATTTCTAACCTGAAAGTTTTGTCCAATGGAAATAGTAGTAATTTTGTAGTAAAAACATTTTTTTACTATGACTTTGACACAAATATGGGTGGTATCTGCACAGAATATTAAGGGACTTGTCTTAGAATTCACATTATCAAATACACAATTATTTGTTTACGATTTATAGGTTTTGGAATAAGACTTTTTGTCAATAGTGATGATGGTTGTAAAACTAGTGATAAAGATATAGTGTGTGGTTGATAATTTGTTGAGATCCTCGGTTAGCTTGTGGTCTGGTTGTGCTTTTCTTGTCAGACACGTAGTTGGGAGTACCAAACTTGAGTTTCTATATAATTTGAAATTCGAGAAGAAAATGTAGACTACAAGTTCTACAAGATTTAGAAGATTAAGCTTCAACTCTCTTTTGTCTAAAGAAAACATTACTATAACAGACATCAGTCGACTGTCGGAAAGTTTATTCGATTTTCTGTCATTGTTGGTTGGTTTTATTTTCTTTTTGGTACCTGATCAGAACTGAGTTCAATTATAAGGGAGAAGGATTGTTGTGTACACTATAAATCGTTGTCGGAAGTCAATATTCCGTAAGTTTTTTTTTGTTCTTGAAGAAGTTGAGATATAGGGATCGTTACCTTATTCTTTCTCCAAAAGTTTTTCACATGGTTAGTGAGCCTTGCTTTATTAGATGGGCTGGGCATATCAATCTTTCACAAATGATGTTGACCAAATTTAAGTGTGCAAATAGGATGAGCGGCTTAGTAAGTAGTATACAACCATTTGGAGAAAAGAGAAAAAGAGACTTTGTGCTTGAGGTGGGTCTGAAATAGACCAAGATCCAATTTCCATGTTATTTCTCGGTGCACATGATCTGCCATAATCTCTTCGATCCCTTCAATTATGTGCCAGAATAGAGGGAGAAATTTGGTAGAGATGGAAGATAGTTTTTGTATATGATAATCAAAGGGACCGGGAAAGTTTGAGGTAATTCTTTCAAAACCACAGTTCTTTTCGCCGAGCTTCAATTCCTCAATCCACTGCGCTTTTTAAATACCTCCATTCAATAAATACTGACAAATGGGAATAATCTAACCATGTCTAGAAAACACCAATACCATATAGCTGCTTCAAGTCAACTTGATGCTCCTAGGTTAGATGACCAAGATATTGGCAGATAGTGCATATGATCGAGAAAAAAGTATCGGTAATTTTATAATCTTGTAACTTCCTCTTACGATACTATGGTGCAATCAACTATAGTTGTTTGATCATACATTATGATGCGGATTTTGAATTTAATAACACAGATTGCAAGGTCCATGGAATTGGGAAACTCAGTTGTTAAATTATGACTTTGAATAATGGAATTGAATTGTAAATCTCACACAGAATAGGATTGGCTTTGTCTATCCTATATAGAATAAAAATATGTTACTCGTCCCACCTCGAAAGAGGGATATTATTGGATAATTAGCCAACCTCTTTATTCTCCTATATGTAGGAATCCCCTCTATTATTTGGATCCATAATTTGTGAGTTATCATGGACTATCTTGGCGCGACACTTATGCATCCTTTGCAGTCTCATCCGGTATACGTACTTTGTACTCTTTTTGTTATTGTAGTATATATGCTGTACAGAGTTCGGGATTCAATACGTGATACTTCTTATATTTTCCCTATGCTACAGACATAATGAAACATAAAAATTCCTAAAAGCTTTGAAAATTTTGTGTAAAATAGCAGAATGATCAGAGACAAGATGACAAAACAAGTATGCCTCGTTAGATTTCATCTTTTCTTCAATTCTTTAGCCCCAACGTGGGGGATTACAAGTGTCAAAATGTGCCAAGCTCTACTATAGGTTTATTGAACAAAAATCTATGGGCTTTTAGGCCCAGCTTGGCATGGTCGGATCGCCTCAAAACTGGGTTGTGCCTACAAGGTCCGTGGGAAGTAGGATAAACTGGCACCGATACAACTAAGTTTACACCTCTTGCATTCGTTATTGTTTTTCTCAAAGTGTGAAGCTAGTCCATCAAGAAAGTAATAACATAAAAACATAAACGTTGCCTTAATTAGGATTCAAAAATAAATCAAGCTTTTTGAAGGAGTAAGCTTTGAGCATTGAGATTGATTTAGTTACAAATTACAGAAACAAGTTCTGGGACAACAGATTATTACATATACATCATTAAAGTCTAACGTGTCTTAGTCACTCCAAATAATTAAAAAAATTACTAAGTTACTTTATAGTTTAATTAGTGTTGATTGGATTGATAAGGTCAGCAATGACAAGAGATGAAAAGAGCATAAATTGCCGGCAAACTAACTGTAAACTCCCCTACCCCCGGGCTGGGGGTGGGGGTGGGGCTGGGGGTGGTGGTGGTCGTGGGGTGGAATGAGAGTCCAGTTATTCTTTGTAACCAAAAATATAATGTAATCATCTTATTGAATATGTGGAACTAATACTAATGGTTTAGAATATGGGTTGATAGGGCGAAACGCTATCTTCTATCGTAAAAACAACCCCTAAATTCTAGAAGTTTTGAATAGTCAAAACAACATAGCCTACTCATTTGCGAATAAACCCTATTAGCACAAGATTAAGTCATTATGCATTGCAAAATACCATTCTCCACCATTGGGTTCCTTTGTAATCTTTAGAGAAAACGAGAATCGATTAATTAGAGCATGCAATACAAAAAAGAAAAAAGAAAAAAGAAAAAAGAAAAAAGGATACCTATAAATCAACGTAAAAGAGTGATCGATTTTTGAATCGGACCATCTACCTCGATTTAGTTTTAATAACCATGCTAGTTAGGTTGAAATTTGGAGTTGAGTGGGGAGAGAATTTTTTTGAATAATAAGATCTGCATAAAAATAAATTAATAAAAAAATATCAAATTGTTTAGAAATTAATTTCCAATAAATAAGTATATTATGCACGAAAAGTGTACCGTTGGTGACGAGAAAAGCCGTCGGATGGGGCCCATTAGAAATAAAGGCTGTTTCTGGTAGTATCCACCGACTAATCAAAGTCAAAGTAATGTTCTCTGTCCCAAGGGAGCATGAGAACATTATTCATCAAAGTCATGCTAGCCGTTTGATCTGCAGAGCCCTCGAATTAAGCATCTCACATGTTGTTGGCTCGCTAATTGTAATTAAAATAACTTCACCAAAAATATATAAATATTTCCATATAATTTTTTATTCCTATATCTAATTCGATTATTTTTCTATGTATTATTATTAAGTTAGTATAAAGGAAGAGAATTACGGTAAAAGTTTGTCGACTCTAAGTTATGAAAAATACTTAATTTGATTCGTATTTTTATTAATATTGACAAGAAGAATGAAATCTAGACTAGTTTCAAGACTAATATGACTCGTTTGATTTATTATTTATAGTTTTGATAAAATATTTTCATTAGCTTAGTAGAACTAACTCAATACAATCCATTTTAGAACCCTAACATCGATATTTTAAATTAATTATTTTTCATTTCGAGCATAACCTTCATGATTTAATTATTCCTTTTACACTTCAATTGCAAAATACAAGAATTTCCCAATATATGATAATGAATAAGAGAAATAAAAAGTAAAAATCAATGACCCGTTCACTCAGGTGAAGTGTACAAAAATAATACATAAAAGTTACGTATTATACTCTCACAATAAAGAAGACAATATATTTACAATAAAGTGTATCTAATAATAGAAGCAAGAAGTGTCGTAATTTTATGAATGAGTCTAATTATGTCTCTCGAAAGACAAATATGACTTTACAACTCGTGGATATGTATAAAAAATGTAACTTTTGATATTCATGAATCTTTTTCAAGAATAATGAAAAAAATGGTTGAGACGTTTAACATATCACATATAGAAGTATGTGTTTGTATAAAATTAACAAAATAATTTTTTTAGCAAAAATATGCCATTAATATATATTTTTATTTTTTTTGTATCTTTTTTCAAGAAAATATTATACTTAAATAGTGTATAAATGTCACAATTTGAGTCGTGCTAAAAAGTTTAATTTCTTTTAGAAGAAATTGTTTTTTTGAATTTTATCAATTTTTTTCAAGAAAATATTATAGTTTGAAGTTTAAATAGTGTATAAATGTCACAATTTGAGTGCAACTTTTACTAAAAGTTTAATTTCTTTTAGAAGAAATTGTTTTCCGTAAAGTGAATTTTTAATAGTCAATTTAGGTATTTATAATTTTTTTTTAGATATTTTTAAGAGAATCTACAACTTCAATTAAGGATTTTTTTTTGGAAAGTTCAAGAAAGTTAAATTAAACATTTTCAATATAGGGCTTTGGACGTCTAAGAAGAATAGCTACATAAAATATATTTGATATGTAGTACTAAATTGAATTAAGTAATTAAAATTACTTAAATTAAAAAAAAAAGAACATATTTAATACGTAATATTGTATTAGATTAGACGACATCTTTTATCATGAGATGCATTTGGCATCCCATACACATGACACACGGCCGCGTTGGTTAAATGGCATTGTCAAACTCTTGGAATTGCTGAAGAGTTCAACTTATATCAAATAAGTTTTAAATTTTTTTAATATAAAAAAAACTTAAATGCATTTACTATTAAACTCATCGTTAATCAACCATCCATTAACATATGCAGACCATATGATCGATTAGCGGGCATGTGGTTTGTTAATGCAAATTAAACCAGCAGTGCATTAGCAAAACAAAATTTGTTAACAGACTCATGGTCTGGTAACACCTGTTAACATAACATGAGTCTGTTAACGCAAATTTAAACATTTTAATTGATTTTTCAATTAACCCACTTAAAATGAATTCAGATTTTAGAAATTTAAAGTGAAAATCACAATTCATACTCAGATTTATATATATTTTCATGATTTATATTACAAAATTAATAATTTCCACCGTAAGTTAAAAGAAGAAAATAAAGATGGATGAATTTCAACTTTGAAATGAAATGGATTAGATTCTAACATTGAAATGATTTAGATTCTAACATTGAAATTTCTCTTTGAAATCTTTTTTTTTTTTTACAGATAGATGAATTTGAAATCAATAGAAATAGTTATACACGGGAAAGAGAAAGCATGGATAAATTTGGATAATTTTCAAACTAAATTGGGTTGACGACCATTTCAGAAAATTGACCAAGTCACCCGACCATTCAACAATTATTCCACCAAACACATTATTGCCAAATGAGAATATGGTTGTCAACAATCTTTTTCCATACCTTTTTTATAATTTAACAATTTCTCGAATAAATTAAAATTTTTACACTAATTAGGGCAATATGATGACTAAACATTGGAATTTTAATGCTGAAAGTTGCTTAAAAAATGACAAAAATTAGAATAATTATATATTAATAATAACAAATTAATGAAACTTTATTTATGAAAGGGCTATCCTATATGCATAGGATAACTTTGTTCTCCTGCTTATAGTGGGCAAGATAGTTCATCGACTATGCGACAACCCCAGTCAACATTTTAAAGTTCAGTGTTCATTACCCACGTGACCCACTAAAGTGGGTTACAAATAATAAAAAAAAATCGCCCCCAAAAAACCCCACCCCACCCCACCCACCTCACCCCCTCCCTCGCTTACGAAAACTTACATTCACAAATCAAGGGACGTTTGAAAAAATGGATCACATAATCACAAATCAGGAACCCATTAGCACAAATGGAAGATATTTCATAAATCTTGAACCCATTAGCACAAAAATAGAACGTATATCACAAATTAGGAAGCCATGTGGAAAAATCCGCTAAATATATCATATACGGTACAAATCATGGAAGCCATTTGCTTAAATCATTGGGCAGGAAGCAGATGGGAAACACAGAATATTGTTACCCAATCATCCTCCACCCTCAATTCTAAAATTGTGAAAACAAATACCACCGGGAAAGGAGATTTTAGTTTTCAACCGAATCCTTTTTTTTTTCTGAAATATCCTACAACTTCTCGATTTCACTACTAAAGATGCTCATATCAAGTGGGTTCGTGGTGGTCTAGCGACAGGAAAGTGATGGGTCGGCGGCGGCAGGCGGTGGTTTGTCGATTTAGGGCACCAAATGGGGGGAGATCGGGAGAGAGAGTGTGTAAGAGAATTATTAATGTCGTCAGAGTGGTGTGTGGGAAACCGCGAGCGACGTGCGGTTTTGCCGATTTAGGGCACCAAATGGGGAGATCGGAGAGAGAGAGTGTGTAAGAGAATTATTAATGTCGTCAGAGTGGTGTGAAAACCTCGCGATTTTTCGGGGGCATGAGTGGTTAAATCGCGATAGGGAGTGGTGGTGGGGTGGGGGGGGGTGGGGTGTTAAATGTGTTAACATAGAGAGAAAGAGAGAGGTGAGGATGGGGTGGGGTGGGGTGGGGTGGGGTGGGGTGGGTGGGTGGGGTGGGTTTTTTTTATTTGTAACCCACTTTAGTGTGCCACGTGGGTAACGGACACTGGGCTTTAAAATGTTGACTGAGGCTGCACATAGACAGTGTAAGAAGAAGAACAGGCTGATACACCAGATTGATTAAATAAGGTATATTGTTTGATTTGTGACATCTTAAAAACCATGTTGAGCTTCCATTTTAAAAAGTCAACTATATTAAGATGAGTAATTTATCTTGAAATGTTGATGTCGTTTTCATATTTAATTGAGGTGAGATATTATTTTTAACATCTCTTATAAGATTGTAGCTCGTGTGCAAACATTAATTTTGATATTTGATGCCTTATTTGAGTTTCTGTACAAATTGAGTATTTTTTTTTAATTTGAAAATTGTCTCAAATAGTTCCTAACGTATGCTCATTATGCACAAATAATCCATAACTTTTTATTTTTGATAGAGATGTCCTGAAGCTATGCGTTTAGGTGCATAAATAGTCCTCTTGGACAAATTCCATCCAATATGTCCGCTAGGTTTACACATGGACTTCACTTTCTTTTTTTCAAATTTGTTTAAAAATAAAAGAGCAAATTTGTGCCAAGCACATATCAAAAAATTAAAAATGCTTCTATCATATTAATGGCAGATTTTGAGAGGGACTTATCCCCCTCTTCTATTATGGCACATTTGGACCCTCTCCGAAATTTTTGCCATTCTTGCATTGTAGTCGGACAAGTGTAGTGCCCCAAATTGAACCATTTGAGAATGTTGGATTTTTCATGGGTTTGCACCGTGCAAAAAGTCACAGGGTCTTGCATTGGTTCAAGAGAAATGTGACAAATAAACACTTTTAGAACTTCATGTAAATTCAACTCTTCAATCATTTTCTTCAGATCCAAATTTTCTACGACCCATCCGCCAAAACCTCCAACTACAACTTCACCCAATACTTCATTTTTGGCTACAATGTCTAGATCTAAGATACGCCTACCCTCAAACCCAACCAACTCATCTCTCTTTGAAGGTTGATACATAAGCATTTTGTTGAACACCGATGGCGGTGGTGTGGCGGCGTGTGTTGACGAGTGGGGTGGGGTGGGGTGATCATTTTTTTTATCATATATTTTATAATTTAAAAATTTTCCCCAACTATTCATTCAAGGAACCATGCACAAAACTAACGAATATTTTGGACAGAATCTGTCTAAAAAGACATTTGTGCACCTAAATGCATATGTTCAGAATCTTTCTGTTAAAAATGAAAAGTTAGGGATCATTTACACACGATAGATTTAAGTTGTGGACCATTTCTCTCTCTCTCTCTCCAATTTGACACCATATTAAGTTTTAGGATTATATTTTAAAATGTCAATCTTATTAATAAGAATAACTTAAATTTTTAATATTTAAGTGAACACGAAATTTTATGCTTACCCTTAAAGTTTTATTAAACATACTGCACTTTTCAATTATTAAGGTTTCATTTTTTCATCGTTATTTTCTATTCATAATTAAAATTGTAGACCTATATCATGATGTTTCAACATGATAACCCTATAAATATTTTTAAAGCTTGCAATTATTGTTAAAAGAAAAAGAAAATAAAAAAATAGGGGTAAAATAGATGGCCCATCCTCTGATGCTAATAAATAACACATGAATCTCAATAAATGTGGTGGCTCCTACTCAACTTATGATATCATATATTTGACAGACAAACATTACATGGAAAATCACAATTTGGATTTAATAAATATTTAAAATCCAGCTTTGTATACTCATTTAAGTCAACAAAAATCTCTTGCTCAGCTGTATCACTTAAAGCATACAAATATTTTAATTAAAGTAAAAGCTAATTAATGTATTTATTAATTTAAGATGAAATTCAATCTTTAATTTAATTTTTTTTTTTAAATTTACTTTATATGAAAAGTGTTTGGAGAAAAATAAGGCCGACTAGTGTCATTATGGCATGTTAAACAAAAATATTAAAAATTAGCAATGAAGATTATCATCGACTTAGATGGCATTAAATTTCCTGATTCATTTATACTTAAATATATGATGATTTCAACTAATAATGAATAATATTATTTTAAAAAAATATTTACTTATTTTAAAATAAAATTTAAAAAAATTTCAATTTCATGAGGACTATTTTACTCAAGAAAATAATTCACGATGCAACTAGTTTTTACTTTTAAGTCACATGAGTTGACTTGTTCGGTTGGAGTAGTTTATACTCTATTGAGGTACAAAATATTTTATTTTCTACTTTCTTTTATTTTTTAAACACATATTTTGAAATAAGATTATGATGATTTATCGTATGTTATAATTGACTTCTTATTTTTGTACGGTCAACCGGTGTAAATGACTACTTATTCAAAAAATACGATCGCTCCAATAACTATCAATTGATTCTTAAGTCGAAGTGTATGTTCTTAAAAAACGAGGGTGGAATGCTAATTTCATAAAATTGTTGAGGAGGAATAACTCGACATGTGCTATAATTATGGGACATCTTGTTCCACCTATGAAGTTCCTGTCAATAAAATAGAATTTTTAGTTACATATTATTTAGCAGGAATTTAAATATAATGATTAAAAATTTAATTTATTTTCTTTTGAGTATTAATCAATGATGTTTAATTCTCATCTCAAGAATGGATGTAACCACTGTTGTAAAAAATTCCCTTAAATTTCGCCTAGACTTAAAGTTCGACTTTCACACCTAGTCACACATCACGCATCGCCCTCGCCTTACCCTTATCTCGCTCTCGTCTAGGTCCGAAAAGTTTGAAACTTGACTTTCGCACCTAACCACGCTTTACATTTTTTAGAACATTTGATGTAACTTATGAGAATAAAATAAAAAAGTACAATATACTTGCATTTACAATTTGAAGTAAATAATTATAATTTTATCACTACTGATGATTATCACAGATAACTATCAAATTATCTAATGAATGAAAGTACATCCAGCATCATTAGACAATGTGACAATGGGTTCATTAAGGGATGAACATGATTCAATTGGTCGATTTTTGTCCTATTTTCAAACCAAACCATTTAAAATGATTTGAAAAAATTACAAACTAAACCAAACCAAATCATTTTTTCCAGTTTGATTTGATTTTAAACCACAATTTACCCATAGAGATGATAATATGAACCTAATGCAATGTTGCATGGGGGTAACTGGAGTACAAGCTTAAACTAGAATTTTTTAAATATAAATTTTATATTACATTAATATTTGTCTCAATTGTTATATTACATTAATATTTGTCATATAAGAAAATGAGAAAGAAAGAAATTGACATAAATTAGTAGATAATTGTGCCAAATAATAAACTTGTGGATAAAAGGTTAGTGGCCTAATAGTTTGGTATAAATTAAATAAGTCCTTCAATAAATTTAGTATTGCATTGTAGTTTGCTTATTTTGTAAATGTGTAAGTAAAATATAATTTATTTATTTTTATTATAAAAATTTTAAAACAGTTCGATTCGATTTAAACAATTTTTTAAACATTGAAACCTAAACCAAACCATTTTCAAACGGTTCGATTTGGTTTGGAATCGAAATATTGACGAGTCCACTTGGATTCGAACCAACGAATTTGATTTGATTTGCGGTTTCACGCTTTTTATGTATAGTCCCAGTCTCACTGCTACATTGACAATTGCTAATCAAAATTGGTGATAAACAACATTGCTCGATAAAAATGTATTCCAAACTCATTGAATAATTGATCACAACTTGTGCTTAGCACTAGTTTAAGGTACAATAGACAAAATTCATTGTTACCTAGGCTAGTACTAAGCAGGCCTGGTTTTGGATCGAGGAGAACGAGGCAACCGTCTCGAATCCAAAATCGAAGGAGGCCCATTTTCATAAAAAATTTTTATTTGTAATTAATAAAGTTGTCCAAAAAAATTATTTGTGCAAAAATTTGAAGTCCAACAAAACAAAACAAATCGCATTGTATGATGACTATAATTATTATTAAGTAGTATTCTCAAAATCGAATAAGACCATTTATATAAAAAAAAAATATTGAAACTCAATTCATCAGTAGCTATGTCCATGATTTATTAGATTTTGTTTTGAAAGCCTAATTGTTAAACTTAACATCAGAACCCAAAAATATTAGAATTGACCTGGTAGTAATTATATGTGATGATACACAGCGTTACTCCAACTCATTGAATACTAGATAAATTGGCACCAAACTTTATGGAATCATTCATTTAAAATTTATTTTATTTTGATCCCCACTTGTCTCGATTTTGTTTTTCAACAAAACCAGATGGAAGTAAGAAAAAAAAAGAGAAAATTACACTAATTTCCCAATCTATTGCTTGAATTGCAAGTAGGGTTTTCAATATTTCAAAGATCTTTTATCAACAATGAAAACAGTTCAAATCTTTGTTATATCATCACATTACCCTCATATATCCAACATTATAAAATTAGATGTTGCTTACCAATCTGGATTGGTGCTTAGAAATTAGAATTGAGATATGCTTTTATGAGGATAACACAACAATTTAATAAATATTTAAGATTTTTTTTAGCTGGAATAATTGTGCAATTATGATTAAAAGTTTAAGAAATCACTTACTTTTTTTTTTTTTTTAACTATTTAAGCATTAAAGGTCAACTTGCTATTAGTCTAATAAGATGAGGACCAAAGGTAAATTTTCCAAACAAATAGTGGGTCCCAGCTCTCAAGTCCCAACAAAGTGTTATTACTCATTGTAGTTTTAACTTTCTCTCACACACAGTTCACACTTTGTACCACTCTCCCTCTCTCTCACAGTACACTTTTGACTTTGTACCTCTCTCTCTCACACAGTTCACAATTATGTATCTCTCTCTCACACAGTGAACCCCCCCCCCCCCCTCCCCTCCCTCTCTCTCTCTCTAAGCCACAGTGAGACTCAAGACAAGAAGAAAAAGACCAAGAAGGCAAGCACCCAACTACATGAACCTCTCTCTTTAACTTACTCAACTCTCAAATCCCACATTTTCCAAATATTTGTGGGCTTCCAATCCCACATTTCCCCTCATCACAAAATGAGGCAATTCAACCTCCGCCACCTCCTCCTTCTTACAACCGCCGCCGTCCTCCTCCCCGCCACCACCCCGGACATTACTTCCGACCGCGCCGCCCTCTTGGCCCTCCGCTCCGCCGTGGGCGGCCGTGTCCTCCTTTGGAACCTCTCCAGCCCCACCCCATGTTCATGGTCTGGTGTCATTTGCTCGCCGAACAACTCTTCAGTCACTGAGCTTCATTTTCCAGGAATGGGCCTTTCTGGCACGCTCCCGGCCAATACTATCTCAAATCTGACTAATCTTACGACACTCAGTCTCCGGTATAATGCACTTTCCGGTCCACTTCCGGCGGACCTTTTACTTCGCTTTCGGTTCTTCGTAATCTTTATCTCCAGCACAATTTTTTCAGCGGGCAAATCCCTGATTCTTTGTTTTCCATTACATCCCTTGTCCGCGTAAATCTAGCGGAAAATAATTTTACTGGCCCGATTTCATCTTCCTTCAACAAGTTGATTCGTTTGGGTACGCTATACTTGCAAGAAAATCATTTCTCCGGGTCCATTCCTGACCTGAATTTACCCAGTTTAGTTCAATTCAACGTCACAAATAATAACCTCACCGGCGAGATTCCCAAAGGGCTTTCCGGAAAGTCCAATAGTTCATTTCTTGGTAATGCACTCTGTGGTAGGCCACTTGGCAATTCTTGTGGTAATGAAAAGCACAAGAAGAAACTATCCGGTGCCGCGATTGCTGGTATAATAATTGGTGCAGTGCTCGGTTTTTTCTTGATTTTATTGCTCATTTTCTGTTTGTGTAGGAAATTGGGTAGAAAGGGAGCTGGATCAAAGGATAAGACGGGGGTTGAGGGGTACGGGGTCGGGGTTCCTCGTGAGAAATCGGTAGAGAGTGGGGAAACGGATGGGCCTGCCAGTAATTTCGCGGCTGTGGTTGGGGCGAAGGAGAAAGAAAAGGGAGAAGCGAATGTGGTTGGTGGTGGGGTGAAAAAGGGGTTGGTGTTTGTGGGGAAAAAGGATTTGAAATTCGATTTGGACGATCTATTGAAGGCGTCGGCCGAGGTGTTGGGTAAGGGGACCTTTGGAACTGCATACAAAGCGGTTTTGGAAACTGGCATGGCTGTCGTGGTGAAGAGGCTGAGGGATGTGAATTTGGGAGAGAAGGAGTTCGGGGAGAAGATGGAGGAGGTTGGGAGAATGGATCATGAGAATTTGGTTCCTTTGAGGGCTTATCACTATCACAGGGATGAGAAGCTTCTTGTCTATGATTACTTGCCAATGGGGAGCTTGTCTGCACTTTTACATGGTGAGAATACTCTCAATTTGTCCGGATTTCGCTTTAATTCATTTTGATAATGGATTGTTTATGATGATTATAGTCTTCTTCTGTTTTGATTATTCTGATTATGGTGGTTTTGATTGATTCATGTTCTATGTTGCATTGTATGCATTACTAATTTTATCTTTTCATAATGTGGATCTCTTTGCAAGATCCTTGTTTGCTCAGAAAATTCCGGAAACTGTAATGTTGATGGCCTGTTACATCAAAGTTCTGTGTGATTTTCTTTTCATTTCCAAATCTTTGGATCTTTTTGATTCTTTATGGGTTGGGGTAATGGTAGTTTTGGTTGCTTCATGTTCTGTGCTGCATTGTTTGCATTACTGAATTCGATCTCTTCAGATTGACTGGTCTTTCACTGCAAAACCCATTCTTGTGTGGGGACTGTAAGAACTGCAAATGGCTGGTTAGATCAACATGTTGCTTGAGGTTCTTTTCATTTTTGAAACTTTCTTATGGGTGGGTTGAGGTGGGGAGAGGCTGGGGTAATGTGGTGGTGGGATGGTGTGGGATCGGTCTAGCTTTTATGCTAGTTTCTTGCAACTAGGGTTGTTGTTGATCACAATATACATGCTGAAATTGATTTACTGTGATAATTAGTAGCCATTGATATGCCAGATCAGGTTGTAAAACACATTTAGAACCAGTTAAGCAGCTAAATTATCGATTATGGGAGATTGTTTTCATTGGACAAATATCATTATTCTCTATTATTATTTAGCCATCTATGTTAGACTTTCTTGTGAACAAACTGTAGCATTTGTCTTACATCAGCTACAAATTGAATGATCACTCCTCTTTTATTTGGTACATATTCATCTTTGTCATTTGTGGAGGAACTGCATATTCTTGTATATCATAAGCCGAATTTCATCAAGTAAATTGGCATATTTGTAGTAATATTTTCAACCTTGTCAGTTTCTTTTTACATATTCTTTTAATACTCCATTGCAGGAAATAAAGGAGCTAGTAGGACGCCCTTAAATTGGGAGTCGAGGGCTTCAATTGCACTTGGAGCTGCCCGTGGAATTTCATACCTTCATTCACAAGGCTCAACAATTTCCCATGGCAACATTAAATCATCAAACATTCTTCTTACTAAATCTTACGAAGCCCGTGTTTCTGACTTTGGGCTTGCTCAGCTTGCCGCACCAACATCCACTCCCAACCGTGTTGCCGGTTACCGAGCACCAGAGGTCACAGATCCTCGCAAAGTCTCCCAGAAAGCTGACGTATACAGTTTTGGAGTATTACTTCTGGAATTGCTGACAGGTAAGGCTCCCACACACACCTTAATGAATGAGGAGGGGGTCGATCTCCCGAGATGGGTCCAGTCTGTGGTCCGAGAAGAATGGACTGCTGAAGTATTTGACCTCGAACTCCTTCGATATGAAAATGTCGAGGAGGATATGGTTCTGCTTTTACAACTTGCAGTTGACTGCACGGCTCAGTACCCCGATAAACGCCCGACAATGTCCGAGGTGACTCACAAAGTCGAAGAGCTCTGTCGATCAAGCTTACGGGATTCGAGTGGTGACATTATCGATGATTCAGGTGCACCACCACCCTAGAAGAAAAAAAGTTTGCCATTCCATAAGGTTGCCCTTTTTCTGTTAAGATACTTGTAATTGGTGATTTAATTGTTTGTTCATTCTTGGGAGTTCTTTGATTGAGAACCTACTGTGCATTTCCATTTTTTCTTTTTCATCTTCCAATAGCAACAAGTTTCTTTGACATCTGTAGTTTCACATTTTATGAAATTTTATCATTTTGGGATTTAAATATATTAATTTTTATTGTCTGAATGAGTCAATGATCTGCAACTTTAGATGTTCTTGTAATTACTTATTTTTCTTCCAACATAAGCTTTTGCTCAATTAGTTCAAACTGTGTTGTTATAGTTGCTCTCATGTTAGGATCTGAGATAGCTCTCTCTCTCTCTCTCTGGACAGAGAATTGATTAATATGTTATACCAACTTACAGCACACTGCCATGTGAGGTTATTCTGTTTGGTCCTTTGAATATTGACTTAATTCAGTGATAATTAAATGGTCCAGATGGATTTGGAAGCTTTACAAAATCTTCTGCTTCTTTGTCTGATTTGCTTTTCTAACAACAATATTAATTTTGCTGTCAATCTCAAAACAAATATATAAAAATTTGTGCAATAAAAAAAAAAAACCTTATTTTCTTAAGTTTTGAAGAAAAATAGAAAAAAAAATAATAATAAAAGGTTAGAAAATTTTGTCGGTCCCAAAATTTGTTTTCTCATGTTCGCATATATTTTTTAAGTTACAGCTGAATTGTACTCGATTATTCTTAACTTTGGTAAGAAACTTGGAAAGCTTAGGTTCCAACAAGTTTTAAATATGGATTCATGGCGGTTTAAAACTGTAAAGTTGGTATAGATGTTTTTCATATATGCTATAGTGGTAAAAACTTGGGACATTATTTTTCTTGATAATAAAATTGGGTAAATCTTTTATATGTTATTTTCTCTAAAGCAAAGAACGTTGCATTGTACTCTATTCTTAACAAGAAAGCTTATCTCCAACTATAAAAGTTGGTAGATCTTTTCATATATGCTATGTGGTACCAAATAAAATTGGGCATGTATATGTACGTTGCAACATGTGAAATTTTTATAAATAAGTAGTACTCAAATTTAGAGTCGAGAATTCTATGCTGATATGCTATCAATGTCAAGTTGTGTTTGGTCAACGATAAAAAAGCAAATTTCAAATTTATAACCTTTTTTTACTAAACTTTTCATTTCGATTTTACAACAAAATTGAAAACAAGAAAGAAGAAAAATCGTAAAACATCAAAACTTTGGCTCACTTGCCCGACATTTTTATCCTAGGCGACCACGAGCATATCTACTTTATATTTCAAATCAAAATTAGGTTACAATTTTTGTGTAGATCTTAAAGTTTTAAATGTGCTAATTCAACAATTATATTCTAAATTTAGCTTTCTTTGATTGCTTTTAATGTAATTAATTAATAATATTTCCATGGTTTTGGAATCATGATGATGCTCTTGTATAATTGTTTCACTTTCTTAACTTAGGGGTTTTAATCATAATTCATAAATACTTTTAAATTTACTTTTATGTTAGTTAGTTACTAAAACTCAAAAGTAGTTTAAATTTGCTTTCAAGAGTTGCAGTATATGAGTTAGGAGTAATGGCTCTTGGTGAATTGTCACTAGTTGAAGCCAACCCCTCCTCACCCTGTGGGTGAGATCAAGAGTTGACTCAAGAATACTATCTTTCAAAGATGGTTAAGTCACTGTTGGAAACGTATTTATCGGAGTTTGACGAGAATAAGAGAACATAATTTTAAATAAAAAGTTATTTTAAATATTTGATAAACTTAAGAAAAATTAATTATAGAAAAATTATATTATCTGATAATAAATTTTGAGAAGTTTAGTAAAATGATAACTTCTCAAATTTTACTTTTTAATTATCTAGAATCAAAATATTAATTTTAACCTTAATTAATTAATATAATTCAATTCCTACTATATGAACTATGCTTTTGTTTTGTAATTTTATAACAGTGTACTCAAATGTAATATGAGGTGGACTATATTGGCCTATTGGAACAGACACAACCCGTTTAGGGCGGACTTTTGCCTGGCCCATCAAACCCTTTTGGTGTACCGGACCCAGCTCACACAAGCCATGGGCCTGCATTGCAGGTTCAGCAAAGATATTCAACAACTCAGGAAAAAGAGCCATAAAACAATGGATAAGATGAAAAAGAGACAAATGAACCTTGACTATCAAAGTACTACATCAGAAACTTTCCCGGAAAAACAGCAACAAAACAGAGGCAAGAAAATTCTGCCATCCTAATTCACAGCTCAAGATCTTTAATGAAATATTGAATCCAGTATTTTGCACTAATTGATCATTTTGTTGTTTTTGAGTGTTTGATAAGCCAATCAATGACAACATCTATGTTTACGTAGTCCTTGCACGATATCATATAGCAGCATACTTCTCTATCCGTGATTGAATTTAGTTCTCTGAACACAATAAAAACACAAAGAATGATAAGTCAATATTTGCAAAGGGAGAGAAAGCAGCAGATCATCAGTCTTATGCTAACTTACAGCTGATCCACTAGGGCTTCCTTGGAAAGTGCTTCTGACTTGTCAATTTTGTTTCCAATAACAAGCAAAGGAACGCCAGTTAATGTAGGTTTGCTCACAAGATCATGTAATTCACTTCGAGAAATAGGAATGCTGTCTCGATCCGCAGCATCAACAACATATCTGCCTCACGAACAGTAAATAATCAACATGGATTGGATAAATGTAAATGAGTATGTTCTTTAGAACTCATTATCCCAAAAAAGACTTGAGCATGATTGACTGAGCTTAAAGATTCTTGCTGTAACTGAACTAAATCATCAACTGCAAATAATCCATATAACATCAAATAAATTAAGGTTTAAAGGTATAAAAATTACAGTATAGCTGAGACACCACGACAGTAGCGCTCCCACATGGCGCGAAATCTCCGTTGCCCTCCCAAGTCCCAAAGTTTTATGGTCACTTTTCCTTTTGTAACTTTACGCATGTTAAATCCCACCTGTTAAGGAAATTTTGTTAACAACAATTATTGCAAGAAGATCAGGCAGTTCTGTTTATAGCAAGTCAACTAAGTGCATGTTTGTTACACAGTATTAAATAGGTAGTGTACAGTATTATGAACAAGATTTTAACTTATTTTCTACTGTGTAATATTGTCTAGTGCTATCTAATCCTTCGTATCAAACATGCCATAAGATACCTACAGTTGGAATCATGTCTTCCACATACGCTCCTGTCTGATAAAAACACAATATCAATCAGTGTCATGAAATTAAAAATCAGGCACAGAGAGAGCAATGAGAAAAGGTTTGGTGTTCACTAACAGCAATGGCATTAACAAGTGAAGTCTTTCCGGCATTTTGAAGACCAACGAGGGAAAGTTCCATTTCCTGTTTGAAGAATAAGCTGGTAGGGGAACACAATGAGAAACAGAAAAAAGAAAATAAAAATGTACACATCAACAGTGTTATTTTTGCTTATATTATGCATAATAAACACGGGTGCAAATGAAGAATGACATCTTTTGACTTACGCTGATTTCATTTACCAGATAAAAAGATGGCACCAATTTAAAAGCAAATGCAGCACATACCCATGACTTGGATACCATTTGAGTGCTTATTTACTCAAGACAAACGAGCATACACCATAATTTAAGAGATGCTCTACATATAGGGTTGGAAGTTCTCCTTTCCTACTCCTACCGTTTATACCTCAAATATTACACAAAAACACAAGCTCGAGCATGCATGCAGGTGCACACGCGTGCACAGGCACAGATAGAGAAGAAATGATAGCAAAGAAAAAATAAATTTTAGAAAAGTTGCCCCAATAAAACTGGTAATTAATGACATGAACCAGCGAAATTAAAACATTATTTAGGGTTTAGATTCTCAAGCATAACTTTAGAAGTTCTCTAAATGCAAGCCTGCATAACCTGCCAATCAATCAACACCAAGTCTTCTGGCAACCATGCAAATGATGATACTACCTCCATCCCAATATATGTAGTCCCATTGCTACAAAGCATGTCAAACTGACTTCTTTTAATGGGAAATTATATTGTCAGCTGTTTATTCAATTACTGAACTACAATAAAATTACTACTATTTAAAGGGCAATCTGGAATGTATATCAATTAATACAACACATAACTCCAAAAAATTGATAGCCCACTTAAACATAGTTCAAAATGAGAAATATAACAATGATATGAAGGAAGTATTTATGAATTGCGATTCCAGTGAAAGAGCATCCCATCTACCATTGTACACGGAAAACACTAGATCAAAGATCTACCAAAAACAATACTCCAAACCAATCTCTCTTTTACTTGGGTAACTATCAGCTTCTAAAGCCAAATATGCAACATGGGTTTGAACATTTATGAAGAGAGGAAAACCCAAACTTTTACTTGGGTAACTATCAGCTTTTAAAGCCAAATATGCAACATGGGTTTGAACATTTATGAAGAGAGGAAAAACCGAAGTAACAGGACTCCAAACAAATACAAGCTCAAGAGGTTGTTGTCATCAAGAGCCCGCAGCAGACACACGTGGAATCATACTTCTAATTACAACCACTAGGAAAGGGAAGAAAATCTCAAATTCAGCACAGCACTCTAATAACATTAAATTAACTCTGGTGACAATGTGCTGAAATTTTCTAGGTTGCCGGGCTATTAAAATGATGGAGTTCCTATGGCACTTATGTAATCAAGATTCTGTCCAAAAGGAGTCTCTACTGCTGACCAAACAATCTGTATAGGAAACAAGCAGGCCGAAAAATGTTAGAAAAATTAAGTTTGCACAATACTCCATAAAGAGATGCTGTTTATTCGATGTGGGTGACCCAATTGTAACAAACTAAAAAACGAAAATGATGGCCAACTCAGTATTCCGAAAAAAATTTGATGGCCACCTAAAATTTCTTGTTTGTCAGATTAATGGAAATGGGTAGAGTGATATATTGTAATAAATGTAAAAGTTGGGTGACTTTATTGAAACAAAATAATGTTTAGTGAATGTTGAATTTTAGCCAATAGGCTCATGTAATCACAAGCAGCAAACTTACTTCAAAATAAACTGTTTTTAACTATGTTTAGATATGTTAATTTTTCCTTAAAAATTTACTTATTTTGGCAGTAAGGTAGTTATTTTTATCAAACTTACTTATTTTCAACTTTAATAACAAAAAGACTTGTTTATCCTAAAACTTACTCATTTACTTATAACTAACATATAATTAAGTTTTTACGGAAATCAGAATCAACAAACCAAACACAAGGAATCGAAATTGGCCATTTCGATTATGATTTCAGGCCTCTATTCCTCCCAACCAAACACTGCCTGAAATATCAAAACACTGTGTGACACTTCAATCTTTTGTTATATTGTTGTACTTTAGTCCCAACTGCATACAATAACTAGCAACTTCATTGACACATTGTGTTGGGTTATATTTTTTAGGTGGAGGCACTTAACATACTTGGAGATCTTAAGAGACGATGCTTAACACGCCAAAGTACAATAACATAAGAATGTAAAACTGAAGTATCAGAGCTACCAAATTGCAGTTTCTTTTTGTAGTCAATACAAGAAACCATACCAAAGTACCAGAGAATTGCAAATGATTCCCCTTTAACTCTCAATGCACAAAACTAGATCGTACAATCATATCCAGAACTTGTAATTATGCACTTCACTAGAGGTACTCAAACTATCTTGATAGGCAAAATAATCACTTAATTTAGGTATACTAACAGTAGAGCCCGAATATAAGACATTCGCTTAGGAGTATTTATATCAATCAAACCTCGTAGTTCCAGTGACCTAATAGTTATGATGCTCGACTGAATTTCAATACAAGAGATTGATATTGATTCCTAATTGAAAGAAAAAAAATCATTTAGGATGGCCCATACTCGAGTTTTATGATTCAAATT
Source organism: Forsythia suspensa (assembly GCA_023638005.1). NCBI lineage: Eukaryota > Viridiplantae > Streptophyta > Magnoliopsida > Lamiales > Oleaceae > Forsythia > Forsythia suspensa. Next base: position 13,220,198 of record CM042672.1, read on the forward strand.
ACTACATCCTTTTTCACAAAAATTTCAGGGGATATATGGTTCAAAATCCATATTATGAGCGAAAAAATGCCTTGAAAACTACATCAGAACTCAATACACACCTGAATTTTCAAGTTCCAGTAATTCACCATCTCAGGAGGTGAACATCCCCTTCATGCCACAATTTCTTCCCTCATCCTTTAAGTGTGCATTTGGATTGGTAGGCGATTCACACAACTCACTATGGACAAGATTTTAACTTCTTTTTTCCTTAATAATTAATGTTGTCCCGTGTCTAATCTAAAATAAAAAACATGTGATATAAGTACACACCCAGTTTAATCAATTCTCAATACCAATTCCCTCTTAGTAAATTTTTCCTCCCTAGACTTTTCTTCGAACTTCTTATCAGAAATTCAAACAACTAGTAAAATACATCATAACATCAATAACATAACAATACGTTTAAAATCAGAAAAGGAACCATGATACATTTGTCCAAGAAACCTCATAAGAAATGAAAAAAAAAAAAAAAAAAAAAATACCTCCGAAGCCAGTTGAGAAAGGAATCCCACAAACCCATATCCAAGAAAAGTGAGAATTTTGGGTGGAACAATCAATTAAATGAAAGTTTTAAGAAAGACGCTCGAGGTTTTAGCAGGTTCTTGAATTATCAGACGGCAGAAAGAGACAAAGAAGATGAAGGGGAGTGAAAACTTTGCCGACTGAAATGAGAAATTCATTTATGTTTCTTGATACTGTTAGTTTTCTGGTAAATTCCAGTCGTCACAAGTAAGGGAATTGAATTTGATTTTCCTTTTTCTAGTTCATTTGATTTCTATTTATTTGTGTGGAATTCAATGCGAAAGGTGCCAGTAGAGTGAATGTATAAGATTCCCTTGTTTCGCTGAGCTAAAAAACTCACTTATAAGTAAATAAGTAATTTTTGCAATTAACAATATTTGCTGGTAAAATAAAAACAAGGGAAATTGGCGCAAATGGTCCTTAACCTATGCCATTAGTATGCAAATGGTCTCTAACCTTTCATTTTTGACAGAATGGTCCCTAACCTATCCATTTAGGTGCGCCATTGGTCCTTTTTGACGGAATCCGTTAAAACCTTTCCAAAATTGGTGCAAATGGTCCCTCTCATGTTATTTTGTCTTTATTAGTGAGGGTAAAATTGTCAAGTTACATTTTTTTTTTCAATTGGCGCAAATGGTCTCTAACCTTTACATTTATTTAGCGCAAATAATCTATAACCTATAATTATATTTTGGTGCACAATTGGTCCTTATTTGATAAAAAAGATAAAAATATCCTTAGTTTTAATTAAATAAATTTACAATTGGATTCCTAACATTTGCAAAAAGTAAAAATAGGTCCCATACTTTAATTTTTTTTAAAAAAAATTTAAAAGAAACTAACAAATTGATAATATACTAAATTATTTTATATATTTTATGAACTATTATAAAATAACTAAAATTTAAACTCATAATTATTAACAAATGTGCTAATTAAAATTATTTTATTATTATTAAGTAATCCTATTATTTAAAATTCAAACTTTAATTTTATCATTACAACATTAAAAAAAAAAATTGTCACAAATAATTTTTTTTAATTATGCTCAACTCATCCCGATTTTATACGGCCTCATATTTACTTAGTCAACTCAACCCGCTTTTGAGCTATATGGGGTTCTTGGGTAACCCAATTTTAAATTTTAATTGGCGCAATTGGTGCAAATGGTTTCTAACCTTAGTTTTAATTAAATAAATTTGCAATTGGATTCCCAACCTTTGCAAAAAGTGAAAATAGGTCCTATACTTTAATTTTTTTTAAAAAAATTAAAAAAAACTAAAAATTAAAAGAAACTAAAAGAAAATAAATGGTCCCACCACCCATTTGAAAATTCGACCAGAGATGAGGAGATTTCTCCTCCGGTCATTTGGTAAATTACTAGCGACTAGGAGGGAGAAATCCCCACTGATCGCGAAACCAGGAGAAATCTTTTCGGTTTTGCAAGAATTTCTTCTTGAAACCATTTCTCTCTGGTTTCATCACGTCCGACCACCGGCGAATAGGGGAGAATTTTCCCTCGGGGAAGTGGTAAATTTATATTGAAGGCACCATCGAAGCATTATGGATAGTCACGTAAAAGTCCGGGACAACCATAATGGTCTCAATGTGTTTTCCATTTTTTTGTGCTTGAGTTTAAGCTAAATGTTATTGGTGTGTTAATATATTCGATATTCTTTGATGTGTTCGTGTATCTGCTTGAAGTTTCGAGTTGATTAATAAGCTTCGCTTTCATTATTGTTGATGCTACGGGGATCAATACCATATAGATGAGGGAGGGGAGATTTAGAGCGAGGGAGAGGGGGGATTTCAAACCCATTTCTAGCAAGTGTCTTCTCCCTAGTTTCGACCAGTTGACTTACGATGGAGGGTAGGGTAGGATAGGGTAGGGTAGGGTAAGATATGGTAGGGTAGGGTAGGGTAGGGTAGGGTAGGGTAGGGTAGGGTAGGGTGGGGTGAGGGGTGTTGAAGATGATGAAGATTTTTTTTAAATAGAAAAATAAATTAAAATTTAAAATCGGGTCGCCCAAGAATCCTATGGCTCAAAAGAAATTTGGATTGGCCAAGTAAAAATGAGACCGTATAAAATCGGGCTGAGTTAAGCATAATTAATATTTTTATTTGTGACAAATTTATTTTTCTTTTACGTTGTAATGATCAAATTAAAGTTTGAATTTTAAATAATATGATTACTTAATAATAATAAAATAATTTTAATTAGCACATTTGTTAATAATTATGATTTTAAATTTTAGTTATTTTATAATAGTTCATAAAATATACAAAATAATTTAGTATATTATCAATTTGTTAGTTTCTTTTTTTTTTTAAAAAAAAAAAATTAAAGTATATGACCCATTTTCACTTTTTGTAATGTTAGGAATCCAATTGCAAATTTTTAATTAAAACTAAGGATATTTTTGTCTTTTTCATCAAATAAGGACCAATTGTGCACCAAAATATAATTATAGGTTAGAAACTATTTGCACAAGAAAAGGGTAAAGGTTAGGGACCATTTGCGCCAATTGAAAGAAAAATATAACTTGACAATTTTACTTCCACTAATAAAGACAAAAAAACATGAGAGGGACCATTTGCGCCAATTTTGAAAAGGTTTTAACGGATTTTTAACAGAATTCGTTAAAAAGAACCAATTGCGCACCTAAATGGATAGGTTAGGGATCATTCTGCAAAAAATGAAATGTTAGGGACTATTTGCGCACTAATATCATATGTTAGGGACTATTTGCTCCAATTTTCCTAAAAACAAGGAAAAGGTAAATTAATCAAGATGTGGATTTTATTGGGAAAAATTGTATATTTGGTCTCTAATTTATCAAAATATAAAGAATATCCTCAATTTTTAAAATTGCACTAAACATCCCTAACGTTTGAAGAAACATGCATATTAGGTCCTTTATGACAAAATTGTCATTCTTTTAAATAAACAAAAAAAAAGAAAAAACAAGAAAAAAGAAAAAAATGATTAAAAAAATAACCAAATGTATCCAAAAATAAATAAAAAGTAACAAAGATGTTATCTTCTTCATCAAACCCCAAAATCCTCCACCACCTCCAAAAATTCAAAAATCCACCATCCTCAAATCCATCCATTTTGGATATAGAACCTAATGTTGTACGAATTGGAATGAGATGTGTAAAACTTTTGGAGAGACTTAATTCATCACCTAGATTTGAGGGTTCTGTAAATTTGACGATGACCAAACTCTCCTAATCTGTTGGGCTCTTCCTGTGGTGACACTAACAAGCATTGCAGTTGTAATAGGCAACATCAACTTTCGTTTAATGAAGAAGTTGATACACGATGTATGCGATGGCCTGGAGTATATTCATAGAAAACAACCTGGACACAAAAAGAGACTTGTTAAATAGCAAGCAAGCAACAGAAATTGTATGAGTCAGAGTTGATCTCCATTACAGATAGTTAAATGTGAATCTTCATAAAATGGAAAACGAACAATTCACGACAAAGTGTGGTCCTAGTAAACAATAGGCGGGGTAAGACAATGAAGATAATTGATCCCTTAACATGAATGCATTATATATTAGGAAATTTATCAACAAAACAAAACAAAACAAAACAAGCTAGAGCAATTGATGAGAATTGAAACGGATCACATCCAAAGCTATCCAAAGCTATGCATAACCGCCACCTTGGATCTAAGATTTCCCCTGCAGCTGGCCTGCGTAATATGGAATTACGAGAATTGTTGAGGACTTGAAGAATAAAATGTGGGGGTTGGGTAGAAGAAGATGTCCATTTTGTTAATTTTTATTTTTGGGGACATTTGATTATTTTTCTATTTTTCTTTTTCTTTTTTCTTGTTTTTTCTTTTTTTGTTTATTTAAAGGGAGGAAAATTTCGTCATACATGGTTGGACAATTTCTTGTTCATTTTTATACCATGCATATTTTTTCAAACGTTGAGGATGTTCGATGCTATTTTAAATGTTAATGATATATCTCCAACATTTTTGAAAAGTTTTGGAGACCAAATATACAACTTTCCCTTTTTATTGGCTAAATAACATTCTCTTTCCGCTGTTCCATAAAAATAGACTTATTTTATTTATTCATTTGTTTCAAATTAAAGTCCACTTTCCTTGTTGACAGTATAGTTAATTTCGTAATTTTCTAATATGTCCTTATTTAATGTGTATTGTTATCAACAAATATGAACTATAATTATATTAATATAAGAGTATATTAGGAAAAAACGTAAATAAAATTGATTGTTCCAACTATAATAATTAAATATTTCTTAATCTGTGTAAAAATAAAAGTAATCTTATATTTGTGGAAGGATGAAGTATATTTTTATACACATCAACAATTATTTTCTATGTAAATACAACAATAGTAAAATGACTTATTTTCCGTCATATATTTTTAAAACAATAAATGCAAAAGTGCGACGAATATTTTTTCCTCATTTCAAAGTACGATACATAATATTTTGAGACAAAATATGATCAAGAATGAGATGTGCTAATTAATATAGACTGCAGATAAGAATTCAACGGGAAAAAAAAAGAAAGACATTGACATAAATACTACAAAAAACAAAGATCGAGGACCTTGAATACAATTAAAATGTGGTGCAACAAATAAAAAGTTTGGTACCAATATAACCATCCAAAAATTATTATTTCAACTATAATAATTATTTTTTCTTAATATGTATGAAAAATGAAGTAAGTCTATATTTATAGAACGTATAAAGTATTTATTTTTTAGATTTAACGACACATGCTCTTTTAAAAATAAAAAAATTACTTAAAAGTAAATTTTACTTTCTTTAAGCTTATCCACGCATGCTCTCAGCTCTTTCATCGGAATTGGATTGATCTCTCGTGTGTAAAGGAAGTTGAAATAAATAAATAAATAAAAGTATTTTCTATGCTATAACGGAGAATGGGGTTCTTTATTATTATCTTATTTTATTTTAGATAAAAGTATCTAAAATAAAAATATTAAATATTTATTAATATGTAATCCAATTATAACGCGACCTAGCGAATTTAATCTAGTTTAATTTTTAAAATTTAAGTCGTAAAAAGAATTTGAATTTTAGCATAATTGTTCGGATTTGATTTTTGATAAGGAATCAATCGATTCTCTATCGATTGTGAAATTGAATGTATGCATTTAATGAGTGGTGTTACCATCATACACACCAAAGTGAGTAAGATGTAATTGTCATTTGGTGATGTGAAAATATTTTGTCCACAAGATGAAATGGTCCACTATCACAATATTGGGTAAGATGCCTCCATGTAGGCAATTATATCTTGTCCACTGGTGTGTAAGATAACATCACTCTGCATTCAATAGAAAAATAAAAGAACCACCTAGATTATTAGATATTTTAAATAGCAATAAAATACTTTCAATTTTGTTCTAATTATAAGAAGAAATTCTATAATTTTCTGTTTAAACTACATCAATTTGAAAAATAACTCGTATTGGATCGGATACATTACTTATGTACAATCAAATAATTATAAGTTATATATGACTAGATTTAGAATTTTGTCTCTATGATAAGTTTTGGAAATTTAAACAAAACTTAAATTTGTTAAGAGACAATACTTTAGTGTCCATGTATGTTAGGTCGAATTGAGATGGATTATTTCAAGATCTATAATTTCTTTTGATATAACATCTCGAATAAATGAACCTTAATATATTTAGTTCTTTCATGAAAGACTGAATTCTTACATAAATTGATAGTATTCTTATTATATAAATATACAACTATTCGTTTAGTCAACACATCGACTTCATTTAACAAACCTCTTTAACTATAATGCTTCTTTTATGGTTTTTGTCGGTGCAATATATTCAGATTCAATGGTAGATAAAACAACTATAGGTTAGAATTGTGATTTCTAACTTATATATGTGCCACACAAAGTAAATACACATGATGTGATTGATTTTCTCTCATATGTATCTCCACCAAAGTCAAGATCTACCGATCCCTTAAATTTTACTCATTCTCTATTTGTTTTAAACACTAAGCCTAAGTGTGAGTTTCTTTTTAAATACCTAAGTAACTACTTTAAAGCTTTCCAGTGTTGGCAAGGATCAACCATTCTAATTACTTGAAATTCGATGTTATCATCTCTTCCAAATGTCATATCCGAGTATTTATAATAATCTTTTTCTTATTTTCATTATCTCTTCTTTTACGAGTTGTGCATGACTACTTCTCTTAGGTCTACTCATATGCAATGCAAGTGCATATGAACATCATCGTATATTTCGTGTACCATGTATGAGTCATAACAAGATATGATAATAATTTAACATGGGGGCATGCATAACAATATCATATACATCATAATGTATCTCGAATGCTCCAATCATATGACAATGACAACATATACATACACATAGCAACAACACATCTCATGTAATCACATAGGAGTACGCTATAATATGAATGATTTTATTTTGCACTGTAGTTGAACAATTATTTACATCTATCCTTGCCTACCCTAGCGTTCAAGATTTCTTTCATCCACATTTCGTATAGGTCATCCCTATCTGTGTTAACTTTTTGCAATTAGGTTAGAACCTGCATAAATCAAGTATTTGTTTGTTAATCATGATCATATTACCTAATCAAAGCAACTCAAGGTCAATCGAGTCTAAAAATTACAAAAAATGGGTTCCGTAGTGAAACTATGGATGAGGATTCGACACTTGGGAACCAATGCGTAGAACACGTGGAGAGACTAGAGTACCACTATTGATATAGAGATTTTTAACAAGGCATATAGTAATAATTGAAAATCTTATCGAGTCAAGAGTACAACACATTTTACAGATCCCATTTCAGAGCTTTCAACAAAAAGTTATGCACATTTTCGTCTAGACTACTAGCCTAATCGAGTCAGGAGTGCCGACTAGGGGTGAACATACAGTTTGGTTCGTATGCGATTTTTTATCTATTTTCAAAAAAAACCATATAAAACAATAAAATTTCCAAACCAAACAATTTTTTGCTGTTTGGTTTGGTTTTAAACTACGATTTACATATCAAAACAATAGTAACTCATTTAAAACAAGTTAAAATATAAGCAAATTGGTCTAATATTCTCAATACAAACTTAAACAAAAACTTTTTAAACATAAATATTACATTACATTAATATTTATTTTAATTGTTACACACATTAATATTTGTCTTAGATTACTAATTTCAAAATCAACTTTACCAAACACATCTTATTTTCTAAAACAACTACACAAGAAAATCCTAATTTCAAAATTAATTTGACACCTGACTCTGCTTCTTGACAGTGGAAGTTAGGGTGTGGAACTTCAAAAGTAAAGTTGCATACAAACGGCGACGAAGTTTTACGTCGCAAACTTTTTCCTTTTTTAATGAATGTTCGGTGTGTGGGTGAATGTATCGTATACAATAAAGTAAAATATAAGTAAAAAGTATAAAAGTGGTAGTTTTTAAAAACGTCTAGAGACGTTATAAAACGATGTTGTTGCTTTATACATGTCATCGTAAATAGTCCTAGGGTTTTTCAAAAATGTCTAGAGATGTTTCCAACACGACTTCAATTATTTTAAAACAACTACGTCGTTCTACAATTGATTGATCGATACGATCAAGTTTGACGATCAAAGTAATGTATAATTGATTTATCGACACGATATAGTTCGACGATCGAAGTAATGTACAATTGATTGATCGACACGATCGAGTTCGACGATCGAATTAATGTACAACTATATGATCGACAAGATCGAGTTCGATGATCAAAGTAATGTACAATTATATGATCGACACGATCGAATTCGAAAATCGAAGTAATGTACAACTATATGATCGACACGACTGAGTTCGACGATCGAGGTAATGTACAACTATATGATCGACACGGTCGAGTTCGACGATTGAAGTAATGTACAATTGATTGATCGACACGATCAAGTTCGATGATCGAAGTAATGTACAACTATATGATCGATACGATAGAGTTCGACGATCGAAGTAATGTACAACTATATGATCGACACGATCGAGTTCGATGATCGAAGTAATGTACAACTATATGATCGACACGATCGAGTTCGACGATCGAAGTAATGTACATGATCGAAACGATCGAGTTCGACGATGGAAGTAATATACAATTGATTGATCGACATGATCGAGTTCGACGATTGAAGTAATGTACAACTATATGATCGACACGATTGAGTTTGACGATTGAACAATTGAAGTAATGTAGAATTGATTGATCGACACGATCGAGTTCGATGATCAAAGTAATGTACAATTGATTGATAGACACGACCGAGTTCGACGATCGAAGTAATGTACAACTATGTGATCGACGTGATCAAGTTCAACGATCGAAGTAATGTATAATTGATTGTACATCATCGAAGGGTTTTTTTTTTTTTGAAAAATGTCTATAGACGTTTAAAACAACTGTAGTCGTTCTATACTAAATGTCGGTGTTATGTTCGTCGATACTAACATACTAAACGTCGTTGATTTTTTTCAATAACAGTATACGTTTCACAACATGTTCAATTTATTGGTTCGTCAACTTTACCAAAAATGTCTAGGGTCGTTCAAAACAACTATACTTTTTATGTACTAAACGTTGATGGCTGTTTAAAACGACTGGTGTCGTTATGTTATTTTTTACACACATAATGGATAGTATGCAGCTAAAAAACACAACATCTGCAGTCCAATATAAAGATAAACAACATACATATAACATCTGCATTCGACATAACGATAAATCAAATATATTACGTTCATATTTGTTGTCCATAGAACAAATTAAAAAAAACTATAGACCTGCACTACTCTTCCGTTCTATTGTCACCAATTGGAATCTGGTGTGTACATCTTAGACGGTTGTGTTTGGTTGCTCCGCACCTGCTACATTTATGCCTCTTGAGAAACTCTCCAGCATATGGTATTCTCGATGTTGTCTTACGTCCAGCTTGGCACTTAACTACTAGCGATAAAACTATTAAAGTCCTGATATACTCAAGAACAACCCAATCAACTTTATTAGGCACATGAAATATTGTTTCAGCATACGCCGCTCTCCAATAATCAGTCGTGTAATACAACGAACACAATAAGTAAACCGAATTCCCACTCACCTTCACCGCTGCAATTGCATGCTCGCACGGTAAGCGCTCCAACTGAAACTGTCTAAATGTACATGTTTTCTTGTCTAAGTTTACAGTGTACCTCGACATTTCGTTGCTCACATCATACCTTATTAGATCAATGAGATCCGCCACGTACTTTCTGGCATTACCATGATTCTTAATGAGTTTTTCTTCCATTAATGAAGTTAAAGTGCAAGTGCAACTTTGTACAATCATGCGTCTTTTGTAAAACCATTTCTGTAGCTTTCTTCGAATGTTCTCAATCAGTCCAATGACTGGTAACTTTCGATCTTTCTTCAACAACGAGTTGATTGACTCTGCATTGTTCGATGTCATGATGTTGTAGCGGTCCCCCTTAAAGTGTGACCTGGCTTAACATTCATACTTTGCTTTCTGTAAATAATTCCAACTACATTTATGTATATTCTTAATTTGAGTCATATAATTGTCACGGTCTTCCACAGTATAGGCCTCCGCCGCTTTCTTGAACAGTGATAAACCTCTGAATTTTTCGTCTTCAGTCTCAAGTTGCCCTTTATGTGATAGATGCAGTGGCCATGGTACGTGTTCGGGTTTACAACTTCGAATCTATTGATGATACTCTGCCATTGGTCAAATATCAAAACAAGGTCCGATTGGTCACTAGTTACTTCCTTCAATTGTGTAAAAAACCAGTTCTACGATGCATCATTCTCTGAATCAACTATTTCCCATGCAATAGGATATATTTGCATGATCGCATCTTGACATGTAGCAACAATCAGCGTACCTTTATATCTTTCTTTCAACGATGTTCCGTCTAAAATAATTACTGGCCACATGTAATTGTGAAATCCACGAATACAAGGTTTGAGAGCCATAAAAAAATACAGGAATCTGCTATCACTATCAATCTGTAGACGTGTTACCGTACTAGGATTGTTAACGCACAAGTTGTGAGCATACAAGGCCAATTTAGCGTAGCTTTCCTCAGGCGAACCTCTTAGATCTGTAAGGGCAAATTCTCTAGACGTTCATGCCTTCCGATAGCTCATGACTATCCCAAGTCGTTTCGCGTCATTAATGGCATCTGCTGGTCTGTACACCTTGCTTGGGTTTAGAGACTTTGGCACTATGTGTCTCCCGACAACCCACGATCTTGCCTATCTATGATCATTGCCGCTAATGCTCAAAGAGCAAGTATGTTCACATTTGTATTTGCGATCTTTAAAGTAATCACATTGTGCGAACTTCGTTGCTCGCAAACACCATTTGCAATTCTGATCGAAGCAAACAATGATGTATATCTGCTTGTTTGATTTCTTCACTCTGAATTCAAAGTTATACTTCATTGCAAGCAAGTGCAACTCCAACATCAGATCTTTTTTTGACTTAAAGACTTTTTCATCTGGCACATCTTCATCTGTGGGAATCACATGCGTTGTAATAGGTGAAGATAAAGCCAGAAGTTGTCCATTTGTGAACTGATAGTCTTCGACCATCTCATGTCTAAAAGAATAGCTGCTGGTAGTATTCTTAGAATTTTCAATGGACTTTCGACATTACGATCATCTCGCATTTATATCCATCCCATCCCAATAATCATCTACATTTTCATCCACTTCATTATCTTCGTTGGCTTGCAATTGTACATCATTTTTTAGAAGTATCTCAAGTCTTGCCAATAGTCATTCCCTTGTGGTTGTACAATGTTGAATTACAATGTCTCCGTTTCAATTTCACGCTCGAGTTTACCCGATTCGACTGCATCAATTTTATCATTAACTAGTGCTGGACCTTTGCTCACACGAGTTACAGAAATGGGATGAGACTGACCTTGTTTAGTGAGACCTACATACCAGTGCACATGTTTGTCTAATGTAATCTGGATTAGCTCCGCTAACATTACATCACCAAGTAGAAGAAACCTCATCTCCAATTCATGTAAGAAAAAGTCAACATTGCACAGGTCCAATAGTTTACCATACAACTCTTTATATAAAATCTCAGTAACAATTTCAAGTCCATCCACAACATGACTATTACCCCATTTCCAATTCCACTTTTCCTGATCATTCCCAACAAACTCACCAAAATAAAATACAACGGTCCATAATGGTGACTCCATTCCTGCAATTCATTAAAACTTTGATTACTTAATCTAAAAAAAAATTATTTCTCAAAAAATCAAATACTGTATTTCAAACAACCTCAACTACGCTGCAATAGTAGTTCAAAATGTGTTTCGTTGTTTAAAACGACAGATAGTCATCTTATAACAACCACCATCATTTAAAACGACTCATATTGTTCAACAAGACTACAATAGTTTAAAACGTTCCTTAGTAGTTTCAAACATTTCAGAAAGCACAAATAATGCAGATTCTTCTTAGTTCCACCATTTCAGATGAATAACATTCATCAACACCCATTTCGAACAGATACAAAATAATGATATGCACATATGAAATAATGAAAGGGAGGAAAATATATTACCAATGACGAATTTGCAACAATAAATAGAGTGAGAAGTAATTACATTGCAAGCAACAACAAATGGCGACAAGTCTTTCTTTTAGCCCACATAAAATAAAAGAAGAAACTCAAGATTACAGTGGAAAAATTAGAGGGAGTAGGGTTTCTTCAATTTAGCAACTTCACGTCGTTAACGGAGTGAGATTAACGCTGAGGGTTTTTGGATCTTTTGTGTCAATGGCATTTCAGTTATCATAAAAATATAGTAAGAGTATTATAGACTTTTTCCACAAAAGAGACCTTAAAAAGATATGAAGAATAAATTAGATCTTAAAATGACATGAGTTGTTTGACTAGGCATTTTAAGAAAATACCCCTAATCCTTTGAAGAAAATTAAATACTTGCCCATCACACATTTTTTATTAGAACAATTTAGGTTAACTTCCGTATCAAAGTAAAACATGCCTACATTTAATTTTTTGGGCTATGTGACTAGAAAATAATGACCATAATTATAAGAAAGATAAATGTTGGAGACTCGTGACTTATCAATTTTATATACATTATCCAAAAAGACATACAATTTCTATTTAATTCTTGGCTCCGCGGCAATTGACTATATGGTGCTATGTAATATTCCTCTACCAAACAAATGCCACAAGAAGATAATATTTATATCGACAGAAGAAGCGGCAGGAGTACTAGCGTGTATAGTAAGCAAAATCATACCAAAAGAGGATAAGAGAAATGAAACAACCGTAATAGATACATCATATAAACGTCAACGTATTGATATTATCGATATTATCGTACGAGACATCACAAGCTCAAGAGGTATCTGCTGTTCAGACCACATTAATTATATAGGTTGACCAATTTTGTTGGTTTATCCTTCAACATATCACATTTATTGCACACAAGAAAAGGCTAAAGAGATGATCAGAGAAAATATGCAATATTTGAAAAACCAATATTGGTACGTGGATTTTCTTTGGGGTTGAGGCTGAAATTAATAGCAAGTGACATAGCTTCTTTGTTTTGTGATGAAGGGGGATTCCCTAGCTAGGTTCAACCAAAATTATGTAATTGCACTGCGTTCTACAAGTTCTATTGAGATTAGTAAAATATTTTATTAGTAAAAATCTACTTTTGCCAATTGCAAAGCATGTTAATCACGAGAAATCATAGAACTTTTATTTTTTACATTTGACAGGATTAAATGACATTTGTGAGTACATAATAAATAAAAAAATTTACAAGACTAAAAAGAAACTAAGACGAAAGATGTACAAGATTAACGAGTTCCTAGATCAACTTCTACTTGAACTCGCGGGATACTTTCTCCTATGCGACTTGTGTGGCGTGGAAGAAAATTACAATAGTAGCTTGCTATATTTTTTTCTTGGGGGTTGGGGGTTGGGGGTGTAGATTTATATATGTGAGCAATTTTTGGGTTGTAGCTACTCTAGCCATTTCTCCTATTTCCATTGTATTCCTTTCCAAAGTTTCTCTCTCTCTCTCTCTCTCTCTCTCTCTCTAAATATTCTTCATTTGGATTCACTTTCATTTTTATATATAAAATTTTGAATTCAATAATGGGAAGGAAACCATGCTGTCAGAAAGCAGGTTTAAAGAAAGGAGCATGGACTGCCGAAGAAGACAATAAGCTCAAAAACTTCATTCTCACAAATGGCCATTGCTGCTGGAGAGCTCTCCCTAAACTTGCAGGTCCCCCACAATTTCCATTAACCAATATCACACTGTGTCAGTTTCGTCTTCGTCGTGGCGGCGGTGGTAGTGGGAGGAAGTACAAGTTGCCTTTTCTTTACGCTTTATAGAAAGAACACAATTATTTATTTATTTAAGTGTGTCTACACCGCGTCTCATCACGTGTCCACGTGCACAATTTTCATACATAAGTGACATTGAGATTCGAACTCAGTATCTTTACCTACTCTAATACTATGTTTAACTACGCCGTCTAAAAACTTAAGTCGTTAGAGTGGGAACACGTCGTGTTTGACAATGTTGTCATATCTCGTGATTTTCTTAGAACTGAAATTGCTTTCTTGGGTTTTAAATCATCTCCAATGGTTGAATATATTGAGAGTCTTGTCCTCTGATAATAAAAAATCTTTAGGCTATTTTTTGTTTTCAAGAAACCAAATTTAGATTATACTATGCTTTGAAAACATTGCAGGACTATTAAGGTGTGGAAAAAGCTGCAGATTGAGATGGACAAACTATCTTAGACCAGATTTGAAGAGGGGATTTCTATCAGAAGATGAAGAGAACATAGTTATTGACCTTCATGCTAAGCTTGGAAACAGGTCTTTTTTTTGTTTTGTACAATTCATTGATGTTTGCATATCAAAGACTTAGATGTCTCGTAATTCTCCAAAAACGTTAAACTGAACAACATTGGACAGAATGAAAAGAAGAAAATGAAAGTAAAAGCTTGTTTGTTGTGTTATACAGTATTGTTCAGTACTGCGTACTGTCAAGTTTCGCGTACCAAATAAATTTGTTCTAGAAAATTTTTGAAGCAAAAGCCCACTTTTTTTTCTTTCATGTTGACATTTTTAGTGGACAATGGCTGTTCTGCAGATGGTCCAATATTGCTTCTCATCTCCCTGGAAGAACTGATAATGAGATAAAAAATCACTGGAACACACATATCAAGAAAAAGCTGAGGAACATGGGGATTGATCCTTAAGTCCACAACCCACTGCCGCCTACAACCACCACTCACCCGCCACTGCAAGAACAGACACAAAATCCGGTGGCGGGACAAGAACTACTGTCGGACTCAGTGGATCAAAACAAAGAGACTGAGATCTCAACGCAATCCACCATTACAGAGGGCAAACATGAAGATAAAAACATGGCTTCTAGCCCATTAATGGAGGTTAGCAATAAGTTCTGCATAGATGAAGCCCCAGTCATTCTACCCCATGAAATTCTTGTTCCTTCATCACCATCATCTTCATACATTCTTGAAGATTTGCAATGTTTGACATAAGCTCGCACGTGACATACTTTACTCACAACACGTGTGGAAGTCGAAAGTCGAAAAAATTGTAATTAGATTAAAGAAAAATAGTTACTCATTACATAGCATTGGAGAGTATTAAAGAAGAAAAATAATTTAAAATCTTGTTTATTATACTTTCTAGTTGTGCAGTGTTGTAACAAAATTTCTTTTATTTTCTCTCTATATAAATCCATTTTGATTGATCACTTAATTTATATACAATTTGAATTGAAGTTGGGAAGCCAAGAATGCTTTGAGAAAGTTGGCTCAAAGAATGGATCATGGACTGCCGAGGAAGACAAAAAGCTCAGCAACTTCATTCTCAAAAACGGGCAATGCTCCTGGAAATCTGTCCCTAAACTTGCAGGTCCTTCTACAATTTCCAAATGCAATCAATAGCATTCACTCGACCACCAATTTTTCTGGGTATATCGAGCATTTAATATATGTAGGTCGCCCTAATATTAATTCCTAGCGATTTGTTGAGAGTGTGAAAGGCGTGAGGTATCGTGTACTCTTTTAAAATCTAGCTAAGATAGAGATATACAAATTTTCATGGCTATTTTTTATTTAAAGAAATTCAAATTTCAATTATGATATGGATCAATGACATTGCAGGACTATCAAGATGTAGTAAAAGCTGTAGATTGAGATGGAAAAACTATCTTAGGCCAGACTTGAAGAGGGGACTTCTATCAGAAGATGAAGAGAAGATTGTTATTGATCTTCATGCTAAGCTTGGAAACAGGTCTCAATTTTTCCTACAATTTACAGTTTTTTCTGCTCCATGCCGACCTTATGTCATTCATATGCTTCTGCTCTTGCAAATGAATAGTCCGTTAAGAGAAATCCCCCGTTTGTTATTTTTTGTACAGTATTATCTTTATTTTTTCTCCCAAAGCTATCTACATACCGCTGACCTAATAGCTTTCAGTTTGGTTTGATGCTATTGAGCCTTAGGTTTCATCTTAAAAGATCAACATTTATACGTGAGATTTTATCCTTAAAATGCCTTGAAGATGTTGGCTCATTTGAAAACGATCTTGAAAATCCAACTGCTAATTTAAGTTTTAGACGGATCAAATTACTTCTAAAAATTTTTTGGGTTTGATATTATAGTGAGTCTTGGGACGCCATGTTAAAATGTCAACCTTATTATATTCATATTTAAATGACGTAGAAGTTTAGTCTTTAGAGGAGCGTGAAGAAGGTAGAGAATGATCTCTTGTCTATGGTGGGTAGAAGATCAACTGGATGTGGACTGATGTGAGAGTGCCACATTAGCAGTGAGACACACAATTGTGTATTGACACAAATGTTATCCACACACAGTAGGCAACATATCTGGCACATGGGCAACAGATCATTCCCCAAACAAGGTAAAGAGATGTGTATAATTTGTTGAAGAAAATTCTATAAGCAAAAATCCTCTTGCCTTTTCTTGGATTGACATTTTTTGTGGCCAATGCCAATGTGCTTTTTCAAATTATGATTGATTTTTACTCCTAATGTTTTGCAGATGGTCCAAGATTGCTTCTCATCTCCCTGGAAGAACTGATAATAAGATAAAGAATCACTGGAACACACACATCAAGAAAAAGCTGATGAATATTGGGATTGATCCTGTCACCCACAACCCACTGCCGCCTCCCACCACCGATCAACCGCCGAAAAATCAAGAACCACCATCCCAGGTGGTGGATCAAAACAGAGACCCTGAACCCTCAATGCAATCCACCATTACTGAAGACAAAAGCATGGGTGCAAGCCCATTTGAGGATTTGCAGTTTCCTTTAAATTTTATTGATTACAGTGAAATCATGAGTGTTTTGTATGATGATTTCAGCAGTTAGGAATTTGATATGAATAGGCTCAAACTCCTCTTGTTCAGTAACAAGTAATGGTTTGAGATTAATATATTATGACTCTTAGAAATTTGAGCTCTTACGATATGATTTTTGTTTTCTGTACAAGGGGTCCGTCCGTTGAAGCAAGGAATGGTTTGAGATTGATGGTCCGTGAATTTTGAAAGGGTAACTACACTAGTATATCGTTTAACTGGTAGAATCTAATAGAAAAATAAAAATTAGTTGAGTATGATAATAAATTGCTCGCGTTGAAAATAAAAAAAATAGAAATTGATAGAAGTTGGTAAGTAATCAATGTTAAATAATGAAGACGAACAATGATGAGAATAAGAAATTTGAATACAAATGGTGAATGGTGAAGAGAAACAAAATTGAGAAAGAGAAATTTGGGGAGATAAGAAATTTTTTGTGTTTTAAAATTGTAATGAGACGTATAATCTTTTTTCTAAACTATACTATAAGAGTGAATAAGGTACTATTCATAAGCCGTCTAAGCCATCGTCCGAGCCGCCTAAGCCGTTTTCAAAGAGCCAATCCACTGGCACTGTTCATAAGAAATTGTCTTCCAAAAGGACGGCGTTTCCTCCCTCTCTGTCATCAGAAATTTTTTTTCCTTTCCTTCTCCACACCGTTCACGCCTTCCCAGATGACAAGTGACAACCCTCTCTGCTGTAGTACACCGCTACCGTCCGGCCGTTGTCTCCTCTTTCTACCAATCATTGTACTGTCCACAGTTTTTCGACCAACTATTTTCCCGCCTCGTCCTCCTTTTTCTTCCATGTCCTCCGTCTTATCTGCGTTCGAAAATCGTCGTCTTCGCGATAGTGTGGCGAGAATTTCGATTGTTTCCGATTTGCGTGATTTTGGCGCCATCGAGGCTTTGTTCTAGGGTTTTGTTCGATTCTTTGTTGGTCTACGCCGGATCCGGTTCTAGGGTTTTTTTTTTTGCAAGAATCAACAGTTTAATCTGACTCCAATCAATCCAAATCCAGAGTGTTTGTTGCTTTTTAGCGCAGCCGCCGCCATCACCCATTTTTCTCGCGATTCTCGCTCCTCATAATTTTTATTGCTTCATTTAAATTTCATAGTGAGTGTAGGTAATGTGGTCGATTCTTGGTATTTTCGTCTTGTTGATCGTGTAAATATTCATTTTATTGTGTTGTTATTTATCTGTTGCAGAAAATAGTACTCTTCCCCAATTTTTCTTTCCTAATTGCCATTTACATGTTGCTTATCAGTTAGCATTATCTCTCGGGTCTTTTACTTGTCTGAAAATTACTTTTGGTGATGCAGCTTGGTCAACTTGACAAAATATTTAAGGTCGTAGGTGAGAAGGTTCTTTAGTCATCCTCTTTTTCAAATTTGTTCTGGAAATAATTGTTGATGATTGATTGTGGTATTAGGTCATCCCACATAAGAGAAGTGGCCTACGCTTGTGAACCTTCCACACTGGCAGTCTGATTTACAACACATTCAAGGCCACAAGTAGTAAGTTATATTCAGCTTATTCCATGTTTATGATTTTAGGCTGTGCAATATTCTTTGATCTTGTGAAATACCGAGAAAGTCTGAAAATTAATTTGTTTCTTCTTAGGGGCTTGGTTCCCCAGTCTTTGATAAACTTGAAGCAGTGCTGGCAAAACCCGTTATGTCAATACCGCAACTAATGGATTTGAGGTTGGCATTGGATTTGCGCAGTGCAAAAACTTACTTGATTCTAATCTATAATTATATGTGATTAACAGCTAATAAATTAAGTTATGACTTTGTATAAGTCACTGATACATATCTACCGGATCTAATTTCTTTTCATGGAAATTCGTCAGGTATATTTATGACCGGTAGTGAGAATAATGATGAGTTCTATATGGATGAGCATGGAAATATCAGGACAAAAACCAACCGGTCTGGTGGGATATGGTATTCACTTTATTAATAAATGAATTGGATATTCTATAAATGAATATAGGTATGGCATGCCTTAGGTTCTCCAGATATGGCATATTCAGGTTTTGCATTTGTTGGGCACTTTGGCCCTTAAAAGTTCCAAGAAATCTTTGAATTCATTTCTATTAAGTTTTAGTGATTTAATTGGCCTCAAATTAATTGTCTTTGTGTTTGATGAATTGTACTACCGCATTTGACTAAATTTTCAATCAAGTTATTTATTAAATTGCTCGAATCGCCATTTTGACTCTTTGATTATATCTCACTTGAAGAAGGAAAAAAAATAGTCGAGGTATCTTTTTAACTACAATTTCAATTTAATGACGCTCTTGAATTTTACTTGTTGCAATAGATACTAAGAGATTATTTTTTTATAATGATGCTTATGACTAACAGATGCCGAAGAATACTATGATACACTCCAATGTTTAAGCTTTAGTTTTCTTCTCAAGGTTTATCTTACTCTCTTTCACCATTTTCTTTTTCTAGAGAATTTTATTGATTAATTGATAAGTTTTTATGGTAGAAATAAAATTTCGTTTAGTTTTCAATGCGGGTCATCTTTTGCATTAGAAGAACAATTTTTGAAATTGTTCTTTAATCAATAATCTTTGAAGGGAAAAATAAATCTAGAAAAGTAGAGAAAATGTTTGACGGGTTGTTGAAAAGCAAGTTCTACTCCAATGGTAAGAACGATTATTATGGAAATAAAGCAAGTTGATTTCTTCCTTTTTTTTCCCTCTTTTTTTTAGATTGTTTTAATATAATAGTGGGTTATTTTTCTTTGTTTTTTTGGGGTTAATTTGTGATTTTGTTTGAATAGCAAATTGGCGATCAAGATGACAAATACTGGATTGAGATTATACGCAAGAAGAGAAATGCAATGCGTAATTATTTGAGGAATGATATTGTTGATCCGCTTAAAATGGATTAGATATTAATGCCTATGGCGGTGGTTAGTGTATTTCATTCCTTCATTTTTTATATCAATTTTCTTGAATATTAATTTATTTTTACATTCACCTTCATGAATTTATGCTCCGAATTAATATGTATTTGTCCAATATAGTTGTTCATGCCTGATTACTTGAAACATTTGCAATCATTTAATTTTTGAGATTCTGATTGATGACAACTCTAAATCTAGAGTCTTATAAGAATTTGATAAAGAGGAACAAATAACTCAATTAGATGGATGCAAGAACCTTAATTCTTTTTTGAATTATTATTTTTCAACGGTGTTCTTATCAGATAAGGGCTTTAGGAGTTGTTCATGGATATTTACTTTGTTGAAAAGACCAATGTACAATTTTTTTAGGCATTTGATTGCTATAAATCTCTTTTGATAATGAACACACGATACATGAATTCTTGTTATTCTGGGTTCGGGTTGTGTAATGCAGCTTCCTTTTGTTTACTCGTGATATTTACGACTACTAACTGAAATGGTATAAAGTTATTGCCAGAGCATCCGATTATTAAACAAGTGAAAAGTATTTTGTGAGTGGATAAAGCTTATAATCTCATATATATGGGGGGGGGGGTATAGCCTCATGACTTCCTTTGTATGTGAATCCCGTTTGATCCAAAAAGTTCAATCCAAATCATCGATCCCTTTGCCCTTTGGTAGTACCAAAATGAAACATTCTCTCTTGCCGGACTTGCGCACCCACCTATTTTTGAACCTAAAATTTGCTAGATTTAATTTTATTTTGACTCTTGTTTTCTGTTTTCTTTAACATTAAGATGTGCACTTGATATTATTCTTGTGACTCTTAGTCCCATTTTTTATGTGAAAACAGGCGGAATGACTTCTAATTGAGTTGAACCAATCTAGCTGTTATGATTTGATTGCGCAATTTTCTCTTGCAGCCATGTCTAAACAGAGGTATTAAACACATTTGCTATTTAACTGTGACAGGTATATACCAAGCAATTACTTTCCACAGTTTCCCTCTTTGTTTTCCATGTTCTATAAATGCATAGTTCTCTAAATATCATGCATTCACATACAAAAACAAGTGCTAGATATCGTTAAAAATCAATTTCTTATCATGTATTCTGTCATTAGGCTGTGAATATATTATGTCGTTAGAAATCAATTTCTTATCATGTATTGAATAACTGATACTATTTTGGGGTTTCTTTTACCCAGTGTAGTATGATGTTGTTTTGCTCAATTTGAAGAAACCTAAACGCTTCTCTTCTCCTCACACACCATCGTTCTTCTTCGTGATTTTTTTTTGCAATTTTTGTCGTTTTTCAACTCAAGAACTACTGAATAGCCATTCCTATCTCTTTTCCCAAGATCCGGATCGTAGAATCGCATGATTTTAGTTGTGATTTTTGTTCTTTGGTGTATTTTAGAACATCTCGATTTTGTTCTCATTTGGTCCAACCGGGGTATCTCGTGTTTTTTCATTACATTTTATTGTATTTTGTTTGTCATTTTGCACTGCTCGGTGTGTCGTCGACTTCTCACGTACTTTTTTTTGAATTTCTGAATTTTTGGGTGAATGTACACCTCGATTCTCGCTTGCTTTTCACATAAATCGAAAGTGATGCCCCGGTTTCGATGACCCATTTCTCTCTCTTGCTATTTGAACATAACTTATATCGATACAAGAACAATATATAATAAATAGTGATTCTTTTATTTATTTTTTGAATATTTGAAGGTAAGGATTTTATTCATGTGGCTTTGAATGCCCCAAAAGATGGGTATTTTTCTCATAGATGAGGGTCAGTTGGAGTGCTTGATAGAAGCATTAAGTTCATTTAACTCGAAGGAAATTATTTATTCTTTAATTAATTTTACATTTTTTAAAAATAATTATGGGTTATTTTCTATTAGGTTCCATATGTTTGGATGAAATTTCTCTATATTATTTATGGGGTTCAAAATTGTTAAAACAGGTGTGCTGATTATGTGTGAAATTAACTCCTTGATGATACCTGGTGGTAGAGTGGATAGGACTATTGTTGGAGCAAGGTACTAAGTTCCAAATGTACGACACGAAAGATTGTAAATTTACACGAACAATATTCCTCTCACTCGTCATAAATATAGAGGATTGTAAATGTACGACACGAAAGATTGACTCAATCTCCCTTTTTTCTTTTATATCTTCCTCTTTAATCTCTCTGCTTGTAATTCTCCACATATCCTACCTCCCACACATTTCTAAGAATAAGTGTGAAGATGTGCATATTGGACCAATAGTTGGCATGTAGCAGCATTCTTGAGCAGATTATTTGCAAAGTTAGATGAAGAGCAAACTGCTGAAAATGTAGGATTCAGAATACACATTATTAAAGGATGAAATTTACGAGTATTAAAGGTTCACAGCACTTGGTTTATAACCAGATTTTTGTCTTCCAGCAATACACATTATTTCTTGCCAGTTCCTGTCCTAAGCTGAGATTTATCATCATCATCATCATTTTATTGAGCTGGTAGTCTAGCATTGCCTCAGTAGATTCTCTACCCGAGTTAACATTCCATGCAGTTCTTGTACTCCAATAAAGTCTGAAGTTTAAGATAAATAATATACTAACAGTTTGCAGATTCATTTGGAGAAAATGAAGCGTAAGAAGAATTGGTTGACCGGAGAGGAAAAGTAGTTCAACAATGGGAGGTTGAAATCACCAGACGTTGAGATTCATGTAATGGGTTCAACTATGGAGGTTACTTTAGTAACTGGATTGGATTGTCAATTCATGTTCACCGAAATTATCTCAGTATGTTTCGTGAAGAAGGTGTCAAGTAGTCAATGCCGCTTTTTCTATCCAAGATAATACTGCTTTTCCACACAATACATTCAAAGGTATATATATAAATATAGCAATTAAAATGTTTACGCCTTTATTTTTGTTGAAGATAAGATTTAAATGAGACCGAATTAACCCTTTTTCTTCAACTATTTCTTTGATCCTTAAGCTTGAGAGACGTCTGCACCGTAAGATGAAGTCGCAAGGATATCCGAGAGGCTAAAGAAGTTTGTGTATAGTAGTGTTAGTTAATCCAAATTTTCCGGTTTTCGCTTAATAAGAGATCTCAAAGATATCGGATGAGTAATTACTTAAAACTTCTTCATGGTGATGATTCAAGTTAAATTTGCTTACTCGTATGTATAAATCACTTGATCAAGATTAGGCATACGCACTTCTTTTCTTCAATTAATCCTTTTAGAGTCCATAGTAAACATCCATGAATATTGCAATTGCTCGTCAGGTGTAATGTAAATGCCCTAATTAGATGGGGACTATTTGATTAGCCAGTAACGTGCATTTAGATTTTGCTAATTATCTCCCAACTTCGCAATATTAATTATTAAAGTCTCTGCTTTTGGCAAAGAATCGAATCGAATAAATCTCACCACAAAAAAAAAAAGAAGGCTAAATGGCATTGACAAGATTTTAGTAATCAATAAAGAGAAATGCTTGTATATGGAGTTCCACTTTTCCAAATCTCATAGATTCTTTTATTTGCAGTCTCTACTCTTTAGAAATGCGTATATACTACTTATTTGATCAAGACAGTTTATTGGAAATTAATCTCAAAAGTATTAATTGAATAATTAGTCTGCAATGTTTTGAATCTTGAAGAAGAATGAGTCCACTGCACATATTATTGGTTCTTAGGATTCCATCTTAAAAGATTCACATTATTAATTGAGTAGTAGTTCAAACCGTTGTATATGTGTTTGAGTAATTCTATCTAGCACCCTGGTACTTAACACCAATTTAGATGTCACTGAAGTTGATATATATTTTTATTCATTAGACAATATGGCAGTGGTACTACTGTTCTTTGAACTTTGTTACAATTAAGAAGAAATCATGTAACAAAAGAGATTCTTATTTAAATAAATGGTCCTTTGAACTTGGAACGAGCATGAAAAAATTAACGATACTCTTTAGTGACGATAACGATATAAAAGAGCTCAATTAACGATATAGGATTTAATCATCGCACACAATTTGTTCACTTAGATTAACAAAAGATAATGTTCTTTTTTCTTTAATTATATGTATTGTTTTACACTTCAACTAGATATATGATTTATGGACTAGAGGATAACGATGTTATTTTCATTATATTTATTGTTATTATATTTCAATATTTAAACTTAATGAACACACATATTTAAATAGTGAGATTAAATACGATTGATAAATATATGCTACTCTACCACGTGCAACGCACGGGCGCCCACTAGTATTGTAAATAAGGGTGAAAAATTTCTCTACGGTTGTTGATTAAAAAAAATTACCGATAAGTAGGAAAAATTATAATTAAGTCTTTAACCTTCTCAAAAGTAATTCAATTGATGAGATAATCTTCAAATATTGTTGATTCACAATTAATATGCAAAATAATAAACGTCTAAGAATTTTTTTTTTTTTTTTAGGCTTTGTTCCTAGATTACATTTTACAAAACCCACATTTTTTATCAATTCAATCACACATTTCATCAATTTTTAACAAAATCTTTTAAAAAACTATTTTTTATCTACACCAAATAGATACTAAATTTTCTCTAAATTAAGTTGTTTAGAACATTTACAACAGTTTATTTATATTTAAATAGCAATTTTTTTTAAACATTTAAGTAGCATTTTTATCTCTATACTCTTCATTTTTCTTCTTCTAATAAATATTTAATATCTTTCCGTCTCCTCTTTTTTCTTTTTCCATATGCATCCCTCAATTTGTACAACTATTTAATTAAAGTCAATATATCAAGTATTGAAAATTGAAATTGTTTTAAATGGAGAGTCAAACACACTCTCTAAATTAAAATGTTAAATTGGAGAGTTTATTGGATCAAAATTTTAAAAATTTGCTCTTTAAATTTAAAAGCATTATATATTTAAAAATTTATTGGAGATGATCTTAGTCTAACTAATTTTAGGTCTTGACAATGTCAATTAGTTTTCTACTTCCTAACATAGTGACTTTTATTGACCCATAAAAGTTTGAGAGAATTTATATATGTCAATACAAGACCATTTATCATTTGACATTGAACTCTCGACCACGTTGAAAACGAGACCTATAATTTTTATCAATTTTTTAATTATACATTTTATTAATTTTTATTAAAAACTTTGTCAAACAGTTCTTAAATTTTAACTTGACGTCTTTGCTTATCGTCGGACTATATTTAACTCCTTTGTTAAAAAAAATTAAGTTATTAGAAAATAACTTATTTAAATTTTGTAAGGTACATTTCCTTAATCATGAAGTTTCTTGTATTATAGAACTTTCTAGATGAGAAGAAATAAAATGTTTGAGTCAAACATTGAAATATTATTTGAAATGTCGTTAGAATAATTCAACACCAAAAAGTTAGCCCGCTAATCACACAATTCGTCGAACCTTACACGCGCGCCTGTCACTTTCCGCCCCCACCACTACCCCCGCCGCCGCGCCTCCCTCCCTTATGACTTTCCAGGTACAGCATGTCAATGACGACCGTCCAGGTTGCGCGCGAAGTTCTCAAATACTAGGATTTTCATTTCGAATGCGTTTCGTGTTCTACTGTTCAGAAATAACACTTTTATGTTATGTGCATTTCCATTTCTGTATACCCACGTAATAGCATAATTAAGTACATCTAAATCATCCCCAAACTCACAAACTTGTACAAATCCATTGATCTTTCTCTACTGTGATGGTTTAAAATAAATGTCAGTTTCTTGCGGAGTAGAGTGGGCGGTGATTTTAGGCTGCCTGCGGTGGGCATGGAAGCGCTGCACCTACATCGGTTCCGATGACAGCTCCAACTGGCCCATCGCCACGCTCGAGGAATTCGAGCCTGTTCCACGTGTTTGCCGCATTATTCTATCAGTCTATGAACCTGACCTTCATCACCCCATATACTCCCCGCCCGGTGGCTACCGGCTCAACCCGGACTGGGCCATCAAGCGCGTCAACTACGAGCAGACACAAGGCCACGCGCCGCCTTACTTAATCTACATCGACCATGATAATAAAGAAATTGTACTAGCCATTCGGGGATTGAATTTAGTGAAAGATAGTGATTACAAATTGTTATCGGATAATCGATTGGGGATGCAGATGTTTGATGGAGGGTATGTTCATCATGGGTTGTTAAAATCTGCTATATGGATTTTGAATAATGAGTCGGAATTTTTTAGGAGAATTTGGGAAGAGAATGGAAGAGAGTATAAAATGGTTTTTGCAGGGCATTCTTTGGGTGCAGGGGTTGCTTCATTGCTGAGTTTGATTGTGGTAAACCATACGGATATGTTAGGGGGGATTCCCCGGAGTTCGGTGAGGTGCTATGCGGTGGCGCCGACGCGGTGTATGTCGCTCAACTTGGCTGTTAAGTATGCTGATGTTATATACTCTGTCGTGCTGCAGGTTAGTGTTCTGTTTTTCTTCCTTTAATGTGAATGTGAATGGAGATGTCAAAATAAATTGGCCCGCTAGTCAATTGCACGGCCGGCTTGTAGCAGGATGTGTCATGAGCCGGTCCGGCCTACCTTTACCAATAGGTCGTGCTGAGCTTGGTTTTATGCATCTATGTTCAGAAAAACGAAAAAAAAAAAAAAAGATTTGATAGACCCGTAGGCCTGGAATGGCCCAACTCAGCATAGGTGGTGGCTCCTGTTACAAGCTGGCTTACCTCTACAGACAGTCCTTACTGGACTTGGTAGTTGGCGCATTCATATTTAGAAAAAAGATAAATAAATAGAATTGATAGGCGCGTAGGACTCAGTTTAGTACGGACGGTGACGAGTCTAGCTACCTCAAACTAGCTTGGTTTACAACTTTAGATGTGGGAATGGTTTGTGATTAGCTTCGTCTCACTTGAGTTGAAATGAATGTTTCTCAGTGAATTAGCACTTCCTAGTCACATTGGGGAAGAATATACTAACATCAAAGATTTTGCTAAATGATCATATCTCAGAATTAGGTGTCGAAGGCATTGTACATATTACTGTGGATACCATCTCCATTCACATGCCGTATGAATTCGAATCACAAGGGTATAATTGATATTTTGCGTTACAATAATTAAGAAAGGGGTGGTTATATTCACACTAGAATTTGTTATGAGCGCACCACATTTTAATTGTATTTAAGATTCTCAATTTTTGTTCATTATTGCAATTATGTTCTTAACTTTTTGTCATCAAATTCTTATCTTCAACTTTCATTAATTAGCACATTTCATCATTGATGATAGTTTCTGTCGAGATATTTTGTTTAGGTGCTTTGAAATGAAGAAAAAATATTTTATTGTACTTTTGTATCTATTGTTTTTTTTTTAAAATATGACAGACAAATAAGTCTTTTTACGAATTGTAAACAAATGTTTTTATACGGAAATCGTTATCAAATACAAAATGTGCTAATTAATGAAAAGTTGAAGATAAAAATGTGATTAAAAAAAATGGGAATATGAGTGCTATAATGTTAAAAGATTAAGGATGTTAAATTTAATTAAAATGTGGTGAAAAAAAAAAGTGTTGTGTGAATATAATTACCCTTAAGAAAGTGGTATTTATGGTAATAAATTTAAAATAAGTCCTTTTTTACATTTCAATCCTTGAAAAAACACCTTCAAAAAAATTGCCAAAGTTAATTGCGTTCAAACAATAAAATGTATGCACTACTTATGTTAGGATGTTGTATAATTTTGACCCTCCATACATTTGTCTCTTCTCTAATTATCGAAAACACAGTGCCGTGTTTGTTATGTTGCCCAATGCCCAGAATTATTACGAATAAGCAATGAAAATAAATAAAATCATATCATTTCATGTAATACTGTTTGTAAAATGAGTTTCTACTTGTGAGAAGATTTGTGCTTAATGGACAACCCCTTGGTCTGGGGATGTTGATTTCTGAAATCAAGACTGGCTTTAGGAAGTAATAAAAATACACAATGTTATTTGCCAGTTGATTTAATATATGTGGAAGTATTATAATAACTATAACATAATCTTAAACTTGATCTTGTCTTGTCCAGGATGATTTCTTGCCGAGAACACCCACCCCATTGGAAGATATATTTGAATCCATCTTTTGGTTAGTTGTCATTTCTCCCTGGTACCGGGAGCTGGACGCGAAAGTTTGATCATTTACTTTCTTTTATATTTTTTCCTCTTAAAAGGAGTGAATCTTTGTCATCATTGTTTAAACCAGACGTTACTGCTTTGGACAGTTTGCCCTGCCTGTTATTTCTTGTGTGCTTGAGGGATACCTTCATATCTGAAGATAGAAAGCTCAGAGATCCAAGAAGACTGTATGCACCTGGTCGAATCTATCACATTGTAGAAAGAAAATGTTGCAGGTAAAATAAAGTTAATTTCAGCTTCGTTATTTCAATGTTTCCTTCGGAATTTATCACATTTCTGCTGATTAATCAGAATAATTTTTCATGGATTTTGATCAACTATAGTGTTGGCCATATCCGGCTGTTGCAAACCTGTAGTGTTGTTTAGATCATGAACTCAAAGAACAAACCTCTTTAGCATTGCTTTGTGTTCTTTTACTCTAGAAGAGGAAATATGACATGATTTTGAGAAAACATCATGCTTTGAGATATTGCTAGCAAAAAATTTGCTGCTTGAACCTTAGTCCAACATTGAAATTCTCTGTTTCCTGCTCACAGATGTGGGAGGTATCCTCCAGAGGTCAGAACCGGTATCCCTGTTGATGGAAGATTTGAACATATAGTCTTATCATGCAACGCTACATCAGATCATGCAATTATTTGGATAGAACGAGAGGCTGACAAGGCCTTACAAGTAAGTAGAAACCAGCTTCAGACATCCTTTTTTTCCCCTTATCTTGACGTCTCCTCTTTTCCTTTCTTTTTTTGTTTTTTTTTGTTTTTTTGTTTTTGGCTTCATAACCTGCTCAAATACGATTTATTTGATTTCATAGAGTTTCATAGAGCCGACCCCAAATTAATTGGGAACAAAGATCAGGGCCAGATTTTGAGGTCAACAGTTTTTTTATTGTTTTCAATGAAACATGGTGGGAAATGTTTTGGGACATAAAATGAGAATCTATTTCTAGACTTTCACTGAAATTTTCACAAGAGCACCCTGACCGCATCGAGATAATTTGCTGATGATGCAGCAACTTATGTGCAACTGATGCTGCAACAAATTAATTAATGAAGATGTATTTCAATAACAGTAATTCCATGAATCCTGTCGCATCCATAATGTTAAATAGGAGTAGTTGAATCATATGTATCTCACTAGAGTACCCATGTTTTACCAACTGCAGTGTGAATTTCAGATTGAGTAGTGATATCAAGTGGTTTTTATTGATTTCAACCAGTCATGATAATGAAGTGCATGCTTTCCTTTGGCTTTTAAAGAACCAACCATTTCCCGTTTATATTTTTGTTTCTATCCATAGTCTTTTTTCTTCTGACCAAGCAGCCATATAGTATGTTTTGTCAATTGATGCTAATTTTCTTTATCATTAATAATCATCTTTCCCAAACCAACAAGCCAGCCAGTTGATCGCTATGTGTACTAAAAGATCCAATGAAAATAAATCATTTGCCACCACAATGTCATATTAATTTTGTTCTACCTCTTCATATACGCCAGTAAATGTTTTCTTATTACCCGAATGTTTCCTTTTAGTTGTGTTCCTTCTTTCTGTTCTTGACGCGTGCCACTTAGAAGTGGAGGTTGGTTAAACATCAATTTTTCCATAAGGGAATATCGTATACAAAAGTTCACTTGCTAAGAATGTTGTTTTGGAAACTCGTGATTTTTTCATTCCTGTGTCACACTTGAACTTTTCTTCCAGATGCTCATAACACGTTCGGAATCTCATGTCATGTCCACTAGCCATGCTCAAACTCCGTAGTATATATCACATTAGTAGGATTGAAACTCGGTTTCTCTAAATTTAAGATCACCTATTCAAGGCCATGTTATAACTTCAAATGCTCTCGAGAGCTGGATTTCACTATTCTCCTTTGATTGTTTGTAATTGAGTGTGTATTCTCGTGCAGAGACTGAGAGAGCTGAGTACGGAGACCATAACGACCCCACCACAAGTCCAGAAACTTGAAAGGATGCAAACACTTGAAAAAGAGCACAGGGATGCATTGGACAGAGCCGTCAGTTTGAACATACCTCATGCTGTAACAACCGCTGAACAAGAATCCTTGTACCCCGAAGAGGAATATTCAGGGGAATCAACTGCAGAACATGGTAAGGACGACCCAAAATATTCCTCAGCAGGTAAAAGGTACTGTAAAAATGCTCGAACTAACTGGAACGAAGTAGTTGAGAAGCTTATCAAGAGGAACGAGTCGAGACAATTGCTACTGGAAAGTGATGCATCCGTTACTGAGTAAACCCTCTTTCTGCTTTCTTTCCAACTCAATCCAGGCTTGCTAGGATTTGATTTAAAGCGTTTACATAGGTTTGTTTGTGAGTATAAAAGTTTAGTGCATCTTTAGTTGTATATATGAACCTTGCAAAGGTGTATGATATTGGGTTTGTTCAACCGTAACAGGCAATTTATATTTTCACCAAATGTAAGCGACTCGTAATAGGTAATCCATCCATCATTTGCAGGTTTATATCACGTAAAGAGAGCGTCCGTAAAAGGGGAAGCTGCCTCCTTTCATAATGGAAGGAAGGAAGAGTCGTGGAGCAAATGACTAAATTACATAAATGATAGAGACCCAAGACGCCAGATAGAAGAAAATTAAATACCACAATACAAAGTTCAAGCTCAGAGGACTTCCTAAGAATGTCTAAAATATAAATTCGAACTATGAAATCTAGCTCAACATTTCTCTATAATATTCATTTTTCAAGCTAGTCTTTCAAGTTAAGAATGTCAGATCCCTTGGTTTTTGCTGGAAATTCTATCTTGCATTCTTTCATGCAAGGTTGAACTGCCAAGATAGCACAACTTTGCAGGTTTGACACACTATATCTTGTGCACCTCATTAACGACCTTATTCTTGACATCATAGTCAGAACTAGAAAGTAGTACGTGTTCTCCAGGCTCCCGCCTTCACCAAGTGTTCACACATACATGTACAAAAGAATCGAAGTGCATTCTGGAATCCTGCACAGAGAAATAGAATAAATAAAAACACCCAGGAATGACATAATGCAATCTAACTTTAGCTCTCTTCGTTTACAGCACAAGAAATTAGAAAGTAGTGCAATACATAAGCACATCACCCACAAGTGTCCGACAAACAAAAACCACTTCAAGTTTGCCATCTCAAACTTTGTACAGCTGTAATTCTAACTAGTAATTGGTTCGGACTAAAATTCTTGGAAGCTAGAGATGTCGAATCATGTTTGCATTGATTCAGCATGATAGTTCTCAAGCTCTTTGTCAAGTTCACCGGCCGATTTATCGATAGTTTTCTTTCTCCAGCGAGCACCACCTCTGCCACGTCCACGTCCTCGTCCTCGACCACCTCCACGTCCACTCCTCATACCACCACGGCTGTTTTGGCTGTACAAATAGATACAGCAATGCATATTAACAATACTTGATTTACTGTATAGGTCAGCCAGCCAACAAATGGTAAACGTGTAACACTATTAGTCACACAACAAAGTTTCATGTTAAGTCACCAAATTTGTTTTGTTCTGAATTCCTAAGTGGTCACTGCAGTTTGCTTTTTGATTCATTTTGGTCACTCAGCTAAACATTGTTACTTTTTGACAAATGTCCTGCATAAAAGACCTATATGTCGGACGCCACGTCAGATGCTCCATTAGAAAAACCACCATATTTTAACTCGACCAAATTAAAACAAAAGGTAAACTTAAGTGACTACTTTAGAACAAAATGAAGTTTAAAGACTAAGGTGAAACTTCGGTATAAGTTGAGTAACTGATAGGGTTATAAATCAGATGAGAAATACAATTTCAGTTGCAAACCCCACGACCGTTTTGAAGTTCACCACAACCATAAAGAAAACCCCTTAACCCAAAAACAAAAGAACAGAAGTAAAAAAGATGAAATCCTCCTTCCTGCACCCTTCACGCCATTAGAACCCAACATCATTCCAACTTCTGATGACAGTGACTGCAAACCGTGGCAGCCAAGGCATGCTGGTTAGAGCATCTATATTTCCAAACGACTCCTCAATCTGATTGACAACAATTCTGTTGATGTAATTAGGTAAGTTGGTTATATTCAATTCCGTGGTCCAAATAGCGAAACATCTACAGAATTTTGTAGATATGATCATGCAATATATAAAATATTTTAAAGCAACTTTATATAGGGAAAATTGCAATACTTGTCCCCAACCTATAAAAGGGATTAAGTTGGTTCCAAACCTATAGAAATTTTCCGACAGAATTGCACAACCAGTCTCGAGGACAGAAATGTTCCAAAAATCTACTAAATGACACTCACATGACCAACCTTATGATGAGTAAAACAGCTTAGAGTTTTTCCCTCGTGATTTTGCCCATCATAAAGTTGATCATGTCGGGACCACATGATAATTTAACAGAGTTTGGGATGGTTTCCGTTGTTGGGGATCAGTTGACGAACTACATTGAAAGATTGGGGACCAACATGCTCCTTTAGGTTAGTGACCACCAATGTCCCTTCAGTGTAAGTAAACATTTTGACTCAAATCATGTTTCAAGAAATACCAAGCTTCTGATTAAATTTTGGTAGTTTTTGTCCCTGTAAATTTTCATATCTCAGAAGTTTTAGCATTTCAAAATACATTATTAATGCCAATCACGTTCCATACTCAAGAAGTGACCAAATGTAATTTAATGACAGTGTTTCGAAGGCATCTCAAAAGTGTAGATGCTAATGGACAACTTACCCAGGATTACGATTAGCAGAACTAGAGCCACCTCTGGAATGACCTGGTCCAGGCCTGCACATTTGTTAGTTCCCAGTTAATTGACTAAATATAAGACAGCTTATGATGGACCTATTGTTACTACTCAAATCAAAATATAAGCTGAAGAACTTCTCATTACTGGGATCAATCTCATCCTGAAATAAAACAAACAAGATGCAAATGCACATGGACCACTATAATTAATTAATTATTGTGCACAAAACATTTCTTAAGGATGACAGCATATTTCAGAACAATCAGCTCTTGCTACAAGAATGCTAACAGAACCAACAAATATATATAACTTGAATTATAACCTCTATGAGTAGATTTTTCTACTGCAAATGTAGGACCACGTCAATTCTATTAACAGAAATTTCTATCTTAGCCAGATTGTTGCACAAATAAAATCTCAAGCTATTCAGCTAAACCATGTCAGAAGCATTATAACACCACAGCACCAAAAAACATATCAATGATGTAGTCAGGAATTTCACCCTCACGATCCAGTTGTATCTGATTTCAGCAAATGTACGTGGTGCCATACTAAAGAATACTATCGTGTAAGAATGGAACCAAATGACTATATAAATACACACATACTACCAAGACAGCATATTATAGACATCTGATAAGGTATGCAAATATTTAATTACTTAAATATTACAATTGCTTTTCATTTCATAACCACAGACCTAATCAGGAATACAATTCATATTTTAACATGATAGGGTTTTGTTTCAAAAATAATTGGGTGCTTTTTGTTTGGATTTCAATGTACAACAACTTATAATTTATATGGGGTTTAAAGAGAAAAGCGGTTCTTCTAGGGAGCATCAGTCAGTAAAGGGGAGCAACTCGGTTTTGAACATCAAGTTTCGCTTATTCATATGAGAAGATGATTAAGAAAAACCCATCTACTCAAGTTCTCCGATATTTGCTGGTCCCCTCAGGCATACATTCGCCTCCTTGACCCTTGCAATATACAGAGACTGGCCAACTAGAGTTGTGGAACCAATAAGAAAAGAACATAATGTGCAATAGAAAATTGCATGTAAAACCCCTCATCTATGTTTTGGTCGAGGCCTAAAGATCTCAGCAATACATAGATGGAATGGATAAAAAAAATCAACTGATCATACCAAACCAAACAT
Source organism: Forsythia suspensa (assembly GCA_023638005.1). Classification (NCBI taxonomy): domain Eukaryota; kingdom Viridiplantae; phylum Streptophyta; class Magnoliopsida; order Lamiales; family Oleaceae; genus Forsythia; species Forsythia suspensa. The sequence goes on from CM042672.1 coordinate 13,254,271, forward strand.
ATACCGATCTTATAAAGTGAGACAAAAGATCAAAAAGTTTTAAGTGTGCGCTAGTGACTGAAAGTACCTTAATAATGTAAACTATGCTGGCAGGTCTACAGTTTAGATATTTAAGACTCACAGGAAACACCGCATCTAGAAGAAAAATGAGTAAAAAGTATAAACCTTGGAAGTACTAAAATTAATTAATTGCAAGGTAATATAGTCACGTACGTCATAACAACTGTCCTCTTTTTTCCATTTGCTCCACCAACTACATTCACGCGAGCTGAGACAGGGATATCTGCATTAGTACCAATTATTTCAATCTTCATAGGCCTCCCATCCAGTTGGACATTATTATATCTCTTAAGAGCTTGGAATGCATCACTTCTCCTAGCAAAAACCACTTCAGCTGAACCCTGCGTCACAATAGATTTATTGAACTTCTGCAGCTGAAAACTATCAAGTCCAACAATAATCAAAATAAAGCAAAGGGAACATAAAATGTTGAACAATAGATTTGTTCGGAAACAATGTAGGGAGTAATTAAGATTTAAGAATATCGTCAAGCAAGATAACATTCAAAAATTAGGTGCGAGAAGGCAAGATATACAAGATTAAAACAGAAGATGGCATAAGTGCTGAAATGGGAAAAAAGCTAATATGCAATGCAGCACATTAAAAACCTGAAACATCCTCATCAAAGCTATTACACTTGCACATTTGAGGGACATGTTTCCATATGAAAACAAATACAGCACCAGACGAGGCTCTAAAAGCTAACACGGTTACGAGCATTAACAAGATCCACAACTGTGAATTCAAAAACAAATGAGAATCATTCAAGGGTGTCCTGCTTGAGCTATAGCCTCTACCTGAATCATAAAATCCATGGTTTAATCAACTAGTGCTAAATTCGACAAAAGAAGTCCCACTATGATAAAATTGTAACAACTGACTTTTCTCATGTTTGTAAGAGGGCATAATAGCACTGACAATTTTTTCGGTCTCATCCACTTTATACATCTACACCTGATCAAGCATGCCTTGATATATAATCATTCATCGAAACAAGTATATCCTAGTTGAACAAATAATGGTGCCATGCAAGGTGAACTTTTGCAACTTAAGCATACAGAGAAATTGATGTGAATTATCGTCCACATTTCATAAACAAGAGACAGAGAATTGAGTATGCATCACTTAGATCTTAACATATATTTACATCCAAGACAAGACAATAGTCAATAGAAGCACCCCAAAAGTCATGAACATGTACAAATTCAAAAAAGAATTAGAGGCACTGTTTTAAAAAGAGGTACACCGCAGATGGTCGGCCCGGAGACCCGGCAAAACCGTATAACCATCAGGCCGGGTGAATTAATTGGACCGGAGTGCATGAGAACAGGTCAAACCCACGGGTTTTTAAATAAAAAGAATTCAGCCCACAGATCAGGCCACCCGGTTGACCCACTGGTTTCGAAATATTTCAAAAATCTAAGGAGGGTTTGAACTCCTAGGGCACCCAACCACTAGGCCAACTTGATTCTTACTTATATTTCCACTAAAATATGCATAACATCATTCACCATACGTAATATATTTCGACTCAATTTTAAAAAATAAAAAGAATACTCGAGAATTATTTATTCTAATTATTTGCTACTTTTTTTTATGAAATTCATTTTGGTTTATAAGACACACTGACTTTAAGCTTACTATATTACTCCTCAATTTTTTGTTGCAAAAAGGAAAAATTATTTAGACTTTTCAACCAACGATGACCCACTGGTTGGACCATTGACCGACTTACTCGGTTGCTTCCACTGGGTGCCCTAGTCGGGTTTAAAAACTATGATAAGAGGAACAAAAGAACAGTGGAAATTAATGCATGCCAGATACTTACACTTGGGCGTCCATTCTTGTCATAGTGAATTGCATATCTTATCAACTCTCCAAGCTCTGAAAATAGTTCCTGTGACGCAAGTCCATTTCAACAAATCTTCAAAAGAAACCCATTGGAAGGATGAATGAAATGTCAAGAAGCATGGTTCAGCTAGTACCCTTATATCGTCATTTGTCACTCCAATGTCCAAGTTGGAGACGTATAACTTTGTACCATTTGCTAATCCTGACAACCCAGCAGCTCTAAGGCCATCTTCAAACAGACCATTCTGCCATGGCAAATTCTTGGTTCTGCGGAAGGACTGGTGCATGCAAACCAGAAATATATCGTGATTGGGAAATTAAATGTCAGCACATGACCAAGAAAATAATATTTTACCATTCCTCAAGATAAATCAGATATCAGCAAAGTTCCACGAAGAAGTCACATCGAGGTGCTCAAACAAGATAATCTAATTCCACGGAAAATTGAGGTATGTAAAATTAGAGTAAAGGGTAGCTAGCTGATTCAACCAACTGCGTGTCAACAGGTGCTACGCAAAATGCGAGGGCTCCAGTTCTGAACCTCAGAGAAGGAAGGCACCTTTGCAAAAAGGTCATAAACTTAGAGACTGAAATCTCACCCCCAGTGTACATCCATCATATAGCAATGTTATCCATCATAAAATAATTCAGCATATAGCACGTGTATCATGAACTCCACCTCTAAACAATCAATAACGGCAGCTAAATAATAACGTTTAAAGATGGCATAGAAAATTCAAGCCTTCAGTGGTTAGCAGATGTTAAAATGGTGAAAGCTCTTAAGTTTTCGACTAATGAAGCTCCTCAGTAGCTAAGTGTCTTAATGGGCCACCAACCATCTTCTACTTTTGTCAAAAGAATCCATAGCAAAGCCCTTGAACAAAAAACCATACGAACAAAACTGTGAAGAGCACAGGACAAAAGCACTACAGTAAAACAACTTTTTCCAGGCCGTGGTAATGTGAGCTTCTCCTCGGACCAAATAGTATCACAGGATCGGATCTCTCATATTTGAATTTCTAAAGGAAAATTACAGTCTTTACAGATCCGTCATGTGAGTTACTAGAGAATAGTATGTTGTCTACAAAACGCATAAGACATCCATAGTTTTTAGCTTGCCTTGGCAATGGTGTAAGCTGATGGCCGAGCATTTATGCCAAGTGGACCTCTGCGAGGAGCCTCAGTTGTCCTTCCACCTCTTCTAAAGGATCCTCCTGACCCTCTACCACGTCGAGGCGGCCTGCCTCGTCCTCTGCCTCTATCACTGTTGCGCCTGCTCTTTATCATATCATCAAGAGACATATCTAGAGAAGCCATTGATTAAAAAAACCAGAAAAACCTCTGCTAAACAAAGAAAATCTGCAAGAAAGAAAGACCAATTGCACGTCTCATGAGTACCAGTGTCAAGCACACGGAGCCAGATAATATAATCAACAAAAAAGAATACTTTTTTAGAGCAAACTAAACGATCAATCATCAGCCTTCAATATCTTGCAAAACAATTGACCATTATTTGGGTATAGGAAAGAAACTCAAAATCAGCTAAATAATCACAAAATGACTAACTATTGTTGAAGTAAACTAGTACATTTTTTTATTATATGAAGAAACTAAACAAATTTTAAGAGAATATGATGTGATAAATGAGTTTCAGATAGATCCAAACTCAGCAAAGCCTAAATAATGGAGAACAATTAATTACTGCTGGAAAAAACTAGCACCTGTTTTTAATATCTGAAAAAAGAAAACATTTTTTAAGAGAATAGATCTTATAAATGAATATGAGGTAGATCCAAACTTAGCAAAGCTTTAATAATGGAAACAATTAAGTTTGCTGGCTTTCCTCATTTAAAAGAAGTTATGGGTGTCCGTAGAGATCCAATCTGCACCGATATGACCATATTGTAGGGCAAGAAAATTGTCAGACATAGCTTAAACAGATCAATTAACATCACGACAAATCATAATTTAGACACGCAGGTACGCAAAAAATATTTACTTTTCACAAATAGAAGTGTTAAGATGATAAAAGATATATATAATCACAATTCCTTAATAATTCAAACAGAGGATTACATATAAAAGTTATTTTTGGGAACAATTATACATAAGATTCTAAGAAATGATGAAGATAAAATCTCGCTATTTAAAAGCAAACATGAAACCAATAGATCCGAAATCCCTCAAGATTGCGCCAAAATATTAGAACAAAAAAGCATCATATATCATCATCGAAAAACAAATCAATTCACGGGATTTTAAAAAACAATGTTCGGTGAAATTTTCAAAAAATCAATAAAAAATTAACAATTCTTATTTACACAAGGATATTGTACACAACGAAATTAACAAAAAAATAAAGAACAAGAAAACACCAAAATTTGCATGGGTAAATCAACTACCTGGATCAAATCTGAAATTTTCCACGACCAAATTTTCTACAGAAAAAAATAACCGTGAATAAAGGATGAAAAAGAAGTGGAGAGGAGGAGATCTGAAAGATATGAGAAATTACTGAGGATTTGTTGAGAAATTTACAGTTGATTGATTGCAAAGGGAGATTTCGGAGGAGCTAGGGTTAGATGAGAAAGAGGGGATCGAGAGCTTTGATTTTTTACTTAGAGAAAGAGGGGATTAGTGCCTTTTTATTCGATTGGTTACTTTTTTATCACACGCGGTGTGTGTGTGTGTGTGTGTGTGTGTGTGAGAGAGAGAGAGATTGGTAAATGATTGGGTCACCAATGGATTGGACTGTTTTATATCATTGGATTACCAAACCTTTTAACAATATATTTCGGTCCCCAAATCTATTGTCTGAGTACCAATTTGATCTTCAACTTTTTAAAAGGGACAAGTTGATCCTGGTTCTTTCCACTATAATTGTACATTTCATTCTAGGGCTGGGCAAATTAACCGTCAAATCGACTCGGGTCAATTTGAGTCAGTTTTTTCCAAATTCGGGTCGATTTTCGAGCCGAAACCAACTCAATTTTTATAGAAAAAAAATTAAATATGCTTTAGTTGGGCCCGAAATCGAAACATGAACCACCCTCAATCGATTCGGGTCGGTTTCAAGTCCAAAATTGTCCATTCGGGTTGGTTTTGGTTTGTCAAATCAAATATTTTTTTATTCAACCCACGCGCCATCTCTAGTCAATCCTTCATAACAAAAATCCTACAAATATTATCACACAGTATTACAAAACATGCTGTATTTCAAATTTTGAGCACTAGCCAGCCCAAGTCAGGAACAACATCTAGTTTCATAAATTTTGATATGACTGGGTCATTTGACAATTTAATAAAAAATTAAACAATTTTTGTTATTGAAGACTGATTGGCCAATTATAGTGAAATATTGAAGACTAATTTGTTCTTTTAAAAAAATTGAAGATCAAATTGTTATTCGAATAATAGATTGAAGAACAATAATACATATTTTTTCTGATGTCACGTGAGTATTAGATGGAAATCAAATTTGTTTATACCTGTCGAATTCATCTTCTTATCTGTTTTGTAAGTACACAAAACTATAGATCCAAGATAGTTAATCAAACGAGCAAACCCATTAGAAAATTGGACTTTAAATTATAATGATTCATTTGATTCATGGGTGGTTATATTAAGATGAATCGAAAGTAGTTCTTATCATATCAAGATTACGCGTCCATGTTGGGTTGACTTCACATGCATCATTGTTGAATTAAGCATCCAGTACTACTATGTTGGTCGGCTTTAGCATATAGTTGATAAAACTTACATTCTTCAATATGAGCTATAACTACTTATTGTAAGTATTTGAATGATATGAGTTCAAAGGGTTCCATGGATTGCAATAAAGATGGAAAATGGGGTTCTACGGATTGTAGTAGAGGTGGCAAATGGGCCAAGCGGCTCGTGAGCTTGGCCCATAATGAGCTCGGGCTCCTCGCATAACGATCTCGAGCTCTGTGATGAGCTCGAGCTCAGGCTAAGCTAAAAAAAAGGGCTCAACAAAAAGACAAGTCAACTCATGTCGTCAAGGCTCGTAGGCATTGCACACAAACCGCTCGTAAAAAGGGCTCGTGGTCCAACGGTCACAAAAAAGTGACCATTTGATGCTGAAATTATTTATTTATTTATTTTCAATTTTATAATTTTTTCCTATAAATACCTCATCATGAACTCATTTTTTCACACTTTAATCTCTCAATATATTATACACTCAAATTCAATAACAATGATCAAATATCGTTATCTCTCAATATCAGTTAATAATTATTTATCTCAAATCTTATTATCTTAATATTAGTCTATATTTCTAATTTTCTATTTCTTCTACTACATCTTCTAGTCTTCTCTTTATAATTTATTCAAAATGGCGTATAATCGAAGTGATGATAATTTCAGTGGTCTTAATGACAATCCAATTCCTCTCGATATTGTTGATGATTTTGGTAGCACTAATCTGATTGATTTGGATGACATTCAAGAAGATATCGACACACATAAACAAAAAGTCAAAAATAAAAGGCTAGTTGCTGACACTATTTTAAGTTGGTGCCCATTGGTAAACTAATAAATGGAGTCCTTGAACATAAAAATAGTGTAAACACTGTAAAAAAAAAATAGCGTGGAAAATAGAGATAGTCATGACCCATCTAAACAAATACTTCAAAAGTGTGTGTTCAAACACGGAGGTTTGAATCAAATAAGGCATAACTCCGGTTTGGATTTCCTAGAGCCGACTCTAGTGGTACTCCCGATCTAAACAATTGGTGGCACATGTCAAGTTTCCATTGAGTTTGGTGGAAAATCCTCATTTTATGAACTTCATAAAAAAATATCTCCAACCAAGGTACGTATCCATTGCTAAAAATGCTCTTCGAAAAAGACACTATTATTTTATTTTAAAAAAAAAAAAAAAAGCTAGTATAAGTGATATTAATAATTATAACGGTGTTTTATCTTTCACTTTGAACTTATGGATCGGTAATAAAAAAAATGATATATGGCTACAACTGCACACTATATTGATAAACACTGGATAATGCATAAAAAAGTAATAGTGTTTAGAACAATTGACTATTCTCGTAATGGAGTTAATATTTTTCATATTTTACTAGGTGTTTTACGTTAATTTAATTGTGAAACAAAGATTTGTAGTTTTAATTTTGACAATGCTGGCCCAAATAATATAGTAATTGAAAAATTAATTCAATATTTCCATCCAGAATTTGATGGTATTTTATTTCACATTCGTTGTGTATGTCATGTTTTTAATTTAATTATGAAAGATTGGTTAGAATTCACATATGTACAATTGCAAAAAAAATAGATATGCTATTAATTATATTACGGTCTCACTAGCTAGAAAACAAGTTTTTACTGCTCTATATGTTGGAATGGACATCAAGAAAAAAAAATTACATTGATATAGGCCATAGGTAGAATTCAACATATCGCACGCTTGAATCTTATGAAGGGTACGAAGATTACATTACTACATATTATAACGGTCGACACTTACACGGTCCAGAATATGATTTGAAAACATATGACTGGAAAATATGTGCTCATATTAGAAAAATTTTGAAATTTTTTTTCGACGCAACAAATGCATGTTGAGGTATATATTATCCGACTACTCCACTAGTTTTCAATCATTTATATTATATTGTTAACAATTTTAATAGATATATGGATTTTGCTATTTTTTATAATGATAATTGCATATTTGGTCCCAAACCTTTCAAAATCGTCAGGGATATACCCTAACCTAAAAAAATAGCACCACACATCTCCCAACGTATGAAAAACTTGACATGATAAGTCATTTATGACAAAATTGTCATTCCCTTTAAATGAACAAAAAAAGAAAAACCAAGAAAAAAGAAAAACATGATTGAAAACTAACCAAATTAAAAAAATAAAAAGTAAGAAATATACTCCCAAAAAATAAAAAGTAACAAAGATGTAATCTTCTTTATCAAATTCAAAATCTACAAAAAAAAATCTTTTGAACAGGAGAATGTGCTATCAGACAGCAGGCTAACCATTTCCGGCCGATACCAGAAAGCCACACTGGTGGAATCGAAGATTCTGTTCAAACTTGCGGCACCCACCATTATTGTGTATTTGCTTAACAATATGAGTTCAATGTCTACTTAAATTTTTGGTGGGCATCTGGATAATCTTGAACTTGCTGCTTCTTCTATTGTTGGCAATGGAATTCAATAGTTAAGCAGACAGATATTGATGAGAATGAAGGTATTTGGAATTGCGTAGTCTCGTTGTTTATGAATACATAGTGAAATACCGCGTTGAAAAAGTTAGTTTGGTATTCAAATAATTACTTATTTGGGTTGGTGAATGGATTTCTATTTTCTCGTGTTAATTTTGCAATACGAGTTGGGAAAAAAAGTGATTTGGACTTATAACAAGTGGAACGAGATAGTTAATATGAGATGGAGTATGATCTACTCCTATTTTGGATTTGGATGTGTTGTTTGTAAAACGCAAAAAAAAAATTGATTTTTTTGAGTTGTTATTGTGCATGGAGAGTGAACTTGATATGGGAGCACATAGACAATGAAGGTTATTTAGTGTTGCCTATAGCGATCAGGCAAGATACCATTGTGGCGATACGAAAATGTGACTTGAATGAGGAAAAGGTTATTCACATCCTGAATGTGAATAGTGATAAGTACTTGGTGTGTACTTACCCTGCCAATCCGAAACAAGTATAATAATATTACTCTATCTACTTCAGGCATAATGTATTCTAGAGTTTATTAAGCAGAAAAAATGATTTTTGTGGGTTTTAATGTTGCTTTTGGTTTAAAGATTTGATTTTTTAAATTGAGTTTTTAGCATTTTGTAATGTTGAATTTTTATTGTTTGCTTCTATTTGATTTTACTGTGTATTATGATCTGGGCCATTTTAGAATAAATTTGAAAGTTTGGAGTCATAAGGATTTTGTGCAAATAATTTCAAAGCAATTATTGAATTTTTGGTGGATTTTTGGTCTTTTTCACTTTTAATTTTTTTGGGTACATTTCTTACGTTTTATTTTTTGGGGTACGTTTGATTATTTTTCAATCATGTTTTTCTTTTTTCTTGTTTATTTAAAGGGAATGGCAATTTTCTCATAAATGACTTATCATGCCAAATTTTTCATACGTTTGGGATGTGTGGTGCTATTTTTTTAGGTTATGGGCATATCCCAACGATTTTGAAAAGTTGGGGGACCAAATATGCAATTATTTTTTTTTTCTAATATTATATATGTGATGGAGGCTAAATTTAGAAAATATTGGAAAAAGTTGCATATGTTATTTCATTAGCATCTATTATGGCCAATTTTTAGAAAATCAGATCGGACCGGATCGACCGATTCAACCAGGAAAACTGGGAATCAGTCGCAAAATCGATCCGATCTAATAATTTAACCGAGCATCAGAAAATTAGATCGAAAATCGAGGTTTTTAACGATTAAACTGGAAAAACCAGTAGAACCGGTCTAGTTTTAATTGTTTTTCGGTTCAAAATTTTTTAAAGGCAAACTCACTCATTTATGATTTCTTCCTCATTTCTTTCTCATTTCTCCCATTGTTCTTATTCTTTTTCGGTTGTTCCTCATTTTTTTGTGCGATTTTTAGATTAGTTTTTAATTTTTTATTGAAATTTATGAAAATCTATTTAAAACCCAATGTTGTGATTAATTTTGTCTATAAATGTTGGTTTATTTACAAATAACTTATTTTTAGAAATTTTGTGAGATTTTTGAATTAATTTTTAATTTTTTAATTGAAACCGGTTCGACATTGATTCAACATTTTGACCCTTGACCCATTGCCTTTTCTGGGTCAATGGCCGGTTCGATTTTCTAAACATTGATGGATCCTAGACTTAACTTAGAAGGTACAAAAGTAACAATAATGAAAATTTCACAAATATTAACGTACGAAAATTTACTAACGTATGGTGATTTAGAAACAAATTTATGTCAAATGTATGAGGTTTACGTTGAAAAACATGTATGAACATCATACGATCCCATATTCCAACACATGATTTGTCATCACTTGACGATAATAACTTATGGAATTACTTTAGTTCAGTTAAGAGTAGTCAACAAGATAGTGGTTTTCTTCTGCTTTTTCCTTTTCACGTTCTAGTGATATATACCTTTAGAGTTAGTTAGATATTTCGCACACGACATGCTAAGTATTTTAGATGACGAAGATATAATTTTTTCTGATATACTATGATGGTGGAAACAAAATGAACGTCAATACTTAATTCTTTCAAGTATGGTACACGATCTATTAACACCTATGGTATCAACTGTAGCATTGGAGTAGAGTAAAAGTGTCAAGACGGACGGGCCAGCCGAACCCGCATCTACCCACTCATCGCGACCGGAACTGCGGGTCGACCCGTGAACCGAGCGGGCCGTTCATGGGCCGAGAAGGTCGAACTGCGGGCCGTTCACGGGTTGAGGAGGCTGAACCACGGGCCGGTTAGTGAACTAGGCGGACTGTTCACTACCTAGGTGGTTCGGTCCTTTAACTGTTGGCCTATTTTGATTTTTTTTATAAATAGCAGAGAGTCGTTTAAAGTAAAAGATGTGATAGATGTGTAATGTTTTAGTCTTTAAATATATAAAAAAAAATAGAAATTGAATTAAAAAATTAAAAAATGTAAATTTATCATTGTTATTTATTTTTATTTAGTAATTTAACACATTTGTTGCTATATATGTAAACATTTTTTTTAATAATTACAATAGGTAACTAAATTTTTTTAGTAATTTCAAAAAAAAAATTTTTTATTCATACGTGTCGAACCGGGTTGAACTGCGGCCCACATGGGCTTGACCCAGATGGGCCGACGGGTGGGCCGGGCTCGTGTTCAATTTTATGGGTTGGGTTGACCCGGCCCGCAACCCACCATGGCGCGGACTTTTTCTAATGCGGTGGTCGTCACTGGACTTCATCGGACCCGGATTGACACCTCTACATTGGAGTTTGATTTTAGTACAAGTGGCAGGGTTCTGTATGTCAAGACTTAAAGCCGACATATTATAAAGCTTACTGTGTCTGAACGATTAGGAGGATGCCGAACTTTAGATCCAAGATAAAGTGGACAGAATGATGTTTAAAGAACTTGAATATTTGAATACAGAATACTTGAATTTGTAGTAAGTATTATCTATATAAATATTTGATATTACCTTCGTCTTATTTTAACAAAAAATTGTCTATGTAACAATTTGTTCGTATACAATTTTAACTAGTTTACATTCAAAGTAACTGGTCACAAGCCCGAAAAAATGAGGAGTGTTTTCAACTTACAAGTTTTAACAGAAATTTTTTTCATAATTTTTTTCTTTTTTATTTTTAAATTCTCCAAAACAATATTAAAAAAATCAAAAAATAAATCAAGCATAGCTCATGGGCCGCTCTGCTCAGCTTGTTCGGCCTAAGAGTTAATGGGCCAAACCGAGCAACAATTATTGGGACACGGCTCAGCTCGGTCCATTGCCACCTCTAGATTACAATCTACTTGGTATATAAATAGAAAGACTTTTAATCTATGTGACATTAATGTCTAATTAATAGACAGTCAAACCCAAAATTGATCTCCAATGTATTCTATCTACAACCATTATTGTTGCCTATGTGGAGTGGATTTTATCAATTCTAAATTAAAAATAAATGAAATAAAGAAGAAAAGAGAAGAAATCTAAAAAGTATGTCACGCTTTTTTTTTTTCCTAAAATAAATTAATAAAAGACAAAAAAAAATATTGATTCACTCCATTCGACACAACTTCTGAATCTAAACGAATTTCTAGACAATTTCTACTTTTTTTACCGCCGCGCTTGACAGAGCCCTGTCCACTGCATTGGTGAAGAAATTTTTTAGACACTGTCTACTTATCCATAATTGCATTAAGATGCTCTTACAAGTTCATGAACATGATGATCTCAATTGAGTTCAAACTCTAAAGTTATTACTTATTACCTAGTTACTGATTTCTTGTTAGGTTTGTACTTGGTCCTATTTGACTAATTCGTGTTTAGATAAGTACTTACACAATTTGCCACGTCGGATTAAGTGTCACTATTATTATTGAGAATTACAGTTGTAGTAGAAAGGAAAATGGCAAATGGATGAAAAGAAGTGATGAAGCTGAAGAGGAGACGAAACCTTTAATACATATATCTTAGAAACATACATGTTCACCATTTTAGCTTGATTAGAAAAAAGAACCTAGTTTAAAAAATCCAATTACCTTACCTTGCAAGGCATTCCTGGTACATTAACAAACGAGGGTGGGCGCAAGTGGGAGTGGGGACAACTCTATCAAACATTTAAGAGCCATAAATAGATTGCTTAGTAGAGTGAAAAGAAAATATTTACGAAGAAAAAAAAAAGATGTCCATTGTAATGTTTTGTAACGCATTCCAAACATGTTTAGACTGTATACTCCGAACTACTCGTGTTATTTTTCTCTATGGCTTAACAAGCTCATAAATTGCAACAGTCAAAGAATCAAATAACAACTTTAACCGAGTACAAGTATTCCAAAAGAGTAAAAGTTCTATCCATGTTGTATTAAAGACCGGGATTTCATGTTATTGATTGCTAACATTTTTTGCTCAAAGAGACAGCCAAGCACAAACTACATTTTCCATAAATAAATTATTTTCTTCAAGGTACATAATACACAATATCATCTTTTAGAAATGAATAACATAATAGAGTCAGTAAATCGAGTATAGAACAGAAGACATTTAAAGTTTGCGCCAATAAAAATTACGTACAAATCTGACAAAAACATTTTGGGTACGTGAATACCCAAAATAGGTTCTTTACTCTGCAAACTGTAAATACACAAGTTAGAGAGTAGACATTTAAGATGGTCGCAATCGCTATCATCTCACTCTGTTTCATTCAAAATTGGAACAATAAGCGGCTTCATCTGTGATAAATACACTATTGCCCACCTGTCCAAGGAAATGAAGAAACAAGGTAAACTTAATTAGAAAACAAACTAAGTAAAATATAATTACGACAAACTGAACACAGAAATGAACAATTTACAAATAAAATAACTCTTGTCAAAGATACACTCAAATAAAACTAGGAAGGTAGGCACCTCCAACCCAACTCCAGGCGCCCCTCCTGTTCTCCCAAAGTTCAAAAAAATATTTTAAAAAATCCATTCCATACAGAAAAAGCGCGAACAGGAAAGGAATAATAACTCTTTTTCAGCACCAAACATGGATTCTTTTAACAAGCAATAAGTGTATGGGTTGAAATCATATACCACTTCTGACTTCCACCTAAAAAATCAAATAGGAATCTAAAGAGAATCTAGTTGGCTACACCATTATCACGATCGCATTGGGTTCAAATCATATTACTCATCAAGAAGCAGGAAGATAGATGATGCCGTATGTGCAATGTAGATCTATTTCTACTTAAACAAGGGACTTCGACTTACATCATCCAGCAGCATACTGTTGCAGTAATAATCAATGTCAGGTGTAACCTGCACCATGAAATACAGTTAGCAATATGCAGGGCAGAAGTTCATCACATTTGCCAAAACTATGTGAATGATAAAGAGTATAGCAAACATCTTTTCAATATTTCACCTAGCATAACATGTTGAACGAGTCCCACCAATATGGTTAATTGCACCAAACTCTTAATGTGCATGATTACAACACTGTGATTGGCATTATTGATTGGATTTCAAATATTCAATACATGACACAAAATTACAGAACTATATTAAGAGCATGTTTGGAAGACTTCCAATGTGTTTGGTAAAAAAAAAATTCAAAGCGTTCACAAGCTTACGAGAGAAGATACTTTTAAGAGCGTGTTTGGCTGAGGGGCTATCCTTCAGGCACAAGCCTCGGGTCAATTAGGTGTGCCCTCCTCAAACTTTCCCTTTCTTTATTGCTTTTAGTTTTTACCAACTTCAGCTTTTTGTTCTGGTTTATCTCATAGCTCAAGCATCTTAAGGGACTTTTGGACTGTTTTAAACATCCGTCAACACAAAAACTAAGAACTTGTTTGATTTCAATTATGATTTTGATAAAAAACTAAGGTCAAAGTCAACAATTAATTTCAAAACACACTTTCATAGGACCCAGAACTTTTTACAACTTTTCAACCACACATTCATAAAAAAAAAAAAAAAAAAAAAAGTGATTTAAATCAAACTCAAACACATCCTAAATAACAAAAAGAATTTGAATAGAAATGGGAAGTGAAAAGTCCATGCATACCAATCCCTCTGCTCTTACAACAGCGATACAACATCCATCAGTGATGTTGCAGCTTTTTGGTGGCAGAAAGAGGTGGGACTGATAATTTCACTCTTCTGGTTTCTGTTATAATATTTTTGCTAGATAGAGAATAAGGATAGGAATTGTAGATAGTGAAGAAGATGAAAACTGAAGATATGGTTTGATTTGTGAATAAGATTGAAATAGTTTTATTAAATATGATTTTCATCATTTTTATAGTTGTTATTTTACTAGAAATTCTTTACTTTATAAATAGGACCTAGGATTTTATTTGCATTTGCAGATAAACTACTACTTGATGATTAAAAATTGATATTTCTTTCCCTAAATTCTTCTCCCATTTCTTCTCTTTCTCTTCCCTATTTATATTCCTGTATTGTGTTTTACATAATCCCATCCCGTCTTTTGGTTTTCTTTCCTTTCATTTTTCTTTTAAAACGAGAACAATCAAAATTCTTTCAAACAACTGATTAGTTGTTTCATTTGTTTTAGACTTATAGTTGCTGCACAATCATTTCTTTTTGTTAATCATTTCTGGTGTTGTTTTTCCCTTTTAGTCGCACTTGCCGGTTAGTAGTTAGCTGTCGGTTTTAAGATGTCATACGGGTTATATTTTTATTCTTCTCTTCTAGTTGCTGCTTGCCCTTGTTTAATTGTTTCCTCGTGAAACAGCCTTTTCTACTTTTACTAGCTCATCGCTTGGTTAATTATCATTCATCTGAAGCCTGAAACTATATTCATATATTATTGAATAGTAGAATTTGGATTAATATGCATCTAAACGTTTTAAACTTGTTAACGATGTTTTTTATTTAATTGTGGTTTAACTTTTGTACATGTTTTAACTTTTGTACTACATGTTATAGCTTTATTATTTTCTTGATTTATTTTATTAGCTTGTGTTGAAGTTTACGCTTCAAAGCATTTTGATTTATCCTGCTTTGAAGCATATCGAGGCTTACGCCTCGCATAATGGAGGCAAAGTGCTTGATACACTATTTATCATTTTTAAACATTGATTCTTAAGACTCTGTAGTTTAATTGGAGATGTCACGCCCAACTGTAGCCAGGCATAGATTTATAATTCATTCGTCAAAACACTTGCATCTTGCAAGTTGCAAGCCCAACAAAGCATTCACCCTCAAACAATTGTTGATTTGTTCTAAGAAGAATCAAACAAGTGGTGCACATTTGTTTCGTTTATAGAATTTCAGCTACCAGATAAATTCTTCTCCATCACTGAATATAACAACGAAAAGTCGAAAACTGTATGTAATATAACAAATCAGCTCAAGGTGCAGCTCCTTCATCCAGAAACCCATACAATAACTAAAACCATCGATCGTTGGTTTCATTAGTACTACAAAAGTTAGAATCATATTTGTTTGATGATCCTTAGCTAAATAAGAAACAATTTGCAATTCAAGGAATGCGGTCAAGTACTGAGTAGAGAATCACACAATCAAACTCAAACAAAAAACACAACAAAATTGAATACAGAAAATAATGCTGGGGAAAAAGAAAACGCACAGATTTGCAGAGGGTCCTCTGTTCCAGCAGATTCTAGTGCATAGAGATGCGATAATGCCAACCACAAGGAAAATAAGCGTTGTCACCAGAAACCCCATTTCCAATTCGATCTATATAATTTCTGCGACAGTAATTTCCACACGATAAAATCAATTTTCAGATCTACAATTTCTCAAAAAGATAAAACATGTTATAAATCGATATGAAATTGAAAATATATCAAAAGTACGCAATAAGATAAGTATAATGGTGTAATAGAAAAAAAAATACCCTAATTAACTCACAGAATAAAAGGGCTGCGAACAAATCTGAGGCTTCTCAAACCAGAATTTTCTGGAGAAAATTATAGGAAATTATTATGAAACGGGAAGATAATGGGAAGAGGACAGGAGGAGATTTGAGGGGGGAAAAGTAAAAAGTAAATTGTTTTAGGGTTTAATAATGAGGTGTTTATTTATTTATTTATTTATTTATTAATATCCACATATCTCAACTTCGCCAAATTAAATTTTGGATCCGCAAAACCCTTGCCCCTAGAATCTTGGAGGAGGTAAATCGCAAATTATGCTTCAACTGGTTCCCAAGTTCTTCTTATCCGACCATACACTTTTTTACGTGAGAGTCGTCACCCAAAGTGATTCTTCGCATCATACCGAATAAAATATAACCACATGTCCTACCCCCCGTGATTGAACTCCCACTTCTTCACGAAAGCAAGTTCTTATCTTGATTATTCCACTGTTGAGCTATATGCCCACAGGGCATAATGAGGTGTTTATTTTTATTTTTTTGATCGAACATAATGAGGTGTTTATTGATTGTTTATTGGTTTGCTGCAGTGGAGCTTTTCTTTTTGGTGGTTATATTTTAGCACTATATTTTAATTATACTTAAATCTTCAATTTTTTTTATTATTGCAATTATGTTCTTAATTTTTTGTCATTGAATTCTTATCTTCAACTTTTATTAATTAGCACATTTTATCATTAATAATAGTTTCTGTCGAAATATTTTGTTTACGTACTTTGAAATGAAGAAAAATATTTTATCATACTTTTGTATCTATTATTATTTTTTAAATATGATAGACAAATAAGTCTTTTTACAAATTCTCAACAAATATTTTAGACAAAAATCGTTATCAAACACAAGAAGATGTGCTAATTAATGAAAGTTGAGAATAAAAATGTGATAAAAAAAGTAGGGGATATGAGTACTATAATGTTCATAGATTAAAGATATTAAATGTAATTAAAATGTGGTACCAAAAATAAAAAGTGTTATATGAATATAATTACCCTTTCTTTCTTTCTTTTTTTCCTTTTTTTACCATTTTTTCCCAGATTTGAGTATATGAGGGAGGAGAAAACAAATATATAATTTGGTGGAATTTTTTCAAAATGTGTTATTTTGTAGGTAAGTACTAGCTCATGTATCGCTTTAATGGGAGAATAGCCCAACACTTGGAACATACTACAGCCCCAGGTGGGAAGGTGCCAATCCTTCCCATCGATGTGAGCTCTTGGAGAAGATCAGCATGTTATTCCTAGAGTAACTTTTATCCGTTAGAGGACGACCCTTCCACTCGGCATCATTGGATCATTAAGGCCGACTTTCGTCTCTGCTCGACGGGTGGGTCTTGCAATCAAGCTCCCTTCTACCTTTGCACTTGAAGGCCAATCTCTTTCTGGTCCGAGGAAACCTTTTTTTGAAATAATAAATAATTATGTATGATTATTTGGTTTTATGGATCAGTCTGTGGATGTCTTTGTTTGATTTTGATTAAAATCAAATTTTTTGTAAAAGTTGATAAAAATTAATGAAATGTATGGTTAAAAAGTTGTGGGTCCACGAAATGAATGGTTAAAATTAAATGTTGATTTTAACTTTAGTTTTTTAGCAAAATTTTAAGGAAAAACAAACAAGCTCTTAAATTGTCATTGAAATTCTATATATAAAAGTTATTGTTATAATAAATTTTACACATTTCACTTTTGACTTTTCTACTTTCTTTGAATTATTCTCTTAGGTTTTTTTTTATATGTTATTGGCACGATGGTTTACACTCTAATTAATCAATTTAACGTGATTTTTCTTTTGAAAAGAGAAGATTGAAATCGATTATTATCTCTTTATGACAAGGTGCTAAAATATAATTGTCTAAATTAATGTGTACATTGTACGACCAGTTGGAGCATTTCTAATGCATTATATAGATTGTTATTTGGGTGGTACGAATATTAGAAGATTTACAATCTACGTGACATTGATGTATAATAAATAAATATTTAAATTCAAATTTAGTCTCCAGTTTATTCTATAGATTGCTATCTATGTGATTTTATTTTATTAAAATAAATACTAGATTATATTTAAATATACATAAATGATTTTAAATATTGTTGAATCAACATGTCTAACAGAGTGTTTGAAACTAGAAAGAGTGTTAGACATTGTCTATTTTTTTTTCTATCACGTCAGCTTGATACAGTGTTTGACAACTTGCATTGGAGAAAAATTTTTAAACATTGTCTATTTTGTTTACGTGGTAGAACTTTTTTTTGGATAAATAACATATATAAACAACATTTATCATTAAATGTCAATTTTATTGGACTTTCTCAAAAATTAGAGTACTACTAGATTCATGATGAAAATTTAGAACAATACTAGCCCATGATACTAGCCCTTAACTAATATATTGATATTACGCCTAATATTATCTCTTCTTCCCAAAACAAAAAATTTACGGATAAGGCTCAACCGTTACAAATCAGTGAGATTTATCAACTTGATAATGGCGATTTCAAAATTCAAAAATAAAATCGGACATTGTTATTCACTCTTGATACGAGGATCTTGCAAAAAAAAAAGTGGGTTCCGTCACTAGGTTTCAATCCAAAAATCTGGTGACTTGGTTTGCAGAAGAACTTTTGGAAACTTTATTTTAAGATATATTGGATTCAATTACAGTGTTGGATTAACAAGGTACAAGAATTTTTTCCCGAATTTAGTAACATAAATTTTTGATTCATGTGATTGTTAATCACTGGTACCGCGTCTGTAGAAATTTTTTTCCTTTGTTCGAATCAATAATTGATATGGATATATTACAGCAATAAAAATAATTCGAGGCTATTGATTATTGGACCACTTAGTTTTATCCCGTGTTTTGTAGGAAAAATTCCTTGATGTTGATACTATTATGATTATGCTCATATTCTGCACATTTGAGAACTTATTTTGATATTTTTTGTTTATGGTCAGATTCATGAAGGGCTATAGATGATTATTGATTGATAATTGTTGTATCTTGGATGAAGTAGGATATACGGGTATTTGAAAAACATGCCATGGATTGAAGAGCTCCATGTGTGTTAAAGTGGATTACAAAGGCATGAAGTAGTTGATTTGTTACCAAATGAATTAGACTGGTAGCTCTTTTTTTCATATGTAGTCAATAATTGACTGAGGTATAAATACTACATTGTTGATATTTTGTTAGTTCATTTGAACAATCGTCCACAACAATATGTATTAATTTCAGATTCATTTTCATTTTGTTATTAATTACAATGAAATAGCTAGCTGCATTATCATATGTGTTGGTACTCTAGCTCCCATCCTCCCTAAGGTCAATTGAGGTAAAAGCAATGGCAACGGCATTGGAGACAGCCGCCGGCATCGACGACCAAGAGAAGGTCCACGGCAGCATTATGCTCTTTAACCAGTGGTCTTACGACGGTGTTGAGATCAATGACCTCTCCGTGGAGGACTACATCACAGCAACTGCTTCCAAGCATACAACATATATTCCCCACATAGCTGGAAGGTACCAAGCAAAGCGTTTTAGAAAGGCTCAGTGCCCAATTTTTGAGAGGCTAACCAACTCTCTGATGATGCACGGACGTAACAATGGGAAGAAGCTGATGGCAGTTCACATTATTAAGCATGCTATGGAGATCATCCATTTGCTAACTGACCAAAACCCCATTCAAGTCATTGTTGATGCTGTTATCAACAGTGGGCCAAGGGAGGATGCTATCCATATCGGATCTGATGGGATGGTCAGACGACAGGCTGTTGATATTTATCTCCTGCGACGCCTCAATCAGGCAATTTACCTTCTAACAAATGGAGCTCGTGAAAGTGCTTTCTGGAACATTAAGAGCATTGCTGAGTGCCTTGCTGATGAACTTATAAATGCTGCCAAAGGATCTTCTAACAGCTATGCAATTAAAAAGAAAGATGAGATTGAGCGAGTTGCAAAGGCCAACCGTTGAGATTGGATACCGAAAAATCTGTTTCAGAGACAGTTTTGTTTCACTCATTGCCTTTTATCTTTTATGACAGTTCTATAAAAGTTACAATGAAACAAAATGATGTTTATTCATTAGCATTTATGGGTTAAGTTTTTTGCCTGTTTACTTCAAACTGGAGCTGCATGTCAGCATTTTTTACTGACTTCGAATTTGAAAATAAAAAAAAATGTTGTTGATGCTGGTATCATATGGTACCATATGTTTATGAGGTACAATATGATGGTGTATCTATGTGTGAATACATGAAGGGAGACATGCTTTAATTCTTTGAATTAACAGTTGGAGTTATTGCCGTTATGTTATGTGATAATGAGTAAATCAATTTTTAACATGTTATTAGGGCTATATTTGATTCCTTCACACAACAGACTTCAGCATTGTCATGAGTGTATATATTGATTCTACTATGTTTAAGAAGCTGCATTTCAATATTGCGTATTATATGATGGTATACAAGCTGAAATTTGCATTTTGAATTGTAATAAAAAAATACAACATCAGGCAAGTGAATGACAAAATGAATTTCAATGGAACATAGTAACTTTGATATGTGAGACAACTACTACAAACACATAGAAGACTGGTGTTGATGGTCGACGTGTCTCTGCTTTGCATATAACATTATTATATTCCAAAACATAAGAACATTAGCACACATCTCGCCTTTTCATTTCATTGTAATAGCAACTTAGGAACGAATAATTACTGATGCATTCATTCAAAAATATAAATAAACTACAAAATTGCAAAAGAATTACACAAAGATTTTGATGTTCGAACACAAAATAAAAAGTACTAGAATTAAGGCCTAAGGTGAGCGAAAGCAAAAAAAAATCAACCAGGTCCTACAGTAAGAATTGCCATTGCATCAAGTTGCAATTCAAACTTCTTGATAGCGAACTTGTGTAAATGGACAGCCATGTCTTGGCGAGCCACCAACGTGTCAAACTTTTTCGACAACTCATTAATCTTTTTTCTTAAATATGTACTATGTATATTTCACCACTAATATACCACAGTTGCCCATGCAGATTAATTAGATCTATTAGATAATGAATTCAAAAACAATACTTATCAACATATGCATGTAACAACAATTGACAACAATATTAGAAATTATGGGGAATATTATGTTTGCATTCATAATCAAATGTTGGGATTTCAAAGTCAACAATTTGAATAAATTTTTTGTTTTCTCCATACATATATCAAAATTCCGATTGTGATTGGGGTAATACGTCATATTAACCCAATTAACAATGAACATTATCTGCAGCTATGGATCACACTTATAGATAACAGGTTGACAAAACGTAGCACCAGACGTAACATCATTCATTATCGAGTGATACATGCAACATGACTAAGACAAATAAATTCGATTACAAAGCGTATAATATTAAAAATTATCGACAATGAGAAACAACGTTTGGTAAGCAGATGATTCTAAATTACCATAATGACGAAAAATGAAAGCAGATGTCACTAACAAATGGATATATAATGACATTTCGGATATATATATGAAAAACAGATGTCACTAACAAATAGATAACATGTTGACAAAACGTAGCACCAGACGTAACATCATTCATTATCGAGTGATACATGCAACATGACTAAGACAAATAAATTCAGTTACAACTATATAATATTAAAAATTACTGACAATGAGAAACAACGTTTGGTAACGGACAGATTCTAAATTACCATAATGAGGAAATGATTTCACGAAATGAAAACAGATGTCACTAATAGGGTACTATTTCACTTTGACGTCAATACCATACATTGTGTTTTTCAACATTATAATTATAATGAGAGATTTGATATCAGAATTAAAGTAGTTAATCTCAAATCAGCCATGTAATTTACTACTACATAAGCATAGCTTTTAACAGTAACATTTGTAATTATCATAATTTTCACAAATGATCACGTATTCAAAACATTATTGGCAAACTTGAATATAACGACAAATGAGTTAAAAAAAAAGAAAAAGAAATACGTCCACCTCCAGTTGAACATGTACAGATTGTTTAATTTCACATATAAAAGCAAAGAAAATCAGAACTCGTGAGAAATAGATATTATGTATAATTGATTTTCACATAGAGCACTAATTTACCCTATTGGCTTAAATCTCCATGGCATTACTAACCAGAAATCGAAACTCTAGATTACATAATTACAATATGAAAAGCTGCTAACATTTTGTTTCACACCTACAACAACAAAGCAAAATACACAAAAATCTTAGCCAAAGCTGTCCAACACTTTTTTTGTCCAATACTAAATTTCGGATCCAAAACACCCAAATCTTGGTCATTATCCTTTGCATCAGAAATTGGGAATGTATAATACCATAAAAACTTACATTTTATCCTTCATGAACTGGAATGATAAACTTCTTTTTCTCTGACTTATTAACGGCTTTAGAGCGGCAACGACTTCTCTTTAAGGCAGAATATATTTCTTTTTTTTTTGCTTATGCACCTTAATTTGGTGCTACTACAAATTGATGAAATCGTTTGATTACTGATTAACGAATAGAAAAAAAATAGATGTGAGCATACCATAAAGGTGTTCTGTTCAAAATCTGTAAACATTATTTCCGATGTGAGCATACAATCGTTTGGGTTCTACAAGAGAATTTTTCTTTTACTGAGGAGTGTGGAAAAGAAAGTGTGTGGAAGAAACGTTGAAAGTTGTGATACTAGGAGGGTAATTTTAGAAATATGCATTTATTGCTAATCTAATTAATTGTTGATAAGAACTGTTGCCTGAAATTTAGAAATTCAGTTATTAATTTTATTTGAATTTGAATTAATTTTTTTATATATATACAATAATATTAAATGAAAAATGGTAATGTTGAATTTTTTTTATATTTTCTAGTAAATGTCTAAAATTTAGAAAAAAGTAGGTATGGTTCCTAATTATCTCTTCTTCTTTTTTGGCAATCCATGGTTGCATTGGAGATCCTTAGGTTGTGTTTGATGGAAAATTTTGAAAATATTTTTGGAAATGCAAGAAAATTTGGATTGGAAAATGTTAACAAATTTTTTAACAAATTTTCTATGGAAAATAAATTCTCCTATCATTAAAGAAAATATTTTCCTTGAAAACAAGGAAAATATGGCCAAAAGTAGAAAACATGGAAAAAAAAATTCCATGGATAAACAAAAGTTCCAATCAAATGAAAGATTGGAATGCACTAAAGTTGGAAAATGGGTGGAAAATTTTCATTTTCCATGGAAAATGAAAGGAATCAAACACACCCTTAGTGTTTTAGTGATCAATTGGTTGGAATTCTAATTTGTGTATTTATTTTTTTTTATTTTTATTTTTTGGGCGTCAATTGGCAGGAAAAACAAGCATCATCTCACGTAATATAATTTTGATGCCACTCACCAAATTTAATTTCTATTAGCACGAATAGAGTTTCAAGAACAATATGTATTAGAGTTCCAATTAAGTTAGGAAATAATAGGTTTTTAGAATTCTGCTTATTTTCTTTTTCTTTTAGAGTTAAGACTATGTTTCCTTATAAATATAATTGATTGCAATGAGTTGTTTTCCATTATTGAATACATGAATTATTGAATATACAAATCCGTCTTACTTTAACATGGTATTAGAGCAATTGTCTTTTCAGATTCGGTAATTATCTCCATGTTAGGCATTGTTTTCGGTGCTTCAAAAAATTTCTCAAAATGTCCCTTTTTTAGTGAAGTTTGAGTAGAAACGATCCAACAAGCAAAACCCACGCATTTGCAGTGACGTACGACCTTTTTTTGGCCAAAATCTTTCGTGTAGGTCTCCAAAACGCGTATTTCTTTCCTGTGATCGTAAATTTTAAGGAAAATGGGGGATTTTTTCACAAGAGAAATATTTTTGAGATATTTTAAGGATAAAATTCAAGTTTGGAAGGAGATTCAAGTTGGAGGCAACACAAGATTATTGAAGACTTTCAAGATTAAGGGTTGTACCTATCTTTTCTCTTCATCTATCGAAACATGAATTAATATGTGATTTGTACTTTATTTTTCATCATGTCCGACTGGGTTATTTGTTAGGATAAACAATGTAGTTATTGACTTCAACTCATGTTTAATTCTATATTTGGATTTATTTTCATATAAATTGTGTTGAATTGGCGTATTGATTTATTTTTAGGATTTTTTAACGAGAGTTAAAATTTATAAAATTAGTTACATGTTAATTGAGAAATTACATATAGAACCCTCAATATTACTTTTTCATGAATAAGTTGTTAAATTGAGAAGGTGCAAATTTGTTTATGCGATTGTTTTAATGGATTAAGCATCTTTCATATTGGATTATCAATCGAATGAGTTAAATTTGATATTGAGAGGTAGGTTAACTAGATTTTGAGACAACCGGATGTTAATACTTAAAATTAGATTTGTTGAAAGGTAACACAATATTTACACCAAAATATGAATTGTGTATGAGTAGGGTAAACTAGTGTAATTGAGAGTCCTAACTATTTTCTCACGTGATTTTTTTTCCTCAAAAATCTATTGTGCTTTCATATTAATTCTTTCTAATAGTATTTAGTTTAATTTTAGTTAAGTAAAAATCAATATTTTATTGTGTGTTAGTTTGTTAAAATTACTTAAAATTAAAGTAATAATTAATTACCAATCTTCGTAGGTTCGAGACTCTATTTATCATTATATTCCTTGTTAACAATCTGTCAACTTGTAGGATTGAAATTGATAACATTGGCCTTGGGGCAGCCACAAACACAAAACAAAGCAAAGTCATCCTGGTGGCTTATCTGCAATGGCCAGCAGTTTGGAAACCAACTGAAGAAGAAATCCACCGTTCATAAGAAGAACATTCTTGAATGACTCCAATTATAAGGTACTTAGAAAATGATGAATTGCCACAAAATAAGAGTGAGGCTTGACGAATCGAGGCAAAGGCCGCCAAGTATAGTATTATAAACAAAAAATTATATAGAAGGTCATTCTATGAGCTTTTATCTCTAATGTATTGACAACTCCAAGTCCAAATATTTCCTGATTGAACTATACGAAGGAGAGTATGGTAATCACTCTGGAGCCCGAAGTTTAGCACATCGTGCACTTTTCATTGGATACTAGTGGTAGATGTGATAGATGCCCAAGGTACACTGATATCTCTCATCTCTCGTCGGCCATTCATGAAGTGGGAGATAGACATTGTTGAAAAGCTTCCAACTGCACCGGGACAACGCATCTTTGTGCTTACAGTTACAGAATATTTCACAAAATTGATCGAAGTCGAAGCATTCTCACAAGTACGTAACCGCGAAGTTATTCAATTTGTCTAGAAAAATATAATTCTCCGATTTGGAGTCTCGAAAGAAATCTTAACCAACAACTGATCACAATTCATCAGCACTGGATTCTAAGATTTATATAGGAAATGAAACATCAAATTGAACTTCTCCACTCCGTGATACCCCCCAAGCTAATGGTCAAGATGAATCCTCAAATAAAACTACCATGAATACATTAAAGAAGATACTCTCAGAAGTCAAGGAAAGATGGACGGACAAACTACCCGGAGTTCTTTGGTCCTATTGCACCATCGCTCGGACACCAACTGGTGAAACGCCTTTCTCCTTAGCCTATGATGCGAAAGCATTCATACCAGTAGAAATAGGCATACCAACCTTCCAAGACGAGTGGACAACTGATAAACAAAATCAAGCCGAGTTATGCCATGAATTAGATTTGGCAGATAGACATAGGAAAAGAGCACTACTCACGAAAGCGGCAGTATCAACATAAGATCGCTTGGCATTATAACCGTCTAGTGAGAGCCAAAACTTTAAAGAAAGCGATTAGGTACTATGAAGAGTATTCCAAAACATAAAAGAGGCTGGAACAGGTAAACTTGCAGCAAACTGGGAAAACCATACTTAATCATCAAAGTGGTTGGGCACAGATCATACAAAATACGTGCTCAAGATGGCAGAGACATAAGCAACAGTTGGAATGCCATCCATCTTCGCAAATACTACTTCTAAGTCTTCTAAATCTCTCCATCGTTATTTACTTACATATGAGAATCTTTGCTAACTTAGGCATTGGAGAGCTGACGGCAAAAATGCCATCGGTGACTCTAACCTTCATCTACTCTCAGGAGAACCAACAAGGCGAAATCGAGACAACATCCTCATCCTAAAACCATCATTTAAAGAATTGCTGAAAAAACTTCAAAATAGAAGGCAACAAAATGGATGAATCTAGACCTCCATCACAAAATATCATCTTACTTTTCACACTTCTA
Organism: Forsythia suspensa; assembly: GCA_023638005.1. Lineage (NCBI taxonomy): Eukaryota > Viridiplantae > Streptophyta > Magnoliopsida > Lamiales > Oleaceae > Forsythia > Forsythia suspensa. Next base: position 13,280,657 of record CM042672.1, read on the forward strand.
TATCTATTTTTTTAATACTTTATCAAAAAGGCAATTGACGACTTAAGCATCAGAGAGTCGATGACAACAATATCTTTGGCATTCCTAACATATCTCAGCTTTCATGAGATTCAACAGGTAGAACAAATGCCACCTGCAAAGTTCAAAACTTACCTCACCAGCTGGAGTTCAGAAAATCTTAAACTTTGGAAGAATGAAGAGCAAATATAAATACCAAAAAGAATCAGCTAAACATACAACCCCCTTCAGATCGTCTGAAATCACATTATTGCCATCAAGCCATTCAGACGAAGATGATCGCTCAATTGCCATCAAGTCATTTAGAAGAAGAAGGTCACACAAAATGAAGACTAAGTTGCTTTCAAACAAGGGCAACTTCAACCCAACTAACTACATTACACATCATGTCGAACAGGCTACACCAATCGAATCCTTCGTACATATGTAAATTACTCTTCATTTGAGAAAGATAGAAATAAAACCATTCACAAAAAATTTCATACATTTATAAATTTTTTTTGATCTTTTGCTAAAAATGTGTGAAGTATTTGACATGTAAATTTAGGTCAAAGGTCTAAGAAATTTTTTTCAACTATTTTATCCTACTGAACACACAATCACAATAAAACTTACATATTGCATAAATTTGAATACATAAGTACAAATACATATTACATAAGTTCGAACAAGTAAGTCCAAATGTCAAATATATAAGTGCGAAAATAAATACAAGCCGACTAGTAACTATGAAAACGTGCAACCAAATGAATTAAGCTTGACAATCATCATCACTGGAATCGACACCTCTGACCTCATCTTCGAGTTACACTTCCAACATATTGCGCACACCAAGCATCTAGCACAACTCAGCATACTCTGTAATCGCTTTATCCACATCCCGGATAGTATGCTTACCTTTTTTGTATTCACTCATGAGGAAGGCTCTGATGAGTATCTCAACTTCCAGTTGACAATTTTCTAGATGATCTTCTAAAGAAGAAATTTTAGCCCCCAAAGACTCCTTCAAGCCTGCAAGCTCCTTTTCCAACAAAAGGTTTCTACTAACCATCACGGCTAGCTCATCCTTTACCTTTTTAGTCACCAAGTCAACATACTTCTTCTCAATCTTCAAATTTTCATCTTCTCCACGTAATGAAGTGTTCGCATTTTGCAGTGAGCGCACCCGTCTTGCTCACTCGTCTCACAAGTCTAATGGCCTCATCATTCTTAAAAATAATACTTACAACCCTTGAAATTAGTAAAAACAAGTTAGGCACAATCAAGTAGATCATTCATAATAAACTGTGCAAGGTGAAAAAACAAAAACTACCTGAAAGATTTGGGTCATTGTATTTTCAACTGCCTTCACTTGTCCAAGTTCTTCGTAACGAACCCGATCTTCAAGAAACAAAAGATCTTTGCTAAGAGCCACCACACCTAGTTGGATGGAAAAGTAAGCACGATCTAACCATCGTCCCCATGTGTCGAACGTGGAAGACAGCGCTTCTGTGCTGTTGGGGAAGCAGTGTCAAAAGTTCTGTTTGGCTCGGTAAATCATGGGACGAAACTAGAGGATCAACTAGTCCCGTAGAGGAAGAACCTATCTTATATTTCTTCTTCTATTTTGCATTTCTCATCTCCAGAGCATCAAACGAATATCGTATCACTTTCGACATGACTTGATATGCAACCTCACGATAAGTCGAGTTAATATTTTAACATATAAATATATAATCTCAATAACACTAAATTACAAAAAAATAGATGAGAAGAAAGAAAACGTTAAAACATGTGATCATTTTTGTCCTACGTCTTGATTTTACGTCTTGATTTCACGTCTTCATAGAATCCTTTTGTTACATGCGATGTTGTTAATTGTAAGGCAAAAAAGATCATATTTAGTGCATGTTTGATAGTGCTAAAATTATAAATTGTTGGTAAATATATAGATAAAAAGTAAATTGTAAGTTGTAGATCCTACAAAATGTGTAAATAAAAAATATATTTGACCAACTACAATTATAATTTAAGCAGCTCCAAACATGTGCTTAAGCATATGTTTGGAGACTAAATGTGCTTAAAAGTTAATTTTTTAAAAATGAATTAAGATTATTTTTTAAAGAAGTTTATTTGAAAAGTAACTTTTTAAAGGTTAAGCAAAAATTCTCAAAATTATCGTTCCAATTCAGGTACTTGATCATATTGGAACCGCAATATTTTTCTTGGATTACCACGATCAGATTCTTTGCTTCATTTGATAGTTCTCTAAGTTCTATGATTGCTGTGCATTATTACATGAAAATGCTTAGCCAAGAAATTTTTCACTAATCCAAATGCTTAACCAACACCAGATTATCGTTCCACGAAAATTGCCAATTCACTAATAGATGCCGGGGCAAAATATGGAAGTTGCACTTGTTTGTCGATATTGAAATTATTTTTTAAGTACTTATCAATTGTCGGTCATATAGAATGTATAGATAATAATTGAATAGTATATTGTAGATCCTACAAAATATATAAATAAAAAATATATTTAACTAATTTGATTAGCTTAAATTATAATTTAAAATGCAGCAAACAAACACCTACCTTTCCAACTAAATCCAACACGAGAACCCTGAATTGACAGTGTTCTTTCAGCAACACGCGGTGGCTGACAATGCACCTTCTCCTGGGGCCTATATATAGAAGCTTCTATCAGTACGGTTGAAAGGTTATGAACCCCACAACTGGAGAATCTATGGTTCTACACGACAGTCTTTAGTCATCTTCCTTAAGGAGCTGAATGATACCAAAGTTTCATGTTCGGTTTTTGAACTAGAGATGTTTTCCCAAGTTTTTCGATTCTACACATGCCAATGCATATATGCACCACCTGACAACATCATGCGAAAATCTGAAGATTCCAACAAGTTCCACCCGGACAGGAGGGATGGAGACATGCTAATAAATCAAGATTCCATGTGGGCCTAAGTGACTGGACAAGCACATCATTTTAGAATTCAGAAACAAGATTTAACATATGTAACTTTATCCATCCATTGTTGTTGTCCAAAGTTGTCCTAACATGTTTAATCAGTTGGTCACAACAGTATACGAGAAATACTTCTTTTTCTTCTTTGATAATTTGAAGTATTGGTCAGTCTCCCTCACCAAAGGTGCCATGAGTGCACTATCATTCCTTTGTGCAGATGGCTTCGAACCTTCCTAGTAGCTTCCATTAAGGATAACTTGGTCACCATCATACCCGATACACCCCAAACCATTTCTATAAACCTCTTAATAATTTCCCCAAGAAGAATGTTACAGCAACACAATTAGAGTTATACAATGTTTACAATCTAATTGAACTCTAAAACCTACATGCATGTACGGAATTGGAAGTAATAGATTCGCATAAATTTGAGCAAATAAAATACCAGCAACAGCAATTAGATTCAAGCATGCTACATTTTTAATTATTGAGAGAACCCATTCTCTAACATAATCAAGAAACAATCCTCAAACATTTTTCCTTCTTCCTTCTGTTGACGCCTAAATCCTGTCAAGTAAAGTTTGCTGCAAAATTCTTAATTCATGAGTTGCAGATATTTATCAAGAATCTCCATATTTGAACTAGCATTGATTCAAGAAATTCTTGTTCAAACACATTTGATCTTTAAATCCAATGCCAAAGATTCATAGGTGGGTGGAACAACTATGTTTGATCCTTCCAATGGCAAAGGAAAATGGACTAAAAACCTAACCACACAATACTCAATAATTGCCAAGAACTCAAACTGTTGAGCTAAAGCTCAAAATAACTTTACTAATGATAATGTCAACACCACATAAATACTTGAAAGTTGAAACGAAGTCCAGATTAGCATCAAATCTCTTAATGTTCATCAAGCATCAAACAAGTACTCCCCAAATTACATGCAACTAGTACAATACACCACAAACATCATACAAAGGTTAAACACGAAGGAAGACACCTACTAAATAACATAAACATTAAAAACAACCTAAGTTAAAACCAATGTGAGTAACCTACACCAGTTGCCATCCAAAGCAACTAACCTTCCAAACCATTTGGTGCAGGCTGTGGCTTCACCTTCCTTGGCCTGCCCCTTGGCCTTCCAGTCTTTGAAACAGCCGGGGGTCCCGCAGCTGGCTTTGGCTTCTTCGGTTCAGGTGACAAATTTGGATCCTTCCTTGGACGTCCTCGGCCTCGCTTTGGTGGGGCATCGGATCCCGGCCTCAGGTAGTTGTTCTTGACGAATAAAAGCTCCCCACTGTCCTTCATTGCAGTCAAGTGAGCTGATAGCAAGTTTGCATGCCCAGCAGGCAAGTCTCCATATTTGGATTCTATGTACTTCGATAATGATGACTTGTTTGCACCCTCCTTTTGTTGCAATGCATCCAGTGCTTCCATAATCATCTGCAAAAATACACAAAAAATGATGAAATTTTTTATACCTATTTGAGACAATTTCCCCTTTGGAAATGTCTGAACACTGCTGTCATATACTAGTGAAAAATGTTAGTGTTTGAACAATTAAAGCTGAAATCTTAACAACTAGTGCATGTTTGGCTAAGCTTTAAATACTTTAAAGTAAATTGTTTAAAATAAAATAATTTTTTTGTTGATCAAACTTAGAAAAAAGTAATAGCTTTACATTTCCTTCAAAATAACTAATAAACAAGTAACTTGTCTAAACATGTTTAGAAACAAAGATTAACCTTTAGCCTTCTGTCGTATAAAGGTTAAAATGTGTTAGTGCTTGAAAAATTAAAGCTGAAATCTTAACAACGATAAGATCTAAAATTCCTACAAAATAATTAGTAAAAGAGTAATAATTTCTATGATTTGTTCCCAAAATTAGTTTAAACCCCATTGTTGTGGTTGCACTAGATTTCAAACACCCATATAAAATGAACGAAATTGAAATTAATCACCTGAAACAAAGTGCATATACATAAAATATTCACGTAAAATAGCTAATTTTTCATAAACCTCGGAACAGAAAAAAGAAAAGAGGGCGAGAAACAAAACGAGGGTTCTAGAGAAAGTGAAAAATGGGTTCTCTGCAAACTCAGAACCCTCTTTTTCGTCCATAAAAAACAAGAAAAAACATCTCAAAATTTCACAAAAATCAACTTTTAACAAAAATTAAAACAGTAAAGTCTGAGTTCAGCTTGTAAAAGTACATGCAAAATGGAAAATAAGGCTAGAATGTAACAAAAAAATTCCAATTTCTCCCTTTTACCTGTGGGTATGGAGGGAGTGGTGGAGGCTTGCTGACCTCTTCAGTCGCCATTGAAAATTTTCTCTGAGAGTAGAGAGAGATTCGGGGGGGGGAGGTTCAAAGAGCGCAGATGTAATCTATTTCAAGGGGGTAGAGAGAGAAGTTATTGACAAAACTTTACGAGGGTTTCAGGTTGTAAAGTTAAAACATAATAATTAAGTAAATAAGGAAAAATTGCATTTTAGATCCCCCAACATGTGAATATTTGGAAGTAAGTTGATTTTTAAACTTTTTTTCACGGATTAATCTCAACTTTTTAATTTTGTAACATTAGTGTTCAATAAACATTTTTTTCATCCATGTTGCCTTTAGTTCAAATTTGGTTAAAAAATTTATTTTACCCTTATTGTCAATTAAAAAAAGAAATACCCTTATTGGCAATTAAAAAAAGAAATAAAGGAAAAAATAAAAGAAGATAAAGATAAAGAAATCCTTCTCAACTCGATCCCAAACTCCCATCCCATGTGACTAGAGAGATCACAGATGAGTACAATGTAGGATGATTAGAGACAAAAGAATTAATGAGGTAAAAAATAATTGGAGGTAAAAAAGATTTGAAAATAAATTACTCGAGAGAATGGAGAAAAAAGTGGTTGGGTGGAGGAATGCAGTGACAAAGTGGAAAGATATTGACAATAATGGTGAATGAGAAGTGTATTGGAGTCCAGGGTGTGGGTAAGAAGGATTTTGGGGAGCGACCTAGGGCTTGAGATGCCAAGAGAGATGATAGTCGACAAAAATTACATTTTTTTTTTGTTTAGTCTTTGTTTTTGTCTTTTCATTTTGAATTTATGTATTTCTTTTCATTTTGAATTTATGTATTTATCTATTTTACATCTCGAAAAGTAAAATACGAGAGAGTCACGTTCTTTTTAAGAGCAACATGGATGGAAATCGTCCAAGGTCTAGATGCTATAAACTTAAAAGTTAAAAGATTAGGATCAATATGTTAAAAATATTGGAGCCCAACTTGCTATAACACCTATAGATTCGGGACTTATACTACAGATTTCCCACTAAGCAAAGGTATTTTTTGGAAGGCAATGGAGGGTTAAGATTTGCGGAAAAGTTCATGATCAGACGGGTAGACGTCTGTCATAATAGGGTCACGAGGATTGATGACGTGGAAAGGGACTCACACTTTTCCTAAATAAAATTAATATTTCTATCTTCACAAACGAATATTCTTGAACAATAACAAAGCTATCATGGAACATTTATAATTTGGGAAATTTGCAAATTTTGTATGTTAGTAATTTATTTCCAACTAATTTTTATAGTACTATAAATTTTTTCAATTAATTGTAAATTACGTTCCTATTAACAAAAAATGACAGATTTATCACCTTCTTTAAATGAACAAGAATAAAATTAAATTAAAAACAAAATAATAATAATAATAATAAAAATTGAAAAAAAAAATCTTTTAACTTTTTAAAAAGTAAAAGTGTCTTTCTCTCACACACCACCACCCACAACCAACATGAAAGGATAATAAAGAAAAAAATCATTTCAATATTCATAGTTTTAAATATCTAAAAACACACATTGAGAAAAAGGTGGTGGTGTGGAAGTGATAAATATGAACACTATTTTTCATCTTAAATCTTCCATTAATGATAGATTGAGAGAGTTGTGGTGTGTTGGTGGTGGAGACGTGGGTGGGTGGAGAAGAATATACTTTGTAATTTTTTAAAAAGTATGAGACTCTTTTTGTAATTTTTCTTTATTTTTTTGTTATTTTTAGTTTTATTTTTTATTTTTTTTATCTAAGGAGGAGGACAAATATGTTATTATCTGTCACTATGGATGTGATTTGTAATTAATTGTAAGATTGAATATGTCTGATGCTATAAAAATTGGTTAAGAATAAATTAGTAATAGATTAAAAAGGTATAGACCGAAAATTATAAATTTCTCTTATAATAATTGTATAACTATATATTTTAAGAATATTTAAAAATTCCTCCTTAACATACTTTATTTTTAATAGTCATAGAACTAACATGCTACGGCGATTTTATTGTTACAATCGAAGAAAGCATAATGTAACCAAAGTTTTGCAACTGTTATAAAAAGTAACATTTTTTTAAAATACTTATTAAATACCCATAAAACCTAAACGTCCATTTCATAAGTCAAATATTCATCACAACAAGCATGCTTGTGTGGATTTAAATAAAAAGATATATATCTTGAAAAAAAAAAAAAGAAGCAAAGTTTGCATGTTTATGAGAAAGTTTGATTTTAACATAATCAAAAGAACACTTAACAATAAGTCAAAAAGTAATCATTATTTGGGTGGTTCCTATTGTTTTTCCTAAAAAATAAGTCAACATATATGAGTGTGTTTGTTAAAATTTTTGTAGATTATAAGTAATAGGTCTTACGAAATGCGTAAATAAAAATTGTAGATTCTACGAAAATGTGTAGATAAAAATGATATTTGATGACTTATAAGCACAAATAAACATACTCTATAAATTTTAGATCAATTTATAAACAAGTAGTATATTTTAATAGACACATATTCAAATACTAGTATTACATTTAAAATAATATATATGATCTCCTAATTAGGATATATTCAATAAACATATATCAACATATATGTATCTTTTACAAAGAACTACGTACTATTATCTATATGTTTAGAATGGAAGAATTTACTTGAATTGGTTGTATGGTTGAACTCCTTTCCGCGCCGTCAATCACATCTCGAAGAAGATATTCTTTCAAGTAAAAAATAAATAAATTTTGATCTTGTAAAGTCTTTCGATGATCATTTTTGTATGAAACAACTTAAAATAATTTTTACAACAAATTTGTATCGTTAAAAGTGAAATTTCTTGTAGTGATAATTTTGTTCTAACAAAAATTAAACTCAATAAAACTGTTTGAAGACGTTAACTACGCTTTGCAAAGGATAAGATTTTCCATCTTGATAAATTTTACATGCGTATTCATTATGAAAAAAAAATTGGCCTACAAACCCATTTATTATACAACTAAATTATTATAGCACTAATTGAAATTAATTAGAGGGCTGTCTTCATTTTTTTTATTAATTAAAGCACTTATATGGTTTAACCATTTTTTACGGTTATGAAATTATTTTTTAAAAAATTTTAAGTTGTGAGTTTCTTATAAAATGTGTAAATAATAAGTGATTGATATCATTTAATTATTTCAGGTTGATTTAATAAATAGGTTAAACTAGATTGATAAAAGTACAATATAATAAAAAATTTTTATATAAAAAATATAATTAGGTAGGTGACCGTATTTTCAAATTTATTATTTAATTCCAGAATTAAATAGAATTATACAACACTCAATTTGGTAAAATTAAAATTAAAAATTTATTGTTTAAACTTTAAAGTGAGAAAAAAATGCTTTATCAAGAATTTCTTTTACGATTGTAATTGTGCACTTTACCTACAATTATTGATACCATTATGTCCAAAAGGTTGAGGCACGTGCAGTCCACATTTCTCATAATATTCTTTTGGAATTTTGAATTGGACGGCTAGTAGCCTAGTAACTTGATTTTAATTTTTAATTGGGAGGTTAATCATTTGTGCAAGGAGTTTTTACAGATTACATGATAAATGTAGAAATTACATAATAACCGAATTCAGCCACAAGCAAGTTGAGCTCGAGTTTAAGTCAAAAAAATCATAGCACGGCCTTCCAAAAGAACAACAACCAAGGATTCATATAAACGTAGATCAGAATAAGACCACAATATCAAATTAGCCTTTGATTCTTAGTAGAAAAACAAAAAATAGAAGAAGATTTCTAAAAAATGAAGAGAGATATTGTTCAAGAATTTTAGACGTGAGAGAAGAGAGAGAACCAAGAAAATTAGGGCTGAATGGAATTAATCGATTGAGTGACTTCAATGGCCACTTAATTTATCCGGCAAGATTTTCATCAACAATTATGATTAAACATAAACTAACAAATTCAGGACTCATCTCATTGTCCAATCATTTTGTGCCTAGTGGACTCCACTTAACAATGTGGAATAAACGTGATAGCGAAACACGACTTCACATTTGTTTGATGACACGACATCTATATGCTTGATAATGTTAAAAAGAAGAAGTTAAAATAGTATTTAATACATCTCCGTGTTTTTAGCCTTACATAAATACCAAATATGTTTTAAAAGTAATTTGGTAAAAAAAAATAGACAAGATTAAGAAGGACAAAATATGAACATAACTACGTATCAGTCTTCTTTGAACCCTCACGACTTGAGAGTTATTCAAAATTTTAAATAGCACAAATTACCTGAATTAGAATAATAGAATTTTGTCGGATGTCCACAAAAAAAAATATATATTGTCATGTTGAGTCGGCTTAGTTCAACATACAAAATAAAATGATGGCACGGCTTATTCATAAAATTGTTATGTTAAGATGAAATAAAATAATCTAAATTTAGAGAGTCTATTGTCAATACGTGCTAGTATTAAGTGGGGAGAAAAAATGTTAGTTAAGATGAAGTATTTATTAATCAACTTGTTTCCTTGATGTGCAAATCTTAAAACATTTTGCTAAGAGATGATAGTTCTTACCGTAGTTCATTAATGACATGATGTGAAAAAATTATTTTGATATAGTATGGTATGGTATGGTATTAGAGTATCTTCAATATACTCCGCCTATTGTAGTTTTTACGACAGGTAAAATAGACAGACTTCCAGTTTATGTGGCACTACGTCTATTAAATAGACAGTCAAATTAAAAATTCATCTCCAATGGATTTCATCTAAAACTAATATAATCGTTTATGTGGCATTATATTTTTTTTTATATAAAATTAGCGGGTATTTAGTTTTTATTTTCTTCATCCGACTTTTTTTTCCTAAAAATAAAATGTTGAATTGGAATTTAAAATTGTTAAGTCATAGATAGTATGATACGGTATTAGAGCATTTCCAATGCAGTCTGTCTATTGTAATTTACGTAGCAGGTAAAACAGACGGACTTTCAATCTATGTGGCACTACGTCTATTAAATAGACGGTCAAATTAATTTTTTTTTATCTCTAATAGGTTCCGTTTAAAACTAATATTATCATTTATGTGGCATTAATTTTTTTAAAAAAATTGGCGGGTCTTTAGTTTTTATTTTCTTCATCCGATTTTTTTAAAAATAAAATGTTGAATTAGATTTAAATTTGTTAAGTCATACTATAGTACGGTATTAGAGCATTTTCAATGCACTCAGTCTATTGTAGTTTACGTGGCAGGTAAAATAAATGAATTTTCAGTCTATGTGGCACTACTTCTTATTGAATAGACGGTCAAATTAAAAATTCATTTCCAATGAGTTCACTCTAAAACTAATATTATCGTTTATGTGGTATTAATTTTTTTTAAATTAGCGGGTCTTTAGTTTTTATTTTCCTCATCCGACTTTTTTTTTAATAATATGTTGAGTTGGATTTAAATTTACTAAATCACTCCGTATAGAAGTTTGTCTAAATTTAGACGGACTTTCAAACAGAGTCTATTTTTTGGCGTGTTACATCATCAGCTAGACAAAGTCTTGGTTAGCATGCATTAGAGATAGTTTTTTTATAACTCCGTCTATCTATACTTACGTAGCACACTAAAAAATAATAGTCGAAGTGCATAGGAAATGTTTTTACTAATGTATAAAACAATCATTAAATTTAGAGTCTACTGTTATAATTTTGGTACAAGTTTGATTACACTGAAATTGTTAAGCTCGTTTAGGATATGTTACCTTAGGCTAGATCAATGTCACGGTTAGAATTCATACTTAATGGTGGTATAGCACGACACGACAATGCTCAACTCGACAAAGTGGCGCAACCTAGGAAGAGGTTACTAGCAAATCTTGAAAAATGATATATAAATGGGCCATGCACAAAATTTAGAAATGGACTGCTCGCCATGTTTAGGAAATTGTGGAAAGATGGCATACTAAACTTTAAAATGAGCCGGCACTTCCATCTATATAAAGGCCGAGCCTTCAAGGAGGAGATGAAGTGTATGTTTGGTACTTTTTTTGTAGATTATAAACAATGGTTCTATAAAATGTGTAGATAAAAATTTGGAGAATTTTGCTATCACGATCTCCAATCCTTTACAAATAAATAATAATTTTTTTCTAAAATTTACATCCCTAAACTTCATTTTCGATGCACGTTGGTCTCCATTGGATGATAACTTTCAATCTTTCCATTAAAATGTCATATGATTTATGTCTGAGTTATTTTCATCAACTCACTCAATTTTCAAAAATTAGTTTACGTTCATGAGATTGGAATAAGAAGTTACAAGAGATATGCATAACAAACCTTTCAAACATTATATTTCTCCAAGTATAGTATGTTATAAAATTTTAAATTCACATAGTATAATTTGGTGAGTGATACAATTACGGGTGAAAGCGATTCGGTTTGTGCCATATTTTCAACTCAAACTATTTCACGCGACTTGAATTTTTTTTCAAACTAAACCAAACTATTTTATTTTTAAAACTAAACCATTATTTGCGGTTTTGTTTTGTTTTGATCTGCGGTTTACCTATCGACATTATAGTAATATATTTAAAACAAATTAATATATAAGTTTAAATGAGAACTAATAATTTTAAATGATAAATTACATTCACATTTGTCTGAAATTCGAAATACAAACTCTATATATACCCAACTATTTATTCAATTTCTTCTTCTCATTTAGGAACACTCACACACACAAACCCACACACCCACACACCCCTCGCCACTATCATCCTTGAAGGAAATACAAATTTTGGAAGAAAAAAAAACCATATATAACACTAAAAATCTTCCACATGTCGAAAAGGTAAGTCAGACAATATGAAGTACCTTGTAATCTGTTCTCTAACCTCTTTTCTGAACAAACTTTGATAAGTTCTTCACGGCTACTAACACCCTTAGAAAGCATAGTTTTATACATACTATAGCCATTCATTCTCTTTTACTTTTTGTCTTAAACCCTATATGGATACTTCATGCATAACTGCGTGAGATGACTCCACAATGTACTAGTTCTATAGTTTTTGGCACATAACTGCGTGAGATGACTCCACAATGTACTAGTTCTATAGTTTTTAGCACGATGCTTATATGTTTGTCCACAATAATTACATTCTAATTTCTCATCTCTGCGAATTTCAAAATGATCCCACACTTCGAAACTTTTGTTTCTCTTCTTGCCTTTCTCATCCATTTTCATATCTTCGAGGTCTCCTATACTGGAATTGCATCATCAGCTTCTTCTAGAATTGGATCTATATATGTAAAAAGAAACAACAGAGAAAGCTAAGCTATGAAAAAGAAACAACATGATAGTACAGGTAACTAGCTAAGGAAAAAAACAAACATATAGTTTATTTGATTTCGTATAGTTAAAATAGTCAATAAGATAGTTAATAAAACAAACATATAGTTAAAAAACAAACCACATATGCTAGCCAATAAGCCAAAAAAAAAAAAAAAGTTAAAAATTAATTGTAAAAACTCAAAGAACCAAGAAGATTGAAACAATACCTAAAATTTAGGGATGGTGGGCAAGTCAGTGGTGGCGTTGCAGTGGTGCGACGAGATGGAGACTAGAGTAGCACATGTGGAAAATGGTCCAAATCTAATGAGTTTTGGTTCAAAAGTTTCCAAAAAAAAAAAATATTGTAAAGTAATGTTTAAAGAAATTGTTGAAGATTTATAAAGGAAATTTGATCAATTTTGGAGAAATTTTGCAGATGTGAAGCTTTGGGTGTGAAATTGGTTGGAAGGGCAGACCAAATTTGAGCCTCTGAAGTCAGAAGCTCAGAAGTTCAATGTCTTTTTTTTTTTAACACTAAAAATTTAAAGAATTTGGTCTTTTTAATTTTGAAGTTTGAAGTTAAATTTAAAAAATTGGGCCTTTTTGTTGTTCACTCGTCGGCTACCCTAGTATGGCCCAATTATAATTATTATTTTGTAATTTGTATTGTTGTAGAGTTCGCACAAGATTATTCTACCCTATATGAATAGACAGCCCCTGTGGGTGGGCCATGGAAGGATGCATACGAGCCGGATATAACATCCAGCGAACTCATGCAGGGAAGCCCTCCTTTTATGGAGGGAAATGGGCTTTTTTTCCCCACTTCCCATTCTTCTTTTTGTGAGCATTATTAACCTTCCCCAGCACCCTCATCTGTTGATTCTATTCTAGATATACCCAACCTCCTTTCCTGGATTTGAAAAAGAAAGAAGACCTACGCACCACAAGTGCTACGAATTCGGACTCTTTAGCTGTGTGCGCTTAGCTTCTTTGTCTTGTTGTGCTCAAAAAAGCGCTACAGCCGGGCTGTAAATTGGTAATTTTTGTGTAAAATTTACAATTTAATAAAATTAATTTTTTAATTTAAATATTTAAAAGTGGGTTGGTTCGATTTTGTGCAATTTTTGAGAATCGAAACCCAAGCTAAACTAATTTGAAACGGTTTGTTTCGGTTTGAGGGAAAAAAAGGGTGGGTTCCCGTGGATCCGAACCAACGATTTCAAACCGAACGGGTTCGATTCGATTTGCGATTTCACGGTTTTTTGTATTGCTCTAGATAAAACTATAGTGTCAACATGTATTAACTAAGAAGAGATAAAAAAAAAAAAATGGAAAGTAGGCATCAAATTGAATTTATTTGAATTATTTTATACAGCCTTTTGTAACTAATTTATAGCAAACTTTTTTATCCCTTAATTTGTTCTTTTGTTATATATTTCAGGCAATACTCATTAATTGCTTTAGCAAGTTCTTAATTTCTTTCACATTGAACCGTTGCTATTGTTGTGCGATTTATATCCCGCAAGTGGACGGATCGTGGACAAGTAATATAGTGATAAAATAAAGTGTCGAACCCACGAGGACCAGATATTAATTTAACCAATTAATTTATAACCTAAATTTTAACAATAAAACGAAACACAGATTTAAATTTGTTTTTGTGATTCTAAGCTAATTTAACTATTTTAATTAAATTGAAAATAACAATAAGTAACTTTAAAAAGGTAAGAACGAATTCAAGATCTACTAACTCTAGGATTTGCGAATCCACCAACACTTTCCTTAATCAAATATCCATTTAACTGTTTTTAGCTTATAATTACCATAGATTGAAAATCTATGTTCCTAAATTAATCAAAAGCCTCTCTCGATGGTCAATCAATTCTATATGTTATGCGAACTTCATTATCTCTAATTAAGCTTGAACATAAACACATGCATTAAAATCTCAAGAACACCTAAATAGATTTCATAAAGCATAATAGTAATCTCTATCTATTATTGGACCCTATGTTATTCAATACCACGTACTTAATCTATATTGAATCTCTCGACTTCAATATAGATCACAATATATTCTAATGGTGATCGGTATTAAAATAATAGAAAAGCGCATAAAGAATAATCAATCCAAAAGCAATTAATTACTAAAAGCAGAAAAACTTCTAATTAATTAAAATCATGAGGTTTCATCGTTCATCCTAGAAAAAGTAAATTAGCCGGGACATGATTTCGTCAATTATAACAATAATTGACTTCATCATGATCCGCGAAAAGAAAAAAAAAAGAAGAAGAAATAATTACAACCCGTGACTCACGGTGAAGAATCTTCAATCCCGTGCCTTGATCTTGATTCCCCCCTTGTATCTTGTTCCCAAAATTCGTCCCCTTTGTTATGACTATCATCCGCCTTTTATAATGCTCCCAAAAGACTCCAAGACGTGTGTTTAAGTTGTTGTTTTATCTTGGAAGTGTAGAGTTTCAATCCCATCAAAAACCGCCAACTGGTGCCCGTATGCCCATGCGATCGATGGTTTAGAACTCTGCGATCGCATGGTTCTGTGGTTTTACATTCTCTGAATTTCTTGTTGTCTTGCGATCGCACCTTCGTTAACCATGCGATCGCATGGTTAACTTAGGTTTGTTCTGATTTCGTTTCTTTGATATTTGCATGCTAAGCCCTCCAGGGTCTCTTTATCTCGCTCGATTTAGTCATCTTTTCTTCTCTTTGCGCTCTTTTCATCCCATTTACACTTGACTTTGATTATTTCCTAAAATAATAAGAAAACAACATGCAATTAAACGAAAACAACTAAAAGTACTCATAATCATCCATTTTGTGAGCCCAGGATAAGTACAAAATTGTACTTATCAAATACCCCAAACTTGAACTATTATTCGTCCTCGAATAAACTAGCTAAAACAATCATGCATATACTAATAAAAATAAGCCGTAACATACCTCACAATATAAATAGCTTGCCGTTCTTACTTGACTTTTGCAAAAGAAAAACTTATAATCCATTACACAGTATCCTAGTATTACTATTGCAAATGTGATTATACTCAAACCATACTCGATATGTGTGTGAGACCCGTTAATCGATTAACTTAAATTCTATGGTGGTGATAGCCCAACCACTTGGTCAACTTTTCCTTTCCTTCTCGTGAAGGTACACTTCCCCAAAATGTTGTTTTCTCTCAAATCCCGAGATTTTGGTTCAAATGTAACACTTCGCTCATTATTTTTCTTGTTCGGTGGTTGAGAAAACTAATAATCGTGACAACCTAGGTATATGAAGATTCTCCAATTTATGAGCACTTTCGACCGTAAAGTTTCTACTAAATAAGTCAAACCCATTAGTCATCTAATCCTTTTACTTTGCAAAGAATTTCATCAATCATTTTTTTTTTTCTGGACATAAATAAAAACTAAATTTAAATAAATAAAATTTTTTTCTTTTTCTTTTTTATATATAGATCTTATGTGCAAAACTCAATCCATTAAGCTTTCTAAATGACTCATGTAGTAGCGCGAGGTCGATGACTCCCGGATCTTTCGAAACCTTAGGGCATCGGGTTTTGAGAAACCCTACTGGCCTTTTCACTCGAAGTCAAATAGGCTACGAAATGAGTTATAAGATATTAATAAGGTGCAAAACTCAGTCCATTAAGCTTTCTAAATGACTCATGTAACGAGCTTGAGGTCGATGACTCCTGTGTCTTTTGAACCTTAGGGCATCGGAGTTTTGAGAAAACCCCTACGGACCTTTTCACTCAAGTCAATTAGGCTACTAAAAGAGTTAAGCAATAATAATAATAATTTTTATTCTTTGCGTGCAATAAGTTCATGCGTGAGGATTAGATTCCTAACATTCGGTCATTACTTAGTTTCCTCTAATCGGTCTAAAGTGCTCCACACAAATTTTCAACATACATGGAATCAATCATAACCTAGATAGCCACTATCACGGTTTAATTACCACACTTTCTCACTATATTGGTTATTTGTTCGAGATATGGATGATTTTAAGTTTAAACAGGTATCCTATTATTTTCAACTTAAGTGCACCAACATAGCTATAAATCATTTTAATGGCCGACACAACACAATATCAAACATGGTCAAATAGCCTCACATTTAAACAAAAGTAATAATATGTTTACAAGTCATGGATTACATCGTAAATTTTTAAAAATTCATTATTAGCCGGCAAAGCTATTCATACCACACAAACATGCAAACAATTAAATTTAAATAATTTTTTTTTTTTTTTTTTTTTTTTTTTTGTAAATAATTTAACAATCGATATCAAGTATTATCATTAGACCAAACATTTTTTCACTACCCCAAACTTGAAAGATACATTGTCCCTAATGTAAAAATAATTCAAAGGAGTATATAAAGATCAGATACTACCCAGATGTGGATCGGATGGTGCTGAAGAAGAAGTATGGTATGAACAATTGGTGGAGAAATCTGTATAAGTTGATCGACAAATCTTTGCTTGAATGTCATCCAGTCAGTCCTTAGGTTGTAACCCTAAAAAGAAAAGAAAGAAAAAAGGAATTTATTAATAATAATAATTTTATTTATTTTATTTTATTTTATTATTATTTTTTTTTTTGAAAAACGCAATTTTTTTTTTTTTTTTTTTTTTTTAAAGAAAACGAAATTAAATTTTTTTTTTTTTTTTTTTTTTTTTTGAAAACGATTTTTTTTTTTTTTTTTTTAAAAGAAAACGAAATTAAAATTTTTTTTTTTAAAAAATTAATGGAAAAACGTACTTATGCAAGATGACGATGATTGTAGCCTCAAAACTTAAAAATTAAAAACCTACTTTAAATCCTAAAAACCTAAAACGTGCGAATTATCAATTGAAATCCTAAAATTGAAATAATACTGAAATTTAAATAAATAAAAGGGTAGAAAAATGGGTTGCCTCCCATTGAGCGCTTCTTTAAAGTCATTAGCTTGACTTTGTCGTGGTAATCGCTCAAGACACTTTGAATAAATCTTTGGAGGACTGTTCTTCTTACTTTGATCAACTTCGAACAATTTTTGTTTACCTTCCGAGCTTGATTTTCCTTTATCATACCGATATGATTTTTTTTTGCCGTCATGCTCGAATTCAACTAAGAAAATTTCACCTTCTTCATCGACTTTGGTCACGTAAGACGGATGAAACTCCTCTTCTGCACATATTCTTCTTCTTGAAGTGGTGCCTCCACGGTGTTGGGTAACAACTTTATCATCTAAGCTCCCTCCCTTACGGTCAATGACATCAATCTCAAGCGAGAATCGAAGAACTTGGAAATTTAATTGCTTTGAACACATTGAATGTAATGTGTTCATCATTCACTTTAGCATAAGTTCTCCTTTTGGAACATCAACCACCGCCCGACCAGAGAGCCAAGAAAGGTCGACCCAAAATGAGTGGTACATCCCTCATCTTCACACATATCTAGAATGATAAAATCGCAGGAATATGAACTTGCCCACTTTCACCAATATGTCTTCACTTGATTCCTCTAGGGCGTTTGATTATTCTATCGCAAGTCGGAGTGTTCTTGTTGTCGGCCTTGCTTCTCCTAAACCGAGTCTGCTTAAAAATAGAATAAGGCATTAGATTTACACTAGCACCTAAATCACACAAAGCTTTATCAAAATATAAACTACCAATAGTGCAAGGAATATTAAAACTCCACGGGTCTTTTAATTTTGGTGGTAGCTTGTTTTGCAATACGGCATTGCATTCTTGATTAGCGCCTCTTTGTTTCGTGTTCCTCCAACTTTCGCTTATTTGCAAGAATGTCCTTCATGAATTGGCATAGCTAGGCATTTGAGCTAAGGCGTGGCGAATGGTATATTGATGTGCGACTTTTGAAAACATCTAGGAACTTCTTGAATTGTTTGGTCTAGCTTATGTTTTCGCAACCTTTGAGGAAATGGGATAGGAGGGACGAAGCCGGTGGTGGAATATAATTTGGTGGAGAGTCCTGCTCGTGCAACTTCGCATCTAATTTATTTTCTCTCGCTTTGTCGGGACAGTTTCCTTTTCTACACCGCCTAGTCACATGAATCTCTCAGTAACCGAACACCGCTCCTCGTGGTAATTGCATTTACTTGCTCCTTTGGATTGACTTGGTATTGCTTGGCCATGTGCTGGTTGTCTCTCGATCAACAATTTAGCCAATCGCCTAATCTGATTTTCCATATTCTTGATAGCAACATCCTGTCTTTTCTGCATCTCCTCCTGTCTTTTTTGCATCTCCTTCAATTCGAGAATGATTTCTTCCAGTCCTCCTTTTTTCTCTTGTGGCATTCCCTGATTTGGTGGATTTTGAATATTTTGAGTGTTGCCATATGAGAAGTTTGGATGACTTCTCCATCCAGGATTGTAAGTCTGTGAATAAGGATTATTCTGCTGACGTTGAAAATTCTGAGCATATGCAACTTGCTCAGGAGAAGGCATATCAACCTTTGTCAATGGGCACTCCGAAGACTGATGGTTTGCTCCACATGTTACACAGATTGGTGGAGGCATCTGAACCATATTAGCTGAATGAGAATATTTCATTGATTCCATCTGCTTTGCCAACGCATCAATTTTTGCCAATAAAAGCGAATTGGTGCCTACTTGTATCCCTGCTGATTTCTTCCGCAATCCTCTTTCTCGCCACATAATAAATTGTTCACTCATGGTTTCGAATAGATCATAAAGGTCACGGCGGATCTATTTTGGATAGAGCCCCGCCGCAGAATCTCTTGAAGAACGGTTGGTTGGAGCTAGTCCGAATAGAAATAATGATTACGGGTCGCTAAAGGGAAACCATGACTTGGACACTTAGGAGCAATTGTTTGAATCTTTCCCATGCCTCGTGAAAATTTTCCAACTCGCATTGTTGAAAATTGGAAATTTCATACTTCAACTGCTTACTCGGGCCGGAGGAAAATATTTCAATGTGAATTTTGGATCGATCTGTCCAAGTAGTAATGCTCAGCGGTAGAGAATCTAGCCATTCTCTAGCTTTATCCTTCAATGTATGTGGAAAGAGCCTCATCTTCAGTGCTTCTTCGTTAACACCGTGGTATTTGAAATTGCCACAGAATTCATCGAAGCGAGAAATATGGTAATGAGGATTTTCATCTATCATCCCATAAAACCAAGCAGGTTGTTTGAGAATAAATTCATCACATCGGCCTCAACCGGAAGTTGTCGTGTCCATAAGGTGGATAGACTATCTTTGGACCGATTTTCAACAATCGGTGGCATCATATACTCACCCATAAGAATATCTCGTTCACTAACTTCAACCGGTCGAGCTATTGGTGGTTGATTATTTATCCGATCATGCACTTGATTGTCTCCGCCATTGTGTCTTGTCGTGTTTTCTTTTCTCGTTTTTCGCGTTCGCTTCGGTGAAAGCTTCGTTCAATTTACGGATCTAAATCAAATAGATCAAGATCTTTTGTACGTGGCATGCACACTTAACCGAAAAATTAGAAAATATATACAACTCAAGCAAAGATCACGAAGAACTAAAATAATAAAAGAAAATAATCTAAAAATCAAAATCAAAATAAAAATAAAAATAAATAACAATAAAAAAAATGTTAAAACTAAACTATCAATTAATGTAGCAATTAATAAACTAGTCCCAACAACGGCGCCAAAAACTTGTTGTCTTTGCGATCATAGCCTTTTTCGTTAACCATGCGATCGCATGGTTAACTTAGGTTTGTTCCCGATTTCGTTTCTTTGATATTTGCATGCTAAGCCCTCCGTGTCTCTTTATATCATGCTCGATTTAGTCATCTTTTCTTCTCTTTGCGCTCTTTTCATCCCATTTACACTTGACTTTGATTATTTCCTAAAATAATAAGAAAACAACATGCAATTAAACTGAAAACAACTAAAAGTACTCATAATCATCCATTTTTGTGAGCCCAGATAAGTACAAAATTGTACTTATCAGCTATCAATCCTACATTTTATAAAATTGGATCTACAAGAAAGGTTTTCGAACTCCCTACCCAATTTTTTGAAAACAAGTAGTTGTTTGTATGATATCGTTTTTCAAAGTTATCGTTATTATATATATATATATAGTTCAATTATTAGTATACATCCATTTGGTTTAGTATTAAAAAAAGTTAAAAAGTTGATGTCAAAGTCAATAATTAATTTTAATTACACATTTTCATCGGATACACAACTTTTATCAACTTTTCAACCACACATTTCATCAATTTTTATCAAAATCTACTAAAACTTATTTCAAAAGCTTTATCAAACAGTTTTAAAATGTAATCAAAGATTGAAATACAATAGAGACCAGCTGCATTTAATCACTAACGAAAACATGCTGAGACAATAGAAAGGTGGGTCTTCAATTTCAAGTGCAATACAACCACACTACAATATAGTTATATACTTACGTTATAATTCACTTATATTAGTATAGATAAAAATCGTTCATATTTCTCAAAATCCGTCTACAACTTCATTTCCTGACTCACATTTCTCCTTACGCTTTGTCAGCGTCCAAATCGAAAAATGGGCATTTTTGTCTATTGCCCTTTTGAGTAAAAATAGAGTAATTATATAGATTATGGATTAATGAAATGTTTCTTTTTTATGGGCATTTAGGACCGCCTTCCTTAGTCTTCCAATTGTTGTAACAAGGGCATGTTTGTTTATTGCCATAAGTGCCTGGAGGCACACACAAGCACTTGGCACAACACTTTTGACAGAAGAACATGCATGGCTTCTTGTGGGATGTTGCTGAGCAACGGTACGTGCATCTCGGCGCGCAATCTGTGTCAATATTAGAAAACAATTTCATTATTTCTGAGTTTGACAGTACTCGACATTGTCAAAAAAATTAAAAAGTCATATTCAGTATTTCCTATACCTCGAGGACCAAGTTTATTGTATCCCTGACGAAGATTTAAAAGAGATCCAAGAAGTTATGTTAGATAAAGTGACAAAGTGTAGTTCTAAATAAAATTAAAAGCTAAGATAAATAGATTTGTTACCTCAACAACGTTGGATAATGTAATAAATACAAGTAGCGACATAATCAACAAAAGACTTGTATTGTACGGACGACCTGCCATTTCTTGTTCACTGAAACTGACTTGGAATTACTCAGTAATTTACACCCTGCAGAAAAAACAGAATTAATGAGCCTATTTGTTGCTATTGAATGAGAATGGGATGCAAATTTATAGGTGGATGTATGAAAGGGGGGGTGGGGTGGTAAAGAGATGCATTGTTTAAGGAGTGGGTGGAATGTGTGGGGTAAGGGAACACATTTTTCTCCGATGAGTTCTCATCTCGTGCGTTTGGTATTTTTTTTTTTAAATTATAAATAATGAATCTTACGGAATGTACAAAAGAAAAGTAGATAAAAATTATAGATATTACGAAATGTAAAAATAAAAATAATATTTAATCAACTTATAAGTATTTATAAATACTTTCAAATATGCTACTCGTCTCATTAATAGAATCAATTTGATTCGATTCTTAAGAAATTTGGACCGAATTAGTCCGTGCTCACTCCTAAGTAAGTAGGAGTGGGGTTAAGGAGATGCATTGTTTGAGGCGTGAATGTAGGAAAGAATGCAGAAAGAAAGTCCATAAATAGATGATGAAAATTGGAGCGATAATGGCGCCGTGTCTGTTGTTTTGATTTGTTATCTTGTGATTTTGTCAACTTTTAGACATACGCTACTTTGTGTCCTCTTCCTTTTTGGCTTGTAAAAGACTATATTCATCCATTATCATGCATTTTCATTTTGAATGTCACCATCTTATTGATATACGCAATCCAACACAATCATGAAAAATAATATATGTCGTCTAAGAATAAGCAAATATTTGAGGTTGCTTAAATTATAATTTCAACTAATCAAATTGGTTAAATATACTTTTTAACCACATATTTCATAGGACTCACAATTTACATAGCCAATTTTTTATCTACACATTCACCAACAACTTATAATTTTACAGCACTTAAAAAAAATCAGCATTATCAAACATGTGCTAAAGCTAGAATTTTTGAGTTGTAAGAATAAATGAACTCTACAATGCACATTTCATATAATTTATAACTAGTACATCACCCATGCGATGCACGAAGTTGACCGTTTTCAATTTAATTACCTGAACCGATGAATAATATTTGTTACATTTGTATATAAACATTAATTCCAATAATTAAATTGTACATAATAAGCATATTGTTGATTACAATTGATGTGTAACTAAGAAACGACAACAATACTATTCTAAATTTTGTGGTTCGTATGATAGATCGTTAGTCTTTGGGGTATCTTTGGCAACAATCTCGCCAATGATGTCTTTTTGCGTATATGTTAATTGTATTTAGAAAATTATTCAACAAATTTGACAACAAAATGTAATAACAATAAGAATTTATAAGAAACATTGTGTGCGTAAAAAAAATATGTATGTTATCAAGTATTAACGAACAATTCACTGTAATCGAGATTTGTCGAAGATAGAATGTCATTGAAAGCCTTTAATTGAAAATGGTAATCTGCAGCCGCGATCCTCAACCTTTGGAATTTTGACACTTTTATCCTCATTCTTCATTTTTTTGCACCTATATTCTCAACCTTTCTTAATTTGGTGGCTGAAGTCCCTGTTGACGGATTTACCATTTGGTAATCTGCAGTCTCCATCCACAACCTTTGAAATTTTGGCACTTTTATCCTCATTCTTCATTTTTGGAACCCATATCATCAACTTTTCTTAATTTGGTAGCTGAAGTCCCTGTTAACTGATTTACTTTTATATATTATCAATTTATTAGTTTCTTTTAATTTTTCATATAAAATAAATCTATTTTTGGAAAACTATTGCATTATTGTCAATAGTTCTCGTGCATTGATGTTTTATTTTTTTGAAAACATAACTTATTTAAATTCCTCAACCGGTATAAATTAAAAAATCTAAAAAGTTGTTGTATTTATCATATATAATATTAAATGTTACAATTCGTTTATTACAAGAAAAGAGAAAAAATAGATAAATAAACAATCAATGTGTGAAATTAATTAAAGAATTTGAAATTTTTTTGCATTTATCGCAACATTTATATAATATTAAATGTTATGCGTGAACTTTTTGTTATCCTATATTTTTTATATATATATAGATTTACAAAATATTTTATCAAATATAAAAGAAAAATATAAAAAATAAAATAAACAATCAATGTATTGTGAAACTAATTAAAGAAAACAAACTTAAGATATAATGCAACATTTATGTCGAACTTACCAAATAAATGATCGAGCCCTAATCCGTATATACTAAACCAAAAAATTAAAAAGAAAACAAACTCCTATGCAACATTTATAAGATATAATGTTCTATAATGTTAGATAACAATATATTTATAAGAGGAATAAACTCAAGATTTTGATCTTTTAGGTAAATCAAGGTAACCTAAACTCAGTAAAAAATAGTTCAAAGCACAACATTGCGCTGAAAAAAATCTTCAAAATTTCTATAGCAAAAGAAAATTAATAAATATTCTAAACAAAAATTGAGTTAGCTAATAAGTCCCAATCATTTAAGTATTTTAGATTTAAACTCGTGAAATAATAATAAAAAAAAAATTAGCAAATACTCGTTCCAAAAATTTAACAGGGTCTCTTCAACTTAGATTTTAATAAATTTCTTAATATTTATAAATTCTTATAGATTTCATGGAATTTAATAAAATTTGACATATTTCAATATATTCTTATAGATTTCATTGGTTTTGTGGGTTTTTTTTTAATTAAATATTATATTTCTATCAAAAGTAACTTATCAACTGTAACTTTTGAAAAAACTTTAAAATTTTACCATACCATTTCAAGTCTATTTTTTTTTCTTTTCAAACCAAATTATGTCTTGACGATAACTTGCTATAAAATTAATGTTGACAAGTCAAATCTACATAAGCACACAATTTTCTTTCTTTAAAAACTAGACTAATAGCTATTTTTTTTTATAAAAAAAAATAGACAACTAATTCATGATGTATTGATGCATATAATTTACATTTTAAATATAAAAAATGAGTAACGAGACGTTTTTACTTTCTACATAATTTTAAATTATAGAAGTTAATGGAGTTCGTACAATGTATTCTTGATTTTCTTTTTTTTTTAACTTTAATTACTCATTGTGCACAAATGAAATATGATTTTTTAACAAAATAGTATAACGTCTGACTAGATCACTCAAAAAAGCAAAATTCTAACATTGTGATTAGAATAAAATTCTTAACATTATCGTATATTAAAAGAAACTCATAACTTTGTCATTTTAAATTTTTTCCTAACATTGTGATTAAGAAATAAAATTCATAACATTATTGTATATTAAAAGAAACTCATAAAATTGTCATTTTAAATAAAAAATTCATAAATTTGGAAATATAGGCGTTGGAAGAAAAATGGAATCGGACATGAAGAATTATAAATTAGTACAAAAGAGTTTACATTAAATTCTTATGCGAGGAAAGGTGAAGAGTTTGAGAGGAAGAGGAAGGGGAGCGGGTCAATACATATAAAAAGATTTCAACAAAATCGTATATATATATATGAGAGAGAGAGAGAGATAGATGTTATCCACGTTTTGAAATAAAAAAGAGAAACTTTATATTACATAAACAAGAAACGAAAATTAAGGAAATTGCAGAATTAAAATTGAAGAAGAAAGTGCAAACCAAGCTCAGACGCAGTACGGTCTCCTTAAAACAGATTCGCCCCTCACCGTAGGTTATGAACGTCTGTCTCTCAGGATACAACGGTAGAACCTGGTTGTACCAATGAACCGACCTACTCCACGAACTTTATCACCTCTAAAAGAAAACTTGGAGAAACATAAAGGAAGAGAGAAAATGCTTGAATTGTTATGTTGAAATGAGGAAAATGACTTGATTATATAGGCATAAGAATGACTTTCCAATTCCAATTCAACTATTAAAACAAGAGTTACAAAAGTTACAAAATGAAAGGTTGAGAAGATGGAAAGTCTCAAATTGAAAGCTTTAATTTTTCATTCATTTTACAAATTTTCCAACAATCCCCACATGAATGAAAAATTGAAAGAGACACGGAAGACTATGTGATAAAGTTCAACGTCCGAATCACGCATAGGATAGGTAAGTGTTACCTTTGAACCTTCCCTTATGAAAGCATATTTACTTTACTAGTCGATCAAGAGACGCGATGTCCTTGACTGTTTACGCCTTTTGTGTAAACGATGATATACTTCACACGTAATTCTTCCCGACATAGTTCGGTTCTCATTGTTATGTTCATTTATGGCCATGAACATATGCCCGGGTTCTGCGAGAGTTTTTAAGAATTCGCCTCACACAATTCTTTTAGAAGCGGCCACACTTCTCTCTCACATAGGTGATTTCTTAATTAAGAATAGCCCGTTCTACTCCACTCGTAAGAATCATTAAAAGCCTATTGCTTATCCTTTCCTCTACGGGTATCACTGTTTATCATAGGAATGGGAAGGAGAGAACCCCCACAGTGATCTAATTAAGTATTTACAATTAGGTTGTCCATTTGAACCTAGATCTTGGGATCTCCAGATCAACTAGGTTGGGTTTCCATTGTATTAACTTATTCTTTCAAAGGCTTGAGTCCCATTCTTTTCGACGACTTTCCAACGAACTCTCTATTCAAACCTCTAATTAGCGGATCCGCAATATTATCCTTTGACTTCAAAGTGGTCGGATAAAATAGCATTTTCTGCTGCCACATTTTGAAATTCAATTCATTGAACTTCTCCGGTTTTTCTCCATGATTAATTGGAACAGTTACATGACCGATTGGAGCCATAGTTTGGGTTCAAACAAAACTTGGCACTTGTGCCATGATTTGGTTTCTGAGATGGACTTAGCACAAGAGCCTTGAGTTTGTTTTCAAAGAGCCACAACTTGAGTAATTGGATCGGTTGTCATTTTCTAAAATAAGAGAATAATTTTAGTTCCACTTTTAAAATAAGCAGAATAAACAAATCATTTTTCGGTTTAGTTACACTTGCATTTATGAAATTATGGAAAATCTAATCCCAAAAACAAATGTTAACCAAATTCTTTTTGTCTTGTTGATTTGAATAACACGCAACCAAATTCTTTTTGTCTTGTTGATTTGAATAACACGCAACCAAAAGGCTTCAGTAAGGAGGGAGGTCACAATTGGACCACTTAAATCCCAAGCTCTCCTTAGACTGTTTAGGTCCTTTTGACAAAACCTTCCGCTTTCGAAAATACAAATCAAGAAAACTCCAACCAAACTAGTTTCATACGTATGTATTTCACTATTTTACATGTAATATAAGTTTATCTAGAATCTGTTTTAAGATTGTTATCCACGTTTTGAAATAAAAAAGAGAAACTTTATATTACATGAACAAGAAACGAAAATTAAGAAAATTGCGAATTAAAATTGAAGAAGAAAGTGCAAACCGAGGGCTGACGCATAATACAGTTTCCTTAAAACAGATTCGTCCCCTACCGTAGGTTATGAACGTCTATCTCCCAAGATACAACGGTAGAACTAGTTGTACCAATGAACCAGACCCTCGCCCGAACTTTATCACCTCTAAAAGAAAACTTGGAGAAACAGAAAGGAAGAAAGAAAATGCTTGAATTGTTGTGTTGAAATGAGGAAAAATGACTTGATTATATAGGCATAAGAATGACCTTCCAATTCCAATTCAATCATTAAAACAAGAGTTGCAAAAGTTAAAAAATGAAAGATTGAGAAGATGGAAAGTCTCAAATTGAAAGCTTTAATTTTTTCATTCATTTTACAAATTTTCCAACAATAGAGAAATTGAAATTTTGAGGTTTGGAATTAGAATTGCTAAAAATTTCAATAGTTATAATTAAAGTTCTACATCTTTTGAAATCCATCAATTAATGAAATCTTTAGAAATTAACTAGTTACTGTGGACACATAGATTTCTAAAGAATCTATTTAAATTCGAGTTGAAAACTCGTAAATTTAAATAAAATCTATTAAAATGTGAGTTGAGAACACCCATAAAATTCTTATCAAATCAACTATAAACTTGATGGAATACTTATAGTCTGTTTGATACAACTGTTGTGAGTAGAGTTTTTAGCAATATAGTTTTTGGTAGTAGAGCTTTTAGTAGTAAAATTTTTGTTAAAAAACTGTTGATGGTTTAGATATGAATCTAAAAAATATTGTGAATATTAAATTGAGTGTTTGGTTGCATAATTATAAAAATACTTTTGTATAAACTTTATATTTATTTGATTAAACAATAATTAATTATTATATATCTCATATTATTTGTTTTAAAATAAATAATTTGTTTTATATCATATAATAACTATTAAAATCAATATATTAATTTAATTATAAAACACGATTATTTTATTATAATTGACTAAAGAATAATTAATTATTGTACAACTCATATTATTATTTTTAAAATAAATCATATATTTTTATATCATATAATAACTATTAAAATTAATATATTAATTTAATAATAACATGATTATTTTAGTATATTTGATTAAACTAGTAATTAATTATTTAAATCAAACATATTATGTATAATTTGTATTATATTATTTAACACGCTAATATATTTTTTCCACTTTATATAAGTATATGAAGTGATAATTTGATGTAAGTAATTAATGTAATATATAAATTAATATGTTTTTTTTAATATATATTAATGATAATTTTGTTAATTTTTAACTTCATTAAATGTTAATTACAATTTTTCATAAAAGCTCAATTAGAGCTTTATAGAGTAGCCCAAAATTTGGACTTCTCTAAAACAGTTTTTTTAAGCTATTTTTTATTCAAAAGATGTTTGTTATTTGTTGACTTTAACCAAACAACAAAAACAACAATAAAAATAATCAAAAGCAATATAAATACGATATAATCTATTACAAATTCCCCAAACACTTAAACTGAGAAGTTACTCACAACTAACAAGTATTGAAATTGAATGGAAATTTCGATGGGAAAGCAAATAGGCTTTAAATTCTTTGTGGAGAGTGAAAAGGTAAGTGAAGAAGGTGTATAATTGGTAAAGTTAAGTAAAAAGTTTTTAAGCCAAATTACTATGTTAATCTTGCGTTCTTAGCATTTTTACGTAAAAGAGTTTTAAGTGTGAAGACAAAATTGTAAAATAATAAATTTTTAAATTTAGCACGTGGTTAGTTACCTCATGTTAAATCCGCCAATGATATGTTCAGTGTTAAAACGAAACTTAGTTTGTTGTTGTATTGATTTAAAAAATATGAAGACAACAAATTCTGCCTATGTTTTGTTTAATATGGTTAGCTCTAATTCTCGATAAAATAGAAGGTTGCAGTTTCTTCACACACAGTCACATATGATATGAATTTTCAACGCATTTTATGAGGGTCGTCTATCAAAGATGCGTTCCATGCAATGTTGTCAAAACTCGAATTAGTCGGCTGATTTGAACAGAAAAATAAAAATCGATCTGAAATCTAATCTAATTATAGAATGTATTGAATTGGTAAGTTCACTTTAAAAACGACAGATTCACCCATAAATTTTTTTTTATTTAATTGTTTTTGCTAGCTGATCGATTCTCGACCTTTTCTTTTTCGATTAAGCTGATGTTCAAATCGATTTTTATAATATGAGTTATGTGACAGGCTTCGTATGGTAGTCAGATGTGTACAAAAATATGCAAAGCTTTTTATGATTTTATTTTTATGTCAAAATCAAATATACAGTATTCTAAATCAGAAGAACATTTAAATTTGCATTTTATTAACTCTCCTTGTCCAGCTGCCATTTCTTTGAAATTTTTGGTCTGCAAAATTTTTCTATGATCTAAAATAAACAATTACACAATTTGAGGAAGATTTCAAAATATTAATGTGAGATTAAACCCATTTTAAGTCAAAACCAAATTTACACCATTCCACATCGGAATAAAATTTAATTTACACAATATCAACTTTCTCCTTGCTCAGCTGCCCTTGCTTTGAAATTTTTGGTCGGTTAAACTTTTCGTATGATCTAAATAAATAATTACACAATCGGAGAAGACTTCAAAATCAATATAAATTAAGGAACTTGGTGCAAATGGTTCTTAACTTATATTCTCACTGTGTCATTAACTTTTATTTTTTATCATGGATGTCCTTAACCTATGTGTTTAAGTATACAATTGGTCCTTATTTGATAAAAATAAACAATATGCCCTTAATTTAAAATAAAGAAAATTGTAGTTGGATTTCTAATCTTTAATTTTTTTTATAAAAATTAATGTATTGGACTCATTTGTACTTTTTACAAATTTAAGAATCAAACTGTAATTTTTTATAATTAAAGTTAATGACATATTGGTTTTTTTCTTTAAATAAGGATAAATTGCCCACCAAACACATAGATTAGAGATGTCATTGCTAAAAATAAATATTATAGACAATTTTCGTACTAAAGACAAAGATTAAAGACCATTTATGCTAAATTTTCTATAAATTAATGTAAGATAAAACCCATTTTAAGTCAAAATCAAATATACAGTATTCTAAATGGGAAGAATATTAAAATTTGCATTTTATCAATGAGAAATTTGGTTGAACAACAAAGTCGACCGAAAGTTTGACAACCATGGCAAAATGACCAATATACCCTTTGTTGAGTTGAAATTTACGAATGTCCACATTATTTAAAAGAAAATAATTGCACATTTCCTTTCCTCTTCTCGAATCTGAAATTTGAGCGGTAAATGGAGAAAATGCATTTTCCATTTGTATTTTGAGAGTTCCCGCATTTCGTCTATCTTCGATCTCAGAGAAAAAGACACCCATGAACCCTAAATATTTTGTGCTTTGAAGTTTCTTTGTTCTCGTTGACAAGAGAGTACTCCCGGTACGGCAAAAAAATTGGGGATAAGGGTTTTGACCTTGTTCTACCTCCAACACTCCAAGATTTTTGAAAATTGTTGCTTAGTTTTTCTTGGTAAGCTCTCTTACGTAATATTCAATTTATTGGTGTTGAAGTATCTATAATTGATGAGTTAATCTAGGAATGATAGCTTTTGCGGTTGTATGAAGGGTAGTTTTTCCAACAAAAGAATTAAATGCTAGGCAAAGACAAGAGATAGTATGAAGTTGTAGAGGAAAATTGCACTAGTCGACTTCTTCAATTGAAGTTGATCAGCACATGACGGTAGCTTTGAACTATAAAGTTTAGTTATTTAGAGTAAAAGTCACTCCCACAACATCTTAGGTGGTCTCATATTTTCCTTTTCCCAAGCCCTTGAAAATTTATCTATATGCTCGCAATCATAGCCATTGCTATTCGGATGATATTATTAACTTATGTTCAATAAGTGGTATGTATTTGTTGTCCATGTAGTTGTTTGATTGAGGCTGCAATACACAGTTGAACATAAGTTAATAGGTTTTTTTGTCACCCACTTGCAGTTTGATTGGGCTGCAATACACATATGATATTATTAACTAATGTTCATGTTTGCTTTATTAAATTGCATTTGTGTTATTTATGTTAGTATTTTAGCTGTGTTTTATAATGTATCAACTTTAATTTGAATTAAATGTAAACTTTTATCACTTGCCTTGCCTTGCCTAATATGCTTGTGGATTGATCTCCCGACCGGCGTTAAAATGGGAGGACCAAACAGCGGAGTTTGTTATAGTCTGCAGAGATCCTTTACACTAGCACAAATCTTGTCCAAAGAAGCGTTGTCCTAAATGTGGACTAGGTTCCGTGCAATGGCTGCAAGTGGGTGACAAAAAACCCACTAGAGGGAAGTTATTCTTCAACTGTAGCATAGCGTCGTGTCGTTACTTCAAGTGGGACGAAAGTGAATCAAGCACGGTTCGATCAAGAACAATAGAAGATGAAGATGACGAGCTTTCCCGCATTCTGAGAGCTTGTGCACGCATATTAGACGAAGAAGACGTCGACCTCTCAGTGACACGTATCACCATTCGCAAAAACAAAGCCCCAAAATAGTGACTGAATGTCGGATGGCAGCTATGTAGGTGGACAATATGTGTGGAACGCAAAGTGTTGTCGTTTATTGTAGTTCGGTTGGCCAATTGTGAATGTTGCACCTTCTTATCTATGATGTTGAACCTTCTTGCAGAGTTTGTCTATATAGTTTGTCTCTTATATTCAACCTTGTTGTATTATTCGAAATGTAAGTGTTGCCCCCGAAATGTTGCGCTCCAATGTTTAGTCCGGTAAGGCAGGTTGTAACTAAAATCACACCGCACTAAATTTACTCTCTAGGAATTCGTGTTAAGCTTTCATAGACAAATCGCTCTTTTATCATCATCATTTTAAGCACCCACAAGTGCTAACTAAAGTGAGGTGCAAAAGCAATTCCCACAATGACATGAATATCATAATGAGAATTTGACACAAACAGATGAATGCATTTTTCCGTTAATATGTCTGGGTTGCTTTTGTGTTTCCATTAGTAGGCTTCTTCATTAACTACTCTAATCATATATTATAGATCAAAGCAATGTTGATAGTTACAGATCACATGACTAAAGCAGGACACATATCAGACTATATGCAATTTTCCTTAATCCAAGTGGACAAGTGATCAAGACCATCATGAATCAATATATGACTAAAATATGCTTGGTGAAAAATTTGGAGATGGACAGAAAAAGAAACTAGGCATTCATCTCAGGTTGAGTTAACAAAGTGGGTTGTATCTTAGGCATTCATCTCGGGCATTTTCATCAACATTTCACCCTGTCTATATCATCAATAGTTTCCAACATGTCAAGTATGCTTGAATATATAGATCTAAGTATGCTTGAATATTTAGGAATTACATAAAACTATAGACTAATGCAACACAATCATCGTTTTAGGAATTTGACCTCTCATGCGTCCATTCTTCACAATGAGAATATGCAGATTCACTTGGAAACTTTTACATTAAATCACAGATTAACACGAAGAATAAGTCAATCGCTCGGTTTCGAGGCGCACTCTGTTCCTTCTTCGCTTGCCAAGTTCTACAAAACAAAATACTAAAAGAGCAGGCATTACAGATTGACATTAAATGAAATTAAGCGCCTTGTTTTAAAAGCGAAGACCACGCTCCCTAGCAAAGCATCCGCGAGGGCTTCAATCATCCATGATACGGGTAACCCCTCTCGTCAAAATCCACCTTCGTAATTCCTTTTTCAAGACGGGACTTCATAATAGCTTCACCCACTTTCGGAGCTACCTACCTCGACACCGCAGAAAATTTAAAAGTCAAGTGCTTGCTATTTTCTGAAGAATGTGAAAGAAATCAAATACACGCCCAATAGCCTAATTTCTTTCATTTGATATGACGTATAAGTGGCGACCTATAACTTTAGAAATTTGTAATTCATAAGAAGAAGATGAATTGAAACCTACCATGTACACGGAAACATAGATCGATCCTCCTCCATGTACTTCATCTTCGGTTTGACATTGCGTACCATGTGTTGGGATCCCAAATTCTCCTTAGAAGGTTGTAATTATGAACCGTGTACATCGATTCCACTTACCAATTGTAAAGGCCTCTTGCCTTTGATTAACTTTGACGTAACTTGGTGAGGAACGAATGTTAATTGTTAAAAAAAAAATGAAAGAACAATTACATGGAATGGAAAAAAATAACTTCAACCGACCTTCGTCTTCTTGGTAGTTTTCTCTAATGGTCATTTCTTACGAATCTTCCTAGGGGCGCCCTTTGTTTTTTTACAAGTCGGGTCTCAAATGGGACCCATATCCGTTATCGATAATTCATTCATGTGAGTACTACCCCGAGTAAGAAGATAACTACCACAAGTCATGCTAGGTTTCGATATGCTTAATTCATTCATGTGATTTTCCAAAAAATCCATTAAATCCCGAGTGTGAACATCATCGTCGACAACCAAATTTGCAACTTTCCCAAAGGTTTTGAACAATTGATCATATCGGACCTGCTCAGGAGTACTAACCCATCCAAAGTAATTAATCTTAACTCGTGTGTATGCTCTTTGGACATCTCTCCTCCACTGCCTCAAGATATACCTATCTGGTAGCAATTTCACATCCTCTCTTATTAAGATTGAAAATGCATGTTTGCAAAGAATCCCTCTAAATTCGAATAAGTTACAACTACAAACTATTTGACATTCACATTTAACAAAATGAACAGTAAATTTTTTCCTCTTTGTGGAATCATTGACAACAACATCCTCCCGAACTACGTACCTTTTTCCAATAAAGTCATCTTAGAAGAGAGAACATTACAAAACATCATTCCAATTAGCTCAGATTGTACTTCCTTGAATTTTGCAATTGTGTACACTTGTTGTATTTGTTTCTCGAACCCGTAATTAGTTAGGCATGGAATCATTGCCGAATACGATCTGAAATATGCTTGGAACTCTTTCTCCACTTTACTCCTTAAAGCCCTCTCGTACTGTTCGACGAATTGCTTCAACGAAGTTTTCGACTTTACATACCCGTCGAAGAATGTGTTCATACTCTCACCTCGCTGCGTTGTCGACATTCCCGACCAAAAACTTGTTTGCAAATAACATGGGACCCAACGATGTCTTTCTGTATAAAGGCCTGACAACCAAGCATTGTCTTGTAAGGCATAAGTATGGATCATTACATTCCATTCCTGTTTAAACTCGGCAGGACATTGCGATTCATAGACTACGTCGTGCACGGCTGAAAGTATGGACCCCTTAAGAAAATGGTACCCAAATTTCTCTGGTAACTTCTTCAGAATATGCCAAAGGCACCATCTATGTTTCGTATGAGGAAACACAATCTGAATAGCATTTTGCATAGCCCTATCCTGATCGGTTATTATACCGATTGGAGCTTTTCCTCCATACACTTTGAAGCCATGTCCAAAAACAACCACACAAAAGTTTCGGTGTCCTCATTGGACGAAGAAACCACAACCAAGCAACGTCGATTGTCCATGATGGTTGACACCAACAAAAGGAGCAAACGGCATGTCATACTTGTTTGTTAGAGTACGTGGTATCAAATGTGACAACATCGCCGAACTCCTTATATGCTTCTCTCACGCCTATTATGCCCAAAATAATCGTTTTCAATCGAAAGTCATCGTCTAAATCAACATTGAAGTAGAATCCGTGGACCTTTGTGCCCGCTTTTGGAGAAGTAGGCCATTATTGCGCCTACATCCCCTCTCCAAGTCTTAATCTCCGACTTTATCAATGTAATTCCTACAATCTTTTTCGACAAATGTAAGGTTCTCGTATCCACCCTCTTCAACAATAACTGAGTTGTAGCTTTTGTGTAACGGAATACCAGCTACATCGTTCACTTCAAGTTTTCGTTTCACATGTTCATTCATTTGTCGATTACATCTATAAAGCCTGGATTTTGATGGACTTATTTTGTGGTTATGCTCCAAATGAACGCCTGTTATACGCCACATTCCTAACATATCTGCAGAAGCTGTAAGCTTCGCTTTACAACCCAATTGGATAGTTGGTTTCTTCTTTATCGAATTGCTTGCAGCGCAACTTCGTTTGCCTTCTCGACAACAAGCAAACGTCACATATCGCAACTCACCATCGTCACCCTTTTTGGAATTCCTTCTTTTCACTGGGAAACCAACTTTATAAGAATATGCTCTGTAAAATTCAAAAACCTCTTCGTCACTCTGAAACTTCATTCCAACTGTTGGCACCATCTCATTATTTTCAAAATTGTCACCACAATCAATAACTTCATTCTCATCACCAAAACAGTTATAATCCGACCCTATACAAAACATCCAAAGTTTACATCAATTTATAGGACTCCCAAAACCAGTGGAAACACAAATTGGAAAAATTCGAACTACAGGGATGAAATTATTGTTCCATAATAGCATTCCAAGAGCTTCATCAATGGAAGAATCACTTACCAGTAGACATTGTCGAAGCACAATGATCTGCAACTTTGCCCAATCGCGAACTATATTATGTGTGAAATCGATGAAAATGCAAGTGCTTAGAGTTTGAAAGCCGGCGGACTTTTCTTAGCTGGAGTTTGCTTCACTTTTTTGAAATCGGTGGTGGCCGGACGGTTGACGGTCGGTTGGTGGTAATCAGCTGGCAGGGAACTTGGAGATTGGAGCTCTAGGCTTTATGAAAGGAGTTTTCATTTTTAGAAATTTTTGGTTTTCAATGGAGATTTTCTTTCATTGACACAAAATATCGCGACATTTTCAATAACCAATTTTCGACGAGATGGTTGTCAAACTTTCGATCGACTTGTTGTTCAACCAAACATTTCTCTTTATCAATTATCTCCTTGTCAAGAACTCTTTATTTCAAATTTTTGGTTTGTTAAACACTTTAAACTTATTGTATAATCTAAAATATATTGTAAAATTATAGATAATAATGAAAGTTGAAAAGGTCAACCCTTATTCTATTCCTTCATTTGTTAGGAATTAGTAGAATTCGGAAAGCTACTCAGCTCAAAGAGAATAAAGATGAGGACCTTACTCCATTCCTGAGTCGAACTCAGTCATGGCGGTCCATTGGATAGTGAAAAGGCCGGTCTTACTCTCTTCCTTCATAGGATTCAGGAAGAGCGGGCTGGCAACTCCCTTAGGGTTATATTAATCCAAAGTAAGTTCTATAAAAAAAAAAAGAAGAAAAACTCAACTCTAACTCTTCTATAGTCATCTCTTTTTTTGATTATCTTATAATAATGTCCGAAATCATTGATTTTTATGAATGTTATTAGTACTAGAGAGGTATGAAAACCTATAGCATCATTTGGAATTCGCCATATTCGAAGTAGTTGACCTCATAGTGGTCCGCCGCCAACACGTATGACTATTTATTTTTATTTAGATATTTATGTAGTTATCTATTTACTCCAAAAAAGTGTATTCTAGTCAAATTGTAACTTCCATTGAAACCCTATAAATAATAGCTATTGTAATTATAAATTTATACACTTGAGTTTTGACTTTCTCTATTTTCATTTATTTTTCTAGTTTCATAGCAAAATAAACAATTACACAATCAAGAAAGATTTCGAAATCAATAAAAATTAATGTGAAATGAAAGTCACAGACCTCGTTGATTATAAGCATTAAGTTAGATACGTAATGCAATATAAATACTAAAAAAACTAGAAATTCCTTGCCATTTTTTAAAATTGTTTAGAGCTAACACGCCCGCAGATTTTGTTCACGTTTCATCGACAAATTACGTACGCCTACCAAATTGCCACGCGCATGACCGACTGTTACCATTATATTTGATTTTTATTTTATTCATTTCCTGAAAAATAAGAAATCTCAAATTTATTGAAAATAAAGTTTAAATTGTTATTAATTTTTTTGCCAGTTGATTTTAAATTTTATATATAAGAATATTGCAACATTCAACAAGATTAAAGCGACACTCAATTTTAAGGGTGGACGTGGTTCGACTCGATTTCGAACCAAGAACCAATAATTATCATATAATAGAATTATTAGTAATATGTAATTATGGAATCGTACGGACCTAAATTTAATGATTCCGAATTAAGTTAAATGTATCAAGTACGTCGTCATCCTCTTTTTTCGAATTTGAATCCTTATATTTTAATTTTATAGCATTTGGATCCTGATAGACGATTTTTATCCATTTGACCTCTAAAAACCAAATAACTCTCAAATGTTTAATTTTTTGAGGGGTAAAGAAATAAAATGAAAAATAAAAAGAAAAAAGAAAATAAACAAAATAAAGAAAAAGAGAAGGAAAAAAAAAATAGCGAACTCCATCCCTGGGCCACCTCTGCGTTCACCCCATCCTAGAACAGCCATTCCCAAATCAAAAACACAATTCCTCATCCATGCCTCTCTATTCTCTGTTACTAAAGCGTTATTCCCTCCTCCTCCTCCTTGCCTACGCTTGATCTTTTATATAACGATGACTAGTTCTAAATGTTCAATCATTTATTATAGAACTGTCATATAGATTTGTAAATACATAGGGTACATTTTCTTTATGTTTTAAAGTATCATACCTATTTGCACATTTTACAAAAGTTATAAACTCAGTTATAATTTTTTTATATTAAAATTAAGAGTATATTGATATTTTTCATCAAATAATGATTAATTCTTGACACCAAAACATATATCTTAGAAACGTCCGATGTCACAAACAAACGTTAAAATTATTTTCATACTCGAAGCAAATGTTAGATAGCATCTGCGTCAAAATCCCATTTGTGTATATATCTTTTATTTATTTCAATTAAAAATAAGAGTAATATTATATATTTGATAGTTATATACATACAACAAAATTTATTTGT
The DNA here is from genome assembly GCA_023638005.1 of Forsythia suspensa. Lineage (NCBI taxonomy): Eukaryota > Viridiplantae > Streptophyta > Magnoliopsida > Lamiales > Oleaceae > Forsythia > Forsythia suspensa. Next base: position 13,318,696 of record CM042672.1, read on the forward strand.
TCAGCACCATTGTATTTTAATCAGATTTAATCTTTAATCTTTATTCAGCAGTAAGACTTATGTCATCAACTTTTTTTTGTCATTTTTTTATCTTTGATCTTTCATTAATTAAAGCACATCTTGTCTTTAATAAAAGTTCATGTCCAAAAAGTCCGTTTGTAAAGAGTAAAACTACTTATTTGCTCCATCATATTTATTTTTTTAAAAAAAAAAATAAATACTAAAGTGTGACAAAATATTTTTATCTCATTTCTAAGTACATAAAATAGAATATTTTAACAAAAATGATCATCAATACAAAATGTGCTAATTAATTAGAAGGTTAAAGATAAGAATTTGATGAAAAATAGGTTAAGAACATAAATATTACAATAAGTAAAGGTTAAAGACCTTAAAATTAATTAAAATGGAGTGTTTGACGGGAAAATAATTCTCCCACAGGGGGAGGACATGAAATCCGATAATCACCCTTATATATTTTGTAAAAATATTTTGCTTTATTTTTTTGTACCAAAAATGCCACGCGTACCCTTAGCCCCTTTTGGCTTATTTGCACAAATGGTTCCTGACTTTTGCACTTACTGCGGGTTGAGGACCTATTTTTTTATTTTTGGCAGTTTAGCCCTTATTTCAAATGTTTTTGACAACAATGGTCCTTTTCAACAATTTCCATCCAATTGACCGTGAAATTTGACGGTGGAAGTTTTTTTTATTTAAAAAAGGCTTATTTGCACAAATGGTCCCTGATTTTTGTAAAGAAAAATTTGCAGCAAAAGTCCCTAATATTTTAGAAAGTGTTGAAAAGTCCCATAACCTTCTAATCCTAACACATATGACCCTAAATTTTTTTGACAATTTTACCCATAACTTAAATAAATTAAAAATAACTCACAAACCTTTTCAAAAATACAAATAAGTCCTAAATCTTTTTATTTTTTTTCTGATTTACTTAAAATAATAAAAAGTGTGTCATCAAGTCCCAAAACTTTTAATTTTGTTCACCAAAATAATATTTAAAATATGTTTGATTAAAATCAAATTTTTTAGTAAAAGTGATTGAAAAATTGTGAGACCATAAAATATGTGGTTAAAATTAATTGTTGACTTTGACTTTAACTTTTAACAAAATCAAAATTGAAAACAAGCGAGAATTTCTTAGAATCTCTACTGATTTTGTCCAGGTGGTGCATTAATTAACAAAAAAATTATATCCATGATCAAAATTTGACCAATTTAAAATTTTAATTTATTTTTCATATCAATTACTAGAGGTGGCAAAATGGGCCGGTCTAGATAGTCCGGTCTCGGAATTTGGGTGGTGGTCCAATAAAAATTAATTAAATAAAAATTAGGTCGATTTAGTCCGATCACACTAGTTAACCGGTGGCCCGATAATTTTTTTTTGCCTAAGTCCCTACCAGCACTTCAAACACCCCACCCATCACTTCCCGTGAAATGTGCCGCTGCCGGGGGTGGGGTGTTTGAAGTGTGCAGGAAAGGGACTGGACAAAAAAATTATCGGGCAACTGGTCATGCTAGTCAGACTTGGGACTAAATTGACCTAATTTTATCGAACCAACTTTTATTGGACTAGCCCAACCTAGAAAAGCCCAAACTAGAAAAGCGGGCTATCCGGGGTGACCATTTTTGCCACCTCTAGAATTGATATGAAAAATAAATTAAAATTTTAAATTGGTCAAATTTGATCATGAAGATAATTTTTTTGTTAATTAATGACCATTTGACAAAATCAGAGACTCTCAGAAGCTCGTTTGTTTTCAATTTTGATTTTGTTAAAAAGTTAAAGTCAAAGTCAACAATTAATTTTAACCACACATTTTATGGTCCCACAATTTTTCAATCACTTTTACTAAAAAAGCGATTTTAATCAAACACATTTTAAATATCATTTTGGTGAACAAAATTAAAAGTTTTGGATTTCGATGACACACTTTTTATTATTTTAAGTGTAAATCAAAAAAAAATAAAAGATTTAGGACTTATTTGTATTTTTGAAAAGGTTTGTGAGTTATTTTTAATTTATTTAAGTTAGGGTAAAATTGTCAAAAAAATTTTAGGGTCATATGTGATAGATTAGAAGGTTATGGGACTTTTCAATACTTTCTAAAATATTGAGACTTTTCTTGCAAATTTTCTTTACAAAAGTCAGGGACCATTTGTGCAAATAAGTCTTTTAAATAAAAACTTCCACCGTCAAATTTCACGGTCAATTGGATAGAAATTGTTGAAAAGGACCATTGCTGCCAAAAACATTTGAAATAGGGGCTAAACTGCCAAAAATGAAAAGATAGGTCCTCAACCCGCAGTAAGTGCAAAAGTCAGGGACCATTTGTGCAAATAAGCCGCCCCTTTTCCATTACTAAATTATAGTATTTGCTACAGGTACAGTGAACTCTCCAGTAGTCTTCGCATTCAGGCCACCCACACACCCCTCCCCAAATGCCGACCGCCAAAATAACACCGTCGGTCGCCGGCCTCTCCGCCACAATCAAACATCTCAGCTGCCTTTCTTCATCCCGGACCCTCTTCACCACCTCCACCCGGTTTACCCGACCCGGATTTGGGAAGGGAGCGAGAAGCCTGGCCGTGACAATGAGCTCAAAACCATTGGACCCGCTTGAAGTTTGTGCTAAATCTTCCTCCACCAAGCCCAACACGCTGGGAGACTGTGAGTGAAAGTAAATTATATTGTTTAAACATGGAATTTTGGGTTCTGTTTTCTTTTCTGTTACGAAATTTTTCTTCCCAGAAGAAAGGTGGCATGTTTGGCTAGGCTTAAAATTTTACCTATAAGTAATTAAGTAAGAGCATCTTTAAATATATAGGATGCTCTTTAATTTAAAAGAGCGAATTCTTAAAATTGTGCTCCAATGCTCTCTATTATTAAATACATTTAAACAATTTCAATTTTCAATATTTTCAATATTAGCTTTAATTAAATAGTATATACAAATTGGGAGGGAAGCATATTAAAAAATAAAAGAGGAGAGGGAAATATATTAAATGTTTCTTGAAGAAGTAGAAACGAAGAGTATGGAGATAAAGAATTAAAGAAGGCGTTGGAATGTTTAAAAAAAATTGCTCTTTAAAATGCTAAAGATGCTCTTTAAATATAGATAAGCGGTTGTAGATGCTTTAAGATTTAAAATAAATATATTTTTTTAATTGATGAACACTAGAAATGAGGAAGTATGTAGGGAGTAGAAAAAAGTAACTTTTTAATTAAAAGTAATAAAAAATGTTAATAGTTGGTCAATTATTGGTGTTGAACTGCTTAATATACTTCTTGAATGTAAATTTGTGTGTTCAATTGGTGCTGAACTGCTTAAACATATATCTTTATGAATTGTTAATATGCTTTGTGTCCTACTTTTTTTGAGAATGTGGTGTGTTTATTCACCCCATCTCATTATGTTTGAGGTGGTTTCTGGGCACCATAGGCCGCTCTACCTCTAAGGTGTGCTTATATGAGGATACTTCTTCTAAAGTGCCAAGGAATTCTGCCTCCTCCCACTGTTTTACATTTCGGCATCTTCTAGCATCTCTTTTATCCAATCATTTCATGGTGTCTATGTCTTCTAATTTCTGTTTCTATGCTACCTATATTTGAAGGGTGCATTACTATAGTGCTAATTTCAAAAAGAAAAGAATCCAAAGAAAGTGTTGATATTGAAAGGTAAATAGCAATTATAAAGCATAATCTGACAATTAGCCTGTTTTTTCCCCTTCTATACTATCGATAATTTCTCTGGTGGTTAAAACAAAGGAAGTTTTTCAGTTCTGTTGGCTTATATCTGCTTTGAAAATCTTTAGGACTAAATGAACTCTGAAAACTTTTAGCCTTTAAGAAGAAAGCGAAGAACTTTGGATTGCCATAATTGAGTTTCTCATTAACTTTGTTTTCAGGTCCCTTCACGCAGAGGATTTTGATAACTTTGGAGGAAAAGAGCCTCCCATATGACCTGAAGCTCGTTGATTTGGGTAACAAACCGGAATGGTAATTACTGTGGCTTATTGTTGCATGGCGATATTGTCATCCACATGATGTTAATTTATGGTTTTTGTCATATTTTGAGACTAGGTTCTTAAAAATAAGTCCAGAAGGTAAAGTTCCCTTGATAAAGCTTGATGAGAAGTGGATTCCAGATTCTGATGTTATCACACAGGCACTGGAAGAGAAGTTCCCTGAACCCCCATTGGCAACACCCCCTGAGAAGGCTTCAGTGTACGATATATCTCTGAGCTTACACCAGGCATAGTTTGTTTATTTAATCTAATAAAGAATGCATCTTAATATAAAACCCTTTTGCCTTTCTGGAAAGAATGTGCCTTTTAAAGTTGTCTTTGAATGTTTCTGTGCCAATAGATCCGTGTCATTTTTGTCTTTGCTATTGATCTATGCTACTTTCTGAATACATCAAATGCACTGGGAACATAAAAAGTATTGCATCTAGTTTCTAATTTTTGGCATTGCCTTTTCTGGAAGAATGAAAACAAAATTAATCAGCTGTGCAGGTCTGTATAGAAGTTTTCCCATAGAAATCAAATGGCTTAGAGTCTATGACTTGGGCGAATAGGTTTGGCATTAGGCTGAGCTGTTTTGTTTTAATATTCCACAAAATGGTTCTGAAGGGAAGTAAAGTGCATCAAATGCCAAGACATGGATTTTCTGCATTTTATTAGATCCTACTGGAGGATCATTTGTTAGTGACTGCAAAGATTATAATTGAAGTGGGCCAAGTGCCTGATTAATTAGAGTTACTGTTATAGCAATTGATGAATTTTAACATTATGGGGAATCTGTAAGAGTTGACGTATTGGAGTATTGGACCATTTAAATGGGGTTAAGATATTTTCATAGATAATTCTACATAAAATGACAGTCTTTGTCTACTAATCTAAGATATATGATAGCTGCTTTAGCAAATTAGAGACTGCCTTTTGTAATCCTCCAACATATGGATATCAAGAAGATGGTACAAAAGGGTATTCTCTTAAAGATTATTACCCATGAATTGAAACAGGTTCCCTCCTACTCTGATTGACCAGTAATGAATTGAAACTCGATCCCTTTGTTCTTTTAGATATATGGACCGGCAGCAGCGTTTTTGCGAGTCAATTTTCTCTACAAAAACTCTTTGAAATATCTAGTACCTCAGATTCAGCAGCAATGCACATCTTGATGTCCTCAAGTCTAAAAATATCCAGTGGACTAAATGTTTTTGGATGTACTATGTGTATAATTTAGAAACACGTGAGCATGGGAAGGGAAAGTGAAAGGAGAGGAGAAAGATAACAAGCTGCTAGATGGTAAAATGACTCGAACAGCAACATCAGAAGAAATAATAGATGACAGTATATTTAGATTCTCTTTTTACATTTTGTAAATTATTCTTCTTGTCTACAAAATTGTCCAAAACAGAGAAGACTTTCATTCATCATATTTACTAATTCGTGGGTTCGTTGGCTAATCTTTATCCTGATTTGTTTTCAATATTCTGCAATCATATAAGTGCTAGGGAGTTTAAGCACAACACTCTATTACCATAAACAAATCAACTATGAATTGAGCTGTATCTCTAAGCGCATATTTGGTGGTGCTGAAATCATTTTTTAATTGCTTATAATAAGTGTGTCCTATAGAATGTGTAAACAATAAGTGGGTAGTAAGTTGTGAGCCTTACGAAATGTGTGGATAAAAAGTATGTTGGCTAGTTTGACCAACTGAAATTATAATTTAAGTAATGGCAAACAAGTAAACTCTAGGAGTACTTTTAATGAGTGCTTTCAATTCTAGTTTGATTATTGTGTGGATAATAGGCAACAAACCTTTCTAATACTATTTATTAACTCTTGTAGTGGCTCAAAGATTTTCTCCAAGTTTATTGGTTTTCTGAAGAGCAAAGACCCCAGTGATGGAACAGAGCAGGCCTTACTTGATGAGTTGACAGCTTTCAATGATTATCTTAAAGAAAATGTGAGCAACATATCTGTTCTGCTTTTGTGTGTTGAGTAAAGATCGATAAATTATAATGAAGAACAATATGAAGAATTGAAGATGCTTAGCTCAAATACTCCTCGCACTATTTGCACAGTTCATATAACCATTAATAAACTTTCCATTTGACTTTTCTTAAACTAAATTGGCCTCTTGAAGTCGGTTCTTCTAAATACAACTCTTGAATATAATGTTGAATCAGCTTTGAGGAGGAAATATTTGTTTTTCTTCAGTAGTTGATTTAGACCAGGATTGATTCGAGCTAACAGCTTCCAATGATTATCCGAAAGAAAATGTGAGCCATTTGTTTAATTCTGTAAGAATTTTGATGTACACATATATTATTCTTTCCTGTTAATGAGTAAAGGTTGACGATTAACTTTTAAGGCCAATTTTTGATTTTATACAAATATAGAACTTGAAATACTCCTTGCATGATTTACAGTTAACAAAACGTCGGATATGTTAGCTGTTTGACGTATCTTTAACCGTATCGGCGTCTTAATTTCAGTTCTTTGAGAGTACTTGAATAAGAAGTTGGACGCAGGTTCTAGATAAAAATAACACTTTCTCATTGACCGATTTAGACTCAGATTACAAGGATTTATACAACTGCAAATACAACAAGAAAACAACTAACTGAGCCTTATTCCCAACTAACTGTTTGTTGCCAGATCTAGTGGGAGATCTAAAGCAACTAGGTCCTTGGCAAATAACTATAAAGATAGAAAATATTGAAAACTACAAGCTTATCCTAAATTCTGAAAAAATAACTTGTAAAAGTATGCTGCACTAAATCCAGCTGGAGCTTATTCAAAATAATCTTCTATTTTTCCTCCAAAGTCTTTGCCTTTCATATTACTTTTTGTACATTACTGTGACATTTGTGAGAAATCAAAACCAGTGATTAGATGATGTTTCTACCCAAAATTGGAATGCACTCTTAACATATTTCTTTCTTTGAATTTTCTCTGTGAAGGGTCCGTTTATCAATGGGAACAAGGTATCTGCTGCTGACTTTTCGCTTGGTCCAAAGCTATACCATTTAGAGATTGCTTTGGGGCACTATAAGAAGTGGTCAGTCCCAGATTCACTTCCCTATCTAAAGGCATATATGAAGGTAGGTTGGGTATATGTCAAGTTATAATTTGTAAAACACTGTTATCTATGTTAACTTAGTGATCCAGAAGTTGCTTTATAGTCCAGTCGCTTTTAATCTACCCATGTTTTAAGTTTTAACCACCTTTACACAAAACTAAGTTCTGGAACTCAGAATTTGTCCATTTGTACCAAATAACTTGATTAATGAGGCCTATCTAGAAATTTGTATCGTGCTCTTGTAACTATGGTCTTTTAAAGGTTAAAAACACTAGTGGTCACTGGATTTTTAGCGAAGTTTTATATTGGTCACTAAACTCCATTTCGTTCCAAGATGGTTGCTAAACTTAAATGTTTGTTACAATTTTCTCATTCTGTCCATGTATATTAGTTTAACTAATGGGAAAGTTGATGTAATAGTCTAGTTGACATTTTAGATGGCAAATTAGGAAAATGCATCTCATTTTTTGATAGCCAAAATAATGAAAGTGGATGTAGTGACCAACTTGAGACGGGTTAAATATCCGAGTTGCCACTAAACTTTTTCAAATGTTTCTAACTTGCCGTTGAACTTTAAAAGTTTTTTGAGTTGTCACTTAACTTTTATGAGTTGTGATTGAACTTATTTCTAAGTTGCCATGGAACTTACCAAAATGTTATCTCATTCGTCACTCTATTACTCACTGTTTTAAAGTTAACAGATTTGATGACATGCTAGACAGAATTTCACATTAAGGACAAAAGCATGACATGTGTGAAAGTATGTCTGCCGGTCATCAAATCATTTAATTATTAAAACGACGAGTGATAGATGTGATAAACATTTTTGTAAGTCAATGGAAACTCCGACTTTTAAAGTTGAATGACAACTCAAAAAACTTTTAAAGTTCAATGACCACTCGGATATTTAACCCACTTGAGACAGTATGAAGTTTAGTGATCACCATCAATTTCGTTAAAGTGTTCAAATGTATTTAGCCCTCCCTCTTTTAAATTGTTTCTAAATTCAATTTGCTCCACTAATGCTTTCCTTTCCAGAGTTCATATATTCCCGCCTATAGGTACTTATTTCTTTCAAAAAATTGACTAGACCATAAAATAATGTGAGGTCTCCAGGATTGGACATCGTTCTAGGAGTTCTTGTAAGGTCCAGACAGTTCCGTTCTTCTACAAGGTTGGTTTGGATATGTTGTACCTATCATGGCCTTCTAACTTTGTTTGGCTTTTGATACGCAGAGTATATTTTCTATGGATTCCTTCATCAAAACACGGGCCCAAACTGAGGATGTCATTGAGGGTTGGCGACCAAAAGTCATAGGTTGATTCATCTGCTGTATTCATTGTCACTTGGCTCATCTTGGTTTCAGATTTTTGTCCGTTTCAGTCAAGTGATGGTATGCACATATGTAGATCAAATTGTATTCATTAGATACTCACTTTACAAAATGAAGATGCTTAACTATGACAAGTATGTGAATTTCAAGCCACATGAAAAAAACCTTGTGATGTTCTAATCTCAATGAAACAATTCTGTCTTTTTCTTCAAGTAAATATATACGATGACCATGTCATCTTATGGGTCACAAAATGTGTGATGTTGTGATCCATTGGTTTTTTTTTTCTTCAAGCAAATATTTGAGTGAACATGTCATGCCGTTCTTCAAAATGATGTAGTTAAAACGTGAAGTTCATGTCAAAATGGAATGTCAAACTCGATATTCAATAGTTTAGCTTTGTTTTCTGTTTAATTTAACGAGTCTCCAATTTGGGGAAGCACATCTTTGTGATGGTTGCAAAATGGCCCATAGATCATAGTCTATGAGCCAGGTTGTTGAGGTGAGATTTATTTGAACACATACGGTTTATTTGTACAAATGGTCCTTGACTTTTATACTTATTGCAGGTTGATGACCTTTCGTTTCATTTTTTACAGTTTGGCCCTTATTTCAAATGTTTTTGACAGTAATGGTCATTTTCATCAATTTCCGTCCAAATCACTGTGAAAGTTGACGGTGGATAATTTTTATTTAAAAAGTAAAGGAAAATTTGCAGCAAAAGTCTCTAATCTTTTAGAAAATATTGAAAAGTTCCATAACTTTCTAATTGTAACACATATGACCATAAACTTTTTTGACAATTTAACCTCCAATTTAAATAAATTAAAAATAACTCATAAACCGTTTTAAAAATACAAATAAGTCTTAAATCTTTTTATTTTTTCTGATTTATACTTAAAATAATAAAAAGTGTGTCATCAAGTCCCAAATTTTTAATTTTGTTCACTAAAATGACATTTAAATTGTGTTTGATTAAAATCGATTTTTTAGTAAAAGTTGTTGAAATGTGTGGTTGAAAAGTTGTGGGGACTATAAAATGTGTGGTTAACATTAATTGTTGATTTTGACCTTAGCTTTTTATCAAAATTAAAATTAAAAACAAGCGGGTTGTTAGAGTCTCTATAGATTTTGTCGGGTGGTCTACATTAATTAACAAAAAAAATTATCCCATGATCAAAATTTGACTAATTTAAAATTTTAATTAGTAGAGGTGGCAAATAGGTCGGATGGTGCCTAACCCAATTAGACGGACCACATAAAAATTGGATTGGACTAGTCCTAACCTGATTTTACATGAATTTGGTATTTGTTGGGCCAACCCAGCCCGATTTTGGGCCAATGGGCCGACCAACTTACATTTTAACTTATTTTTTAAAAATAATTACTTATAATTAAAAAAAAATCAAAATTCAACATCTTCCTCCACTATCTGACCCCACCTCGACCCCCATCCCCTCCCCGAAAATCAGACCGGAGGGAGGGATTTCTCTTCCACAGTCGTGGGATTGGGGAGAAATCTCCTCCCCGCTGGTCGCGAAACCAAGGAGATTTTTTCCTGGTTTTGCCGCGAAAAGGGGGGATTTCTCCCCCCTCCACGTCGCAACATTGATGAAAAAAGTGGAGGGATTTCTCCCCCCTTTTCGCAGCGAAACCAGAGAGAAATTCGCGAGAAAAAATTATCGCGACACCAGGTAGATTCTCCGTGGTTTCGCGACCCGGTGAGGAGGGTCCGGACGACCGGGGAGGGGAGGAGAAAATCCCTCCCTCCGGTGGGATTTTCGGGGTGGGGTGGGGGTAGGGGTAGGGGTGGGGGAGGAAGGTGGTGAATTTTGTTTTTTAATTATAAGTAATTATTTTAAAAAAAGTTAAAAAATATAAGTCAGGTGGCCCATTGGCCTAAAAAATGGCTGGGTTAACTGAAGAAATACCTCGGCCCGTAAATCGGGTCGAGACTAGTCCATCTAATTTTATGTGGTAAATCACAATTTTGATCGAAGTCAATTCATTTGGTCTATTTGCCACTCTACCAATTAAAATTTTAAATTGGTCAAATTTTGATCGTGAGTATAATTTTTTGTTAATTAATGGAGACTGGACAAAATCTATGGCACTCTAATGACCGCTTTGTTTTCAATTTTGATTTTGATAAAAAGCTAAGGTCAATGTTAACAATTAATGTTAACCACACATTTTATGGTCTCACAAATTTTTTAACACACATTTCAACAACTTTTACAAAAAAATCTGATTTTAATCAAACACAATTTAAATGTCATTTTGGTGAACAAAATTAAAAATTTTGGGACTTGATGACACACTTTTTATTATTTTAAGTATTATCTGTAAAAAATAAAAAGATTTAGGACTTATTTGTATTTTTGAAAAGGTTTATGAGTTATTTTTAATTTATTTAAATTGGAGGTTAAATTGTCAAAAAGGTTTTGGGTCATATGTGTTACAATTAGAAAGTTATGGGACTGTTCAACACTTTCTAAAAGATTATGGACTTTTGCTACAAATTTTTGCGTACTTTTTAAATAAAAATTTTCCACCGTCAACTTTCATAGGGATTTGACGAAAATTGATGAAAAGGACCATTCTTCGTCAAAAACATTTGAAATAGGGGCCAAACCGCCAAAATGAAACGATAGGTCCTCAACTGCGATAAGAAGTGCAAAAGTCGAGAACCATTTGTGCAAATAAGCCGAATAGATCCTGTGTTTCAGATTTTGCTTATTTACTCTTTTGGGCACGAGTTTAATTTTGTTATCTAAGTGCATGTTTGGTAGAGTTTAAAATATATTATTTTTTTATTAAATTTATTTTTAACCACATATTTAATGGGTTAATTTAACCAACGGTCACTGAAGTTACCTTCAAATTTTAAAGCAGTCCTTTGAATTTTAAAAGTTGCGGTGGTGGTCACTAAAGTATATATTCCTTTCACAAACAAATACTCCCTTAAATTTTTAACTTGAAATAGTGAAATTGTAACTTAGGTCTTTAATCTTTTTACATCTTTACACTTTGGTCTCCAAATTTTAATTATCTTTCGTTAAGTCTTCAAAAATTGCATCTCGGGTCTTTCAACTTTATACATCTTCAAATTTTGGTCTCCCAAATCTTTAATTTTAATGACCAAAATAAGTGTAATTTAGTGGTCAAAATAAGTGCACTTTCAATTAAATCATTGGCTTTATATCAAATTTTCACCAAAAGCGAACAAAATAACATAATTAAAAATAAATTATTTGATAGAACTCACAAATTATCACTTAGAGTTGATAAAAATAGACAAAAATATATTTGATTGATGACTCCAGGTGATAAATACGGGTTTTGCACTTATTTTGACCACTAAAAGTGGATATTTGTGAGTTTTGTCAAGTAGTTTATTATTTAATTATGTTATTTTGTTCGTTTAGGTGAAAATTCGAATGTAAAGTCAAGAATTTAATTGAAATTGTACTTATTTTGGCTATTAAAATCAAGGATTTGGAGGACCAAAGTTTGAATATATATAAAGTTGAAGGACCTAAGATGTAATTTTGGAGGACTTAATTGAAAGATAATTGAAAATTTGGGGACCAAAGTGTAAAGATATAAAAAGATTAAGGATCTAAGATACAATTTTTGGAGGACTTAATTGAAAGATAATTGAAAATATAAGGACTAAAATAAATATTATATAAAATATATGAACTACTATGCAATAAATAAATGTCTATTGTATGCCACATCACCATTTCAAGTTAGAAATTTAAGAGAGTGATCGTTTGTGAAAGAAATATATATTTTAATGACTATCGTTGCAAATTTTGAACTTAAGTGACCAGTTTTGAAATTTCAAGGTAATTTCGGTGACGGTTGGTAAAATTAATCCCATATTTAATAGAACCCACAACTTTTATGAATTTTTCAACCACACATTTTTTCAACTTTTATCAAATTTTTTTAAAAAACTATTTTTAAACTCTATCAAACAAACACTAAATGAGTATGTCATATGGTAGTGATTCTCGTGCAGTTGGGTTCATGCTTATTAGAGTCTTTGTACGAGAAAAATAAACTTTATGGTCGAAATCATTTTATAGAGAGCTTGGAATGTCTCCCTCAACCTATATATTCCCTTCGAATCTTGACCGTCATCTTCCTAGTATATATTGTAGTTTTAAGTGGGTGAGCTTGCCTATTTGATTGCGTTTGGAAGAGTATTATTGGGCTATTTTTCAAAATAGCAATCTTTTAATGTTGAAAGTAAAAATTGACTACGCACTCGAAGCATAGACGCGTTGGTAAGATTTGAGGTGGCGTGGGAAAAAAAATTAGGGACGGGCATTTTAACAGGAACCGAACCTCCGAATCGAACCCGAACCGGAATCGGAGGTTCCGGTTCGATTCAAAAAATTAATTAGGAACCGGAACCGAGAACCGACCGGGTTCGGGTCGGTTCTTAGTTCTTGAACTAGAACCGTGGGTACCCGATTGGAACCGAACTTGTCATTTTTATAATTTTTATTTTTACAATTTATTCACCCTAACTCATGACAACACCACGGTACCAAAAACAAGAATCCAAATGTCTAAGATCCAAACAATAAGTACAAAATTCATCACTCTTAAATTTAAACTCAATTAACCCAATTGTAATTACTCAAATCTTAAATTTTCAATCATTATTTCTTGAGATGCTCAATACAAACATTATCATCTGTCTCGCACTTTCCCTCATATCTCTTTTCTCGCTCAACACGGTGAGGCTGCGAGGGTGAAACTCCTTTTTAACCTAAACGAATCCTCAATTATGAGTTTGTAATTTTGGTGTCTATTCTTCCGGTTAATGTTTTATATCTTTCATAAATTGTTTTAATAACTAACTTACTTTAATGTTAATGGGTTTGTAATTTTAATTTTTTAAAAACATGTTGTCAACTAAAGGTTTTTTTTTTTTAAAAAAATGTTATGGGTAGAACCAAACTCGAAGCCGAACCGACGGGTCCGGTTCGGGTTTGGTTCCAATAAATACATGGAACCGAGCGGTTCTATTTACTTAAATACTGAATCAGAACGGGTGGTTCCGGGTATTGAAATACCCAAACCGATCCACCCGACGCCCAGGCCTAGAAAAAATCCTCCGACAACGCAGATTCGATTTTTGTGTGGGGCAGATTTTCATTGAAATATTGTGGGAGTTTGTCCTGGAGGTTGGTCTGTTGGCTCTCTCCCTCAGGTCCCTACCACTCGTGCACATTCCTCGATTTACAACCCACCTGATCAAGGAGCATCTGACACAGGTGGGAGCTTCGACTTCGGGACTTTTCCCTTATCAGAAGTAAAAATTGACTACCTTTTGAGTTTTTATTTTTTTATAGGCCAAATGTGTAATCATCTTTAGGCTAAATCTATTCATACCACATTTTTTTTAAATAAGCGCACTATATTTAAATTGTATAAAAAGTCTTGTATCAATTTTTTTTTATCAAATTTTTATCTTCCACATTTCATTAATTACACATCTTGTCTTCGATAACAGTTTCCGTCCACTCTTAATCCACTCATTAAGAGAGTAAAAAAACTCATTTACTCTCGTATTTTTAAACAAGCAAAATAAATAAATAAATTATGATTAAATATGTATCCCTGATTTTAAAGCACATTAGTAGAATTTTTGGACAAAAATCGTCATTAAGGGCAATACGTTCTAGTTAATGGAAGATTAAAGCTAAAAATACGATGAAAGAAAACTTAGTGATATAAATGTGACAATGAATAAAGATTAAGAACTTTTAATGAAATTAAAATATGGTGCATTTATGAAAAAATGTGGTATCAATATGACCACTCTCATCTTTATTGAAAATGGTTTTTATCTGTGTTTACTAATTTTTTTTATAAATACACGTTGACCAGCTCGTGAACTAAATCAAAATTATTCTCAATGAGCTCATAAGAAGTAGTTGTAGATTCAATAGTCGAGTTGGTCAAGTTGTACTCGTCAAAGTGCTTTGACCAAAGTTGTAGGTTAATTATAAATTTGACCTTAAGCTCTAGCAAGTTGAGTATACATTCGATTTCTTAAGTTTTGTCCTCGGTAGAAGCATTTTTTAATAGCATCACGTACGGTTCCAAAGACTCAAGAAATTGGTATCTCTATAACCAACTTTTACTTTTATAACCCAAATCAAGTTAACAATGTGACATAAATTCACACCGATTAGGCACTAAATCCTATGATTTTTATCATTGGAAGAGAGTTTGATGTAAAGAGATGGGTAGGTAGAGGTATAAAAAGGCTTGAACAGTTCACAAGTTCGAAAGAAAATTACATAAGATCGAAGAGACAAAATTGAGGTGATCGCATCAGGTTTTCAATAGAACTTTCAACCAAAACCTAAAATAGAATTTAAAAAAATCTTTTTCAATTTAATTAAACCTTTAGACGAAGTATGATTTGAAAATACACATTCAAAACTAAAGTCTGATTACAATTTAATTATGAAAATCTCAATAAATGTAAATTAGTCCATAGGATTAGACACGAGAATAATTTATGAACAAATGATTAGATTTTTTATTTTATTTCTTTTATTATTGTTCACTATTGTCTAATTCATTTGAATGAGTGACAAATTTCACCGATCTCGTATCTTTTTTTCTTTTTTAAAAAGTGAAGTTTGATTCAATCCGAAGTACCAAACAAATCCACAGTGCATCGACTCTGTGCAAAGGTTCCAAAACTGCAGCTGATTTAATTTGCACTGTGGGCATGTATGGCAGTGTCTCTATTTTGTTCTTTTTCTTCTGCACATGATTCTCACCATTCTACCTGCACGATTACATCTTCTTTTTTGTCTCTCATATCCCTCTCTCACACTATACATCTGATCTCTCTCTTTATATAGAATATGCATCAGTAGCGAAACGTTCTCACAGGATGTCACCAACTGATATGGAGGCAAAGACAGCCACCAGCAAAGAGAAAAGCCAGAGCTCCGGCAGCCACCAGACGACGGCGGCAATGCCACACGAAGCAGCCCTCAATTGTCCTAGATGTGATTCCCTAAACACTAAGTTTTGCTACTACAATAATTACAGTCTCACACAGCCGAGGTATTTTTGCAAGACATGCAGAAGGTACTGGACAAAAGGAGGAAACCTGCGAAAGCTACCAGTAGGCGGCCCTATCGGTGGAGGCGGCGGGCGGAAAAACAAGAAAATGAAGTCTTCTTCGGGGGATTCAAAGCACTGCTCCAATGGATCATCTAATATACCAGCCACTGATTTTCACTGTCCAAGTATTTCATCTTTTGGGACTTCATCAACTACCAAAAAGTTCCCTAACAGCGAGGGAAAATCTCCAACAATCCCTTGTTTTAATGTTTATCCTCCTCCAGGAAATTCTCCTTTTATGGGCTTCAATTATCCTTTTTCTTCGGTGTTTAAACATGGAGAGTGCACCCCATATTTCAGTAATGGAGTTCAAAAAATGGGTTCATCATCACTGAATCTTCATTGGAATCTTGCAGCCTATATTGAGTCACTGATTTCTATCAATCAAGACATACACTTGAAGTTACAGCAACAAAGATTAGCTACTCTGCGATTTATCAACCCAGGTTTCACCTATTCTTCAGCGGCGGAAAGCAGTGCCTCGTCTGTTAATCTTGAACCTCAGATTCAGAAACCACAATCCACTTCGTTTCAAAACCTGAAAATTTCAAAATCGAAGGCTTTTCGAAATTCTTCACCAACGAAAAGCAGCGCCTTGTCTGCTAATCTTGAACGTCAGATTCAGAAACCACAACCCAGCTTAGCAAAGGAGTGGGTTTTCGATAGTTGTTATGTTCCAGCAAATGGAAGTACTAGCAACATAAATCGAAATCGAAATAGCTGAATTAATATAATTTCGGTGTGCACAGTCATAGCAGAGGAAAGATCAAGAGAGGTAGACCTAAAGTTGTTATTCGGTTGTTGAAAAATAAATGTTGATGTAAGGTGAACTTAAATGATGAAAATTTGAAGATTGATTATGAGACCGCGCGCACTTAGCTTGTGTTTGGTTTAGATTAAAAATCGTTTTTTTTTTTTTTTCATTTTACCATTTTTGACTTTTCAACCCATTTTTTACGTGAAAAGTCAACAATTTCAACTCAAATAAACTATTTTTGGTTTATAAACTGTTTATAATCTCTATCAAACGCACTCTTAGAGCTATTGAAGTCATTTTGGATGAAATAGTCAATGCACTCAGACGATACATTTTATTATTTTTCGTTTGATCTTGAATCCTTCGAACTGCTCAATATACATTTTTAGGATGTACTTCTTCTTAAATTTTACCATTTAGGTTAACGATAAATTTTACCCAAGTTAGGAAAACATCAAACTCAATGCCGGAACAATATAAATAGTCAAGGTTGGTTATGTTGGAAATTGGTTTAAAATTCGAGAAATTGACTAAGTAACTTCGTGTCAACTTGGCCAAAATATACAAACCCGACCCAATCCGTTTAGGCAAAATAGTTTGCCACTTCGTCTACGCCGGAGAACGGAGATCGACCGCTTTCGATCGGTCGCGGGGTCGAGGAGTAACGCCCAAAAGAGAATTGATTTTCGCATGTATTGAAGGATATTTTGGCATCTCAAAACCAATATCGAATGAATGAGAAATTACAAAAAAGGACAATTTTGGGTCAAGTTTTGACCATACAATCGCATAGGTATAATACCTTGCGATCGCAACCTGCCTAAATTTTAAGCATAATGGTTTTGGGTCCTTCCATGCGATCGCGTGGTTAAACCGGATCAAGTTCTATTTTCAAAATGCACAATGCGATCGTAGCATGGTAAAACCATGCGATCGCATAGGTTTATGCGCGAATAGACATGTTCTTTTGAAGTGTTGCACGATTTGGCTCCACACCATTTCGTGTTCAACTGTTCATCAACGTTAAATAGGACCTTCTGGACGTCCATTAACAGAGAATTGATACAGAAAACATTTGCATAACAATCCATTCTTATTTCATCATTCTTAAATAAAAAATTCTTGCATTTGTTGTTTGAATTTCTGGTTTTCATCTCATTTCCATCTTTGGAGTACAAAAACCAATTTTGGTTCGTTGTACTTGTATTTTGAAGTGC
Source organism: Forsythia suspensa (assembly GCA_023638005.1). Taxonomy (NCBI): domain Eukaryota; kingdom Viridiplantae; phylum Streptophyta; class Magnoliopsida; order Lamiales; family Oleaceae; genus Forsythia; species Forsythia suspensa. The sequence continues at coordinate 13,336,294 of CM042672.1, forward strand.
TTCAAACATAAGTAAGAAGTCGTTGTATCTTGGGAGTTGATTGCCATAACCGTAAGCACCGTTGCGCGGGGCAAATTCGACTTAAGGACAAAGTGTTTAACACTTGCCTCGACTCTCATTTCATCAATTTTCGGTGTTCTTGCTTTGGAGTCACTTTTCACGAAATCCGCCAACAAGTTATTCAAACCCGTTGAGAAAATCACAACTCTATGTCTTTAATAGAATAAACTCGATCGACTAACAAAGACAGAGACATAAACAATGAGGCTCGGCTCAAATACGAGTATCTCGCTCTATTGTTATGGAGATTCAAGTCTTCAATGGTATTATCTATAATAAAAAACAATAACAACAACATATATAAAATTACAAAGGCTAAATATATTCGCACAATATTTTTCTATAAGTGCACCATCTTTAAATTGCATAAAAAAGTCCATAATTTTTACTCAATATTATACATACGTCCACAATTTTTTTTTTATCACATTCATATATATCTTTAACCTTCCATTAATTATCACATCTTTTCTTTTGTAACAATTTCCTTCCAAAAATTGTATTAAGAGAGAATAAAAAGACTCATTTACCCCATCGTATTTTTAAATAAGCAAAAGAATAGATAAATACAAAATTACGACTAAATATTTGCCCCTCGTTTTAAAGCACGCTTAAGGACAATGTGTTCTAATTAATAGAATGTTAAAGATAAGAATACAATGAAAGAAAAGTTAAAGACATAAATATGATAATGAATAAAAGTCAAGACTTCTAATAAAATTAAAATGAGGTGCATTTATGAAAAAATGTGGTGTTAGTATAACCACCCAATTACGAATGTTGGAGAAATATTTTTGGATGATAATACCCTCATTAATATTTTATAATTCTTGGTCCATCCTTTAATTGATATTATTTTGTTTCCCAAATTCAGTATTATATATCTATATTACATTTAAAAGACCCTTAAATGGAGAAATATTTTTGGACTATTCTACCTTTACAATTTTTTAAAATTTCATACTCACCCTTAGTATTCATTAATGTATAATTATTTTTTAATATTTTATTTATTACTCTTTTATTGTTCATCATTATTGTACATTAAATTTTCAACAATTTACTAAATGTACAATTAAAATTTTTAAACATTTAATCTATTAAATTAAATATGAAGGTAAAAATATGATCTCAATTTTTTTTTGAGTAGATGAAAAAAACGAGAAATGAGTTTCAACAACAAAAAAAAAAAAATGAATGGAAAAAATTATAACTTTGTTTATTACCGCATTAAAATTCAAATTATGGTTATCAAAAGCGGAATGGAGATAAAAAAAATTATTTTTAATACATTAGATTTTAATTATTACGAGCATGTTTGGTTCAATTTGTTTTTAAAATTCTTTTTTTCTTAAATTCATTTTAACCACATATTTTGTGGGACTTAAAACTTTTATCAACTTTTCAACCACACGTCTTACCAAAATTTTTAAAAATCTTTAAACCCCTCCAAACAAATATTATATTTTAGAACGTTAGGAAAGTGTTTTCATTTTTAATTTAATTAATATATATGGAACGTTCTTCTTATCTTATTTACGTCCGTCAACAATATTCTTACAATAAATGCAAGCATTGACACTTCTTTAATTTTGTTTCTTACTCACATTTATGACGTTTCATTTACGTCGTCAAATCAAACACGTCTAATAAAAAGAGAACATACACAAAGAATATTGCTCACAAAGAACTACTACTCCAACAAATGTACAATATTATGTAGTCAATTATTACATTCTCTCACGATTAAATTAGTAATTATTAATTTTATTCGTCGTAAAATGCAGCCCTGGAGATCACTAATTCTATAAAATTTGATATCAAGAGTTCGTCAATCACTAAAGTTTACCAAAAGGTCTTTACTGGATTCAAGTTATTATTGACCATATAAAACTTATCTCTTATTATAATTGTATTTACACGAATGCAATTATCTTTTAATATATATTTATTACTCTTTTATTGTTCATTATTATCGTACATTAAATTTTAATAAATTATTAAATGTACAATTATATTTTTTAAACATTTAATATATTAAACTAAATATAAAGGTGAAAAGATGATCTCAATTTTTTTTTTGGCATTACGTAGATAAAAGAAATGAGAAATGAATTTTAAAAAAAAGAGAACATTTATGTTATTTTCATTTACATCGTCAAATTAGACGTTCTTAATAAAAATAGAACATACACAAAGAATAATATTTACAAGGAATCATTACTCTAACAAATGTACAATATTATATAGTTAATCATTACCACTATATATAGTTAATCATCGTTCAAGTTACTATTCGTATTACAACTATATAAAACTCATATATGATTGTAATTGTACTTCTATGGATATAAATAAAATATCGATTGGTCGAATAATACAATACAACATATTATCAACAATCATATTTTTTTATCTTTATTACAATTGCTACTTTAACAATTTAATTATTAACAATTAAAAAATAAAAATTTGAAAATATTAAAATTGACAATATAATTATAAAAGCACGTGCAACGCATATGTGTCTAATTAGATGTAATAAAAGTAAGAGAAATTTTCATATTTCATCCTCAATTTTTGCAAAATGTAACAATTCTATTTTCAACAATTTTTTAGTATAATCCATCCCCAACTTTTCAATTATGTAGCTAAATTCATAATTCCTCCATTTTGGCAATTAAATACTGGATTTTCCCTCTTCTTCAAATTAAAAAAAAAGCATTAATACATATTAAATTAAAAAAATTAGAAAAATAAACATTAATTTGTTGTTTTCTTTTATTTTTGTTTATTTAAAGGGGAAGAAAAATCAATCATTTAATGGCCAAAATAGAGAGAATGACAAATTTTGCTACATAATTGAATGGTTGGGGGTGGATTAAGCAAAAAGAAAGAAAGATTGAGAGTAGATTTTTATATTTTGCAAAAGTTTGAAGATAAAAAGTGCAAAATTTCCTAAAAGTAATTAAGAATAATTTGCAACCCCTAAAAATGAAGGTAGTAGCTTTTATGCAATATGTAGGTTGAAATCAGTGTTAGAATCGTACAAGCTACAATGAATTTGTTTTGATGAATGAATGGAAAATTATCTTTTCTCTACTAGAAAGTGATTATCACTTGCTTGATTCTAAAGAAAGTGAAAAATGAGAGTTGTACTATCAACTTATCATATGTTTTGATTTTAGTTTTATTTTGTGAATTAAAATCGGAGCTTTTAGTTATCTCGAAAAGTTGGACCCTTTAGCATTAAAGCTCGGTAATAGAGAACATTTGAAACAACCTAATCTCGATTCCTTTGAAAACATATCGTTGGCTGAGATATGACTTATCCCAATGAAACGACTTAAAATACCTAATCCCCAATTTCATCTACAATAAGCAATTCTTAGAGCATCTCCAATGCACTTTGTCTATAGCTTTTTAGACGCACTATATAAGCATATATAGACGAAGTTATAAAAAATCCTCTTCAATGCATCTCGACGAGGACTCTGGCTCTAGTTGATGTGGCACACCAAAAAATAGACTCCGTCTAATTTAGATGCACTTACGGACAGAGTGAGTCAAGAAATTTAAATCTCCATTGTTGTGTGGACTTTTTGAATATTATTTTAAAAAAATTTAATGCCACATAAGTCGTAGTATTAGTTTTAGACGGAACCCATTGGAGATGCATTTTAATTTGACCGTCTATTCTATATAAGTAGTACCATATGGACTAGAAGTCCGTCTGATGATAAATATTTTTCACTTCTTTCAAGCACGCTGCGACAGTGGTGGAGACCTGTAAAAGATGATGGGACTTTTTTCTCCCGTGTCCACTCCGGTGTGATAATCAAGATATGATTAAAACTATGTGCAGAATAGCAATATGAAGTGTATAAGAGTTGTGTGTTCTGTTTTTACCTAGGGTTGGCATCTATTTATAAAGATGACCTGCAGTTTTTGATGACGGGTGTCTCTTAATCTCTCCTACTTGATAACGAGTGTCCCTTCATTTCCTTCATTATTAGGAGTTAATAATGGATATTTCATCTTTTCAATTGCTGGTGTTTCATCTTCCCAAATGTCAATGGTAACTATCATTTTATAGGTTGATTGTCTGACTTACCTAATGGTAGTTGGGTCATTGTTGTCTATTTGTCAGAGATGAGCTTATGATACCAACGAGGCGGACGAGCCAGTGAGGCGGGAGTGTCAGAATGTGCCACTATTGTTAGACAACATATAATCCATAGGGTTCACATTCAGTCATAAAGAAACATAAATTGGGGATTAAAATCGAAAAGGGTTAGAAATTGGGCATTAAAATCGTCCTGATGGGGAAAAGGTATTTGAAAACTTAATGGAGCACAATCTTTTCTCGCGTGGTGTACAAAATAAGGCTATTTGTGTCTAACATAGTATTTAATGGTGATACGTAGGATTTTAGGTTGATATTTCCAAATGAGTGACCATTAGTGTAACTATTACAAACTTGAGTGATTACTATGTAAGAAAATTCTTTTACTCACTATTTAAAATTTATTGCAAACTTTAGTGACAATTACTGAAATTAGCGTGTCTCGTAGAGTTTAAAATAATTTTTTAAAACTCATTTTCAATTATATATTTAATGGGACTCACAACTTTTATTAACTTTTTAACCACTTATTTTATCATTTTTTATCAAAATCTCATAAAAAACCACTTTTAAACTCTACCAAATAGGCAGTTATATTTTTTTATATCATAATTAACCAATCCAATGCATTTTCCCACTCTCTAAATAATAAATAAATAGTTATTTAAAATAATTTAACAACAACAATAAACAATATTATATATATAAAGCAATTATTTCAACGAATAATAATTACTTAAAAATGTTTAAACTATTTTTTCCTCAAATAACAATAATTTAAATAATATTTTCTAAATTAATTATTTACTAATAGATTATGTATTAGTTATTTACAGCAAAAGAATTAATTAACTAAAGTTAAAGAAAAAAATTATCGACTTTAAAATCTGAACAAATCCGTTGTCAAGAGATACCTTGCCACCTATGTTGCCTGCACACTTTGAGACTATTAGCATGTAAAGACCAGAGTTCAAAACGGTGACCGTTTGCACTCCGACAGTCAAGTGAATTACAAAAAAATATGAGAACAAGAAAAATATTGGATGTGAGAGAGGCAAATGGACATATAATTTTTGCTTGGGTTTTAGAATTGCATACATTTTCTTTGAACCAAACATCTGTATTTATAGATGAATTTAGACTAACTTATGTCTAATATGCTACCGACCTAATTTAACACGTGTTGCAAAAATCATTGGTTGAGTAGTTGTTGGCATAATGACATTGTTTTCTCAAAATAGAATTACTTAATTGGTGGTTGTTCTTTGAGCTTTTTCATGGCTGGATGAATATTTAAGGATTGACATGACAGTTTTCTTATAAAATAAATTCGTGGTCTTATGCTCCAACCACCAAAGTTATGTGGACACAAACTAGGAACTAGAGGCATAGAGTCTTGCCAGCGAACCATCGCTCGCCGAGTCCATTGGGGCTAGCCACTTCTATCTGACCTTGTGGGAGGTTTGCCGTAAGACGAGGCTTGGCGAAATGATTTACCTTTATGTGAAGACTCTATGAGTTACAAAATGTTGCCACAAGTGCAAAGTTGATGGACCAAATTGCCACGCAGGGCCGGACCTGTCCCTAGGCCGCCAGGCAACCGCCTAGGGCCCCCGGCCATGCAGGGCCCAATTTTGGCCCCTTTTTTTTTTCGTTTTTTATTTTTTTTAAAGTAAAGATCAACCTATTTAAATATGAAATAAGTCTAAATAGAAAATAAATTCAAATCTAACATATATTATCTATCTTAATCTAGTTATTAAATTGTAGACCGTGCAATTTTCTCTTTAAACATCATTTTAGACATTTTTATCTTGAATAAAAACGATTTTCCAAATTGTTAGGATTTGAAAAATAAATAAAAGGGCAAAGAATAAAGAACACAAGGATTTATATAGTACTATAAAAAATGATGATTTTTGTTTACAATAGATTAGTCATATATATAATAACACAATGAATGTTTTCTAATTATAATGAAACTCTAAGGCAAAATTTCGAAAAACACCATTACTTAAGAAAATATAAATACCGTATACCTTTCGAGGGCGGCGCCCCGAGCCATTCATCTCAGAATAAGCAACATATTAAGCTCCACATCTTAACACAAATTCCAATCATTTTTTAATTGTCTCTCAAATATTTATAATTTAAAAACATCTCAATATATTAAGGGTCCCATTTTAATTTTTGCTTAAGGCCCCCCAAATCTCAGGACCGACCCTGTTGCCATGCTGGCGAAACACATGAGAATCAAGTGAGGCCTCCTTATGGCAAGAGGGCAATAGCCTATGTGACGTCTACCGTCTACTTTCTCGTTGGTGCTCATGTGGATTCCACGCATATTAAATGTGTAAGAAAAGTAAAACTACAACTAGAAATATCACTATCTATCTCTCAACCACAATTCAATACTGAGGAATGATATACTCCCCATAGTGGAGAGTAATTATAACTCCCATTGGACACACGTGTCCAGTGGGAGTTGGATAAGTATTTGACAAAAGTATTAAACACTTTTTCTTTGTCTAATCTCCACTAGACACGTGTCTAGTTTTTCTATTTTTTTGGGGGAGAGGGGGGGAGGGATATAACTACTCCCCACTATAGGGAATAGATCATTCCTCATTCAATACATTCCCACTATAACTAGAAAAATGGACATATTTTTGGCTTGGGTATTAGAATTACATACATTTTCTTTGAACCAAGTGTCTGTATTTATAGACGAATTTAGGCTAAATTAAGTATTTATAGATGAATTTAGGCTAAATTAAGTTAAATATGCTACTGACCTAATTTAACATGTGTCGCACAATCATTGGTTGAGTAGTTGTTGACATTGCAATTTTGTTTCCTTAAAAGTAGAATTAGCTAATTGGTGGTTATTCTTTCACAGCTTTTTTTATGGTCACGCAAGATATGCTGGATAGATATTTAAGGATTGACATGACAGATTCTTTATCAAATAAATTCGTGATCTCACACTCCAACTGCCAAAGTTATGCGGACACCGAAACTAGGAACTAGAGGCATAGAGCCCTGCCAACGGGGCCTCACTCGCAGAGCCCAATGGGGCTAGCCACTTCCATCTGACCTTGTGGGAGGTTCGCTGTAAGACGAGACTTGGTGAAATGCTTTGCCTTTATGTGAAGACTCTACGAGTTACAAGTGTTGGAAATAGTTGACTAAATATTTGATTTAATCAATGTTTGATCAAATATTATGGTGGGTCTGGACCACCTATGTTAATTAATTCTAATTTGAATATGTTCTACTCCGCGAGTAGATGGTTGTGATATATTTGGTCGTACAAAACTATTTCCGTGTGAATGAGAAATTTATTGCTAAAAGTTGACACTTAGATTGTAAAAGAAAGTGGGAAATTTGTATCCCACATTGGAAGAACAAAAAATTTGTGACCACTTTATATATCCCTAGTTTGAATATTGGGTTTGGACCCCAAGGGATACCAATAGTCTTTGAAAGGGAGAGCTAGATCTTATTGAGTTTGGTCCAAAGGCCCACACGCACGCACCGCCCGCCCGCCCGCCCGCCCGAGGTCGTGGGTCAAAAGGTTGGACTTGACCCATTACAATATTTTTGGACAAATAAAATAGAGATTTATTTATTTTATTTAAATCTTCCAATTAATTAATCCAAAAGGTACGTGTTTGAACAAAAGACATGTACTTTTCGGACTTGTATGTTCAAATGATAACTATTGGGGTTAAACTGAAATAACTCAACAGTTGTGTCCATTCAATTGAACCTTTTGGCATGCTATAAATTAGTCCCTCCAGTTTGCATAACATTCATTCAAATTTACAAACTTCTGCATTCAAATCAAAATTACTTTCTTCCCTGCATTTTCAAGAGAGTACAAAAACACTTCCGGTTCGCTGTTTTTTGTGACTTGAAGTGCTGCCATCGCAAGAAGGGATCGTTGTACCTTAAGAGACAATTGTCATCAACCCGTGAACACCATAGCAGGACAAATTCGTATTAAAGACAAAGTCGAGCTCTAGTCTCGATCCATCATTTCTAGTATTTGCAAGTTTCTGAATTTTAAGGTATATAATATAATTTGCACCAATAACAAGATGGTGCCACAAGTGCAAAGTTGATGAACCAAACTGCTGAGTTGGCGAGACATATGAGAATCAAACGTCTACCGTCTACCATCAACTTTCTCGGTGGTGCACATGTGGACTCTACTCATATTAGAGGTGTAAGAAAATTAAAACTATAACTAGAAATATCACTATCTCTCTCTCCACCAAAATTCAATACATTCCCACTCCAAAAAGAAAAAAAGAAAAAAGGTTAAAAATAATTGTAGATAGAGAGAAAGGAAGCAGATTTATTAAAAATAACTTTACGTAGAGGTAGTGAGTTAGAAAGAGAAATGTGAATTGGTGGAAAAAAGAATTAAAGAGGGAAATTAGGAGAAAGATAGAGAGAGACTATTTTTTTAATTGCTAAAATTATTATTAGATTTGTCACGTTTAGTGTTTAAAGTAATTAGTCAATGCCTCAAATTAGGTTTCTCTATCACTTATTCAAAATTTAATCTAAACTTTTATTTTTATTTTTATTAATTTTAGATTTGTGTTTGAACTTATTTCACTCTCATCTATTATTAGGGGATGTGCAAATAATTATAGCTCCAATAAGTTTTCTTCATCTTGGAAATTATGTATTTAGTCTTTTGATGTATTTTTAATTGCTGACTTAGTTCTCTAAACACTAATAAATGATAGTATAATCAAAAGAGGGTATTGAGTATATGGTAATTTCTTTTACTGTGCGTAAAAAAAAATTCAAGACCTCAATAGTAAAATTCTAGTTCCGCTCATGATTGAATGAGAAAAAATAACAATGCATGGCTGGTGCATGATAAAAAATTATACTTGGTCTCTAGCTCTATTTCTTTTCTTTGGATTCACAAAAGGAGAAAAATAAATATTAAAACAATCTATGCGGATACAATGAACCTTAGAAGTTTCTAGACATTCAATGAACGATTAACTCTGTTGGAATTACCTACGGATTTGAGGCAGTTGGAAAAATTCATTCATTGTAGGACTAGTTTCTAACAGTGGTGGCTCAATGTCAAATTTTGCAATTATTAATTTTCTGACTGATAATATTGTCGTCTCCAAGATTACCTTTGTGAATTCTCACAATCATCTCCCAAAGAAGCATCATAAAAGTTATTGCATGTGATGAAAACATGGATACCAGATACTATATATGTATTGTATGTTGCCAAAGCATCGATTTAGAAATGAAAACTACTTCAATAATATGTCATGGGCTTGGCCCTTATAAGTACATTTTGCGGCACTTAAATCCTCAATTCCCGTCCTTGTGGTATTAGCTTAGATAACCTCTCTTGATTGGAGGCACTCGCAAATGCACTACACATCACAATAGAAAATGTCTAAAGTAAAAAAGAGAAAACCGGCAAGAGATACAAGAGAGAAATATACAAATTTTTTGTATTAAAATTCTATATGTGCAACTTGTGTTTACAAGTCCACTAGTCCGTTACAAGATGGCCCTTACTAGCTCTCAAGCTCACTCAACTTGTTGCACTCTAACTTGGATGGTTTACAAATGAGTCTACCATCTATTTATACTCCCATTTTCCTAGAATGGATAGTAGAGATTTACTTGCTCATACGAGTCCTCCACAATTGTCTACAATATACTTGCACATGAAAAACAACATTTTAGGCAACTCTTATTAGCTTCACAACATAGAACATTCTTGAGTTCTGTGGTCTACCCATTATGACATCATTCTAAAATGTTTTTTCATGAATCTTCTATGAAACTCTCATAGTATTTTTCACAATATTCCACTAGATTCTAGAGAATTTTGCAAACCTCTTCAAAGATCCACCAAATGTGTAGGCTCTCGGCCAACCATTGCATCTAGTTGCATGTTTCGCATCCAACTTTCGGCTGTGCCTATGTGTACCTTAAACTTTGTTGTGTCCTCCACAGCTTGCCTACATACGCGCAGCATTGTATGCCATAGCATTTCATGTCCAACTACCTTCTTGCACCTATGACCTATTACATGCGCTCAAGCGCCTTGCCTAGGGGTGAACAAAAGTACACACCCGAATTGGACTGAGTGGAAATTGAACCAAACTGACCGGGTTGGTTCGGTTCTTCTTAAATTTAAAATTATTAGTGGGTATTTGAAGTGAGAACCGACTAGTTATGGTTCAGATACTAGTTCTAGATTCAGAACCGAAGAACAAAACCAGAACCGAACCATTTGTGTATGTTGGTGAATGATTTTTATTAGACAACTTGATTTTGTATTTTTAAATTTGGACTAGATTTGCTATTTGTTATTAAGATGGAACTTTGTGTTCAAAACTCTCGATTGTTCTTTTGTGAATGGATTAAAGTTTGGAAGTTATAATTTGTTAGATTAATGTGATATTTCAAACATGAGGAGAATGAATTTAGTTGTTGCAATTATAAAAATTTAAGGGAAAATTTTGGGCGGTCCATCGTTAATGCCATAGTGAGTTGAAAAGTCATATGATATAATCTTAATTCAACTAAAGTCATACTTTATTACTAAAAGACCAATATACCCTCCAATTGTAAAACTGCATCATTTAAACACGTAAAACCAACAAAATCATTTCAATAGTTGTTTAGAAACTCCTTCATTTACTTTTAACAATTTTCGTCTTCTTCTTGTGTTTGATTCTTCTCACCGTAATCAGAACCAAGATACAAACAATTCGAAAGTCGATATTTCAATGGCGAACATATTTTTTTATTTTTATTTTTGTATAAAGTAACCATTTTCGGTTAAAATAATCATGAAAATATTGAGATATTGTTCCAATTGAAACATATGCAATGCAGTTAATACATGGAGTTTGGATAAATTGATTCAACTAGTTTTTGATAATGTAGTTGTTGTGAGTTAGGGTTTTATGTTAGAACATGTAAAATGCTTGATACTGTTTCAATAGATGTGTTTCAATATATGATCTTGTTTCTAATGATAGTGAAATTTGCTGATTTTTTTTCTCTATTTTTAATTATAGTGAGCAGTTATTCTTTCTTTATCTTGGCATTGCTCCGAAGTATGTGTTTGCTTGTTTTTAAGGGACTCAGATACCCTGGAAGAGCTTTAATTTACAGCAAAATGATGTACATTAACCCGTGATACTGTTTTAGAGGATTTGTGCTACTGTTTTGAGAAAAAAAAAATTAAAGATTGCAATTTTAAGCTAAAGAGACGACTTCAAACGGGTAAAATCTATCATACGCAGTGGTAAAGCGACTGGTCTTGACCGTCTCGTCGAGACCATTTCGAAAACATATTATAATAAAAATTCTGAGCACGTGTGCAAATTCTATGATCATTTCTATTGTGATATTGTTTTTGTGATACTGTTTTTGCTTAATCCAGAATCAACCACAACCAATGACTATGATATCATGCTTTTATTTTTGATACTGTTTAATTGGTCATATGTTTTGTTTGATATTGTATTATGCAAAACAGTATCATAGATTAAAACATGGATTAAAACAGTATCAATTTATATTAATGAACATTACATAAACAAAACATTATCATGGATTAAAACAGTATCATAGACAAAACAAATACATTCAAACATTATCATGGGTTCAAACATTGTCATAATTAAACAATATCAAAGATAAAAGCACAATATCATAAATAAAATTCATTCCACATAGATTCAAACAATATCATGGATTAAAACAGTATCATGAATTAAAACAATATCAAAATATACTAATATACATTACCTAAACAAAACAGTATCATGGATTAAAACTAAGACATTCAAACAGTATCATATGATTAAAACAATATCATGGATTAAAACAATATCAAAATATACTAATGCACATCACATAAATAAAACAGTATAATGGATTAAAACTAAGACATTCAAAAAGATTATCATATGATTAAAATAGTATCATGGATTAAAACAATATCAAAATATACTAATGCACATTACCTAGACAAAACAAGATCATGGATTAAAACTAAGACATTCAAACAAGATCATATGATTAAAAACAGATCATGGATTAAAATTAAGACATTCAAACAAGATCGCGAGAGTTTATGACAAAGTTTCAACCTATTAAACCTTGCCATAATTAAACAATATCATGAATTAAAACTAAGACATTAAAACAAAGATCATTGATTAAAACTAAGACATTAAAACAAAGATCATGGATTAAAACTAAGACATTAAAACAAGATCATGGATTAAAATTAAGACATTGAAACAATATCATGTGTTCAAATCTTGCCATAATTAAACAATATCATAGATTACAACAAAGTTCATATGATATCGTTTGAATGTCTTACTTTTAATCTATGATCTTGCTTTTAATATATGATAATGTTATTGAGTGTAAATAGTATCAATGGTCTTATAATACTAATGGAGTATTTTAAGAACAGTTTAATTACTTCAACTAGTAAAACATCTATGATACTATTTTAATCTATGATAATGTTATTGAATGCAAACAGTATCAATGGACTTGAACAACATATTTTCATGTATAACATTTATCTATAATACTATTTTAGAGGATGTATGATACTGTTTTGACAATAAAATTAAAGATTGCCATTTTAAGCTAAAGAGATGATTTCAAACGGGTAAAATCTATCGTACGTAGTGGAAAATAAACTGGTCTTGACTGTCTCGTCGAGACAATTTCGAAAACATATTATAATAAAAATTCCGAGTACGTATGTGAATTCTATGCCATTTCTATTATGATAATATTTTGTGATATTGTTTTAATATGTATGATAATTGTTTTGACAAGAAAAATTAAAGATTGTCATTTTAGTTAAAGAGACGACTTCAAATGGCTAAAATCCATCGCAGACGCAGCCGGCAAAGCGACTAGTCTTGACCGCTCGTCGAGACCATTTCGAAAACATATTATAATAAAAATTACGAACACGTATGCTAATTCTATGTCCATTACTATTGTGATATCGCTTTTTGTGATCTTGCTTTTGTATAAACAACTTTCACGACTAATTAACAACACACAGAGAAATAATCTAATGGCCAACTTTCATCATAGAACCATAAAACATGTTTTTATGAAACTATCACCATCTTTGATTTACACAATCTAGCACTACTTCAAAGCTTTGGTAGATGACTAAATTGTAAACTTTGCAAGTCGATCACGGATACATTAATGACACTAAAGACTATAAGAAAAAAAACCCAATTAGACATGTACACTCAAAATTTAAATTACCAACATCAAGTATGCAATCCAAAGATCTACATCTTATACCTTATTGACAAGATAAAATTGTACTGACGGAAAACATGTGCAGAGAACCACAATGGCAGTGGTGGCATTGTTCTTCATGTAATACATCTCCTTCCAAACTCGCCTATTTCTTTTATAAACCAATACTTGCTTGTGTGTTGCAAGGAAAACATATTCACCGGTCCGACAGATTGAAAAATGCTGTGCACCATCCCATCAACCATATGCCATTCTTCTCTTGCATAATCTTCCATTATATAAATATTCATCCAGACGTCTGAAATTTGAATCATAGACAAAAGCCCATCTGACTCCAACAACTAATAAACACGACTTGATTTCTATTCATGTGTGCAAAATGATCAGAAAACAAGAAACCGTAACTGATTTCTTATGGTAGACCCTACCCAATACCACCGAACTCGGACTTCACTGGACCACATTTGGTCATCCTCATTGCACCCATACTCAGCCTCACACCATCAAATTCAGCCCCACGCCAAAAAATAGTACCCAAATCGCGGCAGAATTAAAAAGTGACCTCATCCACTGAACACGCGGGGAATTAAAAAGTGACATTGCACTGTAGAAGCACTCGTCGGAGGTCGTCGAAGGTGGAGAAGGTTGTCGCCGGAGGTGGATGAGGTTTGTGGGGGTGGAAGAACTCGTGGATAGAAAATATGGATTATATGGGTGATTTTGGAATTAATTTAAAATATTATTGACAGTATGACTTAATCATAATTTAAAAAAAAAATTGACCTAATTTAAAACAAGTCATGTAGAAGTGACTTATAGGCAATTTTCCCAAAATTAACTATGGAATTGAACCGAACAGAATCGAACGGTTTGGTTCCATAATTAAAATTGGAAACCGGTTGTTCCAATTACAAGATACCCATTAGTTCTTAGTTGGGTTCGGTTCTCTTTAGAATCAGATCGAACTGAACGGTGTCCTATCCCTGGCTTTGCCTTTTGTTCCCTACCTGCAACTATCTTGTCACCCAATCTTCGGCCCATGCCTCCTGCACTCCTCGTGCATTCTTGGCTACTCTTGTAGCCTGTAGGACTTCAACTGTGTCACGGTAGGAGCGTGAGAATGTATCTAGAATTGTTCTCTGGTGGTGCAAACATATGGAAGTCATGTAGATGTTATCTCTTAGTTGTAATCTTAGAAATAATTTTGTTTAGCTTGAAGAAAATGAATGATTAAGGTATTGTGATAATGATAACATTCGGGATTTTATTTTATTTTTGTTGAAGTTTGGCGCTATTAGTGAAAATAGTTCAATTAGTGCCAATATAAAAGTATTGTGAATGATGCTATTTGTAAGAGTAAGAAAGTTAAGTTACTCAAAGTAAGATTTAACTTTGCAATCATTGTGCAGTTGTTGGCTGCGAGGAGCATTCCAATATGAATAATTTTACATAATTATGATCAATAGAATTATGTCAAGTGGCGCAATAAGGCCACATAAAATTTTATATTTTTTGAAAATAACATTTATGCCCCTAGCCTCACCTCACTCCTATAAATATATCCCCTCATTTCATTTGAAAATTACGTACAAATCATCTCATAAGCTCTTGTATAATCTAGCTGCTCGGCTAGAAAAAATATAACTTTATCTTTAAGTAATTATTTTAATTACTTTTAAAAAAGCACAAATATAGGCATATTTGTTATTTTATTTTATTTTTTCACCAAAAGTGTTTTTGACAACTCGAACCACCTTTACAATGCTGAACATTATTGCTAGTACCCTGCATTTGTAAGTAATTATCAGAGAGAAGATTTTGATTCAATTTTCTAGTTGCTTTTACAATGCTGATTGCTTACTTCAGCGGTTTAACCTTTCAATTGTAAAAGAACAACTTTCCCGATTTAATTTGAGGTAAATACCAAGTGCGAGTATAGAAGAATTCCACTATTATAAAGTGTTGGGAATTGAGACAATTCCTTTATTGTCCACAAGATCCTTGTTCGGAGAAAGATAACGAAACAGAAAAAATATAAAAAGATAGAGAAAGATTTACGGACTCTCAAAACTTTCACTATATGAAAAATTGTTACAATCATATAGATTTCATCCACCCAAATCCTCAAGTATCTCAAGAAAAATAATATCCTAAGATTTACCACACCACCAATTTCTACTCTTTGTACAACCCACAAAAAGAACAAGAAAAACAACTAGGATGCTAGGCTTACAATTTTTCTCTCAGAAAACCCTCAAGTCACTACTACAAAAGAGAATAAACCACGTCAATTTATAGTTAACGTATGACTTAATTTTTTTTACAAGTTTAAACTGCAAAGGAGTCCAAGATTTGAAAACTTGTTATATTTTAGTCGACCTAGATGTCTTCCAAGTTTCGACTATCAAAGTGTCCAAGATTAGGAAACTTGTAATTTTAGTCAACTTAGATGTCTTCCAAGTTTTGGCTACCAAGTTTTGAGAAAATATACCAACAATCTCCACCTTGACGAAAAACGAGTCAAAAATCAATCATCTCTTCTGTAGTTCTTCATCTCGATACTTAAAAAAATTGGTAAACTTTGACAATCCCAATTCTCAAAACAGAGAATTAACATACTCCACCATATAAGTATGATCACTTAGAATTAACGAATTCTAAGAATTTCATCGGCTCATGTCGAATAAATTTGCTAAAATATTATGGTGTAACTCCCTTGCTTGACTTACTTGGAAGTTCATTAGCCATCGACATAAATTCCACTACACATCTTGCATTAATATCAAGCCAATGCCCATGTGCAAACATGTGGACCCGCTAGTAGTAACACATCCTCTATCATAGCAACTAGCGCATGCCACGAGGATGTAAATATTTACTCAAGCGACATCATCTCCCATAAAGAGAGATATATTGTCTGTATCTGATGTCGAGCAGTTAGCCGAGCCTGCTCCACTTTTTGGACAATTTTTCCTCACGTGACCTGATTTTTCAATATCTCTGTTAGAAATAGGGGTTGATTTCCCTTTCAAAGCCTTGTGCAGTCCAGATTGAATCAAAACATCCTTGACTTGTACTTGCCACAAGCCAAAATTGATTCTTCAGTCAAATTTCTCCACGTCATATTTGATAAACATATCTTCTCAGGCGCCAACACACTGAACGACCTGAATCTACGATACCATTGTTGGGAATTGGGACCAATTCCTTTATTTCTGCTTGTTCAGAGAAAGATAACGAAACAGAAAAAATATAAAAAGATAGAGAAAGAGTTACGGACTGTCAAAACTTTCACTATATGAAAAATTGTTACAATCATATAGATTTCATCCACTCAAATCCTTAAGTATCTCAAGAAAAATAATATCCTAAGCTTTACCACACCCACCAATTTCTACTCTTTATACAACCCATAAAGAGAACAAGAAAAAAAACTAGGATGCTAGACTTACAATTTTTCTCTCAGAAAACCCTCAGGTCACTACTACAAAAGAGAATAAACCACGTCAATTTATAGTTAATGTATTACCTAATTTTCTTACAAGTTTAAACTGCCAAGGAGTCTAAGATTTGAAAACTTATTCTATTTTAGTCGACCTAGATGTCTTCCAAGTTTCGACTATCAAAGTGTCCAAGATTAGGAAACTTGTAATTTTAGTCGACTTAGATGTCTTCCAAATTTTGGCTACCAAATTTTGAGAAAATATCCGATTAATTTTCAACAATCCCCGTCTAAATACAATGAGAAAACAATAACAAATAGTAGAAAGTGGGAGTCACAAATCTAGTGCAAAAGGGACTTGTTCAATTCACAATTTAATGGTCTAATGCAAGTAATAGACTTTGTGCATACACTTGTAGCAATTGTAACCTTGCATTCATTCAAATAGTAGTGATATAGCACCCATAGTGGGCATTAATTATGGTGCCCACTGTCCACGTGACATCACCATATTGCTATATAAAAAATTGTTGACAACTTTTTCAACTTTTTAAAAAGCACCAAATATGGTAATGTTATTTGGACTAGTGGGCACCATAATTGGTGTCCACTGTGGGTGTTATATCATTACTCTTTATTCAAATATCTTCCATTTTCCCCTCAAATTTCGATTGGTAAGATTCGTCCTGGTTTGTATCGGGATCCGGGAAATTTATGTTGGGAATTTCTGGCTTAAATATCAAGTAGAGTAACGGGAAATTGATTATGGCTGCAACCTTAGGCATATGATCACTTGTAATCCATGCCAACAAAGTTGCGCCTAAGAAATATAAGTTGATCTCAATAGAACAAGTTCCTAGGAACCATAAGACCAGAGATACCTATTATGATAATTTAACATGAAATAACGTAGTATTAACCATTTCAACCAAAGTCCTATTCTGTAACGACTACAGACTTTCCTCTACAAACCTCTCGCTTAGAGACTATTTCGTGCACCGTTAGCATACATATTGTCCACTGGAGGTTTGACCACAAACTGTATTTCTTTCATATTTCCAATAATTCGAATCCTTGACTTTTCCTAGATCTTAAAAGGAACATATGTTGAATATTGGTACAAATTGGATAAGCTTCCATGTCATTTAATTCACAAATATCTGAATGTATTAAACCAGGTAAACTAGAAGATCTCTCAACACTATTAAAAAGTTTCTTGATCTTTTTTTATTTAACACATAATTTACATTTATTATGATTGTCCATCCAATTCACAAGAAATCATTCCATATTTTACCATTCTATGTGAAGTAGAATAACATATATGACATATAATCTATCATATGCCATAATTTAGAAGAAACAAACAAGTAAGCAGAATTTATATTTATATTTATATTATTGTCAATAGTACCAAACTTGACCCTTACCTCAATATAATAGTCTTTTCCAACAAAAATCTCATTATGAAATAGTACAAGTTTTTCCGACTCATAGACGGACTTGACAACCGATTTTTCCAAGAGATTTCCACTAACAAGGTTCATATTCATATTCGAAACATGTAGTACATTTGATAGAATTATTTTCTTTCCGAATGTGAAAATACAATTCAATGTTCCATTTGCCAACGACGCTTGAACGACCTTTACTCTCCATTTGGATTTGTTGTCCATCGCCGATTTCTTGATTAGATTTTGAAAAGAGACCTATCATAGCAAACATGAACGGTAGCACACGTGCCATACCACCATCCTGGAACCTTTCGTTTAACTGCATTGATTTTACTCACAGTAGCAACAATATCTTCGGTGTAATTGTAATTCATTTTGCCTCGGTTTTGTTTTGTTTTAGATTTTGGAAATCTTTTACAAAATGACGGGGTTTTTCACACACGTAGCAATCTCCTTTAGGCTTCTTTTTAAACTTATTGTTATCATTGCTTGAAGATTTCTCTTGAATGATTTGTTGGATTTGTTGGTGTTCTCCACGATATTGACTTTTGAAGTGCCAATATGAGAATTTTTATTCCTATCTCGTGTCCTCTACTCTTCTTCAATTCGAAGATGTTTTTGAAGTTGATCCAATGAAAAGTCTTTAGAATTATGTAGAATTTTCTTTCTATATCATTTTCAAGTCATTGGTAATTTAGCAATAATAGCCCCCAGTCCCCCGCTAGAAAAGATTCGGGAAGTTCAATTTTCACAACTTTCATCTTGTTGACAATTACTTGCAATTCATGTACTTGTGGCAACATTGGTATATATTATCAAAAAATTTGAAATCAAAAAATTTAGAAATCAAAAAATATTTGAAATCAAAATATTTAGAAACATCTTGGTGCATTTCTCCCCGGCCTTGTATTTATTTCCAAGTGCTTTCCAAATTTTTCTTGCTGAATTTGTATTGGTATATAGATCATAGAGACGATCAAAAAAACATTTTAAATGTGGCCGCGACAAATCAACTGATCGTCTTGATGCTTCTTCCGTTCTGCCTTTATTGCATATGTATCTGTGTCTGTTGGATTTGGACATACTACCAAATTTGGATCAAGAACATATAATATATTCAAAGCAGTAAGAAGAAACTTCAACTTGTCTTGCCAACGAGTGGAGTTTGTTCCATCAAACCGGTCGAGTCTCACCAAGTCTTGATTCATCAATTTTATTGTAGCCATCGTGGTTTCATTCTTGGATGCCATAAATATTGCTTTTAGATTGTTGACAAACTTACTTGAAAGATTGAGAATGAAGCACAAAACACCATGAACTTGTAGCAACCAAACTTTGAAGAACAAAAGATAATTAATAAGAACGGGACTTCAAGGACGTAGAACACTGTCCTAAAAGCGATATTTGAACCCTCTCGATTGAAAGAGATGTTATAGGGTCTTTACTCAAATAGCTTTAGCAGATTTCAAGCCTCAAACCAGATTGTAGTAGCAGTAATCAAATTCGGAAAAAGAACTTTGAATGTCTAAGAAATATGAGGTTTTGTGATATAAATTTGATGTTTGAACACTTTTATATTGTTTGGGGATGATTTCTTATACTTGTTTTCATCAAATTCATCTTGGTTTTATAATGTAAACTAGGCCTGAGCATCGGGTGGTTCGGTCCGGGTGTTTCAATACCCGGAACCACCCATTACACTTTGGGTATTTCGTAAATAAAACTATTCGGGTCCACGTAATTTTTGGAACCAAATAATATTTTCTTTTAAAATCGTGAGTTGACAACATGTTTGAAAAAAAAATAAAAGTTGTAAATTTGTTAACATTAAAATATGCTAGATATTAAAACTTCTTAAACATAAAGCGTTTTTTTAAGCCCAAAGGCTAGTTCAGTCACTTCCGGATGAATAAGAATAAATATTAACTGGAAGAATAGATATCAAAATTGCAAATCCATAAATTAGAGATAGAAAAGAAAAATTACCTCTCAAAATTGAGGATTTGTTTCAGTTATAGAAGAGTTTCGCCTTGGCGTCTCACTGTGTGTTGAACGAGGGATAGATGAAGGAGAGATAGATAAGCGAGAGTGCAAGACAATCGACAATGTTTGTATTGTGAATCTAGACAAATAGCGATTGGGAATTTGAGGTTTGCGTATTTAGAATTGGATCATTGAGTTTGGATTTAGGAGTTGGAGGTTATGGGCTTTTGGTTTGGGTCTTGGACAGTTGGACTATTGTTTTTAGTATCGTGATGTTGGGTTGAGTCATTGGGTCATGGTGAATAAATTGTAAAAATAAAAAATTATAAAAAATGACAAATTCGGTTGTAAAATCAGGTACCCATTGTTCCAGTTCAAGAACCAAGATCAGACTTGGACCCACCTAATTTTATTTTTTTGAACCGGACCGAAACCTTCTTGGTTCTGTTCGATTCGGTTCGGGAGGTTCAGTTCCGATTAAAATACCCACCCCTAGTATAAACATACTCAAAACCGAGGGACACAACTCTTGAACCGAACTCATCATTTCCTGCTTGCCGTTCGACCACAGTAGGCCCAAAATTAGGTCGGTTTAAAAAAACCAACTCCTATATACCAATTTCCTTATTATTTCTGTATCTCGTAATTTTATTTTGTATTATTTAATATACTTTGAGCAATTATTTCAGGACTCCTCTTGGTGTACAGAAAAATTGCACAGAATAGTTGACAGAATGGGCAAAAAAACAAGGGTAAAATAGTCTTTACACTATTCACTCTCTCTCATCTGTCATCCTTTCTGTACACATTTTCTGTACAAGAAGCACTTCCATTATTTCAACACTAATAGATGTGCGCAATTGTTTACCTGCATCATTTATTGGCGTTGCATAGGTCCCTGTTACAGTTGAACTCTGACCCGATGCAAGTAAGGAGATGGCATACAGTTTTGAACTCCACTTCCCAAGAGCATTCTGACTCTTAATCCAAACAACACAAGATTAGTTGAATTAAAAAAAATATATTTATATATTTGTAGTGGATTAATTTGAAGTTTAATACAAAAAAAAAAAAAAAAAACTGTTTACATGGAAATTTTGCATAAATTTGATGTTACGTAACGATTTTGTTAGAAAGTAAATTAAATGACACGAAAATATTGCATTAGAAAATTTCATTTCAAAAAGTAAATCTTGTTAAGAAGAATAGTCCAGATCATAATATATTGATTATTACTTTTGTATTTCATCAATGGGATTTATCTTTACTCGCCCAACAAGATCAATTTTAGAAAGCGATTGCTTGTATGAGTTTTAGACGAATCGAGTTGCATGTTTGAGTTTGATCAGCTTTAATAACATAGTCAGGTTGTATCTTATAAGTTCAACATTGTTAAAAAAAGTTGTTACTAGTCTAAACCCTTATGTCTTAGTTATTAATTTTGTACTTAATCGACCTTGTGCAGAAAAGCAGCTAAGTTGAGAGTAATATTGGTGCAATGGTATTTGTTTTGTGAAGAGATATTGGTATTGGCGTAAACAGTTCCTGTTACAACCCATCTCATTTGGTCGGATCTAAATTTTTATTTTAGTCAAAGTCAATAAATTATTTAGTTAAGTCTAAGTCAAATAAGGACTTAAAATAAATTAGTGGAGTTGTTGGAAGCTTATTTTTCAATTATGAAAATCAAAGGACTAGAGAGTAATATTAGCAAGTTGAGGGATTATGTTGCAATTATCAATAAGTGAAATTGATTTTGGGACCATTTTGAGAAAAGAGGAAGAAATAAAAGAAAAGAAAAACAAAAACAAAAAAGAAAACATAAAAAGGTGCCGGCCGAACCTAGTGGTGAGGAAGAAAAGGAGGGATCTTTGATTCAAGTCTTGGGTTTTTTATTTCTTCTTCTTTTCAAAAGGTAAGTTCTAGAAACCCTAAATAGCTTATTTAGTTCAATAAGTGAAAATGAGCTAAATTTCTTAGGACTTTCTTCGTGAAAACTATTTGTTATAATTATTTTGTTTGGGCATCGATTTTGTATAACTTATTGGGTTTGAGCATCTCTGAATGGTAATTGCAATATTAAGTTTTAAATTATTGGAGTGTTGAACTATTGGAATTTAATTGGTGGATGGTGAGGCTTGATTCTCTATTTTATATTAATTTATTTATGTGTTAGTTGAAATTGAACTAAATAAGCAGTAAATAAAAAAAAATTAGAAAAATTAGAATTTAATGAGTCGTGGTTTTGGTTTATGTGCAAAAAGGTGTGGGATTAAAAAAAAAAAAAAAAAGGTTTTAAAGGAATGACAATAAAAGTGAAAATGGGCCGTTTTGGATAAAGTAAAAGATAAAAATTTGTACAAGATTGAAATCAATAATTACTGATTTGGATTTAATTTGATTAAGTATTAATTGGAATAGTTATATTGTTCTTTTAAGTGGTGACGTGGAGATTGGAAAGACTTATCAACTGAAGTAGTTTCATCCAATAGTTCTGTGGGTAGAAAAACTTATTTTTCAAAATATAAAAATTTAAATAATGTTATGAAACTAGAGAAATAAGGCAGGAAAAATAAAAGATATGCGAAAGGAATTATTCTGTTTATTATAACTATGGACCTATATTTATAGGATTAAAAAAGAGGTTCTGAGAGAGATTTGGATACAATCAAACAAGGTTTATCTAAATATACCGATAAGACTAAGATATCACGATAAGTCTAAATAGTCATCAATAATTATCTCATAATTTATAACACTCTCCTTTGATGACTATTTCTACAATAACTGTCTCGCTAAAAATTTTGTTTGATAAAAACTCAATGAGATAAAATATCAAACGAAAAAGAAAAAAAAATACAAGAATTGTTAAAATTTTGGAGTATTAAGAAAATGTCACCTCATTAAAACCTTGCAGAAAAATTCGGTGAGACAAAATCCGGACTAAGGAAAAGAGTACAACTACTCCCCTAATTAATCATTGAAGATCTTTGAGTCGACGCATCCCAATCTCGTACACCAATTTCTTGAATGTGGATGTCGGCAATGCTTTTGTGAATAAGTTAGCCAAATTGTCACTTGAGCGAATTTGTTGAACATCGATGTCACCATTCTTCCAAGCTCGTATGCGTATAGAAGAATTTTGGAGAAATATGCTTTGTCTGTCCCATTTGATGTAGTCTCCTTTGAGTTGTGCAATATGTTTGCATTGTCTTCATACAATATTGTTGGACTATCCTTTGTTGAAGGTAATCCGCATGATGCTTTGATATGATGTGTCATGTTTCTCAACCATGCACATTCTCGACTTGCTTGGCGCATTGCAATAATTTCAGAATGATTTGAAGATGTTGTTGTCAATGTTTGCTTTCACGATCTCCATGATATATCTGTTCTTCTATGTGTAAACACATATCCTGTTTGTGATTTAGCTTTATGTGGATCGGAGAGATAACCCGCATCTGCATATCCCACTAAAGACGATCCTAATTTTCGTGAATAAAATAATCACATGTCAATAGTACCTTTTAGGTAACGAAAAATGTGTTTAATACCATTCTAATGTCTTTATTTGGGTGCGAGCTATATCTTGCAATGGGATTTCTGAAAAAGCTATGTCCGGTCGAGTGCAATTTGCAAGATACATTAATGCACCAATTGCACTTAAGTATGGTACTTGTGTCCAAGAGTTATTTCTCCATCTTCAAGTGGGCGAAATGTATCTTTTTTCACTTCAAGTGATCGAACGACCATAAGCGATGTTAATGGATGTGCTTTATCCATATAAAAACGTTTTAAGACTTTTCTTGTATAAGAAGATTGATGAACAAATAATTATTTTGGGAAATGTTCAATTTGTAATCCAAGATAAAATTTGGTTTTTCCCAAATCTTTCATCTCAAATTCATTTTTTAAATAATCTGCAGTTTTGTTGAGCTCTTCAGGAGTTCCTATAAGATTTAAATCATCAACATAAACTGCCACAATTGCAAATCCAATATATGTTTTCTTTATGAAAACACAAGGACATACATCGTCGGTTTTATAACCTTCTTTCAACAAATATTCGCTAAGACGATTATACCACATTCGTCCAGATTGTTTTAATCCATACAATGATCTTTGCAATTTAATTGAGAACATTGTTCTGGGAAATGAATCATTTGCTTCTAGCACTTTAAATCCTTCAGAGATTTTCATGTGTATGTCACTATCAAGTGAACCATACAGATATGCAGTTACTACATCCATAAGACGCATATCGAGCCTTTGTAACACAGTCAAACTTATTAATAATCTAAATGTGATGGTGTCCATTACGGGAGAATATATTTTCTCATAATCAATTCCAGGTCTTTGTGAGAAGCCTTGAACTACGAGTCGGGCTTTGTATCTTGTAATTTCATTGTTTTCATTCATTTTTCTTACAAAAACTCATTTGTATCCTACATGGATTATATTTTTAGGGGTTCGAACTACAGATCCAAACACTTTTTATTTTTCTAAGGAATTCAACTCCGCCTGTATGACTTATTTCCATTTTGGCCAATCATTTCTATTTTGACAATCTTTAATAGATTGTGGTTCATGATCCTCATTTTGTATGATATCTAGTGCCACATTAAAGGCGAAGATATTGTCCACGACAATATTATTTCGTTCCCATAATTTATGAGATAATAAATAATTTATTGAAATTTCATTGTTTTGGACACTCGTGGTTATTTAGGAATCACATTATCGGTGTTTGATTGATCAATCGTTTCTACCATTGTTTCATTAAAAGTTTTTGTTGGATTTTCTCTTGTACCTTTTTCTTTCGAGTACTGAGTCTTTAGCACCAACCCTGGTCGACCACGCTTCGACGTATTTGAGATTCATTTGCTATGGCAGATTGTTCTACAAGGGCATCAATTTTGCGGGGAGTATTTTTCTCACTGGAATATATGACTTTGTCACTTTCCTTGTATCAACGAATACATCGGGTAATTGGCTTGCGACTATTTGCAAGTGAATGATTTTTCAACTTCTTGCTCACATTGATTCATGCGGGGATCAAAATGAGATAGAGTGTTTTCATTCCAAGAAATTTTATCTTGTTTTTGAGAATGCAGTTTTTCTCCTCCCAAAGTTGGGAAATTCATTTTATCAAAATGACAATCTGTAAAACGTGCAGTAAATAAATCACCCGTTAAATGTTCAAGATATCTAATAATGGATGGTGAGTCAAACCCAACATAAATTCCAAGTCTTCGTTGGGGACCCATCTTTGTTCATTGTGGAGGTGAAATTGGGACTTGGACAGCACAACCAAAAACTCGTAGATGAGAAATATTGGGTTCGTGACCAAATGCAAGTTGTAAAGGTGAGTATTCATGATAAGCATTTGGTCTTATACGAACTAATAATGCAGCATGTAATATAGCATGACCCCAAACATATGTTGGGAGTTTTGTTTTCATAAGTAAAGGCCTAGCAATCAATTGAAGACGTTTGATAAAGCGACTGCTAAACCATTTTATGTATAGACATGAGCAACTGAATGTTCAACGACAATCCCGATTGACATACAATAATCATTGAATATTTGTGATCTAAATTCACAAAGCATTATCAAGACGGATTGTCTTGATTGAGTAATCGGAGAATTGAGTTCGTAGTTTTATAATTTGAGCAAGTAGTCTAGCAAAAGCTACATTTCTAGTAGAAAGTAAGCGAGACATGTGACCATCTAGTAGAAGAATCAATTAATACCATAAAATAACGAAATGGTCCACATGGTGGGTGTATCGCCCACATATATCTCCACGAATTCTTTCTAAGAAAGTTGGAGATTCAACACAAACCTTCGTAATAGAAGGTCTAATGACTAACTTGCCTTGTGAGCGAGCAAAGACATGGATAATCATTAGGTAAAAGAATCTTACGGTTCTTTAGAGGATGTCCATGTGAGTTATTAATTATTCGGTGTATCATTATTGCTTCTGGGTGTCCAAGTCGATCATGCCAAAGCATAAAGCTTTTTGGTTCAACGAACTTCGAGTTTGTGACATTGTTTGATTCAAATATTTTTATGAATGTATAATACATGCGGATAGGAGTGCCATGAGTTTTTCTTTTATTATCGCTTACGGCGGACATAAAAGAAATTATGCAAATATATTCATAATTATTTTCTTGCATCGTCTCAATGTGGTATCCATTGTCTGCGGATATCTTTAAAACTAAGCAAATTTCTTCCGGACTTGCTAGAATAAAGTGCATCATTTATATGCAATTTCGTATTATTTGGTAATATAATACTAGCTCTTAGGAACCTTCAACGATATTTGATGTACCGAGATATCGTATTAACATTATTTTCTCGCTAATGTTAAGTCCAAAAATATTTTTATCTTGAAGAATTGTATGAGTAGTTGCACTATCGCCTAAACAGAGATATCTTGGCAATTCATCATAAATCTATAAACATGATCAAATAGATAATTTTAAGAATGAGTTTAAAACTAAAAAAAATTAAACATAAAAAAAAACATTCAATCAACTAAGAACTAGTTTAACAACGCAAAGTTTCAAACTTTAAAGGAACCTATTTCAAACTAAAATTTTGAATCAAAGTAAATACTACTATATCGAAAGTAAACTAGTCTATTTTTTCTATCATACCTCCCTCGATCAAGTGATTGATATTTCCACTTTGATCAGTAAAAAAATCAGAGACATCTAGATGAGTCACATCAATTGGACCATCAAAGTCAGCAAAATTTGTCTCTACTTTTTCTTTTCCCTTGATTGATCTTTGGTAGAGATCCACAAGATGTTTTGCCGTACGACAGGTACGTGACCAATGTCCTTTCATTCCACATCTAAAGCAATTTTCTTCGTGCTCCTTTTTGGACGAGTTATTTTCATTTATTTTTTGCTTTTTAAAGCTGTCACCTCATGGTTGATAATGTCCATTTTTTCGTCCAAATCCGCGTCCTCGTCCTCGCCCATGTCCGCGTCCATTTTCGTGTCCGCGTCTGCGTCCACGTCCACGCCCGCGTCGCGCCGTGTCGCGTCCGCGCCCTCGGCACGATATTGCATTTGCTTGAGCAATGCAAGATACTCATTTGCTTGTGCATCTTTGTGGAACCGGTTGGACGTAGCCATGATTTTTCATCAACAGTTCATTATTTTGTTCAAAGAACTAGCAAAAGCGGGATATGAGTTCGAGTATTTTTAAAACCACGTTCACGATATTGCCGTTGAAGGATCACATTGGAGGCGGGGAAAAGTGGAGAAAGTCTTTCCAACATATCTTGATAAGAGATTTTTTCTCCACACGAGTTAGTTTTGAAGTTATTCGAATAGTTCGTAATTGCACTCACTAAGCTGCTTTAAAGTCCCGCAGCGTGGGTGCATCCATTCATATCGGGCTTTAGGGAGGACATGTTGTCAAAGAGTTGAACAATGGTTTTTCGTGTTGTCAAAGATTTGAACAATGAAAATAGATGGCGAGTGCCCCGATCGAATTGATCGGTCATGTAGGAACAAGGTTCAAGTCTACCGGTAGGTGCATCCATTCATACCGGGCTTTAGGGAGGACTATAGTTCTCTCGATGGTCAAATCTTTCGGTCAAGTTTTTCCAAAGTATTTTTGGATCTTTTACGGTAAGGTACTCAATTTTCAATCCATCGTGGAGATGGTGATGAAAGAAAATGAGTGCTTTTGTGCGATCTGCGCAGGATGCTATGTTTCCTTCTTTTATTGTCTCTCCCAGACCCTTTGAGATAAGATGAATCTCAAAGATCGAGGATCCATGACGAATAGTTTTTGCCGGATAGATCAAGTGCAACAGACTCAAGTTTTGTGATATTCGCCATTTGAGTAACTACTCAATGAACAAGAAAATATAATTAATTTTCTATTGGATATTGTATAGTCATATAATTCACACTAATCAATATCAACATAACATGATTTATATGCTTTTCTTCAGGAATAAGCATTAATTGATTAATTACTCATTTATATCACAATTTAATTATGTGATATGATATTCTTTGAGACATGTGCTTCTTCTAGAGCACAAAAATATTATTTCGAATACTGCCTAATATTCTTCTGGAATATAAAAATTATAACGTCATACTTTTCAGGTGCAATTAATATTCTTCTTGAATATTTGAATTATAATGTTATGCTCTTCAGGAGCAGCTAATATTTTGTCAAAATATTATACGTTGTGCTTCTTCAGGTGCAACAACAAATCATTATTCTGAAGTAAAGATTTGCTCTTCAGGAGCAATATTATAATATTCTAATAGAATATTATATTTTATAAAATTAGGCTCTTCGGGAGCAATTAATAATCTACTGGAATATTAATGTAATATAAATATTTGCTTATTATGAAGCAACAAAAAAATATTCTTCTAGAATATTTATATGTTAGGTTTGACATATGACTCTGTCAAAATATTAACGTTGTGTTTGTTCAGGAACACCAACATACTATTTGTGAATATATACTCTTCAGGAGCAATAATATGATATATATCAATTTAAAATTTATAAATGAATATCGAAAGAAAAAAAATTATTCCATTTAAAGATAAATAGTAACCACAACAATAATAAATTAATGCAGTGATGATATTATTAGATTTATTCACAACTATCAATATATAGATAAAAATAAAATAACTATCAGCATATAGACATGAATTAATATGTAAAAATGTAACTCCTCGTATACAAAAGTGATAAGTCTCTTTGCGCTACAAAAATTGTTATTCGAAACCAAAGGAGATATTGGTATCAATTTTGTTAGTTCAATTCACTTTCCAGCTTTTCGTAATTCCAGGAGTGATTTTTCAGTATTTGAAAAATTTGAAGCAACAATTTTGTGTGTGTGTGTGTATTGGATCATATTATCGTGAGGTCATGCATGTATAAGATTAATTAATTTGTTCACAAATAGATTAAGTTAGACATGGATTCTTATTTTTTTTTTCACTATAGCCAAGATCCAATAACATGATTTAGATTTAAAACACTAAAAGATTTCAACTCCTCCTCATGCATATAAACATAAAGAAAGAATGGTATATTACCTGTCACCGAAAATACCCGATTAAAGATTCCAATTTGTGCAATATTGGAAGAGATGCTGACGCGAATGATTTACAACTGCCGAGAATATTGCATAAAGAATAAACCGTGCTTAATAAAGTTGAAATATTTTTCATTGGGATATAGAAAGACAACTACTATTTCGTTAAGAAATAATAAGTTGCACTAGATAATAACTTATTTGATTTGTACTATGATTTAAAAAATTAGAGTCTCGTGCTGATAACGTGTTATGAAACTAGAGAAATAAGCGAAGAAAGGTTATATAACGTAGTGCACTGAGGGGCTTTGAGCCATCAGCCATGTACTGGGGTGTATTATCAGATGTTGTCATGATCACTGTTATACACTGAGGGGCTTTGGGCTATATACAGGAGTGCCTAGTTAGTCTACGCGCGTATGACCAGATTTCAGATTACAAATTATCAGTAATTCATAGTACTTTTTTAGTGTAATCTTTCAGTATATTACAGCTTATCTAGTTTAAAGAAATCGAGTTTTCTGCTTATAGTATTACTAGATGGCAGTTCGTTGTAGAAATAATATGATATCAAAACTATATAGTTTTTCCATATTTTACAATTTGCATTATTCAGTATACAACATGAGAAATTGGTTTTCTTAAAGATTGTTTCATGATTATAATGAATGTTTAGGAAATTAGATTGGATTGGCCGGTTCAATTGGAAAAATTGGGAACTGGTCCGATCTACCAATTTAATCTGGCATCAGAAAACCAGGCCGGAAAACAGGATTTTTAGTCGTTAAACTACGACCCGGTAAGTTTTAAAATTTTTGAGACAAAATCACTCATTTCTGATTTTTTCATCCATTTTCTGTTCTTCTTCTTCTTCTTTTTCTTTGGTTGTTCCTAATTTTTTTTGTGAGATTTTTGGATTAATTATTCATTTTTGGAAAAATTGCATATTTGGTTCCCAATCTTTCAAAAAAGTTGGAGATATAACTCTAACCTTTTAAAAAATTTGAAGAAATATGCATGGTAGGTCATTTATGAAGAAATTGCCCTCTCTTTAAATAAAACAAAAAAAAATAGAAAAATAGAAAAATAATCAAATGTACCCCCAAAAATAAAAATTAACAAGGTGACCTTCTTTTTGAGCATTGAACATCCATTTTCCATTAGTAAAAATAGAACTTTATATTTTAGAGAATCCATCTACGGTGTATGAGAATCTTCTTTTGTTTCCAGAAACAATGGATTTCTGCGACAATGAGCAAATTTAATCATTGGAAGGAAGCAACGGAAATAATTGCTACTCGTCGAGCTTGCACTCAAGTCAAGAAGTTTAAAAGTCGCATCTCGTTATGGAGATCGGGATCCGGAAGACCAAGCCTCAATTACGTGGCGTTCAAATTCAAATTGTTCTTGTTTTGCTCGACACATTTGAGATTGCCGAAAGTGCGCCGATTGAGGACACTCGGATAATCCCAGATAATTGTGTTCTTTTAATCCCGAGCCACTCTAAAAAATACATTCCACAGATGTTGAAGATGACATCAATAGAGCATTACCACGACCACCCCCTCAACACCCAAGAGGAGGGGGAGGGGCTCCGCCAGACATGGCTTTAAAGAGGGAGAAATTGGTGTTGGTGCTTCGTTGGACATGGAGACGAGATGGAGCCGAGTGCTCACCGACGGGTTTGGTTCTGATGTATATATATGGGTGACGAGGTGATGCGGGGTAGAGTTTTTGGTGGGTGGGGGTGGTGGATTTTGGATTTTGAGGTTTGATAAAGAATATGACATTTTTGTTACTTTTTTTTTTGTGGTTTTTTTTTTTTAAAAGAGAATGACAATTTCGTCATAAAGGACCTACCATGCCTATTTTTTCAAATGTTGGAGATGTCTGGCACTATTTTTAAAGGTTATGGGTATATTTCCAACTTTTTAAAAATATTGGAGACCAAATATATAATTTTTCTTTAAATTTTTTATTTATTGAAACTTATGAAAAGTCTATTTAAAGCCAATTTTTGTGAATAATTTTGTCTATAAATGTTGGTTTATTTACAAATAATTTATTTTTAGAATTTTTGTGAGATTTTTGGATTAATTTTTAATTTTTTAATTGAAACCGGTTTGACTTTTTGACCGTGACCTGTTGCCTTTTCCGGGTCGATGACCGATCTGATTTTTTGAACATTGATTATAAAAGGTAAAGTTTAAGTGTATTCTCGAATTTTAGAATGGTTATTATGCAAAAGTATAGATTAAATTTTTAGTAAATATATTTACATTGGAAAATACACTCATTTGCGAACTCTCCACTCACTAAGTTATCAGTTCATATTTTTTTTTTTCACGATTTTTCTTATCAAGTAGTTGTTGAGTTTTGAGCAACTTTAGAAGAGCGTGTTGAGCCGCGTCAGGGGCCATGCAATCCATTAGTTTGTTTAGACTCATTCTTAAGAGCATGTAGTTGTTAGTTTTGGAGTATATGTTCGTTTTATTTGTATGACTCATTTTATAACATGTAAAAGTTAGGTGAGCTCGCTGCATTTTATGGCAATTTACTTACTGTTTGGGTTATTTTGTCATAGTAGTCGGGATTGTTCAATTTAATTTAATTTTGAAGCAAGGTTATATATATTTGGAGGGGTATGTGGTCCCCAATTTATTTTGGAGTATTGTTTTTGGAAATTTTGATTGCTTTTTAGGTTTTGTTTAGTCTAATTTATAGAAAAAGTTATGCCAATTTTTTTTTCTTCTAAATATCTTATAGTTAAAGACAAGTCAAAGTCCGCCTTAATGGTAAGTCTGGAGCCAAATTGTCATCCATCATCGGCGCATCTCACGTTTCTGGTCCATTAGAGTGATATGGGACAAATCATGTCAAGTTGGTATCAGTGCATTGTTTATAGAGTCTCTGGGCTTGGATAGTTCATGTATTATATATTTTAGCTAAGGCCGGTTATGTGATTTTCGGAGCATGAGTCGAATTCCATAAATTAGGTCTCAAAGGGCCCCTCAAATTGTAGTATGCATTCAAAATTTACAAGTCTTTTACGGAATTAATTATTAACTTAAAACTAAGAAAACAAAACAAAAACAACAAACAGGGACTAGAGTAATAAAGGTGGGCTCCCTTCGATTTTGTGTCATATTTGTACAAAAACATTTTAGAGCCAACTTCAGTAATCTCTCTCTCTCTCTCTCTCTCTCACACACACACACACACACACACACAAATGGGCAAATGGGCCCCATTCGGTTTTGGGCCGAGACGATTGCCTTACTCACCTCGGCCCAAAATTGGCCCTGATTTTAGCATATCATGCATTTTCAATCTGTTAGTCATATGTTGTGGTAGCATAACTCACATGCTCCATTTTGTTTTCTAAACTCAATTGTTCTTAGAGAAAGGGAAAGATGACATGAAACTCCAGATTATACAAGAATTGGTTTTGTAGGACAACTAGTGTATGAGAAAGTTGTTGAGACTGATTTGATAGTAAGAAAGTTACTACAAACTGTTGTGTTGGCACTATGTTATATGTAGTTTATTGACGTAAAAAGAACCCAATATTCAACTGACAACAAAATTGGGAACAAGAGTTTTGATACCTTCGAAATTGTTTATCTATAGGCATTCGAATTAATAGAGAGAACAACTAATTAGGTAGTAAGTTGTTTATAAAAATTATGGGTTTCTTTTACAAGTATTATGGGAAAAATCTTGGTGCCTTGTATGATAAGTGCTAACAAATGTTTTGATACATGTGCACTTGGAGAAAATTATGTGATAGATTTATGATTGTCTTGAGAAATTAAACGATTGTTGTTTTCTGAGAAATTTTGAAGAATTTTATGATTACTATGTAGTATAAGAGCATGGTGCTTATGATTGAAAACCGTGATGGTATATCATGTGATAAAAATCTTGCCAACAACAAAAATGAAGAGTATATAGAGTGTTGATATATGGAAAACCATGGTGTTATTGTATATGTGAGGCACTATGGATCTGAGAATATTGAAATTCATTTAACTGCGACATTTCAATTAGTTATGACCTATTCAATTATAAGGAAAGGAAAAATATGGAAATAAGTTTTGAATAGAAAAAAAAATTTGAGAAGATAGTTGTTGGACAAGGTACAATTGAAAGAAGATAAATTAAGCGAATTGGACTAGAGATAGGATTAAAAAAGGTAACTCGATTGGTAGATTAAATTAAAAATACATGAAGAAATGATTGTTAAATAGAGGAAATGAATAATGGATTAAGATGTGTAGTTGACCTCAGTGAATGGGAAAATGTATTTTAGTATGATGCTTTCACTACCACTTTTATTTTCAAGCAACGCAAAGGTAAGAAATGGTAGTTTAAATTTTAGGGTATGAAAAAAGAAATGACATTGGATTCTTTGTAGTATGTTCAAATTGAATAGTAATAGACCAAAGGTTGAAGAAGAAAAATAGGTAAGAAACCTTAATTAAAGAAAAGAGAATGAAATATAAGATTAAACAATCTCTTTATGTATAGTGTATATTTGAATGTGAAAATCAAGAAAAATATAATACTTTTAATTTGCAACTTACAATTTTTTGATAATAGAGTCGTCCCCGGCATGACCTTTGTGAATTCAAACAATTATCTCCCAATGAAGCATCATAATTTGGTTTGCACAATCAAAAATTATTCTAAGGGTTTACAAAAAGATCAAAAAAAAAAAAAAAAGAGATTTTTTCAAAAATTATGTACAAAAGAATATGAGAATATCCTCTCGCATAGAGGAAATTGCACTAGTCCATAACGATCAAAGTCAAATCGTGATCGTATTAGTGAAGCAAATTCAATAAAACAACTGGTAATATAGGGAAGCGGCCAACTAGAGAGCCTCGACCAATTTGAAAGATCATTTTTTGTGCAATTCCAAATGTGAAGTCTCCTTATCTTAATGGTGAAACTGAATATGACCCTCTATTTTCTTCGTTTTCATTTTGAGAAATAACCGAAATGAATGAATTTCTTACCATAAAAAATTTCTCATCTCCCTTTTTTATAGATATGGATTTTACCAATCAGTGATAATAATGTCATTCATTTGAATGTAGTATATACAATAATCTAATCCAAATTTCTTTATGAACTCCTAATTTTTTCAATTCAAATGAATGTTACTCCAGGCGATGACAACATGGATACCATATACTATCCATGTATTGCATGTTACCAAATCATCAATTTGAACATGAAAACTACTTCAATGATATGTCATGGGCTTGGCTCTTATAAGTACATTGTGTAGCAATTAACTCAATTCCGACCCTTGCTATATTAGCTTAGATAACCTCTCTTGATTGGTGGTACTTGCAAATGCACTAAACATCATAATAAAAAATGTCTAAAGCAAGAGAAAACCGACAAGAGATATTAAAATTCTATATGTACAACGTGTGTTTACAAGTCCACTTGTCCGTCACAAGTTGACCCTTACTAGCTCGCAAGCTCACTCAACTTGCTGCACTTTAACTTGGATGGTTTACAAATGAGTCTACCATCTATTTATACTCCCATCTGCCTAGAATGGATAATGGAGATTGACTTTCTCATACGGTACATATGAGTCCTCCACAATTGTCTACAACATACATGCATATGAAAAACAACCTCCTAGGCAACTCTTATAAGCTTTACAACACATAAAATTCTTGAGTTTTGTGGTCTACCCAATATGACAGCATTCTAAAATGCCTTTTTCATGAATCTTCTATGAAACTCTCATAGTATTTTTCATAATATTCCACTAGATTCTAGAGAATTTGCAAACCTCTACAAAGATCCACCAAATGTGTAGGCTTTCGACCAGCCGTTGCATTTGATTGCGTATTTTGCATCCAACTTTCGACTGTGCCCATGTTTACCTTTAACTTAGTTGCGTCCTCTACAGCTTGCCTGCATAAGCGCCAGCATTTGTATGCCATAACATTGCATGTCCAACTACCTTCTTGCACCTATGACCTCTCGCTATAGCGCTCAAGTGCTGTGCCTTTTGTTCCCTTACCTGCAACTATCTCGTCAATATTCGGACCCATGCCTTGTGCACTCCTTGCGCGTTTTTGGGTGCATGTTTTGGCTACTCTTGTAGGACTTCAATTATGTTTCCGTATGAGCGTGACAGATAGTGAATGTATCACGTTAGACAATTGTCCTCTGTTGGTGCAAAAATATGAAAGTCATGTATAAATTGTCTCTTAGTCGTACTATCTTAGAAATAATTTTGTTTAGCTTGAAGAGAATGAATTCCATTGTTTAAAGTATTGAGATAATTGTAATATCCTAGGATTTTGTTTCTCTAATTTTTTTTTTTTTGGAGTTTGGTGCTATAATTGAAATTAGTTCAATTAGTGCCTATATAAAAGTATTGTGAATTATGCTAAGAGTAAGAAAGTTAAACTACTCAAAAGTAAGATTTAGCTTTACAATCATTTTGCAGTTACAATATGAATAATTCTAAATAATTAGGATCAATAAAAATTGCGGGGCGCAATAAGGCCACATAAAATTTTAAAGAATTTTAAATTTATTTTTATGCCCCTAGTCTCACCTCATCCCTGTAAATAGATCCCTTATTTTATTTGAAAATCACAAATCCTCTTAAACCCACTTGTATAATCTAGCTGCTCGACTAGAAAAGATAACTTATCTTTAAGTAATTATTTTAATTACTTTTAAATAAGAAAAAACATAGGCATATTTTTTTCCGAGCAAAAAGTGCTTTTTGTTACCATTATATACAATATACTCCCTTCATTCCATAAAGATAGACTTATTTTTCTTATTAATTAATATGTTCCAAATTGTAGTCCACTTTTCTTATCTATATTTAAATATGCATTATTATCAACAAATATGAAATACCATTATATTAATTGTAGGGGTATATTAGAAAAAATATAAGTAAAATTTATTTTTCCAACTACAATAACTAAATTTTTTTAATCTGTGTGAAAATAGAAATAAATTTATTTTTATGGGACGAATGGAGCAATATGTAAAATGTAAATTTACAAAACACGGTATATTTTGTAAATTTCATTTGCAATAATGCTCTATGTTCTCTTATGCCTCGTAAACTCATTTTATTCCATTATCAATTGTTGGAAACTGACAAGAGAATTAACCAGAAAATAAAAAATCTTTTTATTTCAATAAACCAAGATCTTTCCTAGGCGTTAACATGTTTATTATAATTAAATACTAAGAGTTTAGTATTGTACCTGAATCGATAAACGATCTTAGATCTCGATCTAATTCATGATTTTATTGCTTTTGATTCATGAATTTGGCGTTTCTAACGTTCAAGTATTATATGGTATTCATCCAAATATAGATTACACCAAACCAAGAAAATAAAAATTAAGTCAAATAAGACTTAAGAATTTTCTCTCTTTTCTTTTCTTAATTATTGGATTGATTTCACGTCACATGCAATGTGATATAAATAGGACAAGAGTCCTAATTGCAAACAAGGACGAGAGTCCTAATTGTATCCAAGTCCAATTAACTTAAGTCCAAAACTTTCATAGTATATATAATTAAGTCCAAAACTTTATAAAGCTACCACATGATTGTCCGAACATATATTTTCCAAGGTCCAATAATTAGATTTTGTCTAATTGACCTTATACCGCCCAATCTAATTGTTAGTCTCTTGTTTTTCCACTAAAAGAAAAAAAACAGCACTCTCGAAATATATAAGATTACATAAGCTGTAATACTTTCCTCTGACCTACCGTATATATATTTCATCCCTGTCCGAGATCTGATAATTAGGTATGAGTATAAATGACCGTTTTGCTTTTCTAATTATTCTCACTAACTTTAAGTTACATTTTTTTCGACGGTCCTGTGAACTAATTCACATATGTAGAAGTTTAGCCGTCTTTAAATGTTGAGTTCAAATTTATAATCGTTCAACATAAAATATTTAAGTTGTCATTCAACCAATAAATTTTCTAACGACAAGCCTGTACCAATTAAACTATTAAACTAACGACGGATTCGTGTTCTCTACTTCGCTCATTTTCAAACTCCCAACTCACCGAGATATTTGATCAATTAAATTGATTTCACCAATTGGTAAATCAAAGAATCATTAAACTAACGAAAAGATATATACAATTCTGTCAAGGGATTTAGATAAAATACTCAATGATTTATTGAAATTTAATTCTTCACATGGTCATGCTATATAATTAAATTCGACATGTGGTCTGTTCAATACACTCCAAGTGTACTAGCTAGTGTCACCATTAAACCATTTATGCGATAAGGACAAATTGCTTATCCGAATGATTAAGTAGTTAATACTACAACTGTCCGGTATGAGGCGCCAACCCTCATACATTAGTCATGAACAATTTTATTCATGATTAAAATATAGGTTGTGTCACATTATTCTTCTCAACGCAAGCATCCAACTTATATTTTCACAAGTGATTATTGACATTTTATTTACATGCTCAATATTAAACAAATGTAATAATAATAAATGAATACAAATTAAAGCTTTATTCAATATAAATTGTCATTTTCATCATAGCAATATAAAGTGTGAGTGTGTAAGTGAGAGTGTAAGTTTTGTGGGTACAAGTAACATTTTCCATTTAAATATATGAATCTTTTCATTTTTCATGGTAGGCATATTATAATTTAAAATGTAGCAACACTTAATTCTTGGAACTTGAGCAAAATTTTCTTCAAAACCAAGTTCAGAAACTTGTCTAGATCCCAAAACCTTATTTTTCTTTAGTATAGGAATTTTTTTTTTTTCAAAAAACAAATTTTTTATACGAAAATTTTATTTATTTATTCATATATTAGTTCGGTCTAATTTTTTTTTTTTTTTGAACTCTCATTTGAATCCGCCCTGTATAGTTAGACAACTTGATCCACCTTTACAATGCAGTTGCTAGTACCATGCATTTGTAAGTAAGAAGATTTTGCTTCAATTTTGTAGTTGCTTTTACAATACTATTTCTTTACTTTTAACCTTTCAATTGGAAAAGAAGAACTTTCCCAATTTTCACTTGAGGTAAAAACACGTGCAAGTATAGAAGAATTTCACTATTATAAGGATTAATTTTCAACAATTCCCGTCTAAATACAATGAGAAAACAATAACAAATAGTAGAAAGTAGGAGTCACAAATCCAGTGCAAAAGGGACTTATTCAATTCACAATTTAGTGGTCTAATGCAAGTAAAAGACTTTGTGCATACACTTGTAGCAATTCTCACCTTGCATTCATTCAAATATCTTCCATTTCCCTCTCAAATTCCGATTCGTGCAATTCATCCTTGCTGGTACCGATATCCGGGGAATCTGTGTTGGGAATTTCTGGCTTAAATATCAAGTAGAGTAACATCAAAATGTAAAGTATGATGAACAGGGAAATCACTATGCAAGTGATTATGGCTGCAGCCTTTGGCATATGATCATTTGTAATCCATCCCAGAAAAGTTGAGCCTAAGAAATATAAGTTGATCCCAATAGAGCAAGCTCCCAAGAACCATAAGACCAGAGATACCTATTTTGTTTACAATTAAGAAAAACAGCATTAATTTGTTACAATAACATGGAAAATTATTCGAGTGTGTAATGAATACTAGTACTAGGATAACATGTTCTATCTTCAAATTTTGTCTAGATAGTGCCAAGTAAGCCATTGCTCTATTCCCAATGACTTTTTAAGAAATACAAAGGAGAGGTAAATCCTATAACACGAGATATATATATATATATATATATATTGTTGACCTCCAAAAATGGCTGCCAACGTGAAAGCCACGCCTCCTCTTCCTACGTGTATTTCTCCTCTTACTTGGACTGCCACGTGATTTATTCAACAACGCAGATATGCCTAGGACGGGTGGGTAGGTAACTAAGGATAAAGAGAAACACACTATGACAAAGGTAATAGCTTGAGGGCCTCTAACTAACGATTTCCCAAGTGGTTATAACACTTGAAGAATAATTAGTATAGATGACTTGATATTTCTTGTAAGAGTAATATTTCAACATCCCTTTCTTGTGGAAATAAGCTTAATATTTATAGGCAAATTCTACAAGAATGATCCCCTTCGATGTGCGACACGTGGTTTCATCTGAAGGGTTCTTGAGTCACATCTTTGGTATCACGTCATTAGTATTAATGAAAAAGTCACCTTCATTTTGCAAACTAAGAAATTTATGATCATGACAAGTCGCGTTAGAGACAGTCCCATTAGTCTTTTCAAGATTGAATTGCAAGTTTGGTAGAGAGACTTTCTTAGCACGCAACTAAAGTCGGACTTTTACAGCCTCGGTTGCCAAAGCTCCTCGGCATAAATAGCTTCGGCATAAGTAGCCTCGGTAGTTTAGCTCATCGGCACAAACAGCCTTGGCATAAATAGCTTCGGTAGTCTAAGCTCCTCGGCACAAATATCCTCGGTTGACTTTGACCGCACCCAAGTGGAGTCCAAGTGGGATTTTCTTGCTCACGTGAGATTGGGCGTAACATATATATATATATATTCTGTTAGAACATCTTGCATAAAAATTATTTTATGTATAAAACAATTGATTTATTTATAATTTAAATCCATCTCGCTCCTTCTGTCCTTCACTGCTTCACATACATGTTGGATATCTTACACGAAAAATTTTAAGAGACAGGTAAGACTTAACAGTTTAGTGCTCTTATAGCACAAACTTTTAGATAAAATAATTTAATAGTAACCATTAAATAGGATTCCTTTACATATTGATACAAATTTTGAACCAAATTTTGAACCGAAAAGCTGAGTTTATGTGGATCTAAATTACAAGATTTATTCTATATTTGATTTAAATACATAAAGTTGAAATAACAAGGTGTAGTTCAAATTTCGCTTATAATTCATCTAATTGTTATATTATATTATGCTAAAATTAAGGTGCTATGCTATAATAAAGTTTTTGATATGGACAATCTTCTTAATTAGTAATTGCTTTTATTTTCTCCCTTAATTAGAGGATAGTTCTTATTCATTATGATTATGTATATATTCTTTCCTTGTAAATGTTGGAAAAATAAGTATGGTGAATGAAAATTTAAAGCTCACTTTTTGATTTTCTCAACTTTCTACCTTTTGATTTTTGTAACTCTTGTAACTCTCATGTTAATGGTGAGTTTGGAATTGAAAGGTCTTTCTTGTGCCTATATAAACAAGTCATTTTCCTCATTTCATCACATCAAAAATTAAATTTTCTTCTTTTTTCTTTTTGTTGATCCAAGTTTTCTTTTAGAGGTGATAATGTTGGGTAGTAGGTCGGATTCATTTGACAA